>OX383936.1:21243571-22487142 GCA_947532085.1 Elegia similella
ACACAAACAAGAAATAAACATTGGCAAACATAAAGTCGGGGAGTCATCGTGCGTGACTTGAACCTTTATCGGGTCGCTTGAGCTAGGAAGGGCGGGCCCTACAGTCATTTAAGGGATGACACACCGTTTGTTAGGATAACTACGTTTTTAAATGCGTCTTCCAATAAAGTTTGAAGAGGTTGTGGAGTGGTCCAGTGGTATTGTGTTTTTTGTAATCATTTAATCAATATTAAATAATAACACACAATACATCCAACAGTTTTGGTCGTGGTCCGTGGTAAAGCGACGCTACCGGCAAAATTCATTTTTGCTGCTGTGCTATATCATAAAAAAAAGTTACCGAATCGGGAAAATCTCCTAGGATTTATCTAAATAAAACAAACAAGAATTGTAGTGGGAGCCCAGACCGGACATTTAGTAAATAACAGTCACTCCTTCAAATTGAAAATTGTCGAAAGCCTGTTACATATGTTGGGCATATGAGGAATCAGAGAGATACATTATCTGTGTCTGTCGCTCGCAGGCTAGTAAGCATTTGGACCTTTTCGGATCGGCTTATCCTGAGCTAGAAGACTAAAGGCACTACGCACCAGGTAATATTCTGAAGCTCATACAGTCCTTTAGAAATCACCGTGTAGGTGAAAGCTATGGGGTAGGTACTAAATGCCCCATAGCTTTCACCTACACGGTGATTTCTAAAGGACTGTATGAGCTTCAGACTCCACTCCTAGTCTTCCCGTGGAACAGCCGTGTGGTTTCCGGCAGAGTAGAATAGGACCACTCCTAGTCTTCCCATGGAGGTCGTAAGAGGCGACTTAGGAAATACAAGCTAATAAAGCTCCTGAACATCAATCCTCGCCAACCCGTCTGGCCAGCGAGGAGAGTGTAGGCCAAATCCTCTGTCTGATCCAGTCAAGTATGGCTCCGGTAGTACAGAGAGGGTCAAGCTCCTGCAGTGGAGACTAAAAAGACCTGATGATGATGATGAAGTACTAAATAACCTGAAGGTTAGACGTTCTTATTTTTATATTTTTTTGTATAAATGGTTCCATTTAATTAGATTTCTTTTGACTAGTATTTAGCTACGCTGACAGTCTTAGTATGATAGTAGTGGGGCAGTTAGAGCTCGATAGAAGTTGAGACCTGTACTTATTAGACGTGCTTCCGTTTTTTTAATTCATCATCATCATATCAGCCGCCAGAAGTCCACTGCTGGACATAGGCCTCCCCCAAGGATTTCCAATATGACCGGTTGGAAGCGGCCTGCATTCAGCGTCTTCCTGCGACCAGACCTTCCTGCGTCAGGTCATCTGTCCGACGCTGCGCTTGCCGTTACGCCATTCGAGAACCCTTCTGCCCCATCGGCCATCGGTTCTACGCGCTATGTGCCCCGCCCACTGCCACGTCAAAAAGCTAATCTGCTGAGCTATGTCGGTGGCCTTTGTTTTTTAATTGGCCTCATAAAAATGAGGTCAGATCATCAACACAATCGACAATCGTCTGCTAAATTTATAGCAGACATAAATATATCGCTCAACTTTAGTCGTTGCGTGCAAATATTTTCTTCGCAATGGATGTACACTACAAAGCGAATGCATACTTTGAAAACTAACTTCGTGTTAGCAGCGTTTGAATAAGTCACAGACATGGACAAAGAGTTACGGAACTGCTGAGATACAGAAAGTTTTTGACATCAATATCATGGAATATGCCTTCCATGATATTGATGTCAAAAACTTTTAGTAGCAAGGCGCGGTCTATGTGGATTCTAGTTTATTACTCCTATTATTATAGAATGGCTAGCTCCGTGGCGCAGTGGTTAACACGCCAGCCTGCGATACGGGGTGCCCGTGCCCGGGTTCGATCCCCGGCCAGGTCACGATGGAAAATGATCTTTTTTAGATTGGCCTGGGTCTTGGATGTTTATCTATACATGTATTTGTTATAAAATATAGTATCGTTGAGTTAGTATCCCATAACACAAGTCTCGAACTTACTTCGGGGCTAGCTCAATCTGTGTGATTTGTCCGTATATATTTATATTATTTTTCAGATTGGCCTGGGTCTTGGATGTTTATCTATATATGTATTTGTTATAAAATATAGTATCGTTGAGTTAGTATCCCATAACACATGACTCGAACTTACTTTGGGGCTAGCTAAATCTGTATATATTTATATATGTAGTATATATTTATTCATTTACTCCATGGAAATCATACAAAAAGAGATGATGTCTTACATTGAATGAGTTTGAATGAGGTAGTTCTGACTCACTACATAGTATAAAACAACGCTTCCCGCTGTCTGTCTGTCACGTTAAAACTACACGGATTTTGATGCGATTTTTTTAATAGATAGAGTGATTCAAGTGGAACGTTTATATGTATAATTTATCGCACCCGTGCAAAAACGGGTTGTGTTGCTAGTATTGTATATGTTAGTTGGAAGAAAAACGTGAAATGTACCATCTCTTCCCACGCAGATGATAAAAGACGATCGAGGGAATGGGTAAAAATCTGAGAAATCATGTTAGTAGGCGATGCGGCCAGCAACCCATTACTACTTTAATTTAATTTTCTGCCTACACATTTAAATAAATAAATATATACGGACAAATCACACAGATTTGATTACAGACAAACATCGAGACAGATTAAAATAGGGATTTAGTATTTGTTGTTATAGCGGCAACAGAAATACATCATCTGTGAAAATTTCAACTGTCTAACTATCACGGTTCATGAGACAGCCTGGTGACAGACGGACAGACAGGCAGACAGACAGACATACGGACAGCGGAGCGATATTAATAGGGTCCCATTTTCGATTTTTGAAAGTTTATGATACCCCGCACTTGACAGCAATGAAAGAATCAAAGGTACCTTCTGCCGTCTCCACGTAGTAGTTGTATAGGACTGCTGGAGGCGATGTGAGTCGTGTGAATTAAACAAACGTTAACTGTAGACTGGTATATTGGGATCCCAAGACACATACACGATATACTTATTACTACACTATGTACGTCTTACACTACAGGATAAACACAAAAAAAGCAATAAATATCATTTAATGCGCCTGCGAGCCTGCGACACATCCGCTCGCCACGCAAGCACAGAGGGTAGTGCGGGCACTATATTTAATATATATATATGTATATATCGACGTATATATATAGTCGAAAATTCGACTCCCGTATGTTTCCCAATTCCCAATAAATCGGTTTACCCAATAATTCGCCGAAGGTCGTTGACATTTGCGTGAATAAATTAAAATTCCGTAATTAACCCAGTTAAATATAATTTCAGTGTATGAATTAGCAATGAGTTTCATTATGAACATTTGATTTATAATTTACTAGTTTGAGTTGTCGCGGAAATTGGAAATGTAAATGTAGCTAGAGCGTTAATTGAAATTAAAGTAAAATATTACTTTGTTAGTATATGTTGGAGGTGTTAGGTGTAGCGAAAAATATTGCTATTAATTAACCTAAGTAATAAAACTGCAATGAGAATAAGTGAAAGTTAAAATCTTCGTGCCACTTGTATTTTTAAGGTCCCAGGGAAACGCTGGATGACAGCCGATACCCATCGGTCATTTTGGAAATCTTGTAAGAGGCCTATGTACAGCTGTGAACTTCTTGATAATGATGACTTATGTATTTTTAGAACAGACGCCATTTCACGTGATACAATAATCTACTTTGTAGAGGAGGCGTGAGTATTATAAGCGCTTTACATTTTAAGCAACCACGGGTGCGGTCCCGTTTCAGTCTGTTCAGTCGTTAAGATGTAAAAGCTTAACAAACAGACGCACTTATTTAGAAACAAATATGTTTGGTATTTAAAATTAAAGTTACTGTGATTCAGTATGAAAGTACAATTCGAGGAAAGAGATTTTCGATTTTACAATCGGTACCGCCTTAACGACAAATTTGTTAAGAGGAAACACTAAGCTCGAGAGAATTGAAAAATAGGTATTTGTAAAATCTATTGCTGTCGCGCTGTGTCCAAACATATGTCGTCGATATAGACTACTGCAGCGCGGACCGAAAATACCTTTGAAAATTACACAAAATTAACGCTTCGTAGTCCCCTGATTTCTTCTCCAAAACATAACCGATTTAATTTCTTTTTTCAATAAAAAATTAAAATAAGCTCTAGCTGTGTTTTTATGCTTTCTTTTTCTAATATAATCGAGTCAAATTTGTTTTCTTGATGTTTGAACACAACGGAAATTCTTACCAATTTTTTAGGTCTTTGAAGGTTCATCTCTTTAAATAATCAATTGAAAAAAAATATATATCAATAGATTTTTTTTTGAAAAATCATTTCTTAAATTATACTATCCAGCGAGGAATCAGGGGACTATGCTTGTATGGAAATATGGCCCTGCTATTTCCTCCAAGACAATATACCTAATACTTAAGTAGTATGACTGATTTTAGAAAGAGATTGGATTACTAAGTACGTTTCACTCACTACAATAAAATGTGTATAGCAAGAAAACAAGCGAAGCGTATAATTTTAATACGGCATTTATTCTGTTCAATTGATATTACGTAACGATCATTGTAGATATTATTATTATTATTACAAACTAGCCACCTAGATGTAACGCAAATGTATGTACTTTGAGAAAACGCGAAAGATACGTGTATCATACAACGAATAAGGTATCGTATAAGTAAGCCATTTCTTTTTATTACGACTAACTTACGCCAGCGGCTTCGTTCGTGAGAAAATCCTTCAGTAATAATACCCCTACTTTTCTTCGGAATGCAAGGTATCTACCCTACGTATTTTTAAGTATCCCTGACAAAGTGTAAACAATAGCGATTTAAAAGCGAATTATTTTATAGTTAGAATTAGGATTAAAACGATATCTTTTGTATTCAAAATTACGTTTCTTTTTACAACTTCGTTGTTACTGAACATCTAAAAAGTATCAGTTTCATGTACAATAATAAAAAAATATTTTATTTAATAATAATTTTAAAATATCTAATAACACCTAGATTATGTTTATCACGTGTTATTTTTACAAACAAAATAACTTGAACTTGAAAATAATAAATAATTTATAATCCATTGGTAACTACGTTTCGGTGGGTATTAAATTATAGAGTGCCTTTTCTAAGGAGAGCGACAAACTTCGACGCGACCTGAATACCAAATGCCATCTTACTCGTAGGTATCGGAGGCTGGATGTATGTGTTCTGAGAACACGCGTCCTTCAGGTTTGATATAAAGGTTAGTGCAACAATAAATAGGACATATTTTAATTCTTTTTCGTTAGAATAAAATTGTTGAGCGCAGTGGTTAACACCTGCCTGCCACACGAGGGTGCCCGGGTTCGATTTCCGGTCGGTTCAAGATGGAAAATGATCTTTTTCAGATTGGCATGGGTCTTGGATGTTTATCTTTATATGTATTAGTTATAAAATATAGTGTCGTTGAGTAAGTATCCCATAACATAAGTCTCGAACTTACTTTGGATTTGTCCGTAAATATTTATTTATTTACATTATATAACAGGTTAAAAGGTAGGTATACTGTGACTTTTCAGATCCATATTTCATGTAGGTAATATATTAACAACTAGCAACCCGGCTTCGCACGGGTGCAATGTACAGTCGGCCAAGCAGATACCTGACCCCCTGACTTTTAAAACGTAAATTCACACTTTGCTGTGAAGCGCCACCTACCGTGATTTTTGGCAAGTAGACAGACAACTGCTGGTATAAACTTGTTTCTGATAACCTGCTCAGTTGCAAATTTTGTGTTTCTAATAATCTCAGCTAATAATTCAAGTAATCATCAATGGTGAGAACAAGAAAGAATCAAAAACAATCCTACGTAAAGTTCGATTCGAACCATGGACCCACGACTTCAGAAGCTAGCGCTCATCTCAATACGCCAACCGACGATATGACGTCTCGGGCGAAATTGGCTATCTATTTCTACTGCTATGACATCATTGTCACCAACTGCAACGCATTGCTTTAACAAATAAATTGAGGGTAATCTATCAGATTTATTTATACCTGATACCAACTAATCAAAAATATTGTTCACTCGCGTCACAAATAAGATACTGCGATTACTGTGTAGTGATCCAAAACCCCACCAGTTATTAGGCATCCCGTTTCATCTTATATAGCAGATTTTGTGAAAGCTAATATTGTATTGTAAAGACAACCACAGTATTTAAAATATCTATATCTAGAGAGTTAGGTATCGCGGTAAGTAGAAATTATAAGTATTTAATATACTTAATTAATTGTCACACTATTTTTTGTTCCGTAAAACATAGGGTTTGTGATAAATGTCTAAGATAAATATATCTCTTACAGAGAAACACCGTCCGTTTGTGGATTCGGAGTCAACTGGCGTAACATATACACTACAATATTTCAATTGAAACAGTGAGGAAACATTCAACAAGAACGAGATCGTATTTTATTCTGATGAATAAAGTTTTAAGTCTGATGATGATGGCAGAAAAATATTGCGGAGAAGACATGGCCAGCGTATAGCCATCAAAATAATTTTTGCCTTTGAGAACAGTGGCAGGATAACATTAGGTAAAAATATTCATTAAATAGTGAAGTAAAATAATAATAATATTTAATACCTAGTGTATTACGCAGTGTAGAATAATAGGTAACTGATCGTATTATTGTTTTGCAGGTTATTGGGGACAGATGTCTTCAATGGGCCCAGGGGAGCTGGTAGAATTCGGCGGCCGCATGAATAAAGAAAAATACTTGGAAAATTTATGAGATGTGGTGATTCCAACAGTTTGCAATGTAGAATATATTTTATTTAAGACAATTGTTCTGTGATCTAACTGTTATTGAGTGACCAATTAAAATCCCAGATTGTAGGGTCAAATAGTGCTTAACTGGGACACGAGACACGAGTAAAGTTTGATTTAAATCAATTTAGACAAAAAGGTTATACTAAATTAATAAATATGCGCATAAGTGATATGTGATCTGATCTAACATGGTAAGTGAAATGACAAATAGACTTGAACAAAAGCTTCAAAATGGGGGTCACCCTCTCCCATATTAAAATTCATTTAATGCCATAGGTTTATATTCATTCTTATACTATTATCGAAGCAAAGTTATTCACATAGGACTATTTGACCCTACACATTTAAAAAAATATAATACTATGATTAAAAGAAGTTGAGAGATGTAAATTGTTACTTATTAAGTAACATGTTGGTTCTCTCTACAGAAGATTAATCATAGTTTGAATTAAGTAGGCAGGTATTTATTTCACTGTTACATTTTTTTGATGTAATAAAGTAATTAAAAATTTAAAATGCTTTTTATTCACAGTAATTAGCTCGGTAACATTATGTTAAAACAACCAAAATTACACCAACATCACAATACGAAGTTGGTGATATTTGTAAAAAATAAAAAGCTTTGGAGGATTTGACCCTGTTCATTCATAATCACATTAACTATTAAACCGTAGTGCCTACCACTTGCGCCACATCTAACTATTGAAGTATCTTTGAAATAAGCGTATCGTATGCTAGGGCTTGTTTTATTTATCAAAAATCGAATAGATGGCATTAGTCGTCAAGGGTATCAGATTTCTGCTTATTAACCTTATTTGTTCATTCACAATTTAATAGATGGCACTAGTCGCAAAGGATATTACACTTGTATATTTTTATCTTTGGGTTTAAACCACGGATGTTTCTTTAGTTTGCGAAAAATGGCGCTGTTGTAGGGGGTCAGATATCTCATTGGCTGACTGTACATATAAACCTTCCTCTCGAATCACTCTATCTATTAAAAAAACCGCATCAAAATCCGTTGCGTAGTTTTAAAGATCTAAGCATACATAGGGACAGTAAGACAGCGTGAAGCGACTTTGTTTTAATACTATGTACCTAGTGATAGTGATAACAATGTTTCTCCCCATCGAAGTTTGTAATCGATTACATTTTCAGCTATGATTCTTCAAAACTCTGGGAGCGCTATGGAGACTTCATATTCATAACTCCTCAATGTAAATCCGCTCATAATCAAGGGAAAAAGCAATTTAAAAAGACGTGCTTTGTTTTAGAAACAACATTTCCATCTTGACCTGACCGGGGATCGAACCCGGGAACCCTCGTCTCGCAGGCTAGCGTGTTAACCACTGCGCCACGGAGCCGTCACTCCTTACGAGGACTGCCTCGTAATTCCACCACGCAACCCTTACATAGACCACACTTCTTATTACTTAACTAGCTGTTGCCCGCGGCTCCGCCCGCGTTAATGTCGTTCCCTTGGGAACAGTAGAAATGATAAAAATTCCAAACAAACCCCTCCCCCTTTGCTTTTTCCCCTTAAGGGGGATTTTGCCCATTTCACCTACACAAATATTTTTTTATTGTAATGGAGAACTTCTTATTGTCATATTTCTAAGTAAATAAAAAAATCCATACAAATTTTACCCCACCTATTCTAATGGTCAAAATTTCCTCTTGAAGGGGTCAAGAGGAGATTTCGACCATTTTAACTACACAGATCTTTTTAATTGTAATGTAAACATATATACTTATTTTTATACTTCAGAATGTTTTCATGTTCAGAAATGAGAAAATTTCCATACAATCCCTTTATCCCTTAAGGGGGGAATTTTGTACATTTCACCTTTAAGTCTAATAATTAAAAAAATCCATACTAACTTTACTCCCCTATTTTATCCCTTCAGGCGAAAATTTCGTCGGTTTTACCTACATACATCTTTTTAATTGTAATCTAGAACGTCCAGAAATGAGAAAATGTCCATACAAACTTAACCCCTCCCCTCCCCCCATGTTGCCCCTTAAGGAGGGGATTTTATACATTTTACCTACACAGATCTTTTTAAGTGTAATCGGGAATTTCATACCTATTTTTATATTCTAAGTCTAGAAAGGGAAAAAATCCATACAAACTTTACCCTCTATTTACCCCTTCAAGGGAGAATGTTGTCTGGTTCACCTAAACAGATCTTTTTTAATTTTAATTGAGAACTTGCGTACCTACTTTCAAACTTCTAAGTCCAGAAATGAGAAAATTCCATAAAAATTCAACCCCTTTGATTTTCTAAAAATCCTTTCTTAGTGCTCATTTACATCATAAAAAGAATCTCTGTGCCAAATTTCAAGTTTCTGCGCACAGTAGTTTCGGCTGTGCGTTGATAATTTGATATATAAGTCAGGTTTGCCTTTGGCCCGCGACTCCGCCCGCGTAAGTGTCGATTTCTCAGGAACAGTAGAATTACCCGGAATACATTAGTTTATAACTTTCAATGAAACACCGTAATATTGAATTTCAATTAAATAACTTCAAAAACGGAAAGTTTCATACTAACCTTGCATCCCCGTTATATCCCCTTAAGGGATGATTTTTGAGAAAAATATTTTACTCGTGTTTCATGCCTTTCAGTAAAGAACCTTCATGCTGAATTTCATTCGACTAACTTCAAAAGTGGCAAAGTTTCATGCTTACTTTGCACCCCTATTTTAACCCCTTGAGGGATGATTTTTGAGTAAAATATTTTACTCGTGTTTCATACCTTTCAGTAAAGAACCTTCATGCTAAATTTCATTCGAATAACTTCAAAAACGGCAAAGTTTCATACTAATTTTGCAACCCGTTTTACCCCCTAAGGAGATGAATTTCCAAAATTCCTTTCTTAGTGCTCTCCTACGTTATAAAAGGAACCCCTGTGCAAAATTTCAAGTTCCTAACCCTTATAGTTTAGGCCCTGCGTTGATATGTCAGTCAGCTTCTCCTTTTTTTTTAGTATGGATTACTATGGATAGTATGGATAGGTATAATGCTGTCGTATAATGATGATGAATTGACTTTGGATTTTAATTTTCTTATGTCACTTATTATTTTATTTTATTTTTGCTATGTTTGCAGGCAAACTTATGCCTTGAGTTCATTCAAATGACGATAACTTTTTTTTTAATGAACCGATTTTGATGAAACAAACTTTAAATGTTAAACTGAATTAAAACAAAGCAATTGGTGAAAGTTTGAAGTAAATCGGTTCAGTATTTTCGGAGATAATCGTGATCATACATACAGACAGACAGACAGACAGACAGACAGACAGACAGACAGACAGACAAGAAATTCAAAAAAATTTCTTTTGCTTTCTATTATTCTTTTTAAGTGTCCCTCTATCCATTTCAGTCAAAAATTCGAAATGTACAGACAAAATAATTTTACTGTTTTATTATATGAGTTTTTTTTATAAATCATCGTAACACTGTCAAATAAGTAAGAAATGGATGAAGTATCATATTATTATTTTTTAAATTTAGCTCCTATATGGCAACACCAATTAACACTGAAGTAGACTCATACTATAGCATTTATTTTACCTCTATAACGTCCTCATACAAATGTGTTCTACTGATATTTATGGCAATTGTTGTTCACTGTGACAGTATGGGAGCAACTCAAGTCCCCAAGTCCCATTACTGTTGGTAATGTGGTTATTAATAAACGCCATATTGCGTTCTGCATTACATGAATATAGTCCTGTGTTAGTGCAAACTTTTTCTTTAAAGAACTCTTTATTAAAGCTTTTATTTAAGTTGCAATGTATCTATGTTTGTTCGAATGGAATCTTGCAAATCAATTTTGAAGCAGATTCTTTCAACGATTGAGCTGAATTTTGTATACTCGATAAGTTTGGATGATAATGCATGGCTAGTTGTGTGACGTCATTCTAAATTCAACATGGCGGGACACCTAAGATAAGATAAGGACTAGTTATTTTTCATGCACTCCGACGATATGGATATCAAATTAGGGCTCCCTGAAAATATCTCGAAACATAAAGTGATGTATAAAGTTTGTTTTTAAAAAATTTCTTACTTTTAATTTATTTGAAATATAATACATGGCATGTCTGCTTTAGCCAAAAAATAAGGGGCAGTTGTAAGGTTTCTAACGGTACGTCATTCGCTTAAATCGGTAAAAGTATTTAGAAGTTATGGTGGAATAAATAAACTCACATACATACTTGCATATTTACACACATAAATAAATAAATATATACGGACAAATCACACAGATTGAGCTAGCCCCAAAGTAAGTTCGAGACTTGTGTTATGGGATACTAACTCAACCATACTATATTTTATAACAAATACATATATAGATACACATCCAAGAACCAGGCCAATCTGAAAAAGATCATTTTCTATCTTGACCTGGCCGGGGATCGAACCCGGTCACTCCGTGTCGCAGGCTGGCGTGTTGACCGCTGCACGGAGCTAGTCAATATAGTAAAATAAATGAACTCAAAACAATACACTCACTCCGCTTATTCTTCTTTTTATGATATGTATAAAGATACAACTTAACCTTTCCCAGCTGCGTAAAGGAATCTTTGGTTCAGTAAACGTATTAAATAAAGGATAAATAAATATTTACTTAATGAATATAATTAGAATTGATAAGCATAAGATAAGCATTGCCATCCAACGTGGCAATGCTGCCAGCCTTTTGGGCACGTTGCCGCAGAATGACGGTTTGCAGGGACAATATAATTTGTAAATATTTATATTTTTTAAGTAGATTTAATTATTATTAGTATTATAAGTTAATTAGTATTATTTTAGTATAATTATATTGTACCTTTATAAAATAAAAACCCCTATTAGAATGTTTTTCTGCGTGTCGTATCAACTGATCCTAAATGAAGTTCAAAGAAAATCTTAACTATCTCATCATCATCGGCCTTATCCGTCTTTGCAGACGATTTAAACAATGTCACGACGACGACATGCATTTTCGTGGCTATGTATTCCGATTAGTGAACGGCAAGATCTTCCGCTGACTGGACACAAGAATCCACCTTCAGCCGGATCGTTGGTTTTGTGTCGCTTTTTTCTCCGATCCTCTAAGGTCGCGAACAAGGCATTATTAGGCAAAACTCCTCCCTCAAGTACACATTTTTCCACTTGTTTCTATCACAGGCTGTCTTTTCCCACATCCCAGAGTCAATTCCAAAAGCATGCATATCTCTACTATCTATCTACTGAATGATAATTAATTCCTTGACAAAACCTCTTTATATAAAACTAGCGATCCACCCCGGCTTCGCACGGATTTAATGTAGAAATTAATATGGGGCAGTAAATAACCTTCCTCTTGAATCTCTCTATATATTGTTGAAAGCTGCATTAAAATCCGTTTAGTAGTTTAAATTATCTAAGCAAACAGACAGCGGAAGTGACTTCATTTTTTACCCGACTACGGCGCCGACGATGCGAAAAGGAGGGTTATGATTTTATACTATGTAAAGATATCTATAGAGTACGAACAAAAAATAGAGTAATTCGACCCTTTGTTTTCAAAAAAAAATGTTTTCAGCAATGCTTATTTTCACATACAACCATTGTGCCCTTTTAGCCTCAAACAAACCATTGTGCCCTTTTCGCCTCAAAATATAACATAGACTTCTTAACCTTCATGCATCATTATTTCTTATCTTATTTACTGAAAACACGCTTCGAAATCGTAAAATCTTATTAGACTGCAAAAGTGCCCATAATTCAGAAAATACGTCGAAATACTCTTACAACAAAGACTGGAATTTGAAAGTATATGAAAATAGAAAGCTTTTAGGGTTGTCTGTCGGAATGTATGTAAAAAGCAGGATCCCTGTCCACGATACGTAGATGCCGGCTGCATACAAACTACAAATAAATTCGTTGCGGTTTCAGTGATACCAGTGTACATAGACATTCATAAAAATAGATAAAAAGATTCCCGAATCATCAATTGTTTTCAGTCTGTACGCACGAAAAAGTGTCATGTTCCGTGTGCAAGCGAGACCCCGAACAAGCGATAGAGAGGCACGTTCGGCTTAAGCGTTCGGCTTGTGGCGCATCTATCCCCGTTTCACCGTAATCACCGAAAATTATCGTCCATAAACCGACTACAGTAACAGATAAACCGACTACAGTAACAGACAAGCAATTTTTTTTCTCGAGAAACAGTAAGAAGTCATATGAAGCAGTGGTGGCGGTAAGTGGAGACCCTATTGAAGATGCTTGTTGTCACAAGATGGGAGTAAACTAAATCAGATATCGCCAGATAGCTTAAAAACTGGGCATCAACAATAACATAGTAAGAATAAATATATAAGCAGGCGACGAAGGAAATTCTTTTAATAAAGTACTTATCTGGCATTTGATGAATAACGATAAAATTATAATATACTTAGTAGACAGAAACCGATGTGAGAAAAAAAGCAAACAGTATTGATTAGTATATAAATACAAGTATGCACCTATCATATGTGCAGTTAGAAAAAGCTGAGTTGAAGCTCTTTAATAATTCATTTAACCATTGAATTGAAAGTTTCTTAATGTGCATTGAGCGATTTTTCGTAAGGGATTACTTTTGGATTTGCGTCACACGATAAACGTCACGCTAGTGTTTTTTTATTTTTATATATGGCTTTCACGCGTATGTACGGGAGGTATTTAGCCAGTATCAAGTATACATGAATTTCCTGCACTTTATGGTTTGATCACAAACGACGCAACGAGGCGGACAACCACCAGCCCACTAAGTAAATCTCACTCATCATCAGCATTTCGAGTAGGTGTCAAGGTCAATCGACCATGCACATCCTGGTGTCAGAGTTCTTCGGGACCGCCTCTCGGCCTCTGACGTGGTTACTTTAACGACTTCCAGATGGCAGCCGGGGCCAACGGCTTAACGTGGCTTCCGAAGCACGGAATCCTCTAATTATCAGACAATTTATTCAGGTGATTCAAGCCTGCAATGTCCTAACCAAACTAAAAACAACTAAACAAAGTATACAGGCAAACGCCTTTACCACTGGACCACGGAGGCAGTAAATCTCACTACAGCCGCACTATGACAGTTTATTTTAGTTATTCCACACATTGTTCATAAAACTGAGGTATTTATAACACCAAATAATACCGATTTCACATTGTTAAGTCCACTAGAAACAATTTGGAAAACAATCCAAAACAAAACCCGTGCAGTCCGCCCGAATTCCCGCCAAGAACTACCACGCTAGTGATGTTTTCATTTCTATCTGCAGTTCCTATGCCACCTGATATTTTTTAAAAGTACCTAATTCATTGTCTATTACGAGGTTGGTCTGTATCTGCAGTACCAGTGTACGGGCGGGTCGTGCTCGAAAAACGAAGGACTCAGGTTTTAATCCCGTCGCACGTTCAAATTGAGATGCGATGAGTTACAGTATTGTGTTTTAGAACATTCTCGAATTTGTTTTACGAAATTCAGTGGAATTTAACATTGTTTCGTAAATAAAACAAATTGAATTTTTATTTGAAATTGTTTGTTTCTACACAGATTTTGACGGAATTATTGATGAAATTAATAACTTTAGTATCTGCAGGTGAAGAAGTTGCAGAAGAAGCTTTTGTTGATAATATATAGTACCTTTAAAATTATAAAAGTAAAACTTTTTCAAGCTCGATCAGAACTTACTCATACTGATTGTGAGTTACCCAAAAATTACGTAAATATGTAGGTACAGTCAGCCAATGAGATATCTGACCCCCTACAACAGCGCCATTTTTCGCAAACTAAAGAAACATCCGTGGTTTAAACCCAAAGATAAAAATATACAAGTGTAATATCCTTTGCGACTAGTGCCATCTATTGAATTGTGAATGAACAAATAAGGTTAATAAGCAGAAATCTGATACCCTTGACGACTAATGCCATCTATTCGATTTTTGATAAATAAAACAAGCCCTAGCATACGATACGCTTATTTCAAAGATACTTCAATAGTTAGATGTGGCGCAAGTGGTAGGCACTACGGTTTAATAGTTAGTGTGAATATGAATGAACAGGTTCAAATCCTCCAAAGCTTTTTATTTTTTACAAATATCTCCAACTACGTATTGTGATGTTGGTGTAATTTTGGTAGTTTTAACATAATGTTACCGAGCTAATTACTGTGAATAAAAAGCATTTTAAATTTTTAATTACTTTATTACATCAAAAAAATTTAACAGTGAAATAAATACCTGCCTACTTAATTCAAACTATGATTAATCTTCTGTAGAGAGAACCAACATGTTACTTAATAAGTAACAATTTACATCTCTCAACTTCTTTTTAATCATAGTATTATATTTTTTTAAATGTGTTGGGTCAAATCGTGCTATGTGAATAACTTTGCTTCGATAATAGTATAAGAATGAATATAAACCTATGGCATTAAATGAATTTTAATATGGGAGAGGGTGACCCCCATTTTGAAGCTTTTGTTTAAGTCAATTTGTCATTTCACTTACCATGTTAGATCAGATCACATATCACTTATGCGCATATTTATTAATTTAGTATAACCTTTTTGTCTAAATTGATTTAAATCAAACTTTACTTGTGTCTCGTGTCCCAGTTAAGCACTATTTGACCCTACAATCTGGGATTTTAATTGGTCACTCAATAACAGTTAGATCACAGAACAATTGTCTTAAATAAAATATATTCTACATTGCAAACTGTTGGAATCACCACATCTCATAAATTTTCCAAGTATTTTTCTTTATTCATCCGGCCGCCGAATTCTACCAGCTCCCCTGGGCCCATTGAAGACATCTGTCCCCAATAACCTGCAAAACAATAATACGATCAGTTACCTAATATTATCTACACTGCGTAATACACTAGGTATTAAATATTATTATTATTTTACTTCACTATTTAATGAATATTTTTACCTAATGTTATCCTGCCACTGTTCTCAAAGGCAAATTATTTTGATGGCTATACGCTGGCCATGTCTTCTCCGCAATATTTTTCTGCCATCATCATCAGACTTAAAACTTTTTTCATCAGAATAAAATACGATCTCGTTCTTGTTGAATGTTTCCTCACTGTTTCAATTGAAATATTGTAGTGTATATGTTACGCCAGTTGACTCCGAATCCACAAACGGACGGTGTTTCTCTGTAAGAAATATATTTATCTTAGACATTTATCACAAACCCTATGTTTTACGGAACAAAAAATAGTGTGACAATTAAGTAAGTATATTAAATACTTATAATTTCTACTTACCGCGATACCTAACTCTCTAGATATAGATACTTTAAATACTGTAGTTGTATTCACAATACACTATTAGCTTTCACAAAATCTGCTATATAAGATGAAACGGGATGCCTAATAACTGGTGGGGTTTTGGATCACTACACAGTAATCGCAGTATCTTAATTGTGACGCGAGTGAGCACAAATAGAAAAAGAATTATTTGCATGTGTCTTTGCATGTGAACGTTTTTATATGTATATTTATGGTCGGTCAGATGTAACCATAGAGACAGATCATAAACCATTAGTTAATATAATAACAAAACCGTTAGTGACTGCTCCATCTAGGCTTCAAAGAATGTTGATTCGATTGCAACCATATACATTTAAACTTGTGTACAAACCTGGCAGGTATCTTTACTTGGCTGACACCTTATCACGCGCGGTTGCGGCCGGCCAAGTAGTACATACAACGCCTAGAGATCATCTTAGTGCGCAAGCACAAGTGTGTGCATTGACGTCGACTAATCCGTTAACAGATTCGCATTTTCTACAAATTCAAAAATGTACTCATTATGATAATGAATTACAGGAGGTAATAAAAATAATTAAAAATGGTTGGCCTAATGAGAAAAACAAGTTAGATGACAGCCTTAAATGTTATTGGGACAGTAAAGAGGAATTAACGGTGAATTTTGGAATAGTCTGGAAAGGTAGCAGAGTAGTTATTCCTAAATGCATGCGTCGAGAAATGCTAGTAAAACTTCATAGTAGTCATTTGGGTATAGAAAAATGTAAACTAAGAGCACGTGAAATAATGTATTGGCCAAATATGAGTTCTCAATTACAAGACTATTTATCTAATTGTCAGGCATGTTTGACTTACAGAAAAAATAATTCTAAAGAACCATTAATATCACATGAAATACCAAACCGACCCTGGAACAAAGTAGGTGTAGACCTATTTCATTTTGGCAATAAGTCATTTATTTTAGTAGTTGATTATTTTAGTAAGTTTGTTGAGTTATCTAAATTAAACTCATTGAGATCTGATATTATTATTGATAAATTAAAAAATATTTTTCGTAGACAAGGAATTCCAGAAGTTGTAATATCAGATAATGGTCCAGAATTTTCGTCTAAATCTTTTAAAGAATTTTCTTATGCTTGGAAATTTGAACATATAACATCGTCTCCAAGATTTTCGCAATCAAATGGTCAGGTCGAAAGGGCCATTCAGACAGTCAAAAACATCATGAAAAAGACGGAGTATGATAGGAGAGATTTTAATTTGGCATTGTTAGAATATTTAAATACCCCCATAAGTGTTGATATTCCCTCACCGGCTGAACTATTGTATAATAGAAAACTCCGTAGCATAATCCCATGTTCACCAGAATTTTTCTTTCCAAAAATTCATAATGATGTAATAAATAAATTAAAAAAACGTCAAGAAACGCAAAAATACTATTATGATAAAGGGAGTAGGAATTTGTGTCCGCTTAAAATTGGTGAAAAAGTTAAAGTTAGGAATGGTAAATTATGGGTCCCTGGAATTGTAACAGGATTATCTGGAATTCGATCATACTTAGTAAAAATGAATAATGGCAATATATTACGCCGAAATAGGATACATTTGATAAAAGACTCCATAAACAGACCTAATGTAGACAATTATAGATGTTATGATGATATCTGTCCAAGGTCTGAGTTGAATGAAAATAATGAATCGGTTATCTCTAGTTTGCCACCCCAATCAGCTAATACTAATAATTATTATTGTACTCGTTATGGCAGGATAGTTCGTCCTCCTGATCGATGGGGTTTCTCCGCTCCTGCAGAATAAAGCGCAAATCTGGCACCTTGTGTATGTATGTAAGTAGTTAGTTTTGTTACTATGGAAATTTGTGATAAGTTATCAAGTATTTTTTATCTCTTTTTTTTATTTGTGTTTGTTTTGGATTTATTTTTGACATACACCTTATTTTTTTTTTTTATTGAAAAGGAAATGAATGCCTATATTTTTATTTTAGTTAATTTTATGTTATTTCAAAAAAGGGGAATTGTAGGTGGATGGTTATGCCTTAGTTTTAGAAAACTATATGTGTCATAGAGAATGGTGTCAGTGTGAAAATAAAATATACTTCATGTCGCAACCCGATCTTTGTTTATACTTTTACAACTACACAGTAATCGCAGTATCTTAATTGTGACGCGAGTGAACAATATTTTTGATTAGTTGGTATCAGGTATAAATAAATCTGATAGATTACCCTCAATTTATTTGTTAAAGCAATGCGTTGCAGTTGGTGACAATGATGTCATGGCAGTAGAAATAGATAGCCAATTTCGCCCGAGACGTGATATCGTCGGTTGGCGTATTGAGATGAGCGCTAGCTTCTCAAGCCGTAGGTCCATGGTTCGAATCGAACTTTACGTAGGATTGTTTTTGATTCTTTCTTGTTCATACCATTGATGATTACTTGAATTATTAGCTGAGATTATTAGAAATACAAAATTTGCAACTGAGCAGGTTATCAAAAACAAGTTTATACCAGCAGTTGTCTGTCTACTTGCCAAAAATCACGGTAGGTGGCGCTTCACAGCAAAGTGTGAATTTACGTTTTAAAAGTCAGGGGGTCAGGTATCTGCTTGGCCGACTGTACATACGAGTATGAATCTAAATACCCCTTTTTTTCTTTTTTAATCAATTCATGCAATGTTAATCGCGCAAATGCGAAATGTTCACATCAAAATGTATCATTCGACCATCACATTTTATGAAGAACTATTTCCCACGGCTTCTTCCGCGTGGGTTTTATTTTTATCACATAGTCTATCCGGGCCCCCGGGCTGACCCCAGGCCCGGGACCCCGAGACTAAAGCATCTCAGGTGATGATATGAACGGGAACATGCTTAGATGATAGAGACAATAGAGTTTGATCATATAGATTTTAAAAAATGCCGTCCGTTTGCTCAATAATTTGCGTATGAATTCCTATTTTTGACGTGATAACGTCTTATAAATCTGCACGCTGCACGCACGAAAAAGCACGAGAGAGCGAAACAAGCGATAGAGAGGCACGATAAACGCTTAGACGCGTTCGGCTTGTGACGCATCTATCTCTCTTCCACCGTTATCACGTAAAATTATCGTCCGCAATCCGACTTAATAGACAACCAATTTTTTAAAATAAATTATAACCTATAGTACTTATTAGCTGATAATGTAGTTAGTTAATAGATTCAGGTGTTACTTTGCGGAAGTCAAAGCTAGATTTACTTTGAGACAATTTACTTTGCGTGCTTCCGCCACCAGTTAGTTCATGCAAACTATTGCTGGCCAGCGCCCACCCACTACTGTTAGTCCCTTCATGCCCGCCACCAATAGTTGATGCATGCAACCCTGGTCGATACTGCTGCATCCGTTGAGGCTGCAGCAATGTCGGCCGTCGTGCTCGCGACACGTGTTTCGCCTCTACACGTCGAACGAAGATGCCTCGTGATATAAAGATAATGTAGTTTTCTACGGATAAAAGATTTTGTAAAATAGCTCTAGTAGTTTTTGAGTCTATAAATTCCAAACAAGCACCCAAACACAAATCTTTCCTCTCTCTCTTTCTTCGACTGCTAAATCGTGTTCCAGTGTATTGCGAAAGTCTGGCGGACAACAAAAAACAACTAAAATTCACTAAAACGTTTGACCCAGAACACCACTACAACAAACATAAACGAAGCTTCAGCAAACGTTCAAAAAACATCAAACAGCCGACTCAATCACATCTCCCAATGAATGACACTCGTATCGAAACCAGACAAACGTTTGTAGACGAAAATTACAGAAAGCATTTTTAGTCTGCGTTTGATCGAGGATGAGGGTCATCCCAAAAAGAGCAGAGGTAAATCCCTCCTGACCAAACAGCACTTAAGGATGTCCACTTAATGTTTGGAGAGGTAGAATGAAAGGCCGCCTCCAAAAATAAATAGATGAAATTTATTTTCATTCGGCGGATTTTGTTACGTTTGTGTCGTGCGTGTCTCTGTATATTTTTTAGATACATATATAGGTGCTTGTGTTAATTAATGGATTAAGAAGAGATATAATCTTTATTTACGACACCTTTATAGCGTGATTTTGTACCTATGAACTATATTAAAATCCTGGAAACAAGATTCCTAATTAAATACAGAATTGTAAAAAAAAAGAAAAAACTAAGAAAAATTTACTTCTCATAGAAATCCGCCCAGATGATCGGCAATTTTGTATGGGAGTTCCAATTTCATTGCTTGTTTTATACCTTTTTTTCTTACAATTACAGGATTGTAAGAAAAAAAGGTAAAAAATAATATTAACCAAGATTTTTATATAGTTCATAGGTACAAAGTCACGGTGTGTTTAGGCCACTATTAGTAAAA
Organism: Elegia similella; assembly: GCA_947532085.1. NCBI lineage: Eukaryota > Metazoa > Arthropoda > Insecta > Lepidoptera > Pyralidae > Elegia > Elegia similella. The sequence continues at coordinate 21,264,072 of OX383936.1, forward strand.
CTGCTTTTTTTATTTAATTATATTTGCATTTAAGTACAATCAATTGTTAATATACAAGAGGTAATAACTTAATGCTAAGCACTACCAGAGTCTATTTTTAAGTGCCTTTGAACCGCTGGGTCCCGGGTTCGGTCCCTGGCCAAGTCATGATGAACCCTGGGTCTTGGAACATCCAAGACCCAGGCCAGTCTGGAAAATAACTATTTATGATTGGCTATGATTAACTTATGAGTCATTAACGTATGAGTAACTTATCAGTCGTTACCCAACGACACAAGTTCACGACTGACTGTGGGGCTGGCTGTGTGATTTGTCCCTTTATATTTACTTATTTCATTTATTTGAATGTTCTAGATATGCTTATACCATTGTGTATTTTTTTGTATGACGGCATTAAGCGATTTGACGTACCAGAGTCAAAATAAACGACGGAAAATGTTACAAGTCCCGAAGAAATAGCTATTTTATGCACAATCTTTTCGTCGACTACCAGCTTTCGGTGAGGACAACCATGGTAAGGGAACCTATAATAAGTTGTGGCTTGTTCATCATTGTGTAAAGTATCAAAAACATAGAGTACAATCTCACAACCTAACCCTCAGGCCTAACCCTAACCGCAATTTATGTTTTCAATACAATGTTTTGTTACTAATAAGGGCGTATATGTAGTTTCTGATTATATCAAGCCACTTTTTTACATTGTTCTTCCTTACTTGTTCAACCCCTTTGTTACTCCCATTCAAACTTATCTTAGTATTCCATCCAGCTTCAGTTTTTTAAGTATCTCGTTATTTAGTTCCCCAAAGATTTAGTTGAACTCGCCGGTTAGTAAACAGGGGCTTGTTGGTCTTGTATTCATTTGCCATCTGTTTTCGCACCTTACTGTGTAAGTATCTAGTACAAAAGTCAATCGGTTTGGGATTTGGCGCACGTTTTTATTCACGCACTTTAGATTTAAGTGCGTGAATAAAAACGCAAATAAGATTAAACATGTCAACTTGTTGTATTTATTCCTTTTTCCAATATTACTCTTTCAGTTTTGTTCATTGTTCTTATTTTTCTTAAACATGCTCGGAAATGTAGGCAATATTGTAGTAAAATGAAGACACAAAATTTGTAATTCATGGCTCGTGCATTACTTTACCGGCCTAGGCCACCAGCTGCTCAAAATATTTTAATTCATACGTAACTTGTACTATGTAACTCGTCATACAGCCAATTGCTAACATTATAAAAAATGCACTCATCAAGCATATAAGTATATGAATATGACAATAATTTTATTAAAATGTTGGTATAAAATCACACAAAAATTTGCTTAATTTTCGTTGAAAAGAAAAAAAAACATTAATATGGTATTAATTTTTTGTATGGGTGTGTAAGCATTAACTTTAAAACCCTAATAAAATTACCTATCTATATTTCCGTTTCCCCTTCCATACATATTTCCTAATTCGCCGAGACGGCCTGTGATTGGCCGAAAAGACAGTCGTAAAAAATATGGCGTTCGAGTCATGTTAGCGCGCCGCTTGCGCTGATATAATTTCCAAAAATAACGACTCCTAAGAGCTTCGCTGGCCGAAAACAACCTTAAATCTCATCGCGCGTGTGTGATGGTGTACCACCAGTGTAGGCAGTAAGGAAATAATAAAGTTCAAGCACAAGGATCGTCGGCCGGTCGACACGAGGTCCCGTCGAAGGCGAATCCTTATCCAGACTCCTGTTCAAGATTGAATCCAGGTGAGTGTTTACTGAATTTTCCCTTGCAGTGATTCTGGGGTTGATCGGAGAATGCAGTGACTCTTTCAGGAAGTCGCAACATTAATTTATGGTGCCTCCTGTGAGGACATTCCTCACGTACTTATTTCAAATTTACCCACTTAATTTCAATATTTCCAATTAAAGTTATTTCCAAATATGGATAACTAATTTATTCATAAATAGACTTATTATAGATTCAAATTAACTAGGTACTTACCCACCTAGCATTTGTCTATTTGTCTAACAATCTCGGATCAAACAGGAAATTCCATACCTGTGCCATACCATAGTAAATACCTATTGCTTACGAGTACATACTTCCTATCTCGTTAATTCCCTTGTAATAATCCCTTAATCGTTCGATTTGTATGCCATAAGGTACTATCTTGTTACTCAGGCTTTCGAACTATTGTGGATAGCCTAGATACCTACCTAAGGTTAATTAATAGCAGCGAGGTGTGTATTTATGATTGTATCTATGATTAAGATGAACTGTGTCAAGGTCATGCGCATTCGCAAGTGAAACTACCTAAATTGCAAATAGCTAAGTTTGATGGTAATATAGAGAACTGGCAGATGTTTAAAGACAGTTATACGTCGCTTGTGCATAATAATGTTTCGTTGTCGGACACAGAGAAATTTTACTATTTGTTGTCATGTCTGTCTGGATATGCCCTGACACTAGCTAAGGGTGTTCCTATAACATCAGCTAATTATTCTGTTGTTTATGCAGCGTTGCTAGACAGGTATGATAATAAACGTATTTTAGCCACCGCTTATTTAGAAAAAATAATAAAATTAAATCCGATCCAACGGCCATCATTATCAAACTTATCACAATTAACCAACACACTTTATGAATGTGTTAGTGCCTTGCGCGGGTTAAATATTGATGATTTAAGTGAATTTCTTTTATTTTACATAGCATCTCGGCCTCTTGATACAGAAACTAGGAAAAGGTTTAAATTACAAAATACCGAAGAAATTCCTAAATTTAATAATTTGATTGTTTATTTACAGAATTATATAAAGGTATTAGAGGTAAGTCAACCTAGTAATTTACAGTCATTCAATTCTACAAATAAACAAAACCACAATAATACAAAGAAAGATAATTTTTCTCGGCAATCAAATTCTTCCTTAATTACTTCTTCGAACTCAAATAATAATAAACCTAATCAGGCTGTCTGTGCGTATTGTCATGAAAATCATTCAATATATCGCTGTGGTAAAGTACATTCTATGAATATAGGACAGCGACAAAAAATAGTTAAAGAGTTACAATTATGTCAAAACTGCTCAAGGCCCGGTCACACTAGTGCAGACTGCAAGTCTAAATCCATGTGTTTCATTTGTAACTCAAAACATAACACATTATTACATGAAGAACATAAAAGTTTATTAGCTAATACCATTGACCTAAAGACTTCTGAGAATTCCAATATGAGCACTTCCCTAACTTGTACAACTCAGCCAAACATGTCAAAGTCACCTATGAGTACCAAAATTATTGGTTCAGCAGTGGTTCGGTTGAGAAGAGTGGATGGTTCATTGCAGTATGCTCGTGTAATCATAGATAGTGGCTCGATGGACTCTTTCATTACAAGTAGCTGTGCGCGACAGTTAGGTTTACATATAAAAAAGTGTAATTTAAATGTAACCGGTCTCGGGCAAAATTATGTTTGTAATATTAAAGGTTATACTTTTGGCTCTATTGTGCCTAGGTCAAATGACTCGCCCCAATTTGATATACCATTAGTGGTTTTGCCTAAAATCACTTCAATGATTCCTTCAACTTCGTTACCGTCGGTTGTCAAGGAAAAGTTTAAACATCTGGATCTCGCCGACCAAGATTTTGATAAATCGGGTCCGATCGATCTGTTGTTAGGAGTCGACTGTTTTGACCAGATATATACTGGTTCACGTTATAGCCCAGGTCCTGGTTTTCCATGTGCACTGTCTAGTGTATTCGGCTGGGTGATAAGTGGTCAGTTTCTTCAAAGCGTGGTGGCTCAAACTCCAGCCACACCCGTTACGTCACTCATCGCGTCTTCTAGTGCGCTCGATGAGAGCGTTCAACGGTTTTGGGAATCCGAAGAACCGTCGAAATGTGAAATTTCCGGTCCTAAGGATGAAATATGTGAAGTGGCTCAAACTCCAGCCACACCCGTTACGTCACTCATCGCGTCTTCTTGTGCGCTCGATGAGATCGTTCAACGGTTTTGGGAATCCGAAGAGCAGCCGAAGTGTAAAATTTCCGGTCCTAAGGATGAAATATGTGAGGTGGCTCAAACTCCAGCCACACCCGTTACGTCACTCATCGCGTCTTCTGGTGCGCTCGATGAGATCGTTCAACGGTTTTGGGAATCCGAAGAACCGCCGAAATGTAAAATTTCCGGTCCTAAGGATGAAATATGTGAAGTGGCTCAAACTCCAGCCACACCCGTTACGTCACTCATCGCGTCTTCTTGTGCGCTCGATGAGATCGTTCAACGGTTTTGGGAATCCGAAGAACCGTCGAAATGTAAAATTTCCGGTCCTGAGGATGAAATATGTAAACAAAAATATAAAAATGGCACATATCGTACCTCCGAAGGTCGTTATCTTGTACCAATTATGCTTAAAGATGATACTCCAGCCTTAGGAGAATCATATCATCACGCTCTTAACCGTTTTCTCAACTTGGAAAAGCGTCTTGCCAGCCAGACTGAGTTGAAAACGGAATATAAGGAATTTATGCAGCAGTACGAAGAGCTGGGACATATGCAGCCTGCTGAATCTTTGTCTACTGACCGTTATATTATTCCTCACCATTGTGTAATACGACCCGGCAGTACAACGACACATTTACGAGTAGTCTTCGATGCCAGTAGTCGGACCTCGACTAATCTGTCACTCAATAATATTGTTCATGTGGGTCCTAAGCTGCAAGTGGATATTGTCGATTTAGTGACAAAATTTAGACTTCACAAAATAGTTTTTACTGCCGACATCCGTCGTATGTATCGGCAAATATTGATAAGACCCGAGAAATGGACTACTAACGCTCCTCGTCTTCTTAAGGATGTTCCTCCTGAATTTTGTCAAAGTTCCAAATCCTTCGATGAATCGGGAAATGAGTTTGTCAAAATATTAGGGAGGCGATGGAATCCCATTAATGATTCTTTTTCATATGCCTTTTCAGACTCGTTCGAAGTCAAATTTACTAAAAGATCCATACTCTCTTTAGTAGCTCGCATTTTCGATCCACTCAGTTGGATATGTCCAGTAGTCTTTGCAGCAAAATCGCTGTTGCAAGAAATATGGCGGTTAAATTTATCGTGGGATGAGACTATTCCAAAACATTTAATCAAACAATGGCATTTAATAGCGGCCAATTTGTCTGATTTACAAAAAATTTCTCTTCCGCGGTTAGTTATACCTTCCAATCCGATGGAAGTACACTTGGTAGGTTTCTGTGATGGTTCTCTGAAAGGCTATGGTTGTTGTGTGTATATTTGTGTGGTTACTAATGAGCCCAGAATTTCTACTGCGACTAGTTTACTGATTGGAAAATCTAGAGTAGCTCCTTTAAAATCTACCACGGTAAATAGACTCGAGCTAAGCGCAGCGGTGCTTCTGGCAAAAGTTCTATCGCATATGTATAATTTGCTAAAAGACCATATAACTATTAATTCTATTCGAGCTTATTCAGACAGCAGCACTACCAGGTCATAGTTTAATACCGCCCCTCATTTGTTAAAAATGTATGTAGCCCATCGTGTCATTCAAGCAACTGACTTGATTAGTACCGATCACTGGTATTATGTTTCGTCTAAGGATAATCCGGCCGACTGTTGTAGTCGCGGAGTGTCCTGTCCAGAGCTTATAGACCATCCTCTGTGGTGGAAAGGTCCTTCTTGGCTACAGGATTTGCCTAGTCAATGGCCTAACAAACGGGTTTTACTTCCAAAAGAATACTTACCCGAGTATAAGGAGTAGGGTCACGATTGGGCCAGAAAAACACGGGCGGAGACTAAATATATGTTTATTAGGCACAAATAGGCAAATAGACAAACAGTTTTTAGAAATATCAGAGAAAATATAGTAAGACGCTTGTTCGCTTTCTCTGTGCGGATCGAACTAACGGTTGTGGGCATAACTGCCGACTACCCTTTAAATTTTCAATAAAAATTCAAAAAATTACAAATATTTAGTGGGTACCACACATGCTAAGTTATACAAAATATATCGTGAAAATACGTTTCATTTCACTAATACGAGTACCATACAAATACATAAATAATTTCGAATTTATACCAATAGAAAAATAACAACAGGAAATTACATGAGCGCGTCGCTAACATTCCCACCCCCAGTGCTGGCACAGCACTCAACACCTAACGGAATACGAGCGACGCGTGCCGCCGACCGCTTCCACACGCCTGTCTTAGTTTTGATGTCGACAAGCCTAATGCGACCATCCTTACCTGGATACACTTGTTGTACCACTCCTTTCGGCCATGTGTTACGAGGGTTATCGGGATCCACGACGAACACCAGGTCTCCTACCGCCAGAGGCTGTGTCTCCTGGTTCCACTTCCTTCTCGGCAGTAAATCAGGCAAAACTTCCTTGACCCACCTACGCCAAAACATATCGGTTAAACGTTGAGCTTTGCGCCAATGTTTACGAAGACTCATGTCCTTGTCTTCGAATGAACCGATGATAGGTAAGTTGGACGAGCTACCGAGAAGAAAGTGGTTAGGGGTTAGAGTTTCTTGACTGTCATGGTCGACATACACATGCGTCAGTGGACGGCTGTTGACAATATTTTCTACCTCTGCCAGCAAGGTTATAAGAACTTCCTCGTGTGGAGCGCGTTCTGTCATTATAACACGCAGCGAGTCCTTAACACTACGTATTAAACGCTCCCAGGCACCCCCCCAGTGAGGGCTTCCTGGAGCTATGAAATGCCAACGCAACCCATTGTTGACTCCATAAACTTTAAGAGCTTCTTCATTAAGCTCTTGTGCAGCTAGTTGCAGCTCCTTATCGGCGCCTCTCAAGTTTGTTCCGTTGTCGGAATAGAGATGAGCGGGCCAACCGCGACGTGCTGCCATGCGTCGTAATGCCATTATAAGGGAATCTGTCGTAAGCGATGGAACCACCTCGATGTGGATAGCTCGGACCGTAAGGCAAGTGAAAAGGACGCCATACCTTTTCTGTCTTCCTCTACCGACGGTCACTTCCATGGGTCCGAACAGATCCAATCCACAAAATGTGAACGGTCGCTGATGGTGGGCCACACGTCCTTGAGGTAAGTCAGCCATTCTTGGCATTTCTGGTTTGCATTTTCGCAGACGACAAAGCATGCAGCGTGAAACTATATTTTTCACCGTAGGCCTCATACAAATAATCCAGTATCGTTGTTTTAGATTGTTTATCACCATCTCATGGTTTCCGTGAGCTGCCTTAACGTGGTAGTATCTAACAATGAGGCGTGAGATCGGGTGTTTACCATCCAATATAATCGGCCTTTTTACCTCCAAGTCTACTTTAGACGCAGCGTCAATGCGGCCACCGAGGCGAAGCAAGCCGTTTTCATCGAGGTAAGGTGACAAGGTAAGTAGTTTACTTTGCTTTGATATATATTTACCTTCTTTTAAAATAGATATTTCAACAGGAAACGAGTCAGCCTGCGCGTGCTTCAGCAATAAGGTTTCAGCCCTGGCCATCGCGTCGCAATCCAAGTCACAGGTAAGCTTGCGACACTTGTCAATGAATTTTAGCACAGTGGCAGTAGCACGAAGCAAACGAAGCCAACAGGAAAACCGATTCGGGTCCGGTACCGGTAAGCTAGCTGCTGACTCGTGGACCACAGCTATACAGTCAGTGTTATCTGGTTTTTTGGGGTAGATAATATCTGCAGGCCATGTAGTATTTTCACCATATAAGAATGCGGGACCTTTAAACCACCTATCAGGAAACAGAGTATGGTCAAACTCCTCTCGCGTAGCTATGTCGGCTACGTTCAGTTTGGTTGGTATATATCTCCATTCACTTGCCTGTGTAAGCTCGTCGATTTCGCCCAACCGGTTAGCTTCAAATGTCTTATAGGACCGTTGATTATTTTTTATCCATTGTAGAACCGTCGTAGAATCACACCAGAAGAATCGTTGTTCCGGCGCTATTCTATGTTCCTTAAGAATGATGCTTGCCAGACGTGCCGCTAACAAGGCGGATTGTAATTCAGCCCTGGGAACGGTCAGCTGTTTCACAGGTACAACTCGGCATTTACTTGCGATGAACGCGACGTGTATTTTGTTATTTTCGACCCAACGCCAGTACGCTACGGCGCACATCGCTTTGATAGATGCATCGCTAAATACATGCAACTGTAAGTGCGTATAGTTGGTACTTACAACGGTAGGCCGCGTAGCGCATCTCGCGTTATCAGGTGTTTCCGAAACATCAGTGACAAAATTCGTAGACGCGCTACAGTTTTCGTAGCAATGGCTCGTAGCCGATACCGATTGCGCGGCGGCGGCGGGCGACGGGGCGGAAGAAGTCATGGCAGTGCGCTTGCACCCAACAACAGCTAGCCTTTGTTGCATCTCGCTCCCACTCGGGGCGATCGCTATGCTCGCGCTATAGTACCTAGGTATGCGTATACGACTTATGTTCTTGAGTAAATCGATCCATTTGCGCCACTTGTTGTAAACATCAGCTGGTATTACGTCATCCCATCCGATGTTTAGACGCCAAGTATCTTGTAACATTATTTTTCCTTGAATAGTGAATGGTGAAAGAAAACCAAAGATATCAAAAATTGACATCACCACTCGCAGCATGGCGCGCTTGCTGGGTCGTTCCTTGCCCTGAAGGATTTCTTCCGGAATGCGCTTCATGGACGTATCAAAACCCAAAGTGTCGTCGCCAAGATACCAAACTAAACCCAGTGTACGCTCACCTTGGTACTGCGAGTCGATGTTGAACCTTATGGCAGTTGGACCCAAGGTTTCTTTTGCTACGCTAGCTAGTACTGCAGCACTATTGCTTGTCCAGTTACGGATTTCGAAACCACCTTCCCTATGAATTTGAGAGATATTTTGTACCATGTCTATTGCAGTTATTTCATCCGGTAAACTGTCTATATAGTCATCTACATAATGAGAATTGTATATAGCATTAACGGCAGAGGGCAGTGATGACTCATATCGACGGGCATTCATGTTTTTTACGAATTGAGCTACGAATGGTGAACAATTAGCTCCAAATATTAAGGAAGTCATTACGTACGTGTCCACCGGGTCCGTAGGGTTGTCGCGCCATAGGAACCTGAATGCGTGTTGATCCTCAGGTTTAATTTTCACCCTAAGGAACATGTCTTTGATGTCTCCCGAAACTGCTACTGCATTTTCCCTGAAGCGTAACATGATACCTAAGAGGGAGGAAAGCAAGTCTGGCCCTGTGTGTAAGAAATCATTTAAACACATTCCATGTACAGAATCAGCGGCGTCGAAAACCAATCTGAGTTTTCCTTTGTTGGGGTTGTCTACCCCAAAATGAGGCAAATACCATGTTTTAGATGCAGGTCTAACATCTACTAATTTTTCGGCATAATTATTATTTAATAAATGAGCAATACGTTCCTTGTATCTATCTGCAAAACCTGCATCCCTACTCATTTTTCTCTCTATGCCTTTAAGCCTTTTTAGAGCATTAGGATAGGAGTCAGGCATGGAACAGGACTCGTCTTTCCAAGGCAAACTTACATACCAACGACCATTGGAAAACGTAGCCGTCTTTTCTAAATGACTGACCGCTTTCACGTCATTAGAATTTTGGCGAGGCTTACCTGCTACTCCTAAAGCGTCGACTGCGAAATACCGTCTCACCTCCTCGTGGAGCTCCATCAGCGAGCGCTCGGCATCAGCAGCAGCAGCGCCTGTGGAGACCGCGGCGGTGGCGGCGGCCGGCGGCAGCGCGTCGCCAACAGATACACATAGGGCCGCGTGCGACTGCGAGGTCGCGCGGCGAGGGCGCGCACATAGTGAGGGCCGCAACATACCGTGCATACACCAGCCCAAGGGAGTCAATGTCGCGGACGGCTCATTCAATTTACCCAGCCTAACTTCGAGAGGATATAACAGAGAATAATTATCTTGAGCAATTAATAACTCAGGCTTAACATTTTCGGTACACAAATTATCTTTTATGTCAATTAAATTTTTATAATGACTACAGTCGACAATAGAAAAATGTTGTACGGGTAAATCTAACTTTTTAACACATCTTACTTTTATATTATGCACTTTATTATCCATACCCGAGATGTTTACGTTCGCGACGACGGTCTCACAAACCAGTTCACTACCTGCCCATGCACCCCGCACGTGCATTGTTTCAGATCGGCCGCAAAGTCCCGCGCGCTCGGCTAATCTTGCGCTTAAAATTGAAGCGGTGGCCCCATCGTCCAGTAACGCAGCTACTTTGAATACACCACGTTTAGTTATGAGACGCACGGGCACAACTTTCAGTAGCACTTTGCACTCAGTAGCGTTAATAACCGTAACCGTTTGCGTACTATCGGCAGCCGGAGACTCGGCAGGAGTAGTGGTTGACGTTGACGACGGTGGCGTCGACTCTGGCCTCTGGCGATGACTGGTAGCTCCCGTGTTGTTTACATTGTAATGCAACAGGTTGTGATGCGCTTGACCGCAGCCTTCCTTATCACACGGCGGCGCGGTACACTCCTCTCTGTTATGTCGCGACACTAGGCATTTGTAACAAATCCCGTTACGTTTAACATGTTGCCATCTCGTTTTCCGAAGTGCCTTTTTAAATTGTTTACACTCAATTAGTTTATGTTTCGATGTGCGACAAAATAGACATTTATCGTCCTGCTCTTCTGACTGTACTAATATTGTTTGTGTACGAGTTCCTTTGTTATCACTGTTATTCCTTCTTTGGTTATTATGGTCACTAAAGGAACTGGTGAAGTAGATATTTGAGGTAGTGGAAATCTTTAGGGCTTCTTCATGCAAAAATTCTGACAGGATAAGCATTCGTGTCTTTTGACCATTAGTAATCAGTGGGAAACTGTAATCGGACCATTTCGAAAGTAGTACTGTAGGTAATTTTAATAAGATAATGGAAACTATGCTCATACCTTTCAAATATTCCTCTCGTCCCACAGCTCGTACTGCTTCAACAAGATTTTCCACTTTCACTGAAAATGACACGATTTCCTTACAGTAATCCTGTGACATTGCAGGCAACCGTTTGATGTCCTGCACTATCTTGGAGATAATAAATTCGGGATTGCCAAAACGCAGCTCCAAGGTCGACATTATTTTGCAGGGTGGACTCGCGGTGCAGAGTAACGCCGCGACGGCTTCTCGAGCAGCGCCCCGAAGACATTTCCTTAACCGCCATAAGTTTTCTGGAGGGGAGAAGTTGCACAGTTCTGTTGACTCGTTGAAAGCCTGTTTAAACTGCAACCATCCTAGGGGGTCCCCTGAATATTCTGGTAGCTCTTTGGGAGCACACAATCTGGATAACAATTGTTTGTTAGGTGCACTCGTGGAAGCCAGATCCTTCACTGCACACGCCAGCATCTGAATAGCAGCGTTGATGCCGGTGGCCTCCTCTGGTTGTGGTGGCGCGGGTGGCATACAAGACTGCGTCTGTGTGGGTATATGTGTGGCTGCAGGACCTGACGGGGCGATGATTGATGTGGCGTCTGCTACCGGTACGATCAGCTGATGTAACTGGCCCATAGGTTTAACATTCTCGGTGGCTGGCTCCATCAATTCGTGGCGACTCCGTTCCAACCATTGCTCCACGTCACGAGTGCGATCTTCTTCGTTTGGACTGTATTTTTCTTCATCCTCTAGCTCAGCTAAATCCGCTTCTAGCTGTTTCTCTATGAGCTCCAGTTTGATCTGTGCTTTCTTTTTTGCAGCCTCTAACAACAGCTGTGCCTTCCTGGCTTTAACGGACGACGTTGAGCTGTGACCTTTTGACCTCTGTGTGGCGGCACTTTTTACACTAGGCGAGGCGGCGGGTGTCTTGAACTGCCCTTTCTGAACCGTAGCGCTATTCGTCGAGCTGCAATCCTCAACAGCAGCTGATGCACGTTCACTTTGTTCGCGATCGCGACGCGCGGCGCCCCGTGTGCCTACCATTTTGTTCGCTGGTGTACGAAACATATCCGGCCGAATGACCAAACTATAAGGAGTAGGGTCACGATTGGGCCAGAAAAACACGGGCGGAGACTAAATATATGTTTATTAGGCACAAATAGGCAAATAGACAAACAGTTTTTAGAAATATCAGAGAAAATATAGTAAGACGCTTGTTCGCTTTCTCTGTGCGGATCGAACTAACGGTTGTGGGCATAACTGCCGACTACCCTTCAAATTTTCAATAAAAATTCAAAAAATTACAAATATTTAGTGGGTACCACACATGCTAAGTTATACAAAATATATCGTGAAAATACGTTTCATTTCACTAATACGAGTACCATACAAATACATAAATAATTTCGAATTTATACCAATAGAAAAATAACAACAGGAAATTACATGAGCGCGTCGCTAACACCGAGTTTAAATCACTAGAAACTAAAAGTCTTCACGTGATTAATGTGAGAAACCCACTTCTGGACTTAAGTGCCAGACATTCCTCTTTTACAAAAATTCTAAGAATTGTAGCATGGTGTATTAGATTTATTTCAAATTCGAGGGTTGCAAGGCAAAATCGAATTCTTTCATTTCTCAGTAGTCCTGAACTCGATAAGTTAACCAAAGTATTATTTAAATTGAGTCCGTATCATTATATGTCTTCCGAAGTCAGTCGAGTGCGAGATAATGAACCATGTGTAAAATCCATTCAAAGACTTTCACCTTTCCTGGACGATGATGGGATCGTGCGGGTGGGGGAACGCATCGATGAGGCTAATCTGTCACCATCTGCGTTGCACCCTTTTTTGTTACCTAAACAATGTCCAATATCTAAAATTAGAATAAAACTTTTTCATAAAAAATATTTGCATTGTGGACCTCGAACCTTACAATCTCTTATTCAACGCCAGTTTTGGATAATTGGATTGAGACTTCTGATACGTACCGTGCTGTCGAAGTGTGTTAGATGTTTTATTTCGTGTCCGCGCTCTCGTTGGGTCATGCTTAAGAAAATTACCCAGAGATTTTGGCGCGTATGGCAGCGTGATTATCTTCATACATTACAACGAAAGAACAAAAGGTTCGTACATGAACCAAATATTAAAATAGATAACTTAGTCATAGTTAACGAACCTAATCTTCTGCCGATGTTTTGGAAGTTGGCACGTATTGTGCAAGTGCATGCTGGTTCGGATCAAGTAATCAGAGTAGTTACTTTCCGAACTGCTAACGGAAAGACCTTTCGTAGGCCGGTAGTAAAGGTTTGTCCCTTACCAATTAATTAAGATATTTTTTCATAAATTACTAAAACATAAATACACACTATCCAATCCTTAGGCTAGTTAAAACTTATTTATTACTTTATCTTTCGAAAATAATATTTCTAGATATTCTTGCAATAGTGCGTAGCTATTGCTTTTGTTTTTTTTTTATCTTTCAATTTGCATTCTCTGTGAAACCCTTGTGGATTTCAGGTGGGGGAAAATGTGTAAGCATTAACTTTAAAACCCTAATAAAATTACCTATCTATATTTCCGTTTCCCCTTCCATACATATTTCCTAATTCGCCGAGACGGCCTGTGATTGGCCGAAAAGACAGTCGTAAAAAATATGGCGTTCGAGTCATGTTAGCGCGCCGCTTGCGCTGATATACTTTCCAAAAATAACGACTCCTAAGAGCTTCGCTGGCCGAAAACAACCTTAAATCTCATCGCGCGTGTGTGATGGTGTACCACCAGTGTAGGCAGTAAGGAAATAATAAAGTTCAAGCACAAGGATCGTCGGCCGGTCGACACGAGGTCCCGTCGAAGGCGAATCCTTATCCAGACTCCTGTTCAAGATTGAATCCAGGTGAGTGTTTACTGAATTTTCCCTTGCTGTGATTCTGGGGTTGATCGGAGAATGCAGTGACTCTTTCAGGAAGTCGCAACAATGGGCTTTGTTTCCTTAGGACTATTTGACAAATTAAAAATTTAAAAAAAGATAATAACGCGGGATTGTATGTACTATTAGAGATTTGGCGGACTGCACGGTTTTGTTTTGGAATGTTTTGCAGATTGCTTCTAGTGGACTTTAAGATGTAAAATCGGTGTAATTTGCTGTTATAAATGCCTATGTTTATGACCAATGTGTGGAATAACTTGTGACGTGCAGATTCAGAGATTTACATAGCGGGCTAGTGTTTGCTCGCCTTACTGCGTTGTCTATGATCAAACCAGAGGATTCGCGGTAATTGTCGCCAGGTGCTTCATTAAATTAACGAAATTAACTACACCATCATTTCGTTGATAACACGTTGAAAATATGAAGGGCTAAAAGGCGTAGAAAGCCAAATGCCATAAAACAAATATGAAAATAAAAATGTACATACTATTATCGTGTTTTTATTTTATAACTACTCATTTATTCCCAGTATTACGTCTTTTATTATTTCCTCAGATTTATTGAGAAAAGCACTATACATGCCATTACCGGGATTCGGCTTGCCGGACTCGTAGTAAGGCCTCGCTAACACTCGGCCTTGAAAACTACTCGTCTTGCAATCCTTTACTTCCCGGCCGCTGCAGTAATGTACTCGTACTATTCTTCTGCGAAATCCTACAGTAATGTGTCGCATTTTATTGTGAACCATTGTCTTCATTATACAAATTATGAAATCAAAGTGACTTGGAACAGGAAACTTTGCAAGAAAAAGTGCAGAAAAGCGTGAATGCCACCGCGCCTCGCCGCTCGCTTTTCTGCGCATTTTCCAGCCGGCATATCCAATCCTTTCAGACGTACATTTTGTTTAAAAGTAAAACATGACGGGTGAGTGAGTGCGACACCGGCTTGTTAAACAAACGCAGTAAACTCGCGCTACGTGATGCCGTTTGTTTAAGGAAATTTTATGGGTGACTTTAGGCGGGGCCTTACTATTATTATTAGGTTAGCTACTCACCGTAGTCCGTACCACTATAAAGTTGCTTCACCTAAATACTCCCGCGGCATCATCATCATCATCAGGTCTTTTTGTCTCCACTACAGGAGCACAACCCTCTGTACTACTAGAGCCATACTTGGCCAGAGCAGCCAGGGGTCTTGGCCTACACTCATCAGAAACTAATTTTCATATATGTATAATGCTGTATATTGTACAGCGTGATTTTGAACCCCCTAGATATATTGAAATCTGGGTATCAGAATCCCTAATGGAATACAGAATTGTAAGAAAAAAAGGTAAAAAGCGAAAAAAAAAATTAAGACGAGGACTCAAATGTTTGGTACCTTCGCTCGGCAAAGGACTGATCAAGTGCGCGCAAGGGATGGCGCTTGGCGGTTTAGCCCGTGAATGATGAGATAGGAGATAGTCTCGAGTCGCTCAAAGAAAAAAACG
The DNA here is from genome assembly GCA_947532085.1 of Elegia similella. Lineage (NCBI taxonomy): Eukaryota > Metazoa > Arthropoda > Insecta > Lepidoptera > Pyralidae > Elegia > Elegia similella. Next base: position 21,279,376 of record OX383936.1, read on the forward strand.
TAAGCGCCAAATTCGTTATTTCTATTTTATATAAAATCAGACCGGTTAATTGTATTTTCATATTTAAATTTTGATGAATTACTAATAACCTATCTTTTAGTCTAAAAATCATTATTTCATTCGTCGCATTTGAGCTACAATAACAAAAACTCTGCGAACGAAGACCATTTTTCAAAAAATATTTTTATCGAGAAAATTTTATCAAAACGTGTTTTCATCTTCAATTTTTGGAGATGAAATAGTCAAAAATCATATTACTTAGATTTGAAACTCCTAATTTAAGTATTTTGCGAGATAAATAAGGTTCAGAACGACCTTATTTACAGTGGTATCGCCTTAAACCTTTCATAGAAATTCGTCCAGCTGATCGGCGACTTTGTATGGGAAACCTAATTTTCTTTTTCGTTTTTTGCCTTTTTAACTTGCAGTTCTGTATTCCATTAGGGATTCTGATTCCCAGATTTCAATATAGCTAGGGGGTTCAAAATCACGTTGTATGTATGAAGTTTAAAATATGCAAATTGCTAATTAATATTGCTGCTTCTTCATACCGTCTAAGATGCTAAACACTCATGTTAGGAAAGTTTCCCTCTGAGTGAGAAGAAAGATCTCTGAACAGTTGAATTAAAGTTTCAATATCATGGGCTGATCATGCCCTCTAAATATTATTTCGAATTTCTTTTTCACCTGTATATTTGATAATACAGAAATTCCGGTTCTTTTATCATTATTATATCTGTGAAATTGTGACGATGTTTGTACGTTTTTATGTATTTAAACAATGATGAATATAAGTATTTTGAACATGATTATATACATAAAAACATACAAACATTTCTCACTTTATAAACACACTACTACTTTTCACAACACACTAAAATTTAAATATGAAGAAATGCAATACAAAAAAATATATTAACCATTTTCACAGAACTCGAAAGGGATTACACCTTATCCTTTTCAGGAAGTAAGTAAACTAAATCGATACATTGAAAGCGAATAGAAATATGTGTAACGTTATTGGAATTCGCCGGTGACATTTAGCTACGGAAATAAGGCTCGTGTATCGAGCGCGACATGGGGCACTGGACATGTGTCGGAATGTTTAGCGCTCGGACGTGTCAACGTGCAAATCTCTACAGGGCTATCTCCTTAGAATATTATATAAAAAATAGATACAGAAGTTTGTAATATTGACTATGTAGATTTGTAGGAGGTGCATTTAGCTATTGAAATAAGGCTTGTGTATCGAGCGCGACATGGGGCACTGGACATGTGTCGAAATGTTTAGCGCTCGGAAGTGTCAACGTGCGAATCTCTATAGGGCTATCTCCTTAGAATATTATATAAAAAAAAGATACAGAAGTTTGTAATATTGACTATGTAGATTTGTAGGAGGTGCATTTAGCTACTGAAATAAGGCTTGTGTATCGAGCGCGACATGGGGCACTGGACATGTGTCGAAATGTTTAGCGCTCGGACGTGTCAACGTGCGAATCTCTACAGGGCTATCTCCTTAGAATATTATATAAAAAATAGATACAGAAGTTTATAATATTGACTATGTAGATTTGTAGGAGGTGCATTTAGCTACTGAAATAAGGCTTGTGTATCGAGCGCGACATTGGGCACTGGACATGTGTCGAAATGTTTAGCGCTCGGACGTGTCAACGTGCGAATCTCTACAGGGCTATCTCCTTAGAATATTATATAAAAAATAGATACAGAAGTTTGTAATATTGACTATGTAGATTTGTAGGAGGTGCATTTAGCTACTGAAATAAGGCTTGTGTATCGAGCGCGACATTGGGGCACTGGACATGTGTCGGAATGTTTAGCGCTCGGACGTGTCAACGTGCGAATCTCTACAGGGCTATCTCCTTAGAATATTATATAAAAAATAGATACAGAAGTTTGTAATATTGACTATGTAGATTTGTAGGAGGTGCATTTAGCTACTGAAATAAGGCTTGTGTATCGAGCGCGACATGGGGCACTGGACATGTGTCGAAATGTTTAGCGCTCGGACGTGTCAACGTGCGAATCTCTACAGGGCTATCTCCTTAGAATATTATATAAAAATAGATACAGAAGTTTGTAATATTGACTATGTAGATTTGTAGGAGGTGCATTTAGCTACTGAAATAAGGCTTGTGTATCGAGCGCGACATTGGGCACTGGACATGTGTCGAAATGTTTAGCGCTCGGACGTGTCAACGTGCGAATCTCTACAGGGCTATCTCCTTAGAATATTATATAAAAAATAGATACAGAAGTTTGTAATATTGACTATGTAGATTTGTAGGAGGTGCATTTAGCTACTGAAATAAGGCTTGTGTATCGAGCGCGACATGGGGCACTGGACATGTGTCGAAATGTTTAGCGCTCGGACGTGTCAACGTGCGAATCTCTACAGGGCTATCTCCTTAGAATATTATATAAAAAATAGATACAGAAGTTTGTAATATTGACTATGTAGATTTGTAGGAGGTGCATTTAGCTACTGAAATAAGGCTTGTGTATCGAGCGCGACATTGGGCACTGGACATGTGTCGAAATGTTTAGCGCTCGGACGTGTCAACGTGCGAATCTCTACAGGGCTATCTCCTTAGAATATTATATAAAAAATAGATACAGAAGTTTGTAATATTGACTATGTAGATTTGTAGGAGGTGCATTTAGCTACTGAAATAAGGCTTGTGTATCGAGCGCGACATGGGGCACTGGACATGTGTCGGAATGTTTAGCGCTCGGACGTGTCAACGTGCGAATCTCTACAGGGCTGTCTTCATAAATCGCTAGACTGGTAAACAAGTAAAGACATCTTATGGAAACCAACTGCTGGATTTAATTACACTAGCCTAAAATACTGTCTACTGACCATCACTGTTACAAGTGGATAGTACGGGAAGCATGATATCAAGAAATTTAAGAATTTAAACATAGAAAACGGATAAAAATTATCGCCAACATGAAATCCAGTGATTTGACTTGATTGAATATAGTGAGATAACAAAATTCGGACACTGTTAGTGTAGTGTGCACCGGGACTACTTCATAAATTATCTTCATACAAATTATTAGTGAAACTGCGGTCACCACCACAAAATGAAATCGCAGTACTTCAGTCTCGTTGCGACCATGATGGATGAAACATAATAATAAGGGTCGTACTAAGGTCCTGTTGATACATATAAGTAGACATATAATTATGAGATTATTGTTTGGTACAATAGGCTTGTTTCCTAAAAAAATACCAATTTAAATAATTAGTCCGTCTTATAGATTATTGAAAAATATTAGATACTTATTTTTCCTTTTTCAATGAAACAAAAATTGATAAAGATACTCTTATAGTATATTAGCCCATTAAAGTACCACGTAACGTCACTGACCGGTACATCATGATGTGTGATGAGTGCGCATCATGATAGTCCTGAACTTTGATGCGCTTTATCATTCAAGAAAGAATGCGTATCTAATATTTTTTAAGACGGACTAATTATTTTAAATGGAATACCATTTAAATAAATTAAAAAATATTTTAGGAAACAAGCCTATTATTTGGATTGAATTAACTGATTACTTTGTGCCAAAAAATATAAATGACAACCCTATGCAAAGGTCGCAGGGCAAAATAAGCGGATAGCGCCAACACATGCCCAGATCTTGATAAAGCCTATTCTCGGGCCTGCACTTGTCGTCGGATGAGATAGCTATAAAAACTTTGCTGTTAATGCGAAAAGGCAGGTGGTCAATATCGTAACGAAGTACAAGACGAGACAACACCTTCTTATTAGCGAAGTCTGAATTTGATATAATTCAATCAGGGTAGGTCAACCTATCACGGTCACGGGCATGTTGTATCTCTACTAATGACATATACATTTTTCTCATCATGAAACCCAGGTCTTTCCTATAAGTCCAATATTTATTGAAGTACCTATTTATTTTACAAACAATAAGAACCTTTTTATTTATGTCTTCTAGAGTCTTCTCATTATAATGTGAAAGAGATCGCCTTTTTAACCGACTTCAAAAAAAGGAGGAGGTTATCAATAAGGATGTAGGTTTTTGTTAAAGTTTGCTACCCCTGAACTCTGTCATTTGAATAAGATCACGTTCCATGTGAAAATTATTTTTCAAATTATTGCATTATATAATCTTTTACACGTAACAAACCTATTTTAGCCGGTTATAATTATACCTTATCTATACAAGTTTTACACGGCGTGTAAAGAGAGCCCTACACCTAACAATCTCTCAATTTTTGTGGTACACTCTACTGAGAAACCATCACGCCTTTAGATTTGGGCTTTAACTTAATAATTTCAATTGATGCCTAGATCGATATCATTGCGCTGGTCTGATGATGGAGTCGGAAGATGGCCATAGGAACTCTTAAACTCAACAAGGTACACCAATCGTGTTTGGGCTCATTTGATTTATCTTGTCACAAATATGTATTCTTTGCAAAAAAACTTGTTGATAGTGAATATTTCAATGTGCACGAGATAAAACTCATTGCAACGCTTTACTTGAATGCGTGTTTTTACTGTGAATTTGGATTAGTCCAAAACACTAATCGACACATCAACCCTATCTGAATAGAGCAGGTATTGCGACATTTAATAATGCACGAGCGTTCTGTTTTAGATAAGAAAATCAGATTGCAGTAGCTCAAATGGCAGAGCATAGTTATTGTTCAGAGACTTAAGGTCGCAAGTTCGAACCCCGCCTGCGTGGAAATTTTTCACCATATTTTATTTCCTAATTCAATTAAAGTATATCAGAATAGTACTGTAATTGCGAAAAAAAAACACTTAAAAAAAGAAAATCTAAGAGCTCCAATATGCGGACCCCATACTCCGAAAAATTTTAGCCAAGGGCGCAAACGAAAATACACTTGAATGAGTAACAATATCTATAGAAAAGTTTTTTCTTATGTATATTTGACGGCAAACGAGCAGACGAGCCACCTGATGGAAAGTGGTCACCGTCGCCCATGGACATCCGCAACACCAGAGGAGGTGCTAATGCACTGCCGACTCTTAAGATACTTGTAAACACGCCTTTTGAAGGACCCGAAGTCATAGTTATTATGCTGTGCCCAAGTAATATGTAATCATAGAATGGAGCTTTTAAAATTTCGTATAATATCTTAGAAATTCTTCGCTTAAAAGTTTACTTCCCTGACTCCATAAAAAGCCAGTTTCATCACTATCGAGGGCCGACACTGACTGAACATCCAGTAATCGCTCACCGGCCATCGTAAGAACATATATTAGGAAACAGAAGGTCATCTTCATCTGCCATTAACTTTTCGAACGTTTGTAAATTTTTCCTAATTTTCCATGACTTTTATTAGATGTTTGCATGTGTTTGCCTTTGAACCTTAATGAACTAAATGGTTAATGGTTTGTGAATCGTTTTTCTCGGCTATTATTTATAGATAACAATATATTTTTAAACAACCTAATAAAGTCTTCTTACTATAATGCATGGATGACTTTTAAAAACTAGACAGATAATATAAATTACCACCTATTTTTTATCTGTTTATCCTTCTCGAGGTTGACTGGGAGAGAATGCTTTTAGCATTAAGTTCACCTACTGTAGCTCTATAGGCTCAAAAAGTTTTTATTTTTATTTTAATAAATAAATAAAATATATTCCTTAAGGATTAAATTAAAAATACCGAGATCAGAAAACTACAATAACAATAAAAAAATTACTTTTACAATATATTATAAAAAAACAACGGGTTGCACTCCGGGAGTGCCGGCAGAAGTGAAAACTCAGCGCGGTAGAAAGAGAGGGCGATATTTATTCCTCTCTTACGCCTCGACGGCGGTCTCAGGTCAAGTGTCCGTCTTACGACTTTTCGATCAGGTGACGTGTCCTGACGCGAGGTTAACATTTTTTACCCATTCCAAAAAGTTCACAACGCCGCTAAAGAAGTTTACACTTCGAAAATTGCTAAACCATAACCATCGACTCTTTTGCTGACACTGAACCAGGCAAAAGAAATAACAATAGAATTACGTCTACAGGCGGGCAGTGTCAGCGAAAGAAGTATAGATACTATACTAAAACACAACACCGAAGTAAGTTTGAAATTATAGCCATGTAAAGATAACTATATTTTCATATTCATTGAGCATTAAAAGCACCAGTAGATACTTAAATAAAATATTCTGGAGATAGCTTTCTGTTAATTACTATACTGTGTTAATTCCTGTGCTACAGTCTAACTGAACCGCTTAACTTTAAACGCTATCGGTTAACACGTTCTTTCAAGACGAGCAGATTTCTTCCCACTTTTAATTACTTAAAGCTGTGGCTTGATGTTTTCTAAAGTGGAGAGAAAAACAACATGTAACTTTATAATAGTATTAAAACTTACGCGAGATAAATTCATTATAAAAACACGGTTTCACTCACGTTTATTCAGTTGGAATCGCCAGCTAGCCTGATGATGGTCTTCGTATCAGACCGAAACTAGTTGGCGATTCCAACTGAATAAACGTGAGTGAAACCGTGTTTTTATAACGTAACTTTTATTGTTATGCGGCCAGATCTGGCCTCTCGGGGGCTGAAGGATTAATGCTTATAGTTCAGCAATTTTTGAAGTGAGTACATCTTTAGGATCGTGCACTTATTTGGATAACTAAAAATGTTAAACTCGCTAGGACACGTGACGTGATTGAAAATTAGTAAGACGTGACCTGAGACCGCCGTCGAGGCGTAGGAGAGAAATTAATATCCCCCTCTCCTTCTACCGCGCGCGGATTTTAATGTAAAAGTATTTTTTTGTTATTATTGTATTTTTCTGATCTCGGTATTTCTTATTTATAGTCCTTAAAGAATTTATATTATTTGTCTAGTTTTCAATAGTCATCTCTCTCTCTCTCTCTTCCATGCTGGTCTGGGAGAAAAGAAAAAAACGTAGAATGTGCCAGCTGCTTCTTTTCCCGCGCAGATCGTAAAAGCCGATAAGTGCTGGCTGGATGTCGTTAGGAACGATATGCGAGCCAATGGTCTCACAATCAAGGATGCCACAAACCGTGCGAAGCGGAGAAGAAAGAGCCGGATAGCGGACCCCGGGCTCCAAAGCACACCAGCTGCGGATGCGACCGGGAACACGCTCGGATGAGAAAGAGAGAGAGAGAATATATTTTGCATGTATTTAGACAAACAAACAGAATAGATAAAGCCGCAGAATTAATTTAGAATGAATTAAAGCGACGAAGTTCGGCAAATATTTTACGTATAGTGTAGGTATTCGTGTTCTAATTTCCTTGTTATTATTTAACTAATCCTGTACAACTGCACTGCGTTGCAACTTTGGGGCTTCCAATTTTAATCCACGCACCGCAGATCGTAAAGTCCCCGGTTTTACGGCTCCGCTGCGCTTACTTGACATTGCCGCATTAGGCTGGTTTCCACCACGTTTTGGTTTCGGGTGCGCATTAAAAATAACCATCAATATTTACTTGTACCTAGTAACATTTCCGGATATTTTTCTTATTTATTATTAGAGCAACATGTTTTCTTTCTTTGTAATATTTAGAATATACATGGTGAAATTTTAATCGTTTTGGACCCTTAAAGGGGTCATTCAGTTCGTCAATATGAACAACTTTATCTATGGGAACAATGCTGGGAACTCAAAAAAAATTTCGACATTCCCATACAAACTGGCCGGGCGGCGGAACTCTTTTGTATGGAAATGACGAAAATTATTTTGAGTTCCCTGGATTGATCCCATAGAAAAAGTTGTTCATATTGATGGTCTGAGTCACCCCTTTAAGGGTCCAAAACGATCAAAATTTCACATATAATTGATTTTTAATATCAAATTATATTATTTAACTGTTTTTTATTCATTTCTTGTTTCGCTTCATTTTTTTAGCCTCGTTTAGCACAACTCATAAATAAACTAGCAAGAAATGTAATTAGTGACATAGCTAGTCATACAATATGTCTTCAAAAAGATCCACGAACCTCAGATCGTAAAGTCCCCGGAGTTACTAGTCCGCCGTGCCTACTTCGCAATGCCGCGTTAGGGTGCTTTTCCACTAATACTGTGCGAGTCAAAGAGGTCGGCGCCGCCCGGCCTGCGAGGAAAATATCCACCAATAGCATCGCTTCATTTTCCTAGCCTTGACGCAACTCAGTTAAAAACGTCTTGCGAGAAATATATAAATAAATGTATTTTTTACAGTCACAGTTACATAATATCTCTCCAAAATGATCCACGCATGCACATCATCATTTCGAGTAGGTGTCACGGTCAATCGACCATGCACACCCTAGTGTTAGAGTTCTTCGGAACCGCTTCCCGGCCTCTGACGTGGTTCCTTTAACGATGATGGCAGATGGCAGCCGGGACCACGGCTTAACGTGCCTTCCGAAGCACGGAATCATCTTTATTATCAGACAATCAGGTGATTCACGCCTGCAATGTCCTAACCAAACTGGAAACAACTAAACAAAGTATGCTTCCGGTGGGAATCGACCCCACGACCCCCGGGTCAACAGGCAAACGCCTTAACCACTGGACCACGGAGGCTGTACGGATGCACAGAGAAAATAATAGTAGTTAAGAAAAGAAATTTTTAGACTGACAACCGTAATAACCTGCCAAATGAAATATATTACATTATATTGCTACAAGCATAAAATAACATTAAGTTAACAGATAAATGCATATTACTAGTATCGCCAAAGCTGTTTATACTTCCAACTCGATAGTTGTGAGGGGGAAACATATTTTATTTAATCCTTCCTAATCCTAACTAATATTATAAATGCGAAAGTGAGTTTGTTTGTTTGTTTGTTACGCTTTCACGTTGTAACTACTGAACCGATCATCATGAAATTTTGCATACACGTCATCTGGGATATGGAGAAGGACATAGGGTACATTTTATCCCAGGAAAAAGTACTGTTCCCGAGGGAACGACATTGACGCGGGCGGAGCCGCGGGCGAAAGCTAGTATATAATAATTTTCAAATAGTAAAGAGATGGGTAAAGGTTCAGGCATCTTCGGATCGCCCATAACAGTGCGTCAGCGTCACATGAAAAAGATTTCTACAAAAGTAGGAAAATAATGCAGTACTATTAATTGATTTTCCTCCTCACCTTCAATTTTGTGGAAACGCCGCCTAACGTTGTTGTCCTACACTAGTAAACACCCGGGTTTATGTTCTACGCAACGCACGCTTAACCAAGGACGGCGTTTTAAACCAACAAGTTTAGTGGCGCCTAATCTGGAATAGGACATTTTCTGAAAAACAATAAATATAACTAGCTTACACCCGCGGCTCTGCCCACGTCTATGTCGATCCCTCGAGATAAAATATACCCTATGTCCTTCTCCGTAACCCTGACAACGGATATGCAAAATTTCAAAATGATGGGTTCAGTAGATTAATACGTTTTTTATCAATTAAACGTCATGCTAGTTTCATCTGAATAAATTTTGGCTACCGATGATATAGTTTTTAATAGGTATAAAGGATTTTAAAAATCAGTTTAATTTTGATTTATCTAAAAATTATAAACAAACTGGCTTTCGCCCGGGGCTTCGCCCGCGTTAATGTCGATCCCTCGGGAATAGTACTTTTTCCCGGGATAAAAGGTAGCCTATGTCCTTCTCCGTACTCCAGAAAACTTGTATACAAAATTTCATGATGATCGGTTCAGTAGTTAAGCTGTGAAAGCGTAACAAACAAAAAAAAAATTCAAAAAATTCAAAACGTTTATTCAGTAAATAGGCCTTTGCTGGCACTTTTTCACGTCAAATCACATTTTAAAGGATCTAATTTAGTCATATTTATATTATTACTTAATGTGCAAACAAACACTAGCTCCGTGACGCAGCGGTCAACACGCCTGCCTGCGACACGGAGTGACCGGGTTTGATCCCCGGCCAGGTCAAGATAGAAAATGATCTTTTTCTGATTGGCCTGGGTCTTGGATGTGTATCTCTACATGTATTTGTTATAAAATATAGTATTGTTGAGTTAGTATCCCATAACACAAGTCTCGAACTTACTTTGGGGCTAGCTCAATCTGTGTGATTTGTCCGTATATATTTATATTTACTTATTTATTTAAACAAACTCACTTTCGCATTTATAATATTAGTAAGGATAAGGATATACAAACACATACTCTTCATAACATTAGTCAAGATAATAAATGCTTCACATCTATTTCTATTATATCTAGTCGTAGTTGTTTAGGAGAAACAATAGTTGGTCGCATGTTTTACAACCAAACCTTCCCAATTAAACTCCGAGTCAACTCAATTATTGTTGCAAAACTGTTCAACTGAGGTAAATTGATTGCAACTTGATTGAAACTCAATTTGTTAGTTGTACACGTTTTAGTTAAAGTATTAAACTAAAAATGTGTGCAGAATTTTAGCTGCCTGTCATTGTAAGGGCCAATCAAGGGAGAAGTTTAGAATTAGCAAATAACCAGATTTCAATATGATTTTTCTATGCCGAGGAACTTGGTCTGAAGAATATTTTTAATTAATTGAATAAAAAAAATATAAGTACACTTGGCCCATATTACTAAATGCTGAAATTATGGGCAACTCTCTCAGCATTCTTTGAAAACGTGTTCAGGATTTAGTAAACATTTCCAAAGATTATAAAAGTTGGAACCAGATTTTGTGATAATCAAATAAGCGAAATAATATGGGCTTAAGTGTTGGACTCTCAGTCCACACTTAGAAGATTCAGGGTCCACTTGTACCAGATAAACTAAAGACACTACAGAAAAAGTTTTTACGCCAAAATATAAGCTTATACTAAACAAAAATTGTAGCAACAAGATATTATAGCGAAACACAGTATTATATTGTATATCTCCGTTTAAAATGGCCAGTAAATTGTGAAATTTTGTGAAAACAATAACTAATTACAATATCATGTTGGTTAAATTAAAAAAAAAATTGTATAAATAAATAAATAAAATAATAAATATATTAGGACAAATCACACAGATTGAGGTAGCCTCGAAATCCCGCGGGATAAGTTTGGAGCGGCCTCAGTTGACAAATGTGCCAGTAAGTTCCAGACCTGTGTTATAAGATACTAAGTCGATGATACTATATTTTATAACAAATACATATATATATATATACTAGCTGTTGCCCGCGACTTCGTCCGCGGCAATTTTTATCGTTTTATTAGTATAGATGAATAATGTCCCCCCGTTTTCAAAACATTTGAACCAGTAGTTCCTGAGATTAGCGCGTTCAAACAAACAAACACACAAACAAACTCTTCAGCTTTATAATATTCATCATCAGGTCCTTTTTAGTCTCCACAACAGGAGCACGACCCACTCTGTACTACTAGGGCCATACTTGGCCAGAGCAGCCAGAGGACTTGGCCTACACTCTCCACGCTGGCCAGACGGGTTGGAGAGGTCTCTTAGATGTTTATAAGCTTTGTTTAGCTTTTATTTCCTAAGTCGCCTTCTACGACATCCACGGGAAGACTTGGAGTGGTCCTATTCTACTCTGCCGGATACCACACGGCTAATTTATAATATTAGTATAGATATATATATAAACATCCAAGACCCAGGCCAATCTGAAAAAGATCATTTTCCATCTTGACCTGACCAGGGATAGAACTCGGGCACCCTCGTGTCGTGGGCAGGATTTTGTGATTTGTTATTAAGAAAATTTATAATTGAGCTACATTTAGATAATTTAAAAAAAAAATCACAGCTTGCCAAATAAGCCTGCCAACAAAAACAAAACAAACATAAACTGTAAAACATCTGATGTACCATATTTTACGCAAATAAAATATTCTGATTCTGATACAAATACATATAAGTACATAAAAATACGAAAAATTCTAAACATCCAAAAACATTATTGTAGAAAATACTATTAAGTAGTAATAAATCCTTGCATCATAAGGTAGCTCATTTCAAGGGTGCTCCCTAAAATGAGTGTGGATTATAAAAAAAAAACACTAAATATGCGTCATACCTTCGGTAGGCTTTCGGTATTGCCGTTACAGTAGTGGCATAACTTAGGAATTTAAATTGATTTTGAAATAGCATTACAATGCTCGGTATATTATTAACATTGAAAATATGTTATGAAAAAGAAGTCGGCCACAGGTAGGATTCGAACCCACGTCCCTTAGGTTAACGGCCTAAGTGTGATACCATTACACCATCGTGACTTCGAATCACCGCGTCGAATTCTCTTATCACATATTACCCCGTAGGGTATACGCATTTCAATCATGCGTACTTCTTCAATACTACCCACTATTTAGTAGTGTGGTATTCTACTTCATTCATTAGATGAATAGAAAGTTGATTAAATTGAAGAAAGCTTTTACTTACTTAAATTGATTTTGAAATAGCATTACAATGCTCGGTATATTATTAAAATTGAAAATATGTGATGAATTCGACGCGGTGATTCGAAGTCACGGTGGTGTAATGGTATCACACTTAGGGCGTTAACCTAAGGGACGTGGTTTCGAATCCTACCTGTGGCCGAGTTCTTTTTCATCACATATTTTAAATTTTAATAACTTAGGAAGTTTAGTGCGTGGCCAAGACCAACTATAATAATTACATAAACGTTACATATAGTTTTATGTACATGTATATACGAAATATAAATTGCGGGTTTACAGTCTTTGCAACTGTAAGAGATCATAAGAGATTTAATTTTGTAATATTTTTATCATTAACAATTACGAGTATGTTAGGGAAATTTATAATCGAGCTATTTTTGCAATATATTTTGGTATTAGTATTTTTTGTAATATTTTTAAAATTTACAAACGTCACAGCATACATAATAAGTCTAGTTAACAAATACATAGTATACACTCCAGAAACATGGGAAATTACGCCAATGTTTACGTAAGCTTGGGGAAGTGGAAGAGTATTTCTTACTTTTGCTGACAAGAGGGGGAGGAATTACATACTAATTCATACTTACAAAAAAAAATTATGTATTAATTTTTCATACAAAAACCTACTTCAATCACAATACTGAACCGATTGTGATGAATTTAAAATGGGACTAACTTTAGACACAAAAAAAAAAAAATTTTAAAAACGTTTTCTAAATAACGGAGTTCTGAAGTAAAAAACGTTAAAAAAATACAACTGAATTGATAACCTCCTCCATTTTTTTTGATGTCGGTTAAAAAGAAACCCTCTCAATACAGTGTAACAATTAGTAGGTATATTAGTAATAAATCCTTGCAACATAAGGCGGCTTATTGCGAGAGTGTGCCCCAAAATGAGTGGAGATTTTTAAATAGCTACAATATACGCTCGTACATTCGGTGGGCTTTCGGTGTTGTCGTTACAGCGGTGCCATAACTTAGGGAGTTTTATGGGTGGCCGGGACTCTAAATATTTAGGGAATAATTACATAAGCGCTGCTGTGTAGTACATAATGGGGATTGCGGCTATACAGCCAAATTTGCGATTGGTGTTAAAAGATGACTTTAAATTGGGGTACAGATTTTTCGTTTGTTTTGTTAATTACTGATCATATAAATAAACCTATAATTAAGTTACGTTGATAAATTACTATTAAAATAAATAACTTTGAGGCTGTTCCATCTTTATTCCACTCCATTTCGCACGACTTTGGCAATTTTGGATGTGAGCCGAAACAGTTTTGTCCCCAGTATTCTCATGTTTTTTTCTATACTAGTGGAGAAAGTGGCAATGAGAGTCAGCGGGCAATCGGGGTCAGGTGCCTCTAAACAAACCTGCACTATCGATACTTAGATAAATGATATATTCAGCTTGCTTTATACCCTACTAGCTTTTGCCCGCGGCTCCGCCCGCGTCAATGTCGATCCCTCGATAATAGTACTTTTTCCCGGGATAAAAGGTAGCCTATGCCCTTCTCCGTACTCCAAAGAACTTGTATGCAAAATTTCATGATGATCGGTTCTGTAGTTACGGCGTGAAAGCGTTACAAACAAACAAACAAACAAACAAACTCACTTTCGCATTTATAATATTAGTAAGGATAAGGATAAGGATGTCACTTGCACAAACGACTCGCGCTAATAACTCCACGCGTTTTTGAGTAAATTGTGTTTTGTTTTCACGCCTCGCCGATGAAAATTTTCGTCAAAACAACATTAACGGTGAGTATAGAAGTTGTAGCTGTACCAAATTAATTACTATGGATCGATTTAGCCTTGATATTCAAAGTTGGAATAAGCATAGTAGATTACGATTAAATTTACTTTGTGTTGTTAAATTTTACAGTTAACATGCAGTATAAATTGTGGGTAATGGGTGTAAAAGAGCCCTCTAGTGATTACCATTAGCTGCAAAAAGTTTTTTTTGCTTATAGATAACTGATATTACAAATCAGAAAAACCAAATAGCTATATATAACTAATTTCCAATGTACTGAGGTAAGTGCAATGGGAGTCAAAATTGCTTTTTTATACTCGGAAATGTACCCAAAGTTGAATGCCAAAGTGGTTAAAAGCAGGGGTTGGAATACCGGTAAAATTCATTACCGGTACCTCTATGAAACGACACTACTGGTAATTGGATTGGTATCGGTACACTTGGTAACGGTAAAAAACAAGTACCAGTACGTCTATAATACAACGGTACCAGTAATTGGATTGGTACCGGTACCTCAATAAATAATTGAATTGGTATCAATAAGTTTAATAACGTTAATAACAGAAGTATCTGTAAACTTTGGTACTACATACCGGTAAACAGTACCGGTATTTAGTACCAGTACTTATACCGAGTATAGGGAATTTTCATTTTATTGATGTGTGTCCTTGCCGTGTTGTGCATTTGCGGCGTGAGGTGAGGGCCGACAATGGGGTGGCACTTTTACAGTCGAGCGAGTCCCATGCAGGACGGCAACAATACGTAGGTACCTGTAAAATTAACGTAACTTTTAACAATATAATTATCGTTATTTTTCTAGATGATTATCGTTAAAATTTTAACAGAATAAAGGTACCGGTACTTATAATGTGAATTTGGTACCGGTAACAAGTAGCGGTAAAATTACCGTTAACTGTTGACAATATTATTACCGCTAAATACTAGATTACCGGTACCCCATATTACCGTTAAAATTTTAACAGAATAGTAATACCGGTACTTACCGGTACTTATAATGAAATTTGGTACCGGTAACAAGCCCTGGTTAAAAGTGTCAATAAGTAGATAAATAAGCAAAAGCTATTATAAAACAATTTCAATAAACATATTACATCGAAATAAGATTTTATTTGATAGTTCGCTTAAATGACTCCCATTACCCCTTTCTCTCCTATACTATTAAGAGCTAGGCTCTTGTCAGTGCCATTTTATGGAAAGAACGCACATTATGTCCGTTCTTTCCATTCTTCTATGCTGGTTTGGGGGAAAAGGAAAAACGTAGAATGTGCCAGCTGCTTCTCTTCCCGCGCAGACCGCAGAAGTCGGTCAAGGGAATGGGCAAAAATCTAAAGAATCCTGACAATAGGCGATGCGGCTAGCAACCCACCACTATTTTGATTCCGTTTTCCACCTTTACGCTCTCCAACACGCTAAAAGTGGCCTTTCGGTCTTATGACCTTAGGCTCTGTCAACCCCGTAAGGAATAAACACGTAGTACTATTTATGTATATTTATGTATGTATGTGCGTTCTTTCCGTACAATGGCACCGACTACTTTTGGCAGGGAATAACGGAGTGTTTCCCATTGCCTTCTCAATTAAACACACTAGTGAACAATGCTCTGGTGTTCAGTTTGCCTCACGATGTTTTCCTTCATCGAGCGGGTAGTGGCCGATGAAAATTACCGTATTTGAGTCAAGTTGGTCTACAAATTCAGAGGTACAAATCGGGCCGGCGGGAGTTTGAACCCGGGACCCAGAGGCGGCTCTAGCCCTTATGGCACCCGAGTGTAACCTATATTTTCCACAATACAGCGTGTTTTCAAACAAATCAAAACAGGTGCCGGCACACGCCTTTGGTAGCGACGCGACACTACGCCAATATAATCTATAATTATCTGTTTTCACGTTGAAACAAAAGTTACTGTGTATAGTAGGTAAAGATGCTGCTTGTGGTGGCGCGCCTTGCTTTGCTACCGCGCACCCGGGATCGGCCGTAACACGGGCGCAGGATATTTGAGAGCGCCGATGCCGTGAGCGACGCATCTTTGGAGGTATCGCAGAGCCCGACATATGCCAGGCGGCGTGGCCATACAAACGCGGATGGTCTAAACGCGTTGGCTACTTTGGATATTTTCGTTTTTTAGGAATATTCAATTGTTATTCGAAAAAGAACAACATTATAATGGCTGCCTTATCTGTAATGCAATAATAATCAAAAGTTTCAAGGTTAATTTTAATGTATTTGGTGAATAATGCTATATACCGAGTAAATTAGACGTGATTTGGAGGCAACTTTGCAATTGTTTTCTATCGAGAAAATTTAACGCAATCGTGTTTTTGAGTCATATAGTTACCAGAGTTAGTCCTGAACTTTGCTGCATTTTTATTTCAACTTGAGTATTTAATTATTATTGATATAACTGTCAATCATGCAAAGCAGTGTGAGGTAGTACGGGCCCTTAAAGGGCGCTCGGCGCCCCTTAGACTCGGCGCCCGTGTGCGCCGCACACCATGCACGCTAAGCCGCCTCTGCCGGGACCTTTCGCTTATAGGTCACTTTCTTACGAGTAGCCACTGGGGCACCACCGCTTCAAGTACCCAAAAACTATACATAGTATCATAATATCACGTCTTTTTCCCTTGCGGTGAACCCAGGCTCTGTGTGGTAAATGTGTCCTAGGTCTATAAGACCTTATGGCCACATTTAGCAGGTGTGTAGATGGAAAACGGAATCAAATAGTGATGGGTTACTAGCTGCATCGCCTATTGACATGATTCCGCAGATTTTAGCCCAATCCCTCGATCGGCATTTACGATATACAAAAATGCCAATCGAGGGATTGGAAGCAGCTATTTTACGTTTTTTCTTTTCTCCCAGACCAGCATGGAAGATACCAAAAACAATTTTTGATTTTGGAAAACAGAACTTGCACCAGCTAAATATTTTAATTGCCATATAGCATGCGTTCTCCCCCTTTTAACTACAATTCACACAACATAAAAGTAATAAAACACGCCTTTCATAATGCGTCAGGAGAAGTTACCACCACACATTCCTTCACGCTACATCGTTTCAAAGTAGGGTAATATTTTTCAGAATGTTAGATAATAGCCGATTTTGGAATATAAATATATAGTGACATATCACACAAATTGAGCTAGCCCCGCAGTAAGTTATGAACTTGTGTCGTAGCATACTGACTCAACGATACTATATTTTATAACAGATAGTTATTGAATGGGCTCGGCGAGGAAAGAAAACGAAGAATTATTTACAATAGAGGATGTGACCTTCTAGTCTGGTCATAGCTCGTGGACTGTGTCGATGTCTAAAGTCTCAGTAAAAAAGTAGTCTTTTGTCGTGTTCTATGTCATTTTGTCAGTCTATTTTGCTCGTCGAGTAGAGCAAAATAGGTCCGTCATTGTGTCTGAAAAGAGTCTAGAACGCCCCAATACTTATAGAGATAAAAATCCAAGACCCAATTCAATCTGAAAAAGATCATTTGCATCATAAACTGATCGGGGATCGAAACCGGGCACCTTCGTGTCGCAGGCGTGTTAACCACTGCGCCACGGAGCTCGCTAAATATAGAAATGACGAGTATAAAAAAAAATGTCTATGTACGACCTAGAGCTACCGCACAATTCAATCTCGGCGCCGAAATTCTCCACCATATCCCATTTCCCCTTATACGCATTAAGGCTAACATCACCTAACATAACTACCCGACTTTTACAAGTGAGGTATTTGATTATTGGAAAATCAACTAATATGTAGGAAGCCATTCACTATTTTTATTAGTGTTTTATTTTGCATTCACAATGCTATTTTGTATATCATCATCATCATCATCAGCTCTTTTTAGTCTCCACTGCAGGAGCATAACCCTCTCTGTACTACTCTCTGTATTTTGATATAAGTACTCATAATAAATTAAGAAATAAAATATGGTGAAAAAATTTCATGCGGGCGGGACTTGACATATTTTATTTCTTAATTTATTAGGAGTACTAGATTTCGCCCGCGGCTCCACCCGCGTGTTATAGTGTTGTGTATAGTGCAGTGCATAGTGACGTAATCAATGCGGGGCGCAAGCTCTATTGCATCGGACTCTCACTCTCGTTTTAACTTTAAGCTCGATCATTCATGTATTAGAATTATTCCAATATATTATTTCTTTCGCACTAAAGTTGTTTCGTTGAAGGCCACACCCAACTCAACATAAGTGGCGCAGCCGGTAGGATGTTGTTAGAGGATTTGACTTTTTAAACATCAAAAGTTTCATTTATCTGCAACAATTAGAACCGAACTCCTAGTATAAAAAAAAAAAAGCCTTTAACAAGTGTGAAAATAAAAGTGACTATAATGCTGCAGCAGAGGACCTGTTTCGTCATCATAACGTAAGTCCAGTTTCAGTGGTTTTCGTGATTTTAACATACGTATTATTATAAGAATAATCAAACATACATTTGGAGAACTTCAGAAATATTAAGAAATTTTGTTATATATTGCATGTGTTTACTTTATAGACATACTGACGATATCAGATCAAATTTTGTGGTTTGAGTTTCGGTGTATGATAAACGAGAGTCATCTTTTGTGTGTTATCAACGAATTTATGTTTATTTTATAATTAACATTGTTTTATTATTGTTTTTGTTTCTTTTTTTTTCATTTCTTTTGCATAATGGCTACGAATCAGTCCTTGCAAATCAAAGACGCATTACGTATTATACCCAATTTTGACGGAAACCCAAATCAATTACACCGATTCATCACTACATGTGAAGTTGTTTTAACACGATTTTATAATGTGTCTGCACCCGATTGTTTTGACAATTCTGTGCTTTTACATAGCATTTTAAATAGATTGCAGGGTAAAGCTGAAGAAATAATTAACATTAATGGAGTAGAATCGTGGATACAAATTAAAAATGTTTTGCTAAAAAACTTTGGAGATCAAAGAGACGAAAATTGTTTAATTTGCGATTTAGTTAATATGAGACAAGAAAATGAATCGGCCCAGGATTATTATAATCGTTGCATGCATATTTTGAATACTATTATGAATTATGTCAACTTACACGAATGTGACGATAGATTGAAAGAGTGTAAAAAGGAATTCTTTTTGGCTCAAACATTAAGAACCTTTTTGTCTGGTCTCAAAGATCCATTAGGTTCTACAATTAGGGCTATGCGACCTGTCGATATGCCTACAGCTCTAAATTATATAAAAGAAGAGCAAAGTACACATTATCTACAAAAAAGAAATAACCTGAGTAAATCATTTGAATTTAATAAACCCTCTTCTATCAACTTTTACCCAAGACAACCTTTCCCTAATACGAATAACCCATTTCAATCGAATAAACCAAATTTTTTTCATCAAAATCGGCCAAACTTTTCAAATAATAATTCAAATAATTTTAATCTAAAATACCAACAGTATAAAAAACCAAATAATCCAAATTCATGGGTCCAAAACCAGTATAAATCCTCTCAACAGTTCCATAATAATTCACAGAAAAAACCAGAACCTATGAGTGGTATATCATACCGTTCTGCTAATTTACCCACTAAGCCTATGGGGTATAATTATCATCACCTACAATGTTCCAACCCGGGCGGTCAATTCGAAGAATTGCACATGGAACAAACAAGCCCACGCATCCCAGACGCTCTCGTCGCATGCAATGCAGACAGCCTAACTGATAACGCTGCAATGGTACAGTCGCACTGCGATAACTGTACACAGTTGGAATCTAATTTTAATTATTACGACCCTAATGAAAATATACAATCCAATTCTTATGACGATTCAAACCAAGAGATGCAAAATTTTCGCCTGGATTCCGACATAGAAACTTACACATAACAGAAATGAATGTACACATAAAACGTCAGTTGCCTTATATTGAAATAAAAAACCCACCTTTAAAATTATTGCTCGACACAGGGGCAAACCAGTCGTTCTTGTCTCCTGACGTTATTGAAAGTTATTATAGAGAAGTTCCCCTTATTTTTGAACCATTTACAGTAACTAATGTAAACGGCAAATCCTCTAATTACTATTCTATAGAATTACCAACTTTTAATGAGTTTAATGAAACCACAACTACCAAATTTTACATATACAAATTTCACAATATATTTGACGGATTAATTGGATATGAAATGTTAGAAAAAATTAAGGCGAACGTTGAATTTAAAAATAAAAAATGATTACCCAAAATACGGAAATACCTATAAAAATTTTAGACTCAGGTACCAATAACCTTTTTGAAGCCCTAATTAGATCAAAATCTACCAAGTTAGTAAACGTCCCAGTCAATATACAGTGTGGTGAAGTTTTTATTCCTGAGTGTACTATTAACAAATGTTACATTCCAGCATCTATCGCATATGCTTAGTCCGGCTATGTGCACCTGGAGATATCAAATCCCACTAATAATGACATCATCATTAGCTTAGAATCACCACTTAAGGCGCATACACTTAATAACAACTTTGAAATATATAACTTTGAAATACATAATAGTGAAATTGAAAACTTAGAGTCTCTTATTCGAACAGATCATTTAAATAAAGAGGAAAAATATAATTTAATGCGATTATGTCAGAACTATAGAGATATATTCTATACAAAAAACACACCGTTATCATTTACTAATCAAATTAAACACCAAATAAAAACTATTGACGAAACACCGGTTTTTACCCGCTCTTATAGGTACCCTCACGTTCACAAATCGGAAGTTGAAAGACAAATCAAAGAAATGTTACAACAAAAAATTATACAACCTTCACATAGTCCTTGGTCGTCACCAATTTGGATAGTACCAAAAAAAAAGGACGCATCCGGTGAAGTCAAATGGAGGTTGGTTATTGATTTTCGCAAACTCAATGAGAAAACTATAAGCGATAGATACCCAATACCAAATATTTCTGATATTTTAGACAAATTAGGGAAAAGTCAGTATTTTACAGTATGTGACCTATAATCTGGATTTCATCAAATCGAATTAGACCCCAATGATATTCCAAAAACAGCTTTTAGTATTGATGATGTTTACCGAGGGCATTACGAATTTTTACGTATGCCCTTCGGACTGAAAAATGCTCCATCGACATTTCAAAGAGTCATGGACAACATTTTACGTGGCCTTAAAAATGTTACTGTTTATATGGATGACATCATAATATATAGTTCATCACTACAAGAACACATACAAGATTTGGAATCGGTCTTTCAAAGACTTCGTGAGTCGAATTTTAAGGTACAGCTTGATAAAACTGAATTTATTAAACCTGAAACATCTTTTTTAGGTCATATAGTTACGGCTGACGGTGTAAAGCCAAATCCCGATAAAATTGAAATAATTAAAAATTATCCCATTCCCCAGACAACAAAAGAGATCAAATCATTTCTCGGGCTACTTGGCTATTACCGGAAGTTTATTCCGAATTTCGCTCACTTAACCGAACCCATGACGTCTTTTCTAAAAAAAGGTGCAAAAATAACACTTACTCCGGAATATGTCGACTGTTTCAAACTTTGTCAAAATTTATTACTCAACGACCCAATTTTACAATATCCAAATTTTGAAAAGGAATTTAATTTACGGACTGATGCAAGTAATGTGGCCTTAGGTGCGGTTCTATCACAAGGGCCAATAGGAGCCGATAAGCCCATTGCGTTTGCTTCCCGTACACTTAACGACAGTGAATCTAAATACAGCACAATCGAGAAAGAGTTACTGGCGATTGTCTGGGCAACTAAATATTTTCGCCTATATTAGCCGCAGGTTTAACATAATAACAGACCATAAACCATTAGAGTACTTAATGAATATGAAAGATCCTGGAAGTCGGTTGACTAGGTGGCGGTTACGTTTAAAAGAGTTTGATTACAAAATTATTTACCAAAAAGGAAAAAGAAACGGAAATGCCGATGCTTTATCAAGATTACAAATAAATAATAATGAAATCGAAAATATGCAGTACAGCGACGAAGATGATTTACCTTTATCTTTATTTGTAAATAAATCCAATAGACATATGACAGCTGAAGAAATCTCTAACGACAATAACACCATTCATACTGAGTTAGAGAATCCCATATTGGAAATTCCTATAACTGATAAAAATGTTAATAGTTTTGATAATCAACTATTTCTTAATTTTGTTCATTATTCCCCGAATAAACCTAAAACTGTTGAAATTTTTCCTGGCAAAAAACGAATCACAGCCCAAATAAATAAAAGTAATGTAGAAACAGATATAATTACGCTATTTAAAGAAAATCTTAAAACTGGGATTAAATATGGCATATATTTATCTGAACCTGAATTTATGTGTGACATCACTTCCATCTTACAAAGAACGTTTAAAATTTCATCTTATAAACTCACATTTTGCAAAACGAAAGTAACAGATATAACTTGCAAAGATCAACAGTATGAAATTATAAAAAATCATCATTTAGGAAAAACTAATCATCGTGGCATTCAAGAAGTAGAAAAAAGTATAAGATTGCATTATTATTGGCCTAAATTAAAAGAACATGTCTCAGAGTTCATTAATAACTGTGATGTCTGTCAAACTTGCAAATATGAAAGACATCCAAATAAACAAAATTTTCAGGTAGTTCCCATACCAAATAAACCTTTTGAGGTACTGCATATTGATACATTAACTGTAAATCGTCAAAAGTTTCTGACTATTATTGATGTATTTTCAAAATACGCACAAGCATATCCTCTGGAATCGTTAACAGGTATTAGTGTAATGAATGCTTTAGTAACATATATGTCTCATCACGGTGTCCCACACAGTGTAACCGCCGACCAAGGAACCGAATTTAAAAATCTGCCAATTAAAGAGTTTGCAAAATTACACAAAATAGATTTACATTTTATAAGCGTCAATAATCCTCAATCAAATGGTGCCATCGAAAGATTTCACTCAACAGTTTTAGAACATATTCGCATACTATCTGTAACACAAAATGAGTTAACCACTAATGAACTAATGTTATACGCCGTTATAGGATATAATAATAGTATACATTCAGTAATTGATAAAAAGCCTATGGATGTAATCAACGGACACACTGACACTATTGATATATTTGATATAAATTTAGAAGCTGTTTATATGCAAAATTATGTCAATAGGCATAAAGATGTGACACGAGAATTATACAAAACCATAAGAGAAAAACTGGACCGTAATCAGGAAATAACCATGACAAATATTAACAAAAATAGAGAAGAGCCTATTACTTACGAATCAGGGAAGGCACTCTATATAAAAAAACCCTTTGGCAGTCCGTCATAAAACGAAACCTAGATATTTAGGACGTAGAATTAAGAAAAACTTAGATCTTAAGGTTATAGACGATAAAAACGTTATTCACCATAAACGTATTTTAAGAAAACCTCTGAGAAGTCAAAACGCCTTGTTACAGGATCCTGGGAATGACGCAGGGTCGTCAGATCACGACAACACTGTTGATGAACAACCCAGGAATATTTCCTTTTAAGTTAGGTAGTGTGAAGTTCCAGAAAACAGATCATGTGTTTTTACATTATTACGAATTAGATAAGCTTGATGATAGTATTAAAAATATAGAGGGGTATTTAGATAGATATATAGAATATATAAAGTCTTCGGACCCTATGTACTTCAGTGACGTGTCATTACGCACCAATCGAATACTGGTTAATATTCTAGAAACCATACACACTAAATTTAATTTGCTATGTAAAAGATTTCCAAGAAAACGCGGACTTATAGATGGTTTGGGTACAATTATAAAAACTATAACGGGAAATCTTGATCATGAAGACGCAGTATATTATAGTCATGCTATACACATCATGGAAAAGAATGAAGAAAATCTAAAAAATAAATTAAATTCTGGCATTTCTTTAAACAAATTATTGTTACAAAAATTAAATACTACTTTGTCTACGATAACAAATAATGAATATAAAATACATGTAAAATTAAATGAGATTGTAAATGAAATAAATATGACTAATTTTAGATTAAGAGATTATGTTCAGATTAACGGGCTATTTAACTTGTTTAAAATTAATTTGCAGAATATATTAAGTCATGTAACGTCATTAGAAGATTCCATTTCTTTTGCAAAACTTGGTGTAACACATCATAGTGTGATCAGTTCAAATGACATTAATTATATGTATAATACCTTAACAACATTGTATGACAGATCCGAATTACTTGTAGATGAATATACAGAAATGAGAGATTATTATGACATTCTAGGATGTGCAAGTTATTATGTAGATAATTTAGTTGTATTCGTACTGAAGTTCCCCATAATGTACTCAAAAATGTATACTTATTATCATCTGTTTCCTACCCCAACTTATAATAATACTGTGTTGATTCCACCTAAACCATTTCTGGCTGTTTTAAATGAGAGTCATCGCTATACAAACAAAGAGTGCAAGAAATTCCGTCAGAACTATTATTGCCAAGAAGGCGATACAACAGTCACTGCAACCGAAAACGATTGCATACACTTGTTGATATTGAAGCAAGAGATAAGCGATTTCTGTACCTATACTCACTTTAAGGCCGATGCAGAGTTTCTTCAGAAACTAGATGATGCTCATTATATTCTTTCTTGTACGAAAAATACTAGAGTTCAGCTTATTTGTGACGAGGAAACTTATGGATCCTTTCATGGCACTTACTTAATAGAGGTTCCCGAAAGTTGCAGTTTTGCTACTAAAACTCATGCTGTGAGAAATTACAAAAATAAATTAAGAGGATCACCAGTTAAACTTCTGTCTTTTAATATGACTAATATAGCAATAAAAAATGCTGTTCAACCACTTCTACTGGATAATGTTCCTTTGGACGAGATTTATAAATTGGAAAACTTAATAGAGAAAGAAAATATGATTAATTTTGAGATTCCACGAGATACAAGTTATCACTTTTGGACAGCACCCATTTATATAATATTGATCATTGCAGCTATTTCATATTTGATATATATGTTACTGAAATTGTATGGATCGAGAAGAAACCAAGGGACTCCAGCTCCAGCGCTTGAGATGCGTAGCGGTCAACCCTTTTTCTCGAGAGAAGAAAGGGCTTCTAACTAGTGCGCGGGGTGTTATAGTGTTGTGTATAGTGCAGTGCATAGTGACGTAATCAATGCGGGGCGCAAGCTCTATTGCATCGGACTCTCACTCTCGTTTTAACTTTAAGCTCGATCATTCATGTATTAGGATTATTCCAATATATTATTTCTTTCGCACTAAAGTTGTTTCGTTGAAGGCCACACCCAACTCAACATAAGTCGCGTCAATGTCGGTCCCTCGGGAATAGTACTTCTTCCCGGGATAAAAGGTAGCCTATGTCCTTCTCCGTACTCCAGAGAACTTGTATGCAAAATTTCATGATAATCGGTTCAGTAGTTACGGCGTGAAAGCGTAACAAACAAACTCACTTTCGCATTTATAATATTAGTAAGGATATCAAAATAGAATTGTAAATGCAAAATAAAACACATAAAAATATTTTTAAATCTCTAGAATTGGCCCCGAAATGTTAGGTAGGTACTCCTATTCAAATTGACGACCTCATGCTGAGTTGCTCATTTATGTATTCGTATTAATTATTTACATAGGTACTATATACTATACATTATATAGGTGTCTGTCTTTTCAAACAGGGTCAGAGAACAAATTTTTTAACTATAGGAGATAGAGAAAAGTTATCAAAGAAACCATGACACCTATTTTTGAGAAAATGAAAACTGCCTTCATAAATGCCATATTTGACTCGGAAATAGAAACTAGTAGATTTCGAAAACGAAATAATCTCTACATCGTCATCCATCATCATAATCATGCCAGCCGTAATTAGCCCACTTGCTGGACATTGGTGAGCTCCGTGGCGCAGTAGTTAACACGAGGGTTTCCGAGTCAATCCCCCGCCAGGTCAAGATGCAAAACGATCTTTTTCAAATTGACCTGGGTATTGGATGTTTATCTATGTAAGTATCTATTATAAAATATAGTATCGTTGAGTTCGTATCCTACGACATAAGTTTACAACTTACTGTTAGCTCAATTTGTGCGATATGTCCCTATTTATTTATTTACATAAGCCTCTCCCATGGATTCTTCGTCCCCCAGGGGGATATTGCCTTACTTACCACGCTTGGCAGACGGGTCAGTGAGCGCAGTTCTTTTGGCTTCTTGTGCTTCCGACGCTGCTATCCATCGGCAGCTTTTTTACGCTGGGGAAGGATAGGTATTTGTTGGATCTGGGAAGGGAATTAAGGTATTGGGATAATACTCACTCGGATGAATGGGGAAATGTAAACAACTCGTGAAGCCGGGCGCGCGTACCCCATGCCATACTTGCAACCACCGGACAGGCAGTTGAGGATAAGTATAAATATAAATAAATATATACGGACAAATCACACAGATTGAGCTCGTCCCAAAGTAAGTTCGAGACTTGTGTTATGGGATACTAACTCAACGATACTATATTTTATAACAAATACATATATACATACACATCTAAGACCCAGGCCAATCTGAAAAAGATCATTTTTCCTTCTTGACCTGGCCGGGGATCGAACCCGGTCACTCCTCGTCGCAGGCTGGCGTGTTGACCACTGCGCCACGGAGCTAGTCGACGAGGAAGACACCTCAGACCATTGAATTATTTCGACGATACGTAATTCAGGGTAGTAGTTTTATTTTGGTATTTAAAATTGTGAAGCATATCATGGGTGAAAGCGGTCTACTCCCGAATATCTCAATTTTCCCTATTATTTTACCGTTAGCTCTTCCACTCCTCATCCCATTTTATGTGGGGTCGGAACAGCATTGAAGTATT
This sequence comes from Elegia similella, assembly GCA_947532085.1. Lineage (NCBI taxonomy): Eukaryota > Metazoa > Arthropoda > Insecta > Lepidoptera > Pyralidae > Elegia > Elegia similella. The sequence goes on from OX383936.1 coordinate 21,306,452, forward strand.
TTATTCTTTCTATGCTGTAAAAAGTTTTGGCTTATTTTTACGACTTACCGCCTGCTTCAACCCTCCTTGGGAATTAGTTTACCGTTAGCAATATCATGACACAGTTAGTATATTTACATTACTGAATGAGACATTAGCTTTTATTTCCCGAATAATTTAGCGTGACCATTCACCGCGACCTCCGAGAGGCCATAATGTGGAAAACACAATAAACCAATCCAATTAGGCATTTAATCCAAATGGTTTGTGCCTAATTTCAATTCGAGTGTTTTAAGTGTAATTGACACGAAAGGTGGCGTGTCATATTGTCGCCTCGACCTTCGAAGGAAGACCACGGGTACCTATTTACTATTTGGACAGAAGAATTTACTAACCAGAAGATGTTTTAAGAATATTAAACAAGTTTTTATTGCAAAAATTACATTTTTGTGACAAGCTCTTGTATAAATGAATCTCTGTAAAGTGCTTTCCAAGACAAATCAAATTACCCCAAACATTGGTGTAACTTGTTTAGTCTAAGAGTTCCTATGGCCACCTTCATCAGACCAGCGCAACGATTCCATAATATTGTATTGTCATCCGATTTACACATGCATGCAAAATTTTTGCTCAATCGGTAACCGGGAAGTGGTTCATATTTAATTTGCAAGATTTGAAAATTTCATGATGATCGGTTCAGTAGCAAATGCGTGTAAAGCGAAACAAAAAACAAACTCAGTTTCGCATTTATAATATTAGTTAGGATCCTAATCCTAACTAATATTATAAATGCGAAAGTGAGTTTGTTTGTTTGTTACGCTTTCACGCCGTAACTACTGGACCGATCATCATGAAATTTTGCATACAAGTTGTCTGGAGTACAGAGAAGGACATAGGCTACCTTTTATCCCGGGAAAAAGTACTATTCCCGAAGGATCGACATAGACGCGGGCGGAGCCGCGGTCGAAAGCTAGTAAGGATATAAATATTGTAAGCTGTAGTATGAATACGGTTCACGAATGCACGTGCCGTTTACTTCAGAAATTATTGCGATAAAGATCTTTGTCCCAAAAAGGTTAATTTTAATGATGTTTCGCAAGAAATCGACTATTAGCTTGCATGAAATTTTAATTAACATTTCATATCTGTGAATACAATTGTAGTTGTTCTAACTGCAATCTGTTCATTCGCTCTGCATACATACACAATTTTTTTCATACAGAGATGAATTTAGATTTTCGTGCTGATTTTTAAAATTTTCTATTAATGCAAACCAGTTTTTTCCACGACTTCATCCATGATAAATATAGGATATATATATAGATCATATTAATATATATATATTTTACCTAGTCAGGACGTGTTTGCTCTAAATACATGGTGTAATTTTGATCATTTTGGACCCTTAAAGGGGTGACTCAAACCATCAAAATGAACAACTTTTTCTATGGGAACAATGCTGGGAACTCAAAAAAAATTCGACATTTCCATACAAAAGTGGCCGGGCGGCGGAACTCTTTTGTATAGACACGACGAAATTTTTTTTGAGTTCCCAGCATTGGTCCCATAGAAAAAGTAGTAGTAGTAGTAGGTGAAAACGATAATAATTTCACCATGCATAAGTTTCATGCAGACTAGTGAAACAGTTATATCGTTATCGATAAAATAAATAAAAATTCCTCAACTTTAAAACTTATATTTTCCTGAAGCTACTCAATAGAGTTAATCCTTACTAATATTATAAATGCAAAAGTGAGTTTGATTGTTTGTTTATTTGTTTGTTTGTTTGTTACGCATTCACGCTGTAACTACTGAACCGATCATCATGAAATTTTGCATACAAGTTCTCTGGAGTATGGAGAAGGACATAGGCTACCTTTTATCCCGGGAAAAAGTACTACTCTCCTCCCACGCGTCTCTACCCGTGCGTAGATGGCTCCGCGACAACTTGAACTGACTGTGGTGTGGACTCTGTGCGTTTGCGATGCGTTTGCGACGAGAACTCTTATTGTAAGCTGACTCTACGCGATCAGCGCTTATGCGCGCGTGTCGTCTGAAGGGGCCCTAAGACGTAGTATAAATATCTGTATAATGCAGCACGTTAAGCTTTCTGTGTGGGCAGTGGACGCAACTCCAGTATTATACGAAAGATCGTGAAAACGTTAATTATAGCACCACAACTCTATCATGCTCACAGGCACCATCGTGCATTTGTACAGTCAGGGACAGAGATACCTCACCCGACCCTCTACCTATATCTTCTTATATTTTAAATTTATATTAAGAATGAATTAATTAAAATCATTCTGTATACACACTTTCATGTTATTATCATTTATAGTTTAAGAAAAAAATTAAAAGGTAGAGGGCCTGGTTAGGTATCTCTCTCTGCTTGTACGTTACGTACCGTTTAGTTCAGAAATAACTGTCCATTTTTGTCCTTTGGATCTTTGTCCCAGAAAGGCTAATTTCATAGTGTATCGCAAGAAATTACCATTGACTTGCATGAAATTTTAATTAACATTTCATATCTCTGAGTACTATTGTAGTTGTTCGAACTGCAATCTGTTCATTCGCTTTGCATACGTACAATATGTTTTTTCATACAGAAATCGATTCAATTTGTCGTGCCAATTTATAGAATTTTCTATTAATGTAAACCGGTTTTTCTCGCAACTCTGTCCATGATAAATATAGAGCTGTCCCTATTTTTTTTTTATCATAAATATTTCTTATATTGAAATAGTTATTTTGCTATTTGAGATAATAATAAAACCACTTTATATACACCTTTAAATAGCCTCGTAACATATAAGATATTTTACCCAGGCAGGACCTAGTTGCTCTATGTATACCTAAGTTTTATCAGTGGTTGTGTCGTAATTGAGATCACCTATTTCATGAAATCGTCTTCTTGTTGTTTGTATAAGTGTGGTGAGTCAGTACTGCTAAGCAAGCTTTGCATATTTCACTTAGGATTTTGTAAACTATTGAAATACCCAACTCAAAATTATAAACGAACTAGCTTTCGCCCGCGGCTCCGCCCGCGTCAATGTTGATCCCTCGGGAATAGTACTTTTTCTCGGGATAAAAGGTAGCCTATGTCCTTCTCCGTACTCCAGAGAACTTGTATGCAAAATTTCATGATGAACTGTCAAGGGAACCGTATCCTGTAGTGACAATAATAGTGTCAACGATTGTGGCCACTTTAACTTAAAATCAAACATTTGTCTTTGTTGTGAACCATTAAAAAATCATTAGGCCAGGGGGTGCTATTCTCAACTCCCTGTCCAGTGGTTAAAGATATGGTTACAGGTACGCGCGCCCGGCTCCCCGAGCAGCTGCTAACACATCCCTAATTCATCCGAATAAGTAACCCCACATACCTTTATCCCATTTCCCCAAACCCGTTAACTCCTATCGTATCCTCGCTTACAAACGGTTTTGAAGGACAGCCAGTGTCACAATAGATATAAGCTAAATAAACTGCGCTCACCAACCCGTTTGCCAAGCGTAGTGAGCATGACAATATCCTCCCATAGAACGAAGAATCTTTAGGAGAGTCCGTTGTCCAGCAGTGGACATTTACTGCTGGAATAATGGTGATGATGAAAAAACATTTGTTACAAAAACTTGAAGGATGAAGTCGCCAAAGACCTAAAAGAGCTGGAAAAATCTGATTGGTCAGAGTTGGCACAGAATAGGGAAGAATGGCGCACTTTAATGTCGGAGGCCAAGATCCACTTCGGGTCTCTGAGCCAGCGAAGCAAGTAAGTACAAAAACAGCAATTAATTTGCTTGTGTCAAAAACCTGGTTTACCAGCTACGATAAGTATTAATAGTGGTCAGTACCAGACATCCAAATCCATACCTGTTTTATAATGAAATCGGTTCTTCTGTCTGTTTTCTTCATTAGCTCAAAACCTTTGTAACATGTTCTTCGTGTATCTAGAAACGTTACTAGGGTTATTATTTTTTATGGCCAATGAACATGTTTTTGCCCAAGGACATGAAAAGCAAGTTTGGGAATTTGGTAAAGATGAACCTAAGAGTTTGACAATTATCACCACAGAAGGATTCATGGACGATTGGACAAAAAGATTTAACTTCACCGTAGAGGTAAGCAAATGTCAATATGTTTTTTTTTATTATATGACTTAGGTTTACTGCGTGATTTTGAACCTCTGAACTATATGACTAGCTCCGTGGCGCAGCGGTCATAACGCCAGCCTGCGACACGGAGTGACCGGGTTCGATCCCCGGCCAGGTCAAGATGGAAAATGATCTTTTGCAGATTGGCCTGGGTCTTGGATGTGTATCTATATATGTATTTGTTATAAAATATAGTATCGTTGAGTTAGTATCCCATAACACAAGTCTCGAACTTACTTTGGGGCTAGCTCAATCTGTATGATTTGTCCGTATATATTTATTTATTTTATTATTTATTATATTAAAATTCTGGAAGAACAATCCCTAAAGAAATAACATATGCAGTATTTTTATCATTTAATATTATTATTCAGGTGCCACATTGTATCAGACAGACTTACGTCAGGGTAGAAGTTGAAGATCCATTCTCCACCCCCAAAGTGATTTCAGACTTACAGAGTGTATACATCCATTTCAACGAGAAAAAGTTAAGTAACGCAACATACAATATTCTCGTAAAAGGTTTCAACTCATGCAAAAAGTTACAGTTCTTTATCGCTGTAGGTTGTTTTTTATATGGTAATTGTAATAATTGGTGAGCTAATCCTGATAAATAAAAAACGTAAGTTTTGTATAGATTTATTATTTTCCTTTGAAGGCCCTTGTCGGCCTACATGGCACAGTAGTTTGAAGTTGTCTGCTAATAGAGGCCTCTAGGTAGGATAGACCTTTATGGTCTATCCTACCAGTCAATAATTAGTATGCATTTAAACGTAAAAATTCGATATTAGGATTTTTATTAAAGATAATAAAATATTAAATATAATCTAAATAAACATGTTCAAAATGCTTTTTTTGTGAGACGTAGTCTGTATAATGTAGTACGTTACGCGTTCTGTGTATGCAGCGCACGTAACTCCAGTACTATATGAAACGTCGTGAAAATGACAATTATACCACTATAACTCTATCATGCTTACATTCTATCATGCAGGCACCATCGTACATATGTACAGTCAGGGCCAGAGGCCCCCTACCTATATCTTGAAATTTCTCTTAAACTATGAATAACAATAACACGAAAAATATTAATAAAGACTTCATTAAAATCTTTCTGTATGTACATTTTAATGTTATTATCATTTATAGTTTAAGATAAAATTCAAGATATAGGTAGAGTACCTGGTCTGGCATCTCTGTCCCTGACTGTTCGTTACGTATCGTTTACTTCAGAAATAACTGTCCATATAAAGATCTTTATCCCAAAAAGATTAATTTTATAGTACTTCACAAGAAATTGATCATTGATTTGCATGAAATTTTAATTAACATTTCATGACTCCAAGTACTATTGTAGTTGTTCAAACTGCAATCTGTTCATTCGCTTTGCATACATACATATTTTAATTTTTTGTGCCAATTTATAGAAATTTCTATTAATGCAAACCAATTTTTCTCGCGACTCGAGGGACGACTAGAGGGGACTTTATTTTCTTTGCCATAAATTATTCTTTTATTTAAAAAGATAAATATATATTGGTTTTGTTATCACTTCGGATAGCAATCGGTTGCTATCCGAAGTGATAACAAAACCAATATATATTTATCTTTAAATAGCCTCGTTACATATATGATATTTTACCCAGACAGGACCTAGTAGCTCTATGTATAAATTTCATGCAGACCAGTTCAGCGGTTGTGTATATGACACAACCGAGATGAGACAACAATTGAGATACAAAAAAAAAGCATGAAATCATTTTCTCGTTGTTTGTATTAGTGTGGTTAGTCAGGACTGCCAACAAGCTTTGCTTTGCATATTTTTCTTAGAATTTTGTAAACTATTGAAATATCGAACTCAAAGTTATAAACTACTTACTTAGTTACTTTATCAAATAATAAATTGCGAAACAATCACAAAAACATTTAATGATGTGTTTTATAAAGATCTTTACATCTTTAAATTAAATAAAACAAAAAGAAAAACGTAGTTATATCTTTTGTTCAGTGTGATGTGAAGCAGAACAGGTGTCAAATATATATTTTTTTCTTTTATACAATACTGAAATGTCATAACTGTGGGCGAAGCTGGATATAATGCTAGAGTTTCAAGCAATTTCCACACTTCGGCTATATTTAAGGTGTCTTTCAGAAAAGCAATTTTTCGAGGTAGGAAAGGTCTCAACCGCACTGCAAAGACGTTCAACCTTGCTTCGAAAAGACCTCATACGCACTAGCTGAAAGTCCATGAAAAATGGTTCGGCAGCGAGCGTGTTAAAAACTATTTTTATACAATTTATTTTTGAATATTCCTATAGACATAGCGGCGGCCGGTAAAAAAAATACGAATACTCGTCCAAGTTTGATCTAAGTTTAGATCCAAATTGGACGAGTTTTAAAAAGAACTTTGTTACATGTCCGCTAAAGTTACAGAATAAACATCCTGATATGGTTTTTCAGAAGACTATCAATATAGAATTACTCGAAAGGGGCGTGAATTTTTTTTTTCAGTGTCGGCAACTACTATATAGCACTTCTTGTATTGCAGACATCCATTATAGACACCAGAACCCGCTTTCCATCAGGTCTATTCTGTTTGCATACAAAGTGGTATAAAAAAACGGCCGCAAGTATTGCCAGATGATGTGCAAAATTAAAATTGCGCTATCTACGCCGCAACCGCAGAAGCCACATTTAATATAAAAATGGTATCAGACTTGGTGTTAATGGTACCATTTTGTGATGGATGTTGGGACTGTCAAGGGACCGTATCTCATAGTGACAATAAATAGTGTCAACGATTGTGCCCGCTTTAACTTAAAATCAAACATTTGTCTTTGATGTGAACCATTAAAAAGCACCATTAGGCTTCCGATGGGCAGCGTGGGAAGTACAAGAAGCTAAAGAAACTGCGCTCGCCAACCCGCCTGCCAGCATGGTGAGTATAACAATATCCTCCCATTGAATGAAGAATCTTCGGGAGAAGTCTTTGTCCAGCAATGAACTTCTTACGGCTGTAATGATGATGAATGATTAGGCCAGGGGGTGCCATTCTCAACTACTTGTACGGTGCTTGAAGATATGGGTACGGGTACGCGCGCCCGGCTACCCGAGCTGCTGCTTACACATCCCTAATTCATCCGCATGAGTTATACCAAAAACCCTTTATCCCATTTCCCCAAACCAGTAAACTCCTACTGTATCCTCGCTTAGAAACGGTTTCGATGGGCAGCAACGTCGCAACCAAAATAAGCCAAATAAACTGCACTCACCAACTTGTTTGCCAAGCGTGGTGAGCATGACAATATCCTTCCATAGAACGAAGAATCCTTAGGAGCCGTTGTCCAGCAGTGGACATTTACCGCTGGAATGATGATAATGATGATGATGATGAAAAAACATCTGTAACAAAAACCCGGAGGGATGAAGTCGCCAAAGACATGAAAGAGCTGGAAGTATCCGACTGGTCAGAGTTGGCACAGAATAGCATTTATATCCTATCCTGACCTGAAGCGCTAAGAATAGCGCACTTTAATGTCGGAGACCAAGATCCACTTCAGGTCGCTGAGTCAGCGAAGTAAGTAAGTACAAAAACAGCAATAAGTTTACTTGTGTCAAAAACCTGGTTTACCAGCGATAAGTATTAAAAGTGGTCAGTACCAGACATCTAAATCCATACCTGTTTTATAATGAAATCGCTTCTTCTGTCTGTTTTCTTCATTAGCTCAAAACCTCTGTAACATGTTCTTCGTGTATCTAGAAACGTTACTAGGGTTATTATTGTTTATGACCAATGAACATGTTTTTGCCCAAGGACATGAAAAGCAAGTTTGGGAATTTGGTAAAGATGAACCTACGAGTTTGACAATTATCACCACAGAAGGATTTATGGGCGATTGGACAAAAAGATTTAACTTCACCGTAGAGGTAAGCAAAGGTCAATGTGTTTTTTTATAACATGACTTAGCTTTATACCGCGTGATGAACCATTGAACTATATTGAAATTCTGGAATCACAATCCCTAATGAAATATCGAAAAGAAATTCGAAAAGAAAGGCTATCCATACAAAGTCGCCGATGAGCTGGACGATTTTCTATAAAAGGTATTTGCTTAAATTGTTTTTTAAATAGCATTACAATGCTCGGTATATTATTAACATTGAAAATATGTGATGAAAAAGAAAAGGCATTTGTTTCGATCTATAACTTTTTTTCTAGCAATTCTGTATACCATTAGAGATTCTGATTCCGGGATTTCAATATAGTTCAGAGGTTGCCGAAGAACTCTGACACCAGGGTGTGCATGGTCGATTGACCGTGACACCTACTCGAAATGATGATGATGAGAGGTTCAAAATCACGTTGTATACAACATAATACTACTACCTGTTGTTGTAAAATCGATCCGATCAACTGCGAGTCGTATTAGTTGCGCACAAAGGGTTCCATACAAAAAGTTTTTTACTCTGGTTTGTATTCGGATTTTATTGTGTCAACGAGAAGTATCCTTTAAATTTTGATTCCCTTGATAGTTTAAAATATAAAAAAATAGTCTACCGTTTAAATATCTTCCGAAGCAAATTACTTTTCACTGTTAGGAATATGACTATAGTTTTAATCCAGACATGTTGCATTATTAAAAAATCTTTACATGTACCTCTTAACATATGCAGAATTTTTATCATTTAATATTATTATTCAGGTGCCACATTGTATCAGACAGACTTACGTCAGGGTAGAAGTTGAAGATCCATCCTCCACCCCCAAAGTGATTTCAGACTTACAGAGTGTATACATCCATTTCAACGAGAATCAGTTAAGTAACGCAACATACAATATTCTCGTAAAAGGTTTCAACTCATGCAAAAAGTTACATTTCTTTATAGCTATAGGTTGTTTTTTATTTGATAATTGCCGTGGTTAGAGTTGATCCTGATAAATAAACGACGTAAGATTTGTATAGATCTATTATTTTCCTATATTGAAGGCCCTTGTCCGCCTTCATGGCCCAGTAATTTGATGGCGTCTACTAACAGAGGGGCTCTGGGTAGGATAGACCATAAACGCCAGTCAATTATTAGTATGTGTATAAACGTAACGATATCTTGGACGCCCCACTGGACGGCGCCCGGAAGGTTGACCATGATAGGCTTTCTTTGCGGCTCGATCATCTCCCATCCTCTCCACATGTCCTAGCCAGCGAAGTCGGGAAGATTTTATTTCTACGATGATGTTCGGCTCAGACACTAACTCTTCTATCTCCCGGTTGTACCTCCGCCTCCATGCCCCATCTTCTCCTCTTGTTGGTCCCAGAATCTTCCGCAATATCCTTCGTTCCGCCACTAAGAGTTTGTTCTCCTCCTTCAAAGTTAGCGTCCAAGTTTCGCACCCGTACGTTAAAATCGGCCTAACGACTGAAACTTCGGCCTAACACTTCCAAGATATCGTTGGAAGGATGAAGTCGCCAAAGACTTGAAAGAGTTGGAAGTATCCGACTGGTCAGAGGTGGCACAGAATAGGGAAGAATGGCGCAATTTAATGTCGGAGGCCAAGATCCACTTCGGGTCGCTGAGCCAGCGAAGTAAGTAAGTAAGTAAGTATAAACGTAAAAATCGATATTAGGATTTTTTTATAAAGATATAAATGTAATCTTAATAAACATGATCAAAATATTTTTTTGTGAGTAGTCTGTATAATGTAAAACGTTACGCGTTCTGTGTATGCAGCGCACGTAACTCCAGTACTATATGAAACTTCGTGAAAATGACAGTTGTACCACCATAACTCTATCATGCTTACAGGCACCATCGTACATGTACAGTCAGGGCCAGAGACACTCTACCTATATCTTAAATCTCTCATACTATATATAATATTGACATGAAAATTTATATTAAAAAAGACTTCATTAAAATCTTTCTCTGTGTACATTTTCATATTATTATCATTCATAGTTTAAGATGTAATTCAAGATATAGGTAGAGAGGGCCTGGTCAGGTATCTCTGTCCCTAACTGTACGTTACGTGCCGTTTAGTTCAGAAATAACTATCCATATAGACATCTGTATCCACAAAAGAATAATTTCATAGTGCTTCGCAAGAAATTGACCATTGACTTGCATGAAATTTTAATTAACATTTCATGTCTCCGAGTACTATTTTAGTAGTTCGAACTGCAATCTGTTCATTCGCTTTGCATACGTACAATATTTTTATCATACAGAAATGGTCAAAAATTGTCGTGCCAATTTATAGGAATTTCTATTAATGTAAACCAATTTTTCTCGCGACTCTGTCCATGATAAATATAGAGCGGACTCTATTTTGTAAACTATTGAAATACCGAACTCAAAATTATAAACTAATACTTTATCAAATAATAAATTGCGAAACAATCACGAAAACCTTTTAATGATGTGTTTTTAAAAGATCTTTAAATTAAATAAAAGAAAAAGAAAACGTAGTTATATTTTCTGTTTAGTGCGATGTGAATCAAAACAGGTGTCAAGTATATTTTTTTCTTTTATACTATAATGAAATGTCATAACTGCGGGCGTAGCTGGATTTAAGTTTATAATGCTAGAGTTTCAAGCAATTTCCACACTTCGGCTATATTTAAGGTGTTTTTCAGAAAAGCAATTTTGCGAGGTCGGAAAGGTCTCAAGCGCACGCAGAGACGTTCAAACCTTGCTTTGAAAAGACCTCATACGCCAGTGCGTATAAGCTGAAACCATGCAAAATGGTTCCGCAGCGAGCGTGTTAAAACTATTTTTATACAATTTATTTTTGAATATGACTTAAACTTAAGACATAGCCGCGGCCGGTAAAAAAAATACGAATACTCGTCCAAGTTGGATCAAAATTTAGATCCAAAATGGACGAGTTTAAAAAAAAACATTCTTCCATGTCCGCTAAAGTTAAAGAATGAACTTCCTCTCATGGTTTCTCAGAAGACTATCAAAACAGAATTATTCGAAAGCGGCGTGAAATTTTTTTTCAGGGTCACGACTATATTCTGTTTTCTTCATTAGCACAAATCCTTTGTAACATGTTCTTCGTGTATCTAGAAACGTTACTAGGGTTATTATTGTTTTTTATGGCCAATGAACATGTTTTTGCCCAAGGACATGAAAAACAACTTTGGGAATTTGGTAAAGATGAACCTACGAGTTTGACAATTATCACCACAGAAGGATTTATGGGCGATTGGACAAAAAGATTTAACTTCACCGTAGAGGTAAGCAAATGTCAATATGTTTGTTTTGTATGACTTAGGTTAACCGCGTGATTTTGAACCTCTGAACTATATTGAAATTCTGGAATGAAATATAGAACTGCAAGAAAAAAAGCTGCAAATCGAAGAAAAATATTTAGGCTTCCCATGCACGCTGATCAGGACGATTTCCTATAGAAAGTCCATGTTTTTGTTTTTTCTTTTACCTTTTTTTTTCTTACAATTCTGTGTTCCATTAGAGATTCCGATTCTAGGATTTCAATATAGTTCAGAAGTTCAAAATCACGTTGTATAAAATATAATATTACTTCTATGGCCTGTTTTTGTAAAAGCCGGTCAACTGCGAGTCGTATTAGTTCCACACAAAGGGTTCTATACAAAAAGTTTTTTTATTCTGGTTTGTATTCGGATATTTTTGTGTCAACTAGAAGTATCCTTCAGATTCCCTTGTTAGCTTAAAATATACAAAAAATAGTCTACCGTTTAAATATTTTCCGAAGCAAACTACTTTTCAAAAACTGTTAAGAATAAGACAATAGTTTTAATCCAGACATGTTGCATTATTAAAAAATCTTTACATATACCTTAACATATGCAGTATTTTTATCATTTAATATTATTATTCAGGTGCCACATTGTATCAGACAGACTTACGTCAGGGTAGAAGTTGAAGATCCATTCTCCACCCCCAAAGTGATTTTAGACTTACAGAGTGTATACATCCATTTCAACGAGAATCAGTTAAGTAACGCAACATACAATATTCTCGTAAAAGGTTTCAACTCATGCAAAAAGTTAAATTTCTTTATTGCTATAGGTTGTTTTTTCTTTTATAATTGCCGTGGTTCGAGCTGATCCTGATAAATAAACAACGTAAGATTTGTATAGATCTATTATTTTCCTTTGAAGGCCCCTGTCGTCCTACAAGGCACAGTAGTTTGAAGTCGTCTGCTAATAGTTATGATAGAACTAGGTTACCGGCAAAATAGATTTTTGCTAGTTACATGAATGGGCCGGCTCGTCCGGGGACGCTCACTCTCACTAAAAATCGACGTTTGAGTATAAGCTTTACCGATTCCATACTTCGTACGGTGAGTGAGAGTGCTGGAGGCCCATCCTCCCCCTCCCCATTTCCTCCCACCCATATCCTTCTTCCAGCTCCTTGAGGGGCCGGTAGCGCTCCTGTCGCACCCCATTGTTGCATTTGTCCATGGGCGTCGGTGATCCCTTACCATCGGGTGACTCACTTGCTCGTTTGCCGTCCTATATCATAAATAAATACAGGGGTTCTGGATAGGATTCCCAGCGAGATCAAAGACTTGTACTTAATTTTCCCAGATATTTGTTTGCTATTCTGGATCTATTCAAAGAGGGATGTCAGTCAAGCAGCCAGCTGATAAAGATGAGCTGATAACTATGCATATTTATGTAAATCGGATGAAAATATAATGATATGGGGTCATGGAGTTCATCTGATGATGAAGTCAGAAGGGTTCATATAAGCTCTTAAACTAAACATTCACTTTACATCCTTACTATATCCTTACTATCCTTACTAATATTATAAATGCGAAAGTGAGTTTGTTTATTTGTTTGTTTGTTACGCTTTCACGCCGTAACTACTGAACCGATCATCATGAAATTTTGCATACATGTTCTCTGGAGTACGGAGAAGGACATAGGCTACCTTTTATCCCGATAAAAAGTACTATTCCCGAGGGATCGACATTGACGCGGGCGGAGCCGCGGGCGAAAGCTAGTTATCAATAAATGCTTGTCTCAAATATATTTTTTTAAATTAAACTAGCTCATACAGACGAGCGGCATAGCTGGCTGCCGGCAGCAGCTGGCAAAACGTCGACGGCTGCTGTCCACGTTTTGCCTTCTACCGTCGATAGGTTTTGACGATTGCAGTGGTACCTGCCATCAACACATTGCCGCTCGTCTGTTTGAGCTCTATTCTTTTTTCCTCTCTATTATGCAAGTACTTGTGACTAGCCGCCATTAAATTGTTCAAACTGCCTAGAAGCAATTTGAAATGGGAAATAATAAGTCAAGCCACAAAATTATTTATTGGCCACGTGATCAAACTTCTAATTTAATAACTAAGCAACGGGAAAATGACATAGCCTCTAATAAACTAATTCGTAGTTTTTACACCGCCAACTAAATATTCTATAGAAAGGATCAAATAAAGATCATCAATTATTATAACTTGTCCTTCTTATTTATACATTGCTACCTAATTTACTAACTCGGCGACGGATTTTACATCTCGTCACCATTTTTCTTTTTACAGCTTCAACACTATGTCCTCAAAAAAATATAATTCAAGCTTCTACAGACAGCATCATTTAATATAACTTAGCATGTAAAATAATACATCATATTCTTTTATCGTGAAAATAGCCACTACATGATTTGGCGTGAGTGTGTAAGACGACAACGACCGGTCATTTGCGATTAATGCTGAGTTGTATTTAGAGTGGCTTAAAAAGAAGATAACTAGTGGCTAAGATAGTATTGTTTGGATGCTCGGTAATTGTCGCTGACTTAGTAATTTAGAAGGCAACTTACAATTTTAGAGGCTAATATTGCTATTAAAAAGAAGCTTGTTTAATTAGCACCCATTTGAAATAGTCAACTGATCAATTGAGGCCTTCAGAAGAAAAATACAGCATAAGATGTTTTATGCCAGTTTAAGATATAGAAAATAGCAGAAATATATAGAAAAAGAAATAAGATACATCAATGAGACTGCGGCCAACACCTAAGCTGCTTAGCCCGTGTTAGCTCTAACAATGGCTGTCTATCGTTTTGAGGAAAGTCGAAACGAGTCGGCAGCAATTCTGCTAATGGCAGAAAACACTCAACCGAACCCGCTCATAAACCGGCTGTGTTACGAGGCGAGGACTAAGCATGGCGCTAAGGCGGCTGTTGGAACTTTACACATTTTACGCCGAATATACAGGTAGATAAACAACTCTATGTATTGTTACGATACAAGGCGTTGTCGGTTTCCATGGGATGTACTCAATAGCTAGTAATCCGCGACTTCGCTCGCCCAATTTATAATCTATTTATTATACAGCGTGATTTTGAACCTCCTAGCTATATTGAAATCTGTGTAAAATCAGAAATAAATCTGAATGCTGAAATCAGAATCCTTAATTTTTAAATTTGACAGCTCCGTGGCGCAGTGGTTAACACGCCAGACTGCGACACGGAGTGCCCGGGTTCGATTCCCGGCCAGGTCAAGATAGAAAATGATCTTTTTCAGATTGGCCTGGGTCTTGGATGTTTATCTATATATGTATTTGTTATAAAATATAGTATCGTTGAATTAGTGTCCCATAACACAAGTCTCGAACTTACCTTGGGGCTAGCTCAATCTGTGGGATTTGTCCGTATATATTTATTTATTTTATTTAATGGAATACAGAATCGTATTTACCCTTGTATCCTCCTCCAACTCCTTGAAAGGCCAGCAACTCTCCCATCACACCCTGGTGTTGCAATTGTCCATGGGCTGCCGTGATCACCTACCATCAGGTGACTCACATGCTCGTAAAAAAACATATTCGATCCGAAAACTCCACTTAAACAAAAACTAAGTTTCAATAGAAGCTAACAAATTATAATTCATTTTCATTTTGATTGAATGTAATCTACTCAAAAGTAGTTTTTTTATAATATGGGTAACAATTTAAGTTTTTTTTTAATACATATTTCATTTTATTTGTCCATTTACAATATTAAATACAATTCATTTAATTAAAATCAAGGTAAAAATTACAAAGATATACGTCAATTATATAGAATAAAATACACAGATAAAAAAACCATTAAAATCCACCACTGGTCGCTTCCCGTGCAAAGGTACCCAAAACGCTGGCAGCATTTCCACGCTGGATCGCTATGGCCATCCTTTGCACGAGAAACGAGCCAGAACGGAAGTCACCTGTTTTCTCAGCTATTCGGTGGCCTATCTCTCGAATAAGACGTTTTGCGTCAGCGCCCCAGCAACCCATTGTTTCGACCGCCACGGGAACAAAACAATATTGCGGTTCCAGAGCCGCATACTTTATGCGCTTCCTCTCAGCCGCATCCTCTGCGGCCGCCGCCGCTAACCCGATTGTACGACTGAGGTGGCTGGCCGCCACAGTGCTCACGCATGTAGCATCCCATACTATGCATCTGCCTTGCTTCCATGGGACCAAGGTCAGACCATCTGGTCTCTTGCCATCCGACCGACTGAGCCCCGGGGGTTCCAACATACAAGGGACATTGGCCGATATAAACGCTCGGCGGACAATGTCGTTGAGTTCGTGGTGGCGGGGAAACCTACCCATGCACCTACGACAACTAAGTGCGTGATAACCGTCGGCCCCCACGATGGACCCGCAGATACACGTATGTGGCTCACATACCCTGCAGCCCAGGCGGAGCGCAACAGCTATCCGCAATGAGTCATCATCCAATAGGGTGCCCAGGTAAGGCGACGGAAGGGCGTGTAACCACGCTCCCGATTCCGTCTGCGACACAGCTCTGAGTCTCGCCAATTCTGCCCCTGTGGCGTTGTCCAGGAGACATCGATGAATCTTTTTGACACCGACGTCGTCCCATGCTCGCTGGATGCAGGGTGTGACTGGGCTTGTCGCGCTAGAGTTGCCGGCCGACCAAGCAGATAAAGCCCCGGACACATAAGGGATACTTACCCCGTCACCATTAAAAGAGAGAAGCACAGTGACTAGGTTTGTAACCCCATGCGCCGACGCCAGAAAAGCCGGAAGGCCGACATCAGCCGCGCGCCTAATCCCGAGGCCCCCAAACCGCACAGGTAGAGTCGCCTGATCCCACTGAGGCTCGTCAAAGGACACATTCAAAATTGCCTCCACTATCCTTTTCAAAGTGCCGTCAAAAGCTGATATCTCCGCGGGGCACAGCCAAGTAGGTGCGGTCCGCAGCAGGTAATTAATTTTAGGCATTGCGAAACACGCACGCAACAGCAGTAAAGCCACGTGAGCGGGAAGACTCTGCAGACGTTCTTCCGCATCTAGGAGTAACTGCCTTCGAGAATTGATAGACTCTGGGACTGCCTCAACAAATATGGGTGAGCCCAGAAGGTTGAGTGTGCTAGCTGACAGTTCCCTGAGACCAGGCAAAATAGTGGCAAATCGTGCAAAATGATCACCTGACTCACCGCTGCAAGCAAAAAACTCACATTTCGAGGGATTCACCTCCAGGCCAAGCTCCTTAAAGCGAGGAATTAAAGTCTGTAGGTCCTGGTATACTAATTCTGGTGCGCCACCCAGAGTACCGTCATCCAGGTACCATACATTCAGAGGACACTTTAACTCGCTGATGACTTTTTGGATGGCAAGGCTGAAGATGAGCGGTCCAAGCGAATCACCCTGCTGGGCACCTACCTGTGAGAGAAGGAGACTGTTGTCATAGAATAGTTTTGATGGGGTCTGATACATCTGGTTCAAGAACGGATAGAGAGACGGAGCTTTATCTCCAACTTCCTTCAATAAGACGTCTCTTTCCAGTGTATTGAAGGCATTTCGGACATCCACCTTAAGTAACACACAGTTGGAATTCTCTGAGTTCCCAGCGAACGTACGAGTGGCATGGATAGCCGCCTCGCACCCAAGGCGAGTACCAAACCCCAACTGATGCGGTTGTAGATATTCCGCCATCTCCTCTTTCACGGTTCGATAGGCCAGTTTTGCCGTAAGTCGTCTAAAAACGCTGCCGACCGCTATTGGTCTGAGACCGCCGTCCTTTTTAAGCAAGGCGCACAGTGCTGCACTGTAGAGATACGGACATACGTTAATATTAACCTGGCCGCGTAACATAAAGTTACAGGGTCGTACCAGGCTGTTTATCAAGCGCCGACCATTTTCTCCGGCTGAATTAGATGTCAACTCCTTCAGGTGCCCAGGACGAAGGCCGTCGAGACCCGCCGCGGAACCACTATAAAAAGAGCCAAGGCCTAGTACTACAGAGTCTTCCGTAACTTCAATTGCGTTAGGTGGTGCGTCGGGGGCTGGTGAAAATTGGAGAGGGCGAGATGGACTAGGGTGCTTGAGCTTTAGTGCCGCCAAAGTGTCAGGGCTGTGTTTTGCGAAGGTATCATCTGACACCAGCAGACGAACGGCTCCTCTCACATCACCTTCGAACACTTTAGACTCAATGACTTTCTGGGTAGAACGGGTACGGATTTTCCTCGTTTCATGACTCAAGTCGTCATCCCATTCTTTAGTATCAGTTATCCCAATGTTAGATTTTACCTTAGTTGTCATATTGCCCGGCAATTGCTTTGAAGGCACCTTTAAAGCATTGAATGCAAATGTAAGTAAAGACAACCATTCCTCTATGCCGTTACAATCAACGCATTTATCCATGATGTCGCTCAACTTGCCCGCCGCCTGACTTCTTGCACCTTTGGGAACAAGTCGCAGCACCGGCGTACTCCTTCTCAAAAGTGGAATAATATCTAACGGACACTGATGCGGAGCCTGAGGCGGCTGAGTCTGCCTTTGGCCAGTATCGGCCTCGGCGGTTTGAAGCGAGGTGGTCAGTGGAAGATTAGGACAGTCCTTATGTTTTCGTCCTATATGGACCTTGAGACCATGGGAAGTAAACGTCTGAGTGGACCCTGGGCATAAAGGACAAGTTGATGCAAGAGATAGGGCACTCATTGTTTCTATGGAGTCGTATGCAAAATGTATACGTATACAGTTATATACATACCCACATGAGACCACCACCGAAGTTGAAATACAAACTCAACAGAACTCAGCAGAAAAACCTTATTAAGGTTCTAAAGAAACATACATTAACTTTAACTTAGTCAATATTCAAATGTAATAAATTTCCAGAAATAATCTAAAACTTATTTGTAAAATTAAATTAAAATTAAATTTGATATAAAATAATAAAAAAATAATAAATTGAATTAAAATTCCACAAAACAAACAATCAAAAAAATTTACTGAATGGCACATAAAATATAATAATAAATTATTATAAAATATAAATATCCGTTATTTTTAACAGACAATCTACAATCTAAAATAGTCCTGTAACCGTGCGTAATATCATTTACCAGTAACGATTGGTGGCCAAGATGTTCTTGTCGCGCCCTCTGTCTTTTTGCATCTCAACTAGGTAGCTATGTTTGGATGGACAGTAAGCAGCTCGTAGACTTAATTGTTGATCGCAACGAAGTAAGTATGGCTGCAGCTAGATGGCGCTTTCTGTATCTTTCTTAAAAAGCTATCTTTTTCTTCGTTCATACTCCGTCACATTCAAAACATATTTTGAGAATTGTGTTTTAAAAAAATAAAATTGATGAGGTGCCGCGGACTCGACCCTGGAGACTTCTCGGTATGAAATTTTCTCCGCTAAACCGCTGGTCCATTGATTGCTTGCACATACTAATGAATTTAGGTACTTATTGTTTCTGTGGTAAAGTTCGGTACGGGTCAGATTGTAGGTACAATGTTCAGTATCAGTCATGCAGCATGAGTCACAACAGCTATCCGATCGACACAACACTGCACAGACCAACGAGATATTTCAAATTTTAAGATTTTGTTCTTATGTTTACACTTCTTTGTCGGTGATAAAATTGCAAAATTGTAGCACTGTTCAACGCACCACGCAAATGTCGATTTTGTAGTGGATAATGCACTTTTACTATTATTACGAATAAAACAAAAAAAGTTTCAATTCATCAAATCTAATAATAGTTTCCAATTTCCAATAGATAAGAAATAGGATCACGGAACAATAGTTACCATATTCGGTGCGACGATGCATGACTAGTTTTCCATTGTCGGAACTCGGAACCTTTCTACACGAATAAATTTGGGTGGGACAGAGAGGAACTGCAAAACATAGAGATTACAGAGATAGAGTTTCTTCTTTTTGTATGGATAAATTATATTCATTTTTCATGCAATGCAAAATTGGGAAGTTACGCGAATATATCATTTTTTCTACAGACGTTTCAGCCGGTTTACACCGACCATGGGTCACTGGACTGATGTTGTAATCCTTCGGTAAAAATAAGATTTTACCATAGTTAAATACGCGTAGTATTTAAGTCTGTTCCTTCCTTGAGTTTTCCTTAATGGTTTAATTTGGTTTTTGCGTAAAGATCTATGTAAGTACTTGAAAATTTATGTGACTCCAGTTCATATAATCGGAGATCCATTATATGAACTGGTTTGTCCAAATGGTCCTTTCCCATAACTTTCAAAATGCTGTATAGCATCGTGTTGACACTCGCTTGCAATCTATAGCTTTCTAAGTAGGTAATAAAACAGGTGCTGGACTGAATTTGTTAATATATTTTTTTATATTTTTAATTGGCTGGACGTAAATATCGATACAGGTGACAAATAGTGATATGCCAGAGAGCAATTCTCTCATAAAAGAGATTTCATGGAAATTTGCGGGGAATTTCCAATAATTCTCGAGAATTTCTCAATAATTCCCTTACTTGAGAGAAAGAAGGAGAAATTCGCGGGAAAAATTTTCGACCCCGCCTCACAGTTATCGAAAATTTCGAGCACGGCACAACACTAGTGACAAATCAGCTATTTCGGATTTTTTCTTTCTGTCTGTCTATATGAGCATCACACATTATTATGTGTGTGTATCAGTGGTATCATGCATAAACGTATGGTTTGATTAACTTCAAATTTGGCATACCAAAATTAAAGAAGAATTTCTTTAATACAAGTCGTTAATCCTATAAATAGTTTACCTCAGCAAAAAATCAGATTAAATCATCGATCAACAATCATATAATCAGGAATAAGCACGTGAGCGAAGCCGCGGGCTGAAGCTAGTGACTTATACTTTTTCGGGTCGTTTGGTTTCTAAAATATAAACTGATCCATCAAAGTTTTAACCTAGATAGAAAATGCTTTTATACTACTAATAAATTATTGGACCCAAATCACAATAATATATTCTGTATCTTTTGTATTTCCATTGTACTATTAACTTTAGTGCTTATTATCTTTGAAAATGTAATAAGTAACTATTTTGTTATATTTATATACCTTAATAATTTTGCATAATGGAAACGGCTAAGTGTACGCTCTTAATTTTGGTTTCCACCTATTGTACGACACTTACGCGGAACAAATTTCATTAATTTCTTCAATCCAAAATCCGTTCAAACCGAACTAATGCACCTGGTATTTTTCTAGGACGAGCTTTATTTCCGTACTTTTAATTTTCTGTAGAGATACTATCTTGATTTATCTTTATTCGGTGGCTCAATTTGTTTGCAATAAAGAATGCAAATTGCTAAATCCAATTTCAACTAGACGCTCGAATATGCAGCCGGAGAGCGGCGTTAGAAAAACGGCCATTTGTAAAGGGGATGCGTTTGGGATTGTTTTAGTATGGTTTAAATTGTTTTTTATAAACCCACCCATTCAGACTGTTACTAAAAAGGAGAGGGCTCTAATCTCGCGTAGTCTGTGGTTGTTACACTTTAAAGATTTAACGCGCCTTCTCAAGCAAAAGTATCATAAGTTTGTACCAAGTTTAACAAAAATACCAGAGTGACCCATTTTTCATTCATAAAATATCTTTATTTCAGTTATATTTTATAGAGTCATTTAAATGAAGTTAATTCTGTGCTCTTTGATACTAAATTCATGGTAAATTTTAAAGAGAAACTCTTTTATAGTATCACAGAGGAACAATGCATGTTAATTCCGAGCTAATTCCTGCAAGCCCTAGAAACTAGACCAGTGGTACCCAAAGTGGTCTATAATTCCCCAACGCCATTTGCAAGCAGTATGTCAGTAAATTAAATTGTTGACTTTCAGATATAAAAAGTAAATTCAAGATGTTTTATGTCCAACTCAAACTTCCTCCCTTTCCATTTTGTTCCGAAATAAAAATTGTAGATTTTTTGCAGTCGGCCATTGCATTTAAATTTTCCGCTAGAGACGCTAGTGTCGCGTGAGGTATCCGAAATGACATGTAGAGGTATTATGACTATTACGTGGGGAACCGTGATCCAAACAGAAAAACAGGTTTTTACTGAAATTTCCTTTTTTTCGTTTATAAAAAGAGATACATGTTCAAAAAGAGATACATGTCTCCTAATTTTGAAAAAAAAAATCTTTGACTTTAATTTTTTTCGGATATGAGCCTAAGTACATGTATTTTTTGCCCCCAAAACCACTATGCCCTAAATCACATTAAAATTGTAGAAGCCTGTTTTAAGATTATGTTTTATACTAGCTGTTTCCCGCGGCTCCGCCCGCGTTTATGTCGATCCCTCGGGTACAGTAGAATTTCCCGGAATTAAACGTAACCTATGTCCTTCCCGGGGCCTCAAACTACCTCCATAACAAAATTCATCCAAATGAGTTCAATGGTTATAGCGTGAAAAGGAGACAGACAGTTACTTTTACATTTATAATATTAGTATGAAAGTATAGATTGTATGGATTTACATGTATACAAGAATCATCGCAAGCTCACTCACTTACAAGAATCATCACAAGCACCAAAAGCTAGGAGCTAGAGGGACTATGCCCTCCAAAAAAAAAATGTTCAAAGTCGATTATGCAGGGTGAAATTGAATTCATTAGCATCCGTTTAAGGAGTGACTTAGACCACGAATCTGAACAACTTTCAGAGACCAACTCCGAAATAGCCCAAAAAAATTTGCTGTTCCATAGATTTTGGCCAAGTAGATATTCCACTTTTGTATGCAAAAGCATATATTTTTTTCACGATGACGAAGTTGTTCCCATAATGAAAGTTGTTCAGATCCGTGCTCTGAATCACTCCTTAAGCGTATGCTAATGAAATCAATTTCCCGTGTACCAGTGTATTTTGTCAGTGGCGCCAACTAGTGAGCATACGGTAGCTCTATAATGTCACACACTTATGGACAATCCACTGTGTGAATCTCAGATATTTTCTTTCACCGAAAGCTAATCCCAATTCAATCCTATCCTAACTTCCTAACTAATATTATAAATGCGAAAGTGAGTTTGTTTGTTTATTTGTTACGCTTTCACGTTGTAACAACTGAACCGATCATCATGAAATTTTGCATACACGTTATCTGGGGTATGGAGAAGGACATAGGGTACATTTTATCCCGGGAAAAAGTACTGTTCCCGAGGGATCAACATTGACGCGGACGGAGCCGCGGGCGAAAGCTAGTACGTAATAGTTGACGAAAAAGACAAATACACGTCAGGTCTGGCGGGGAAAAAAACCTTTGAACCTTATAATTCGTAGTGGTAAGGGAAAAACAAAGCAATTTTACAAAATATTTGGAAAACTGTGATCTAGACTAATTAGTCTTGAAAAATGTATAAAAACTTTGAAATGAACGCAACGTGACCTCGTTGTTAAGATAGCACTTGCAGCACTAAGGAATGGCATTAAAAATGCAGGGTTTTAAGTGAATGTATAATTTTCCGTAATGTTTGAATTTTCTTGAGACCTTGTTTTATAACTTCGTAAATTAGTACTGGTTCTCTACTGAATAGGTAATATATAATATTCATATGAATAGGTAATATGAATATTTATAATATTCAGTAGAAATCCAGTTCATTTATGCAACCATATTTCTTCTTTTTTTTATAGGACTATGTAGCTAGCTCCAAGTGAGCTTTCGCTACTTCACCGGGCGTTTGAGGCGAGGGCAGTGTGCCCTCATCATTCGTTCGTTCATTTATATATAACTTTTTCTATGTTTTGTCACTAGTTCATGCCGTGATCACGCGAGGTGATTTTTGGATTCGGTACTTTCATACGAGTAGCTACTACGAGTAATCTTCTGTAAAAATATATACATGAGGAAAGATAACTGATGACACACTATTCATACTACATTTACATGCCAAAGTAACAATGTTTGTCTGTCCGTTATCCATACTTCTATACTAATATACGGTCTGTCTGTCTCTCACCTTTTCCCGCTTCAACCATTGAACCAATTTGGTATGGAGGTAGTTGCCTGGGGAAAGACACAGGGTATCTTTAATTTCGGGAAATTGTACTGTTCCCGGGGGAGCGACATTAACGCAGGCGAAGCCGCGGGCAAAATTTCGACCTCTGCCGGAGATCCTGGGGTCGATTCCCAGTCTAAAATTCAGGTTAACCCGGATCTTTGATAAGTTTGATGTTACTTTTTTGATCTATTTGTCACAAAATTAGAATCATTGAGTTGGTATTTGCCCATCATAACACAAGTCCGTATATCTTTATTTATTAATTATATGGATTACTATACCAAGTTTCTCGTTGTACTTTTAGTACAACATATTCATGGCTAACCCTCTAAACATGCCTGCACTATGATCCAGTGACTTTGCTCTCCAAATATCCGCACAACTAATGCAAACTTGAGCTGCACATTGTATGTACATAGCCAAACTAGACGGGCAATACTTCATATTAGTATAAGATTATGCGCTGGGCTCGCTCGGCTGACCCGGTTATATGAAAACAGGGTAATTGACTGTAACCTCTAGTTTGATACAAGCTGAACAGGACATAGCACGCCAATTAAGAAAGTTGAATCAGCGGACATACTAGGTTTCACACTTGACAGAGCCCTCACATGGGTGCCACATATTGATAAGGTATGTAAAAAACTCAGCAAAGCATGCTTTGCATTGAGTCGCGTATCTAGACTGCTTGACTACAAAGCTACGCGCTCCTGTTACTTCGCATGTGTGCACTCGGTCTTGCAGTATGGTGCTGAATGCTGGGGTCGCTCTTCTGAATGGGAGCGTGTATTCCGCATGCAGAAGAAAGCTGTAAGAGCGATTGTCCGTGCCCCAAGATTGTCACCATGTCCGGAGCAGAACTCCCCTCGTTAGGATCAGTATCGTTGTACGGAAAGCCCATTCAGTGGGCAGGCAAGGCTAAATACCTTGGAGTCGTACTCGATAGCGCGATGACCTTCGGCCCCCACATCACCAAAGTCCGCAACCATGCCGCCTTCGTATTAGGCCGTCTCCACCCCATGATAGGCAATGCTAAGATGTCACTGAGAAATAAGTTGACACTCTATAAGCTTTGCGTCCGCCCTATCATGACCTACGCCGGCGTAGTCTTCTCCCATATCGCGCCCTCCCACATCGATCGGCTGCAACGCTTGCAGAACCGCTTCGTCACCCGTGCCACGAATACGAGTCACCAACGGTACTTGCGCATGACAGACTTACACCGTGACCTAGACCTCCCATCCATTCGCGGCTATCTCAAAAACGCCTCCAAGCGTTACTTTGAGAAAGCCGCACGCCACCCCAACCCGTTAGTAGTGCAAGCTGCTAACTACTCCCCCAACTTACACGATACGACCTTACGTCGTAGACGTCCTAGGAACGTACTTGACGATCCCGATGATCCTATTGACATCGCACAAGCCCGCCCCGACCCCTCTCCGGCTCCGAATAGCCAGAGGAATCCCACTATCCGACCCCGTCGCACTCGCCATCGGAATAGAGTGCGTAGAGTAGGATTAGCTCCGATTACTGGTGACCGCCCGGCGGTCCCGGATGACTTGCACCCAGGATAGGCCCTTCTGGCAACGTAGCTTTCGGCCCATAAGGCGAAAGATGAGAGTTGCTGCTCTCTAAAGGCTTTTGCCATTGTTTCTCAGATTGGCCCTTCAGGCTTGCATGCACGCATACGCGGCCCATCAGGCAATATGAGAGTTTGCTGTCTCTCCAAGCCTTGCGCACACAGGCAACGCCCAAAGCCGAGGTCCGTCCCTCCTGGGGGCCCTTTGGTGATGTTGTCTATAAAGGTTTAGGGGGAACTCTGCCCTCGCCTCAAACGCCCGGTGAAGTAGCGAAAGCTCACTTGGAGCTAGCTACATAGTAATTTCAAAAAAAAAAAAAAAGCCCCAAGATTGAGTCATGCGAAAGAATTATTTAGATCACTTAGAATTATGACATTTCCTGCAATTATTATATACCAAGTAGCGATATATGTGTACCGAAACTTACTGACATTACCAAAAAGAGGTGACAATAACTTGACAATGAAAACGAGGAACGCTGACAAATTGGCTTCTATTCATTGTACGCTGGAAAAATCTGGCAGGTCAACGCGTATCATGGGGCCGACAGTGTACAACTGCATACCGCAGGAGATAAAATCGCTCAAAATTAAAAATTATTTAAATTAAAGATCAAAGACTGGCTGATAGGTCTGGCATCATACTCCTATGACGAATTCTGCCAAATGGAGAATTTGTTAAATTAATGTTATTAAATTCTAATTAGTTTATTTATTTATTTTTAATTATGTTAAATTTATTATAATGTAATGAATGTATGAAATTGACATGTAACGAATGTTATGAATATAATCAATAAACAATAAACAATAGCTACCTAGGATTTCTCCTACCTACCTATTGATGAGTTCATGCATAGTTATAATCATGTTCATTACATGATTATAACTATGCATGAACTCATCATTTTTGTAAAAGGAATGTAGAAAAGTTATTTTCTTCACGAAATACAAGGCCCCAATATGGGTACAATTTGTGTGATATTTAAACGTAGAATTAAGATAGGACACAACGCGTAGTGTAACATTACTACGGGGTTGCTCGGCTGGCCCGGTTATATGGAAACAGGGTAACTGACCGTAATCTACCTATATAATACTAAACAGCCTCCGTGGTCCAGTGGCTAATGCGTTAGCCTGTTGACCCGGGGGTCGTGGGTTCGATTCCCACCGAAAGCATACTTTGTTTAGTTGTTTCCAGTTTGGATAGGACATTGCAGGCTTGAATCACCTGATTGTCTGATAATAAAGATGATTCCGTGCTTCGGAAGGCACGTTAAGCCGGTGGTCCCGGCTGCCATCTGGTAGTCGTTAAAGGAACCACGTCAGAGGCCGAGAGGCGATTCCGAAGAACTCTGACACCAGGGTGTGCATGGTCGATTGACCGTGACACCTACTCAAAATGATGATGATGACCTATATAATATAGGCCTATATCCATGTGGATATAGGAAATATTTATAAATTCATCATTTTGTAAAAGAAATATAATAATAAAATCTTTATTTCCAATAAATCAATTACAATATTAATCGTATATTAGTTATTTTATTCATGAAATAATTTGTGTGATGTTTACATAGCATGAACGATACCACACGATACTACTTGTGTAAGATTACGTACCAGGCTCGCTCGGCTGACCTAGTTATACAAAAACAGGGTAACCGACCGTAATCTTAGTTTGGTACTAAATGAACTGGACATACCTACCTAGGATTTTTCCTACGATGAAAATTGGTATAACAAATATGGATAAATTCATCATTTTGTAAATGAATTTTAGAAAAGTAATTTTCTTTATGAAATATATGGCACCAATTTGTGTGATACATAGCACACATATTACGAGTAGTATAAGATTATGTACTGGGTTCGCTCGGCTGACCCGGTTGTATCGAAACAGGGTAACGTACGACCGTAATCTCAGATTACACTCGTTAGTACACTGACCGTAACCTGAGATTAGAGCAAGATGAAAAGGACCTACCTCCCTACAAATGACCCTATTCTAAGTACCTATCGATAATATAAGTATCTAAGAAGAACTTACTTTACTCTTCTTCGATGTAGCGAAAGCCTTCGACAAAGTCTGGCATTCGGGCTTGATATCCAAGTTGACCAACTTGGGCCTGCCGGATAGTCTCGTGCACATCATACGAGACTTTTTGTCGAATCGGTCTTTTCGGTACAGAGTAGAGGGATGCCTCTCGAGGCCCCGTCCCATTAGAGCCGGCGTCCCGCAAGGCGCTGTTCTCTCGCCCCTCCTTTATTCGCTGTACACAAGCGATATCCCAAAGACCCCAGATGTAGAAGTGGCACTATTCGCCGACGATACGGCCCTCTACACGTCCCATCACCTTAAAACGGTCATCGTGAATCGTCTTCAGTCCGCCGTGGACGCTCTCGGCGGGTGGTTCAAGAGGTGGCGCATCGAAGTTAATCCGGAGAAAAGCACAGCTGTGTTTTTCTCAAAGGATAACCAAGCTGTGTCACGTCGAAAAATCACCATGTCCGGAGCAGAACTCCCCTCGTTAGGATCAGTATCGTTGTACGGAAAGCCCATTCAGTGGACAGGCAAGGCTAAATACCTTGGAGTCGTACTCGATAGCGCGATGACCTTCGGCCCCCACATCACCAAAGTCCGCAACCATGCCGCCTTCGTATTAGGCCGTCTCGACCCCATGATGCAATGCTAAGATGTCACTTAGAAATAAGTTGACACTCTATAAGCTTTGCGTCCGCCCTATCATGACCTACGCCGGCGTAGTCTTCTCCCATATCGCGCCCTCCCACATCGATCGGCTGCAACGATTGCAGAACCGCTTCGTCACCCGTGCCACGAATACGAGTCACCACCGGTACTTGCGCATGACAGACTTACACCGTGACCTAGATCTCCCATCCATTCGCGGCTATCTCAAAAACGCCTCCAAGCGTTACTTTGAGAAAGCCGCACGCTACCCCAACCCGTTAGTAGTGCAAGCTGCTAACTACTCCCCCAACTTACACGATACGACCTTACGTCGTAGACGTCCTTGGAACGTACTTGACGATCCCGATGATCCTATTGACATCGCACAAGCCCGCCCCGACCCCTCTTCGGCTCCGAATAGCCAGAGGAATCCCACTATCCGACCCCGTCGCACTCGCCACCGGAATAGAGTGCGTAGAGTAGGATTAGCTCCGATTACTGGTGACCGCCCGGCGGTCCCGGGTGACTTGCACCCAGGATAGGCCCTTCTGGCAACGTAGCTTTCGGCCCATAAGGCAAAAGATGAGAGTTGCTGCTCTCTAAAGGCTTTTGCCATTGTTTCTCAGATTGGCCCTTCAGGCTTGCATGCACGCATACGCGGCCCATCAGGCAATACGAGAGTTTGCTGTCTCTCCAAGCCTTGCGCACACAGGCAACGCCCAAAGCCGAGGTCCATCCCTCCTGGGGGCCCTTTGGTGATGTTGTCTATAAAGGTTGAGGGCACTCTGCCCTCGCCTCAAACGCCCGGTGAAGTAGCGAAAGCTCACTTGGAGCTAGCTACACAGTCATTTCCAAAAAAAAAAAACTTACTTTACTAACGAACTCTATACAACGTGTTAATGAAAAAGCGCAAAACCTGAAATTAGTTTACAATTGATTTCACAAATGAAAAATAGGAGTCAAATTTAAACAAAAAGAAAAATATTTTAATTACGCTGTGTTTTGCTCATTACGTTACTCTCGCGGCGACACGCGAAGCGGCAACGTCGCCCTAGATCGCGCATAACTACCATAGAGTTTTTAATTTACAACAAACACAAGAAAACAAAAAAGCTAATATCTTCGTAAATAATCCGCGAAAATTTAAATTAATTATTTATTTTTATAATAAAAATAAGATGGTGTGTTTCTGAGGTTTTGCGCTTTTTCATTAACACGCTGGTTGATGTAGTTCATATTTAAGCTATAGCTAGCAAGTTAACGTGGAATTTGACTACTTATCTTATTTCTTCTCGTAAAACTACGACATACATGGATTTTAAGCAATTTTAAAATGTTAATCTAAGTCTCGGGACAATGCTGGATAATTGACCGAGTGAGCTAAGCTTGTTGCTCAAGCTGAAGTAGAGAGCTTCGCTTCGTTCGTATGCCCAGCTGCCTGTCCGGTGCATCATCAGGTCTTTTTAGTCTCCACTGCAGGAGCATGACCCTCTCTATACTACCGGAGCCATACTTGGCCAGAACAGACAGAGGATTTGGCCTACACTCTCTTCGCTGGCCAGAGGGTTGTAGAATTCTTATTGATGTTTATGAGCTTATATTTCCTAAGTCGCCTCTTACGACCTCCATGGGAAGACTAGGAGTGGTCTTATTCTACTCTGCCGGAAACCACATGGCTAATCCGGTTATTACTATTGAATTTCTCAACCAATCCCCGTGAAATTTTGGAAGCGGTTTTAATAACTACATAAAACTTTTTGTCTATTCTGTATGGCTACTTATACTGTACTTTCCGTTGTACAGTTAACCTAACATGATTAATAACTAATCCTTCAAACGTTAACCCTGCAGTTACTGGGTCATACCCAGTAACTTTGCTCTCCAAATATCTGCACAACTCATGCAAACTTGAGCTGCACAAACATAGCCAAACAAGACCAACGATACGGCTAACCCAGTTATATGGCAACAGGGTAATGAGTGCATTGACCGCAATCTGAAGCTAGGAGCAAGATCATATCCAAGCACCGACTTATTACACTGTTACTTACACATGTGATATATAATATCAAACCAAAAACGAATGAAATAGGAGTCGCAACGCAAAGCTAATTATAGGTGTCGCTGCGTGCGATTATTCCAACAAAAATATGAATCATCATTATCAGGTTTTTTTAATCTCTACTGCATGAGCATGACCCTCTCTGTACTACCGGAGCCATACTTGGCCAGAGCAGGCAGAGCCTAGATCTATTTATATTTAGCCTTCGACGTGTATTGGAGTAATAGGTTTTAGAAATCATCATATTAGCAGCAAGAAGTCCACTGCTGGACATATTTAGTATATTCACCATCATCATCATCAGGTCCTTTTTAGTCCCCACTACAGGAGCACGACCCTCTCTGTACTACTAGGGCCATATTTGGCCAGAGTAGCCAGAGGACTTGGCCTACACTCTCCACGCTGGCCAGACGGGTTGGAGAGGTCTCTTAGATGTTTATAAGCTTTGTTTAGCTTGTATTTCCTAAGTCGCCTTCTACGACATCCACGGGAAGACTTGGAGTGGTGCTATTCTACTCTGCCGGATACCACACGGCTAATTTAGTATTTAGTATATTAGTACTATGGAATTATGTTTTTGTAATTCTGGGATACAGTTATTTATATTATAGGCCTCTCTTTTTAAGATTTAAAATTACTGGTTGGAAGCTGCTTGTATCCAGACACCTGCGACCTGGGTCAGCTGTTCAATACACTTGGCGGTACGTGGTCGCCATTCGAGAACCTTTCTCTTTTGTAAAGCTTGGCTCTAAAGAACCTATCAATATTAATCCAAATAAAAACATAAAACTTCTTGAATGAATCCACAAAATACGAGTAAATAGATGCTTCTTCGAAGAACTTGAAAATCCCATAAAACCTTAATCTAAAGAAATAAGCCCTAGTCAAACTTCTCAAATACAAGTCTGCTTCAAGACTTGGGACTTGGTAATTACCAATTGGCGTATAAAGTTCAGGCAACTCGTAATTCCATCCAGGACTCGCGACTTGCGAGCTAAAAGTGTTCGCAAACATGAAAACACTGAGACATGCCAATGAAATATTTATTTTTAAGATCTGTTACTAAAGTTGAGTATGGAATTAAAGATCTGTCGAGATCCTCAGCTGTGGTGCAATAAATTGTTTCTACCATAGATCAGAGCCCTCGGTCCGCTATTATAACAGCATTCATGCTGTATTTTTTTATTTGTGTGGTCCAAGTGCAATCTTCAAGATATTTGCGGTCTTCAAAGCATTGTCTGGAGAAGCAAATTAGTCTGGGGCAAATGGAAGGCAGACGGGGTCAGGTTAGAACACCTACAAGATGGTGCCACACTGTGAAGAAAGCGGTGAACGGTGGAATGCATCGTGCGGTCCACGCAGCACTCAATGGCAAAATATTTCATGCGGCCGCGATCCTCAGCATTGAGCGACCGACGAAGAAGAAAAAAGTGCAATAAATTATTTTACTATAGATATCAGCCCCCGTAGCATGGCTTCTATCTACAGCTCACGCCAAAGATAGATAAAAAAGCAGCCTACTTAAAATTTATCGTTTTTGTACTGTACATTAAAATATTATACTTATTATAGGTGTCTGACAGCTTGTAACTACGCAAAATAAAATATTTTGATTGTTTTATCACTTTAATGTTCGAAATGCGTATGAAACATATTTTATCTAGGCTTTGCTAAACCCCGATAAATTTATGCGATTTCAAGGTACCAACCTCGATTTCGCCTGCATTTGTCTATCGCGAGCTGTCAAACCCATGCTCGCAAGACGCGCACCCCGCGACTTGTAACGTATTTATGAATGAAATTTGACATTATTTAACGCGTGTGCCATGCTCGCGGGGTTAAAAGACGCAAAACGCGATATTTTGTCTTTTTATCAACGGAGACAGTGAGCCATGCTACGGGGGCAGGTAATGTTCTTTCCACACGGCACAATGGTAAATACTTAAATTAAATTCACATATCCGTCCATTTCACAGCGTAGCCATCTTCTCTTAATCATTCATCTTGCTCACACCTACATCCTTCTCTTTAACTTCCTCTTCCGCTCTGTGTTGCCATCCTACCTGTTTATCTACTGTATACCTACCATTTTATCCCGGGAAAAAGTACTGTTCCCGAGGGATCGACATTGACGCGGGCGGAGCCGCCGGCGAAAGCTAGTTATTTATAAATTATGATTTTAAGGTATCACATGAGAACCTTTTTCAATACCAATATTGCATTTACGGCCTTGGATTCTTAACTAAAGTTTACAAGTATCTTTTTTAATTTTTAACCGACTTCAAAAAGAAGTGGAGGTTTTAATTCGGATTAATTTTTTTTCATGTTTGTTACCGCATAAAAAATATTTTGTAATTGGAAGGGTATTCAAATTGGTCCCATTTTAATTTCATCAAAATCGGTCCACTCGTTTGATTGAAGACGGTTTTTTATAAGAAATATTATTCTCTACGTATATTTAAGTAATATCTCATACCAAAAAGGATTATTACTGCATTGATGATTATATAATTGATAAAAATTCTTGGCAATTAACATAAATTTATTACATGTAAACAATGTAATCAGAGCCCTTCAGACACATAGGGACCAAGTCTGGATTGAGTTTCTTTCGGCGTATACTTCTCACCAATGGTCGTTGTGAAACGCTAGTAGTATTTCGATTTTTCATAAGTACTATACTAGAGTCCTCAACACTATACACTACACACATCTTCATAAATATAAACATCGCTGTATAAGATCCGTTTGAAAGTAACTCACATTTGAATAAAAGTTTTGTGAAAGGGAAGATGTTAGACATTATTTGAGTTGAAACGCAGTCCTGTCGTTCAAATGGATTCGGTACCAGTTGCCTCTTTAAAACTTTGCCAATTAAATACTCTGTAGTCTTAGTCATACCATACTTGGATCGATACTCTCTGAGAACGCCGAAATAGACTTAGATGTAGCGCATAGAGTCAATGCAGCATGGTTACAATGGAGAAATCTATCAGGAGTACTCTGCGACAACAGCATGCCAGTAAAGCTGAAGGGCAAAGTTTACAAAACGGCTATCAAACCCGCCATGCTCTATGGCACTGAATGTTGGGCGATGAAACAGACGCACGAAAACAAACTGCACGTCAATGAAATGAAAATGTTGCGATGGTCGGCTGGCGTGACCAGGCTGGATAAGATAAACAACAAGTATATCAGAGGCTCCTTCAAGGTTGCGCCCATAGGTGATAAGTTGTCAGAAAGACGTATGCGCTGGTTCGGACATGTAATGAGGAGGGACGAAGAGCACCCGGTAAAGAAGGCCTTGGCGATCCCGGAGAGGAGAAAAGGCAGAGGACGCCCTTTGGCTACATGGTGGACAACCGTATCCAAAGACATGGAACGGGCTCAGCTGAACACACGGACGACCCAGGATAGATTATCCTGGCGCCTAAGGACGAGGAGAGCCGACCCCAAATAAAAGGGATAAGGCAAGGAAGAAGAAGAAGAAGAAGAGTCTTAGTCATACCATCTTATATATAGGTATGTATGTATATGTGTTTCGGGCTTCATCAATTTATAAGACGTGACAACGGCTGCACGCTTTAAAATGTATCATGTTCCATGCGCAAGCGAGAGCGCGGTACAAGCGAAAGAGAGACACGATCGGCCATCATTCAGCTTGCGACGCATCTATCTCTTTTCTACCGTTATCACGTCAAATTATCGTCCATAAACCGACTTTACAGACAAACAATTTTTCTATAATACAACATTGTATTATAGAAAAAATGTTTGTAATACAACATTGACTATGTTGTATTATAGAAAAATTGTATGGATGTCAAGTGTCTGGCGTGTGAATTTTCCGCTAGAGGCCCTAGTGTAGCGTGAGGTTTTCGAAAAGACATTTTATAGGACTCATATGTATCTGGGATCGAGCTAAATCTTTCTTTCGCACCTACAACGTATTATAGGTTAAGTTAATTTACATCAAAATCGTTGCAGCCACTTGCATTTTTTATATTTAATACATTAATACATGAATCTTGTGTTTAAAGTAATACGGCTGTACAGTTTATAAAAGCATTAGAAATGATTGAAAGGTAAACTTAATTTCCAAGTTTGTAATAATGTGATAATCACGGAGTAAGGTGATAATACACTTTTCCGGACGCTAAAAAAAGCCCTAAAAAAATTTTCATTGGAGGTTAAGTATGATTTTGATAAAAAAAGAATAAAATACTTTCAGATTAATTAATTTATTAGTTTGGAAGATTTTTTTTTTCTTTTTTTTTATGTATATCCGACGGCAAACGAGCAGACGAGCCACCTGATGGAAAGTGGTCACCGTCGCCCATGGACATCTGCAACACCAGAGGAGCTGCTGATGCGTTGCCGACTCTTAAGATACCTGTAAACACGCCTTTTGAAGGACCTCAAGTCATAGCACACAGGGAAAACCTCGGGAGGGAGTCCATTCCACAATCTTGCTGTACGAGGAAAAAAACCACGTGACGCTCTGACATTATCGACTTCAAAAAATGAATAGCTAAAAACTTAGTAATATACATTCATTAACAAATCTCGACTAATCGTAATAATATTTTACATCCATATACTTTGTTATTAAGACTTAAATACTATGTTAGAAGCAATTTGTGCATTTTTATTAAAAATTAAAAAAAAAAATGTTATTATATCTATGATTAAAAATATAACAAGTCGACACAAAACAAATAAATACATCCGAGACATATCCGAGCATCATTCGTCACACATTCTACTGAAGTGGGAGACAGAAAAAGAAATAGGTTTATTGTTCCACGGAGATCGGAAGTGCCGAATCCTTTTAGGGTAAGGGACCCAATACGACACCATTTTGTCAAAACCTTTCCGCACCGTCCGGTGAAAATTTGATGCGGCGAGGTACTTCTTAAACCGACCCCTTTTGCCCCTTTTAAAAGATCTTGCGAAGTAGGCTAAGGATAATAGTGTTTGAATTGTTTTGTACATTTTGTTTGTTTTGTATTAGGTTAAACTACAGCCTACATAGAAACTATGAAAATGAACATAAAATATTCATGGTGTTTAGAAATATAAAGGATGAATTACTAATTTTATTTCATGGTGACTGAGCTCCGCTCGAAAATGTTCCACAGGGCTGAGATCTGGCTAGATCGAATTTTCACCCCAGAAACCATTCTAAATTTCATCGAATTACTTAGAGCCGTTTCTAGATCGTCATATTTCTAGGTACAATTCACTTCATTACTAATAAATATTTTAAAAAGGATTGCTAGTTAAGATGCTATATTATTCATTTTAGTATTAAGTCAAATAGTCCAAAGTTGAAAACAAAGGTCTCTGATTTCAACAAAAATAATGTAACGAAAACTGCAGGATCAGCCCAGAAATCGCTCCCCTCCCTCCTAAATATCTCACACGGGATGCCTCCTATCCATGGATAGGAGGCATCCCCATATATCACAATAACACGTGCAAGGCAACCATAGTTGTTCTACGATTTTAGGTTAATAGACATGATCATAGTCTGCGTCTAAACAAATTCTTGACAGTGAAGACATAAAACGCAGACAACCCAAAAAGAAAAAGAATGCAATAAACGTTCCTCGTTAACGAAACAAGCAAACAACGACAAGGAAATCTAAATTAAAGCAGTTTACATAAAAATCTCAGTCATAATTCAAACAAACGGTGATGCCGACCCTTGCAATTAGATCTTACAAACAAATCACTAGCTGCTACGTTCATCTCATTATGTCTTCGGCCTTGACTTGTTAAAAAATGGAGATGCTTTTTCTTTTTCTGTTGTTAATTTTTGACGGCAAGAATGACGCGCCAATCTGTTATACGAGAAAGATACATTTTCAGAGCGAGCAACTTGTGCTTTATTTGCCTTCTGTTCTGAAGCTATTGAAAGAAAGCGGCTGTAAAAATTGCAAAACGATATTACGAATAATAGCGAATTTCCGAGCTCCGAAACACCGAGGATTGTATTCTCCATGTTTCAGAGTCCGGGAAGTACAAATATTATCCTCTGTCCTCTCATCCTATCTTTAATTGTCTTTAGTGCTCAAGGATATCTGTGAATATTTTTTTACGGTTCCGTAGTAAACAAGGGACCCTTATAGTTTTGCTTTGTCTATCTATCCGCGGCTTAGCTCAGAAACTATCAATAGATAGAACTAAAAATCTGTAATTTGGCATGCGTGTATGCAGTGACGTGCAGTCCATATAGACTGTTAGACACTGTCTACCCTGCAGTCGCCAAATAAATACAATTTTTTTTCTTACAAAAAGTAATTATATTCGGTGCGCCTGCAAAATTCTGCTAGCAAATACTTTATAGTCGATTTTGTTCAAGTACCGCGCTGCGGCCGCGGTCCGTAAGACAAAATTTCAAAGGTCTGACTTTTCACGCACACATAGAAAATTATTATACACCGATAGGAAATCGCTTTTGTAGTAGTACAAGTAAACATCTTTCATCGGCTCACACATACAAAGCAAATTGGCGCTGTGTGTGTGAATTTGAGACACTGTCTGCGAGGTTTCTATTGGCTGCCGCGCGCGATGTTAATGCATCGTCACCTGTCAATGTCATTATAGATATTTTTCATACTTATGTCAATGTCATAAACAATATCATATCATTGATTAACGTGTTTACAAACAATCCAAGAGGAAAGTTTTATTTAAAAATTAAATGCTTTATCAGCTAAATTTCATTTGTGACAAAAATATTTTCATGTGAAAGTTGTGTCGCTTAGTGTTTGCATGCCGAAATCGAAATATTAAACTGTTTTGTGAACACGTTTTGAACAAATCAAATAGGTAACCGGTTAGTTATGGTTAGTTATTCTAAAGTTTAATCTTAAACCGTATGATACGTGTACGTGGCTCGCAGGTTGTAATCATATCTCTTATCTTTCGCTTGTTTTGAATACTTTTGCGGTCGAAGATCGAAAGACTATCATAATATTAAACGAATTGTAGATAACTAGCCGTATAGTAAGGTAAGGTGGTATGTATAGGTGGTATGTTTGTAAGGTAAGTTTTATAATTATGTCTACCCTATGATAAATGTCTGTGCACGTCACTGCGTGTATGTATATTAGTCAACCCGATAAATTGGTAAAATAAATACTTATAAGTTTAAATAAGTTTAATTATTGTTCCTCCCCTGCATGTAAAGTGGGGATAAATGTTTTTTCATGTCAAACCCTTGCTGTGGGGCGTTGGGTGTCGTTGGATAGGTCTTGGAAAAATATTGTCGTACATATATGTAAACATCGGAACCCTACACTGTGCGTGGCCCGACACGCACTTGACCGGTTTTTTCCTATAAGTATACTCATTAATTTTTTACAAAAAAATATACCATGACCACTACATTTATTGCATCAATGTATCGTTCGTATTTTAATTTACGTAATTCGCATCTACGAAATAAGTCCTTCCACTTATTACATTCCCTTTCTTTGACATATAATTTCTAACTGATAACAATATCT
Source organism: Elegia similella (assembly GCA_947532085.1). Lineage (NCBI taxonomy): Eukaryota > Metazoa > Arthropoda > Insecta > Lepidoptera > Pyralidae > Elegia > Elegia similella. Next base: position 21,343,691 of record OX383936.1, read on the forward strand.
AAAGAACAATTAGCAGTCCATTACGATTTTAGGTCCGTGTCGTAGGCGCATTTAATTAAAATTCACCCTCTATCTCACAGGGTTTGTCGATCTCGTTATTAGCACATTCTTTACAGATCACCCCCCTTGATATTACACCCTAACGGCTAATCTTGACCTCGGGACGTAGCGGATTAAATTTAATGGCTATTTGACTTTGGCAAGGAGCGTGTGCTAACTGCTATTTTAATAGGAGTTAGGAGTTATTTCAAAGAAGTCTTAGCTTTTCTTTTTGTAGGATTATATTTAAACTCAAGGGCCTTTCAGACATTACGTGGTACAAAAATTTGAATAATCGCAATCCGGAAAAAAAGACGTAACAACAAAAAAAAGACGGCGGCAAACGAGCAAGCGGATCACCTGATGGTAAGTTATCACCGCTGCCCATGGACAACTGCAACACCAGGGTGTGACAGGTGCGTTTTCGGCCTTTCAAAGAGTTGGAGGAAGGAAATGGGGAGGGGAGGGGGAAGGATGGGCCTCCGGCTCTCTCACTCACCGAACGAAGCATAGAAGCGGTAAATTCTACTCAGACGTCGATTTACTGTGAGAGGACCAACCAGAGAAATTAACTTTGGATGGTGTGATAGAGTCATCATACATTACTTACATGATGTTTGGAGACGCAACGGCGTGCTGCGTCTCTTAGCGGGTGCGGATACTAAATTTACCCAAATAAATCCCTTGGAATTCAAGCAAATCTCTTAAACGTTCGTATCTGTTCAGGATATCCCGACCACAAAGTGACTTACCAGTTCGCAGACCAGCCTCTCAGGAAACCAGGAAACCAGCATCAGCTTACGACAGCTACACTCTGCACACTCTAAACATTCACCGTCCACACGTATATAAAGTTCATGGGTTATTTATCATGAGCGGTGGGTCGATCACCCTGGCCAATTTAGTCAGCCTTGCGGATTTTAAGCGGGCAAGCAAACTTCACAGCGTATGAAGTCACAAGCAGCAGAAGGACAATAGCGTGTCACCTCTGGAGATCACCTCACGCGACGGCGTTACTGAGGATACTGCCAGCCTCTTGCGGCGTGGGTGGCGCTGCAGGCTCGTCAACTTTTGAATCGGGGTTCAAGGACAGTTACGACATCTAGTGAGATTTTGCTTGAACTATTTGGCGCAACCAATGTTAAAGTTATATCACTATCACTACATAGTATAAAACAAAGTAGCTCCCGCTGTTTGTCTGTCTGTATGTATGCTTAGATCTTTAAAATTACGCAACGGATTCTGATGCGGTTTTTTTTAAGACACTGATTCAAGAGGAAGTTTCATATGTATAACTTATCGCACCCGTGCGAAGCCGGGGCGAGTCTCTAGTTATTAATAATAAATAATATGCGTATAAAATACAAACCAAATACGAATTACTTTTGCTGCATTTGAACAATGTTAGCAGCTTTTACTACCTTTTGGACAGAACACGCTAAAAACTATGGCTATCGTGATAGGTCAAAGCAATATACAATGCGAGCCGCATTTGATCGAATTTCTTCTTTATTAAATTTAATAAATTCTGTTGTTTTTTATGTCAATTGAAGTGCATAAAAATCGTTGATAATTTTTTTATCTAGTTGTGGGAAACAAAAATTGTTTTGTACCGTGTTTAGTGTCACTAAAAGGAAAATACATTTGAAAAATCTTATGTACATGTGTATTGAACACAGAACAACTGCATCCGGTGATTGCAGATATTGCATCGAGTATATCTGCTGCTTGTTTTCCCCCAATTATCCGAGTAGGTAGTTTCCCAATACCTTCATTCCCTTCCCAAATCCACCAAATTCCTATCCTTTCCCAGCTTAAAATGCTTCCGATGGGCAGCAGCGTCAGAAACACAAGAAGCCAAAAAAACTGCGCTCGCCAACCCGCCTGCCAAGCGTGGTGAGTATTGCAATATCCTCCCATGGCACGAAGAATCCTTCGGTGAGACCTTTATCCAGTGGACTTCTTCCGGCTAGAATGATGATGAAATGATAATGATTATCCCGAATAATCTTAGCCGTGTGGTATCCGGCAGAGTAGAATAGGACCACTCCAAGTTTTCCCGTGGATGTCGTAGAAGGCGACTTATTTTTATTTTATTTATTTGCATCAGGCAACAGAATACTTATAAAATATTACAGGCCCAAAGAATATACATATACCTTACAGACTAACATACATATAAATATAATATAAAACTTAAAAAGCTACATTCCACGTTGAGCCAGCGACGTGTTGCGCGTCATCGGGGTGTCGGGTATCGTTCCGCGAAAACGGCGATACACCACACCCTTCGGCCAGAACTTTTTGTCCATGAAAGTCGCCAGCTTCTCCGTCGGGACCCGCAACACAAACGACGTGAAGTTCACGTCATGGCGCGACTCCAACTTGACGACCCTCGGCGTGATGTTGGTCTTCACGCGGACGTATTCCACCACTTCCTCTGCCTTGGTAGAGTGAAAGAGTCGACGGCAGCATAGGCACGAGTCGGGGTCGACGTGCTCGTCTTCTCCACGGGGGCAGTGGCGCGGGGAGCGGGGCGCGGCGTATCATGCGTCACAGCGACGGCCGGCGGCGAAGCTTCAAATTTCGCTGACTCGAAACTTGCTATTGACACATTCTGCGCACCTCGGCGCGTGTTAATGTTCGAGGCCACAGGTGACCTACTTACCGAATCATTACTCTTTAAAGATAATAATTTGGCACGTAGCTCAGTGATGGTAGTTTCTGATGCCTCTACTCTTAACTGCATGTCGGCCAGGCTGGACTTAAGAGCTGTGATGTCCTTTAATAGTCTGGTCACATCGACGTGATCGAAGTTCACCGGTGACAATTTCTGTAAACGCCGAGCACAAAATGCGGGAACTTCGTCAGGGTCGGTCTCCTTGAGTAGGTTGATAATGTCTTGGAGACTCTTCTCACCTTTCTCATTCCTCCGCCGGGAAGGCATCTGCGCGGCTTTACCGAGCGTCTCATATAGTAGCGTCTTGCCACTATTAATCTCTTCCAGGGTGAAGTTGCTCTTGCAGATCTGCAGGATGATGACTTCGTCCATGCTGTCCTTAGCGTAGTCAATAAAGGCCAGCAGCTCGTTGGCTATGACTTGCTTAGAGGAACTCATAGCGTCGGTTCGTGCAGCGGACATAGCCGCGCTTATCGTGAATAAAATTCGAAAACTGTGCAATTAGCGGGGCGCGTGGTCACCGAGCGCGCATTGCGATTAGAAAATACAAGCCAAACAAAGCTTTTAAACATCTGTGAGACCTCTCCAACCCGTCTGGCCAGCATGGAAAGTGTAGGCCAAGTCCTCTGGCTGCTCTGGCCAAGTATGGCCCTAGTAGTACAGAGAGGGTCGTGCTCCTGTAGTGGAGACTAAAAGGGACCTGATGATGAAGGTGATGATCCCGAATAAGCATAGGCTTATAGGATTGATTACCTTTATATACCCGTGCGAAGCCGGCGCGGGCCCCTAGTTTATAAAATAACCTAAGTACGTAGTAATCCTGTCCTAAAGACCTATTAAAGTAAATATAAATATAATATAATACTCATACGGCTTAAAAATGGAGGTCGGGTATAATCCAACGTTTCGTTTTCTATGATTATGCGGGTCTGAGTAAGATTGATGACGCTCCCCGGACTGGCCACAACCATTCCTTAACCCACCGAATCCGGCAGATTATGAGGAATAAATATAGTCTAAGATCCGAGTATAAAACGACCTTCACCGAACTTATTAATGTATAAAAGTATTTTATATTAAATGAAATCTAAGCTATCTATACTATCTATACTAATATTAAAAAGCTGAAGAATTTGTTTGTTTGTTGGTTTGTTTGAACGCGCTAAACTCAGGAACTACTGGTTTAAATTGGAAAATTCTTTTTGTGTTGGATAGTCCATTTATTGAGGAAGGCTTTAGGCTATAAAACATCACGCTGCGACCAATAGGAGCGAAACATCAATAAAAAATGTTTTGAAAACGGGGGAAAATTATTCATTAATCATCAAACAGAAATTGCCGCGGACGAAGTCGCGGACAACAGCTAATATGTTAATAAATATATTGCAAGTGGGTTGACTAAAACATTTCAGTCCCGAATATTTTTAGGGTTCGGTACCTCAAAAGGAAAAAAAACGGAACCCTGTAAGGGTTCCGTTTTTAGTTCCGTAGGGTGTAATATAAAAAAAAAACTACAAAGCAATAGTATCTATATAATATTTCCGGTTCCGTTTTTAGTTCCGTAGCAGTTAGGGTGTAATATAAAAAAAAACTACAAAGCAATAGTATCAATATAATAGTATACAACCAGCGGCTTTTAGACTTTTTAGGCACTTAGTTTGAGCGATCTCTTCCAGGCAACCGTTTAATGATACAGACAATTTTTTTTTTTTTAAATCTATGCAATTATGTAATAAAATGGGTGGCGCAGAATAGGTTGGTATTTTCATTTCAAATTGTAAATATTTAAAAATTTTTTGAATTTCTTGTCTGTCTGTCTGTCTGTCTGTCTGTCTGTCTGTATGTATGATCACGATTATCTCCGAAAATACTGAACCGATTTACTTCAAACTTTCACCAATTGCTTTGTTTTAACTCAGTTTAACATTTAAAGTTTGTTTCATCAAAATCGGTTCATAAAAAAAAAAGTTATCGTCATTTGAATGAACTCAAGACATGAGTTTGCCTGCAAACATATAGCAAAAATAAAATAAAATAATAAGTGACATAAGTAAATTAAAATCCAAAGTCAATTCATCATCATTATACGACAGCATTATACCTATCCATACTATCCATAGTAATCCATACTAAAAAAAAGGAGAAGCTGACTGACTGACTGACATATCAACGCAGGGCCTAAACTATAAGGGTTAGGAACTTGAAATTTTGCACAGGGGTTCCTTTTATAACGTAGTGGAGCACTAAGAAAGGATTTTTGGAAATTCATCTCCTTAGGGAGAAAAACGGGTTGCAAAGTTAGTATGAAACTTTGTTGTTTTTGAAGTTATTCGAATGAAATTCAGCATGAAGGTTCTTTACTGAAAGGTATGAAACACGAGTAAAATATTTTACTCAAAAACCACTCTTAAGGGGGTAAAATAGGGGTGCAAAGTAAGCATGAAACTTTGCCATTTTTGAAGTTAGTCGAATGAAATTCAGCATGAAGGTTCTTTACTAAAAGGCATGAAACACGAGTAAAATATTTTTCTCAAAAATCATCCCTTAAGGGGATATAACGGGGATGCAAAGTTAGTATGAAACTTTCCGTATTTTAAGTTATTCAATTGAAATTCAATATTAAGGAAATTGAAAGTAATTGAAAGTCATAAACTAATGTATTCCGGGTAATTCTACTGTTCCTGAGAAATCGACACTTACGCGGGCGGAGCCGCGGGCCAAAGGCAAACCTGACTTATATATCAACGCACAGCCGAAACTACTGTGCGCAGAAACTTGAAATTTGGCACAGGGATTCTTTTTATGATGTAAATGAGCACTAAGAAAGGATTTTTAAAAAATCAAAGGGGTTGAAGTTTTATAGAATTTTCTCATTTCTGGACTTAGAAGTTTGAAAGTAGGTACGCAAGTTCTTAATTAAAATTAAAAAAGATCTGTTTAGGTGAACCAGACAACATTCTCCCTTGAAGGGGTAAATAGGGGGTACAGTTTGTATGGAGTTTTTCCATTTCTAGACTTAGAGGTATGAAAATAAGTATATACGTTCTAGGTTACAATAAAAAAAGATCTGTGTAGGTAAAATGTACAAAATTTCCACCCTAAGGGATAAGGGGGGGGGATTGTATGGAAATTTTCTCATTTCTGGACATAGAAGTATAAAAATAAGTATATATGTTTACATTACAATTAAAAAGATCTGTGTAGTTAAAATGGTCGAAATTTCCCCTTGAAGGCGTAGAATAGGTGGGGTAAAGTTTGTATGGATTTTTTTTATTTACTTAGAAATATGACAATAAGAAGTTCTCCATTACAATAAAAAAATATCTGTGTAGGTGAAATGGGCAAAATCCCCTCCTTAAGGGCTAAGGATTTAAGGGGAAAAAGCAAAGGGACAGGGGTTTGTATGGAAATTTTATCATTACTACTGTTCCCAAGGGAACGACATTAACGCGGGCGGAGCCGCGGGCAACAGCTAGTACTTAATATTAATTTAATATATAATACATTTCATCCATTAACCAGTTCAGTGAAGGTCGTTCTCTCGGATCCTATACTAATGGCTATTATTATACCTTTGTACTCGTATGATTCTGGACCAGACTGGATTTATTCAGGGTTATGAAAAGATGGATTACGTAGGCACTTAGTCTTTTTGTGTTATATTGTATTGAAACCACTATTTAAAGTTTTTTTTTTATTTTATTTTTTTAAAGTGAATATATAACTAAATATTCTGTGAATATTTCAAGCGTCTACCTATTTCCGTTATCAATATCGAGTAAAAACAAGCAAAAAAATAACGTTTGTTGTATGGGAGTCCCCTTAAATATTTATTTTATTAATTTTATAGTATTTGTTGTTATAGAAATACATCATCTGTGAAAATTTCAACTGTCTACTATCACGGTTAATGAGATACAGCCTGGTGACAGACGGACAGACAGACAGACGGGCAGCGGAGCGAAAGGCCCGCCCCGGCATCGGACGGATGGATATAGAGGGATAATGTTTGATGCGGAAAGAATAATTCAAATCGGTCTAGTAGTTTCTGAGCCTATTCAATGCAAATAAACAATCAAATCTTTTCTATTTAAAATATTAGTGTAGAAGTGTAGATATCACTTAAACAAAGCTCTTCTTCGATTTTCGTGCTTGTACCAATAACTAAGTATAGCTATTGTCTGTAACCAATAACAGAGCCTATATAAATACAAAAAAGACCCACAAGAACGGTGCCGTAAACCTTCAACTTCCAACAAAACGAGAGGTTTCCAATTATTGAAATTGTATAAGAAAAAGCTAAGAGATTCCACACACAGCCCACACGCGTCCGCAACAGCCGCAAATTTTCGCACCCTTCTCTTCCAAACAAAATGTTTTTCAATTATTCAACAACCGACGCATCCGGTCCTAATTCTTTACAAGTTGGGCATTTTGGAGCCAGCACAAAATATAAAAGTAACAGAACAATATCACACCATGTCAATTATTATATTGTGAAAGATACCGTTCAAGTATTAAGTACGTAGGTAAGCACTATATCAGTTATTTTCAACCCCATCCTCCCCCTTGTCAGCAAAATTAAGAAAAGCTCTTCCCCCCTCCCCCAAGCTTACGTAAACATTGCTATAATTTTTAAAATAATTTATATTTTTTTATTTTTTTTATGTTATTTTTTTTATATTTTGCAAAATGTTGCTGACGTCATCACCGTGCAGACCCTTCCACCCCCTTTGTCAGCAAAAATAAGCTTAGCATTTATTACAAAATATGTTATACTGTTCAGGAACTCCCATCGGCCCTGGAGTATGCTGCCCAAACATTCGACTGGCATGTTCAAAAGTGCAGGATTAAGTATGATTTTAAGTAAAATTCAATCTGACTGCCAGTTACTTCTTTTCTCATTTAAGTACTTAGATTTCACTCCTAAGACTTTTTATTAAGTTAATTATTCGAATTAATTTATGTATTGCAATTGATAGTAATTTTTTATTTTATTTTTCTGGTTCGTTGGTCCCGGCTGCCATCTGGTAGTCGTTAAAGGAACCACGTCAAAGGCCGAGAGGCGTTTTTGAAGAACTCTGACACCAGGGTGTGCATGGTCGATTGACCGTGTCACCTACACGAAATGATGATGATGATTTTATTTTTCTTTTTATATAACGGATGTATGCCTATTATAACAAATATAAACTAGTGACATTAGAAATTAAAATTGTAGCTGAATTTAATTGCGTACCTTTTGACGAATCATGTGTTGTGGATATTTCGTTATGGCATTATTAACGAAGCGTGTGGCGAATAAATACGTGAATGTAATTTGATATAATTAACACTTTCCGGGACGTCCCACCTGAAGACGTAGACTTCTGCTGTTATTAAACTCAAATATCGAAATCCCAACGCAATTGTGGCAGAATATGTTTGCATTGCCTTCTTGTTAACGTCTTAGTTATCACCATATTCCAAGGAATCATATCATTATGCTGGTCTGGGAGAAAAATGAGCCAGCTACTTCTCTTCCCGCGCAGGTCGTAAAAGCCGATCGAGGGCGATAATCTGCAGAATCATCTCAATAGGTGATGCGGCTAGCTACCCATCACTATTTTGATTCCGTTTTCTACACACGCCCGCCAAAATGCTAAATGTGGCCATAAAGTCTTAGAGACCTACCCCGTCTACCCCACAAGGGAAACGAAATAAAATACATTTATTTGCATATGGTCAAAATTGCTAGAATTAGTTATATAGTAAAAATAATAAAATGATAATATATTTGTAAGTAAAAATTAAATATTATAAAAACAACAGAATAATAATTTACAAATATAATGTCATACAATTGAGAAATGTTGGAAGGCGCTGCATGTCAAAATTTAAAATTGAAAACAGTTTGTTACCAATAATGTATGAAGCCCTTTTTTTTTAAACTTTTTCAAACTTTCTGATAAATGGTTAAAAATGTTTGTTGCCATATGGCAATATTATAACTATTACTTTGAAACGATTGGGTCGTATGAGATAATGTAGCCAGACGATTTGGTAAAAGACGTAAGACTATGTATTAAGTAGCTACTATACTATTCTATCATATGTGTCACTCTTTAATTTGTATCAAGGGCTTTGTGCAGAAGGTCCACATGTTTCACTGGAAGGGGCCTGGGATTACGAAGGCCTAAGCCTTACAAACGTTGCTTGAAATCGGCATTATTTAACTCCCTAATTAAGGAAGGGCCTAACTTTTCCTGACGTCTCACGCGGGCGTGTGCGGATAGATTGTTTGGACAGTCGATAGGCAGCGGATTTAGACGGACTTAGCGAACTTTGTTAGGATAAGGCGTGTTCACACGAACGCGGTTTTATTCGACGCTACACAGCGCGTTACGCATCATTCCCTTTTTAGAAACATTGTTATTACACGCTTATTTTTTGTAATATAAAGTTTAAAATATCTTGATATAAAATAGCCACGTTTGCTCAGCGGTCGCATAGCAGTAGCATTGCGATCGCGATGCGCCCAAGCAGAGTCATCGTGTTACCTCCACACGTTAACAAAAAAACTTAATTGTCTATGTCTTTACCAGGGATGCTGCGGATGCCGATTTTTTCACATCCGCGGATGTGAATGCACATGCAGATTTTGAAGGCTTACATCCGCGGATGCAGATGCGGTTGCGAATGTTTAAGATCCTTATAAATTTTGTATATAAATGAAGAAATAAAACAATGAAAAAGTAATAGTCACCATATTTACTAATGAAAATTTGTATTAATTATGATAAAGAAATAATTAACACTTTTATTAATGAAAATTAGCATCAAGTCTAAAATTCCTTTATTCACACACATTTTCTTAATTAGTACGTGAAGTGTTAAAGTTGAATTAAAAATAAGAGCATTGTACATTTTATTATTGGTCATTGTCACGCGCCATTTGCAGGCCCCGCCCCTTTTTTTCTTGTCGCAACTCGTATTACATTCGCATCCGCATGAAAATCTGCATTGATTTATTGCGGATGTGAATGCAGATGCAGATGTCCGCATATGCGGAAGCTCCGCATTTGCAGATGCGAATGTGAATATTCGCAACATTCCTGGGACCTCCACGCCTCTCTCTCCGTGACGGACGCGAATATGCCATTGAGACTAAATTGACTGTGACTTTGTAATTCAATGCTCTGGTGTTTAATTTTTGAATTGACGCCGTTCCATACAAAAATCGCTTGAAGACGAGTGTCATACTTTCAAAAAATAGTACCTACTCCTGCTCGTTCGCGATGCGGACTCTTATTGTAAGCTGGCTCTACGTGATCAGCGATGACGCGCGCGTGTGGTCTGAACGCGCCCTAAGTTAGGTTTATCCGCGCACAGATTTTTTTGCGTTGTCTAAGGCTGTTTACGTAATGAATGGAGAAACTACTTTCGCGTTGGGCTGAATAACTACAGTCAATAGACTTATTTCCATTACGCCGAAAAAGATACTAGATTGCGGTAAAAATAACATACTTATAATATAATACATAAGTAGGTATATAAATAAATTACCGTTTCTCTTGCAATTATTGGGATTATGATTCCGTCATTAAAATATTGCCGGGGAGTTTACTCCCTTTTGGAATTAAATCAGCCTGTATAGTCACAAAGAGGAGAGAAAAGAAATATGTAGTCTGTAAACTTTTCTCAAAATCCCGAGCATTTCACCGCCTAGTTTGAAGTGATTTTATTTTTTAATAATGTCATAAACAAGTGAACCAAAATAAACTCGTATTGCTCATCATATTTGTAGAAACAGCCATTTTAATGTCCGCGGGCGAGCGTGAAAGAAACTTTCCAAAGACGGCAGCAAATTGAAAAGCCCGTCCTCACAGCATAGCTTTGAGGATATAAAAACCTAGAAAGTGCGAGGGACCTTCAAACATCGAAGGTTCCGTACCACTGTTTAACCTTATTAATTATACTACGTAATGTTCATACCATTACATCTGTAAAAATTGACATTTAAATGTTCGCCAAGCGGGCGTGAAAAAATGTTTTCCAAAGATGGCAGCCAATTGAAAAGCCCGTCCTTACAGGATCGTTTTCAGGGAATCAAATCGACAATGTACGAGTGTTACTCAATCTTTAGGGTATCGCTTTTGGTTGCCCACATATTTAAACCAGAAAAAAATGGTTGTCTGTAAAGTCGGTTTACGGACGATCATTTTACGATTACGGTGGAAATGAGATAGATGCGTCACAAGTCGAACGCTTCCGATAGATGCGTCACAAGCCGAATTAGGCCGATCGTGCCTCGTAAAGTATATGATGTATTATATTCATTTAGCGCATAGTACTAATGATTAGAAAACACGTCGATTTCCACAATTTCGTGCAAGCATATGCGGTTTCCATTGACTAGTTTGATATGGACCCCTAACACAGCCTAGCTCTAAGGAAATAAAAACAAGAAAGAAATGAAAATGGGTTAAGCGCCCCCCGGGGGCCAAGGGTCTCGAGGACGGTAACCGAACCGAAGGCGCTAGTTTGTAATGCCGGCCCTAATAAAAATTTACCAACCGTCCATCGAGATCGTATCGGGACGATCACGACTTTTGTTGCGGGGCCGTGACGAATTTTTATTTTTAACCTATTTACAAAACAGAGGTTTTCAACTCCTAGCATATACCATCTTTATTTCTCATGTCTATCCCGTAAGGGAAAAAGACGTGACACTATGTATGTATGTATGTATTTCTCATGGTAAATAAATTGATATTAAAAAACTTTTTAAAAGCAAGTTATGTACTGTCGGGGACAGAGATACTTGACCAGGTCCTTTACTTATATCTTGAATTTTCTCTTAAACTACATATAATCTATACATATAATAAAACAGTAAAAATATTTTGTCTGTACATTTAGAATTTTTGACTGAAATGGATAGAGGGACACTTAAAAAGAATAATAGAAAACAGAAAACATTTTATCGAATTTCTTGTCTGTCTGTCTGTCTGTCTGTCTGTATGTATGATCACGATTATCTCCGAAAATACTGAACCGATTTACTTCAATCTTTCACCAATTGCTTTGTTTTAACTCAGCAGAACATTTAAAGTTTGTTTCATCAAAATCGGTTCATTAAAAAAAAAGTTATCGTCATTTGAATGAACTCAAGGCATGAGTTTGCCTGCTTACATAAAATAAACTAATGTGCCATATGAAAATTAAAATCCAAAGTCAATTCATCATCATTATACAACAGCATTATACCTATCCATACTATCCATAGTAATCCATACTAAAAGAAGGAGAAGCTGACTGACTGACTGACATATCAACGCAGGGCCTAAAATATAAGGGTTAGGAACTTGAAATTTTGCACAGGGGTTCCTTTTATAACGTAGGGGAGCACTAAGAAAGGATTTTTGGAAATTCATCTCCTAAGGGGGTAAAACGGGTTGCAAAGTTAGTATGAAACTTTGTCGTTTTTGAAGTTATTCGAATGAAATTCAGCATGAAGATCCTTTACTGAAAGGTATGAAACACGGTAAAATATTTTACTCAAAAATCATCCCTTAAGGGGGTAAAATAGGGGTGCAAAGTAAGCATGAAACTTTGCCATTTTTGAAGTAAGTCGAATGAAATTCAGCATGAAGGTTCTTTCATGAAAGGCATGAATCACGAGTAAAATATTTTTCTCAAAAATCAAGGGGGTATAACGGGGATGCAAAGTTAGTATGAAATTTTCCGTTTTTGAAGTTATTCAATTGAAATTCAATATTAAGGTGTTTCATTGAAAGTATTCCGGGTAATTCTACTGTTCCTGAGAAATCGACACTTACGCGGGCGGAGCCGCGGGCCAAAGGCAAACCTTACTTATATATCAACGCCCAGCCGAAACTACTGTGCCCAGAAACTTGAAATTTGGCACAGGGATTTTTTTTAATGATGTAAATGAGCACTAAGAAAGGATTTTCAGAAATGCAAAGGGGGTGAAGTTTTATGGAATTTTCTAATTTCTGGACTTAGAAGTGTGAAAGTTTGTTCACAAGTTTAAGTTTGTATGGACATTTTCTCATTTCTGGACGTTCTGGATTACAATTAAAAAGATGTAGGTAAAACTGATGAAATTTTCGCCTGAAGGGATAAAATAGGGAAGTAAAGTTAGTATGGATATTTTTTTTCATTTCTAGACTTAGATGTATGAAAATAAGTATATACGTTCTAGATTACAATTAAAAAATATCTGTGTAGGTGAAATGTACAAAATTCCCCCCATAAGGGATAAAGGGGGGGGGGGGGGATTGTATGGAAATTTTCTCATTTCTGGACATAGAAGTATAAAAAAAAGTATATATGTTTACATTACAATTAAAAAGATCTGTGTAGTTACAATGGACGAAATTTCCCCTTGAAGGGGTTAAATAGGTGGGGCAAAGTTTGTATGGATTTTTTTATTTTTAGATTTAGAAATATGACAATAAGTATATAAGTTCTCCATTACAATAAAAAAATATCTGTGTAGGTGAAATAGGCAAAATCCCCTCCTTAAGGGCTAATGATCTATGCAGGTGAAATGTATTAAATTCCAAAAAAGCAGAGGGGGAGGTGTTTGTATGGAATTTTTATCATTTCTACTGTTCCCAAGGGAACGACATTAACGCGGGCGGAGCCGCGGGCAACAGCTAGTAATAAAATATACGTAAACAGAAATAATTTAATGAAGTCTTTCTTAATATAAATTTTCATGTTAATATTATGTCTTGTGAGAAAAAAAAGACGGATTGCATTCCGGGTGTGTCGGCAGAAGTGAACACTCCGCGCGTTAGAAAGGGGGATATTACTTCCTCTCCTACTCCGCGCAGGCGGTCTCAGGTCACGTGTCCGTGTTACGAAGTGTCGATCAGGTCACGTGTCCTGGCGCGAGTTTAACATTTTTTACCCATGCCAAAAAGTGCATAACGCTGCTAAAGAAGTTTTCAGCCCATAAAATAATTTTTGAATTAAAAAAAGGACTTCGATTATAGACTTATCAAAACACAAACATTGACTCATTATATTTTTATAAAAAAAAGTGAAGGCGAACGGAAGTAGGAGAGGAATGGAAAACCTCCACCGACAAGTGCCCAGCTTTTAAATTTAATTAAAAAACTAATGTAATCTATTTTAATTAACGCTACGTAGTATGCTAGTATTTTATCGATTTTGCAAATATTAAAAATATTAATATGACGTTCGAAAAAAAGAGATACATGATATCCAAATTTGAATAAAATTCTATTTCATTTCATTTAATTTCATAATAGTTTTCTTTGACAAGATAAAGTAAAGAAATTTACTTTAAGTAAAGAATTTACAAACAAAGTAAAGAAAAATAAACAACAGAAACATATGACCTTCAAAAAGCGATACATGTATTCTACTTTGAATAAAAATTATTCATTTTAATTTTTTTTTCATTTTCATATAAAAATAGTTATAACCACGAAATGACCCTTTTACACAACAAAGGTCTACAAAATTAGCTCATCCGGATGTCTGTCCCAAAAACCCTACTTGCCCCCAACCGTCCCTACAATCAGATTCCATCTGATTTAATTTCTATTAGCGTAGACGTATTGAGGCGGATGAGACTTGCCCGGTCTTTGATCTATATCTTTGGCGAAACCCGAATGTTATTAGCCTTTGAAGGACTAATTTTAAATCAGGCAAATGTGATAAAAGATTCGTGACCCTTTAAACTGGAATAAATGGGAAAGGACAAAAACAATATGGACGGAAATTGATGGGTAATGTGTAAATGTAAACGATTAAGCGGATTTTGCGAAATTCTTTGAGGATCTTAAGGGACCAGCTATACTAGTGCCACCCTTTGTTTTATTCTACTACTCCTAAACCCGATCAAATAAAAAAAATCTAATGCTGTACTTGGGTAGTTTGACTAACTTATACGTTAGTCAAAAGTAAAATAAAATAGAGGGTTAAGGGAAGTTATAAAAAGAAATTTACTATAAGTACCTATAAATATGATAAACCCGTTTGGTATTGAAACTTTTTTATTTTTCTATTTTTACCTACTATAACTACAGTGCAGTGTTGCAATTAACGAATTTAATTTAATTTAATTTCACCGATCAGTGGATCTAATTTCTATGAAAGATACTACGAGCTTTTTTTAATATACTATTTTAGGTTCCAAAATTAAAACGTTCAGTATCTGTGAATATTGCAATTAGCACGTTATGCACGTTATTAGATAGTATAGCACATCTTAGTAGGTAAATTTACTACCTATTTCCCAGAAGTGCCAAGCCAACTAGTCATGTATAAGCACCCTAACCATGCCAATATCCGTCAACATTATCAGGTTCGCCATAGACCTCTCAATCGATAGTACGCGTCTCAATTGGGAGTATTGAGACCTTACAATACATTAACACAAAATAAAGAGAATACAGAAGTCCATAGTTGTTAGAATTGCCCTGAAAGACTTTTCTATCGTCGAAATAATGCGGAAATTCTTCATTCATGGGACACATTTGTATACACGATAAATATTTAGTATATAAAAGGGTTAAAAACACTCAGAAATGAACTTGCGATGTATACGGAAACCAGACCTTTACTGACTTGGGCTTCTCACCTGAATCTCACACGTATAAAACCTACGTTAATCGTAATCTCCGAATCCTTATCCCGCCAAGTAGACAAATAGATACGTGGCCAGTGTATGTTGCTTACCAATTTTGAAGAATAGTTCATTGAATTTTTAAATTTTTTGGGCTTAGCGTGCGTTTGTCAGATGACGCAATTTTATTTTTTAAATATGAAAAGGGGTTAGTATAAAGTTAAATCCAAGTTTGTGGGGTTGCAACCCTTGTCCCACGGCCGCCATCTTGGAAAAAGGAGTACAAATGGTTTTTACGGTTTGTCTGTCAAAGGTCTGACAATTTTTTTTTGTCGTATGTAAAATTATCTATATGTCTCATTATTATTAGATCTTACTACGTGACACTTGCGTGACACCATAGAACAGAGACGCCATTTTTTTTTTTATTTATGCCTAGAATGTCAGAAATAAGCCCGTGAAAGCGAATGAATTTCCCCCTACAATTATTTTCCATCTCTGTCGAGTAAATAATGAACTGAAAGCTTTTCTTAAGATTTGGTAGGAGCAAAGAGATAAAATATATCCGACTCAAGTACGGTAATTTTCATCAGCCATGAAAATCCTCACCTGTGAAGAAAACATCATGAGGTAACCTCAGGAGGTAACCAGCATACTAGTGGACTGATGACTGACGAGGATGTGAAATGTAAGCAATGGCGTAGTGCGTTTCTTTCCACACAATGACACTGACAAGAGCCAAACTCTTAATATAATAATAATAATAATAATAGTTTTTATTTGTCACTTTGTTTTTACAGTATCTTGGTATTATTGGGATCTCCATTTAAGTATATAAATACTTGTGTTTGGAGAACCCGCTCTTCCAAAGTAACTTAATAGTAACAAACAGTTGACCTTAAGGATATGATACATAAACTTTTATTTATAACACAGTTAAATAGGTTGACAATAAGCTCAGTCCATTAATAAATTGAATTAGGTAATGAGGGAGGGACTCTTAAGTATGGAAACATAATTTAATCTCTTATGTTAGAAGCTTCATTGTATGAAGCTTCACATCTATAATCTGAAGTTCTATAGCCAGCTGTTTACATCGGATAATAGCCTATGGGTAATCTCAATATGCCCAATTTGCATAGCTGTTGGTTTTGTTGATTGCTTCCATTGATTGCTGCATTAATATCAAAATAATTACAGATCATTCACATGATAATGACCAATAATTAAGCTGTCGAAGTGGAGTGGATCCAAATATCACACCACCCCCGTGTAAGTATATGAACGCCGTAGTACGAAATCATCCGACTTTAAAATTTTGAAAAAGTGGTCCAGATTACATCAGACCGTGGAAAGTGGAAGATGGGAGAGACCTTTGCCCAGCAGTGGGATAATAAAGATAAACTAAATGCCTTACGCTAAGGCTGAATACATGTACCTTGTATAATCTTAACATCTGTTTATTACTGTATTCTTGCAAATAAATTATTGATTGATTGATTGATTAAACCGAACCCTTAAAACCCTACTTACATACGTCCATGACTATGTTAGCTAGGATAACACCGCTAGTACCGCAACACGTGTTCGCAAGACATCCTCGTCCTCAGGCGATGTTCTCTGGTATATTTGGCTTTAGCGGTTAGTTGGCTTCCGTAGTACCTAGAGTTTCGGATTCAACACTCGAGACAATACAGTTTCTAGAACTCTATGTAGGTACTATAGATAAGTTAGTTAATAGATTCAGGTGTTACTTTGCGGAAGTCAAAGTTACATTTACTTTGAGACAATTTACTTTGCGTGCTTCCGCCACCAGTTAGTTCATGCAAACTATTGCTGGCCAGCGGCCACCCTATAGATAAGTATCAATTTATGTCTGGATTTGCATCAATGTAATAATAGACTAATAATAATTACAACTACTTAAAAAATATAAATATTTACAAATTATATACGTAGTCCCTGCAAACCGTCATTCTGCGGTAACGTGCCCAAAAGGCTGGCAGCATTGCCACGTTGTCTGGATCTTTACGAGATTCTCTGCACACACATAGGCATATTAGTAGGTACTTTTTACTATATACAACGTGATTTTCAACCACCTAGCTACATTGAAATCTGGAAATCAGAATCCCTAATGGAATACAGATTAGCAAGAAAAAAAACATTGGACCTTCAATAGAAATTCGTCCAGCTGATCAGCGGCTTTGTATGGGAAACCTAATTTATTTTTGCAATCAGCTTTTTTCTTGCAATTCTGTATTCCATTAGGTATTCTGATTCGGAGATTCAATATTAGTAAGGAGATTCAAAATCACGTTGTTTAGTTAAAGTGCTAATCCAAATTATCTACAGTGTGAAATTCTTACTATAAATTCTACTTATAGTGTGAATGTTCACACTAAAGATTAGGCTTAGCACTGTAGTTCATTTTAGTTTCATACATATATCAACATATGTATAAATAAATGTTATATCTACGTAACCTATACAACCTACTACATAACAATAAGCAGATGTAACTATCATCATCATAAATCATTCATTCATCACAAGATAACATAACAAAGGATGCTGAAGCCCTGAAACTTCTAAAAATTGCTGACATTTCGTTTATTGAATTCACAAAGGCGACAATATAAGTACTCAGTTACGAAAATCAAGTACTTACAATATTGTATTAAGTAGCAACCTGTAATAATATTGTGTAAAATTGAAATAAATGAAAATAAAAACAACCTTTGGGGTACACCGCATATAGGTACCTACATATAAAATTTTATTCGCGTTTTTCGAATAGCAAAAAGAAAATAAACGTCAAAAGTGAAAACTGGACTAAATAAATTGAATTGTAAAAACAAACAACGCTTTACCCTGGAAACATTCTAAAGCACTTTAACGTTATTATCCTCAGACATCAAGTCACATTAAATTCTTTATTCATTTTATTTTGCGGGGTCACGGCCGGAATTCCTGCTGTCTTTGATCTAAGGCAAACAAGAAAAAAAAAACATGGACGAAAATGCACTTCGACTGTCTTCATAAAGGGGAAAAATATAATTTATTCACGAGATAATTTTCTCCTCCCTTTTAAGGATAGACGTCGTTTGAAGAAGGGTGGCACGAATGAATGTTTGCACTGAGCCTGGCACTATCTCGGGGGAGGACTTTGTCTTGTCTAGTCCTATTTTCAGGGTTCCGTACCTCAAAAGGAAAAACGGGACCCTTATAGGATCACTTTGTTATCTGTCTGTCTGACAATACCCTTTTTCTCAGAGAGACGTAGAGGTATCATGCTGAAATTCATATCAAATAATCACGTCGTCTGTCCCTTGGAGCGGTGAAAAAATCAAACAAACTAAGCGAACGTTTTGACATTCGCAATGGAAGCAAAACCTGTTGGTTTTGTTGTGCCCTGTAGGGCACCGTGAATTCAGAATCTTGTTTGTTACGAAGCAACACAGATACAGGAAAAAAGTGAAAAAGCATAATTTTTTTGTTACATCATATAATAAAATTTATTTAATAATTTTAAACTTATTATAAATACGGAACCCTTCGTGCGGGAGTCCAACTCGCACTTAGCCCGTTTTTTTTGTCATTTTTGTATCGCTTTAGTTGCAGTCCGAGGCAGACGCAATAAGGTTTCTGTTGATTTCCGCTCGCTGATATTGAAATGCTAGCTTTGACCACGACTACGTCCGGCGGCGCGGAAACACGAGTAGGGCTATGCACATTGCTGAAGCTCTTGAAGAAAATTTACTGATATAATGTCCGTACGCTTCTAACTACATCCGCCTGAGTTCTTTTACATCTGAAATATATCAATTTAATTGTTTTGTTATTCATTATTTGGATTCGGTAGTGTTGCGACACTAAGTACTAGCGCCACCTATTTGTGTGGACTTTTTGATTCGAGCGCTCTGGCAACACTTTGTAGCTGTCAATATGACCGGGTCCTGAAAAGTTTCGTAATAAAAACGGGGTTCACAAGCCCGCCAAAAATTCTTACAAGACGATAGGTTTTCTTCCTCGCTAAGATGTTTATAATTATCTGTATTTGTCACTGTGTGGCTGTCACTCTAAGTTATGTGGAGTTTTATGAGAGATTTTGCAAATACAACACAATCGGATAAACAAAGTTTCATTTCAAACGCGGAACTCACACCGATCAAGACACCATACCGTCTTCCGCGTCTGGAGCGAACAGCGGCTGGAGCATCATTAAAGAACGGTGTTTCGCAACCCCCAAAGTAGTGATACGAAATACAACACACGAAAACTAAAGTAGCCGCTGTTTTGATTTTTTTTGCAATTTTAGGGTACTTCTATGCCTATAATTTAATATTTTGTATTTGAGAGGAGCTAGCACTAGCACCACACTGAAACAGGAGTGCACGCACAACTCATAGCTGTTTGTGACCTACCGCCAGTTTGAAGCATCTTATTGCTTTATTTCATTTAGGGATCATCTACGCTCTTGCAGTTTAACCACTGGCTGGGCGGGCACAGAACAGAACAGAAAAACGTACATACTTCATTTAGGGATTCGTTGGTATCTAAAGATATTTTATAAAAGGAATATCTAACCAAAATGTTGTTTTAACTAGATATTTATTGCGCCGCAAACAAAACGAAGCCTGAACTCTGTGACATTTACCTTAAATAAAACTAAGATATACCGACGGATATTTTGGTAGTAACCTATTCAACGAATTTCCGATAAGTACCTACATACGAGTAGTTAATACATAGGTAGTAAAAATGTTTCTCCCCAAATACTGGTTAAATAAATAAATAAAATAAATATATACGGACAAATCACACAGATTGAGCTAGCCCCAAGGTAAGTTCGAGACTTGTGTTATGGGATACTAACTCAACGATACTATATTTTATAACAAATACATATATATAAATAAACATCCAAGACCCAGGCCAATCTGAAAAAGATCATTTTCCATCTTGACCTGGCCGGGGATCGAACCCGGGCACTCCGTGTCGCAGGCTGGCGTGTTAAGCACTGCGCCACGGAGCTGTCGAGCTAAATGCGAGAGGATTTTGGGTGGTATTTTAGGGGTTCTGTATCTTTCAAAAAGCTGTTGCGACTTTTCAATCGGTATGTAGGTGATCGAATATCACATAAATTAACCCTTACAACTACTACTCTTTCTCATCTGGGCGTGTGCGGTTTCATCCTCAGCTGAAGGTTTCGAAGCCCAGAGTTCGCTTTCAGGCGTTTTCTTCTTTACTTCATACGATCTTCGCATGAGCATTTGTGGTTGAGACAATTGGCACCGATATTCATTTTCGTGACACATTGTTCCCGCTTGTGCCACTACAGGCCTCGCTTCACTTCCATATAAAAGGACAGGTTTTATGGATTTATAGACCTGTCCCTTCAGTCTAACCGGCATTTCCGAATCACAAATAAAATGGAGAAGTCAATGGCAAACCACTATCACAGAATAAGTACTTACGTAGAGAAGTCGCACTCTGTACCTAATGGTATTCAAAGAAATAAACTCAATGTAGTTATCGATACGGTGTAATTTAGCTCGCATCAGAACGCAGCACCTTTTCGTTAAGATACCTACCGAATCCATTGCAAGCCAATTTCATTCTTATAGCTCTGGAAAAACAATTCATAATTCGATGAAGTCGGTGAACACATGTCACCAAGCGCGCGTCGTTCCTACTCAGATTTGCTCGATTTTACCGCTGTCTGTAGTCGCCGCGCGTTGGTATGTTTTCGATACCGACACCCCGAGTAGTGGGACAGGCCTATCACTACATAATTTCTGCCAAAAATTGACACTGAGTACGTTTCTTTCCTCACAAAACCCAAGAGACTAGCTCTTAATAACAGAGATATATTGAGGTACGTCACCTAACGTTTTAATACCTATGAAACTTAAAGCTGGTAATTAGGTACTTTGAGAAGCTGAAGTTGTTTTCAGTCTAATTAATTCTAATATCCATTCGCAGTTGACAGAAAGTATTTCAATACTAAGAAACATTTTCCATTAATTTAATCAGCTATTCACTGAGATCAGCCCGCGCCATTTACCATTTACCCGAAAGGCTTTAACATAATTTCAATGTTAGGATGACCCACCTTACAAATTGAATAAAACAAAATCGTCATTCGCGTCTCGGAAATATACTTTACGCTCTTTGAAATGAGTTGAATAGACGCTGTTGACATAGATTTAAAAAACATACAGACGAGTCTCTTAAAAAGTTACCGACTTTTATCTTTTCGAGTTCATATCAAGACGAACACCGAAATGACCGTGACCGGACACACTATGTGCACTATGACAAAGTCGCAGCCTTACTTTTGTCTCGGTGTCAACCGACCCGAAGTTGCCCCTACCCCTTGCTACTTACTCGTATATATGCACTATCAAGATTCAAGAGTCGCGACCTTACTTTTGTCTCGGTGTCAACCGACCCCTAGTTGCCCCTACTCCTTGCTACTTGCTCGTATATATGCACTATCAAGAGTCGCGGCCTTGGCCAACAATGATATGAGATTTCTCAAACTGCCCAAATCATCTGACATGATTTTCATGAATATTGACAGCCGGGCCCGACAGCTTAACATGCTGACTGAAGCACGGAGCAACTAGAGATTTTACTATTCACTTTTGGCCACCCAACCCAGTGAGGACCACGTCCATGGTTGCTTATTAGACGGGGCCACTCTCTCAGAATTCTTTGAAAACATTGGCACAGATTTATATATATACATAACGAGCTGGCCTCGAAGGTACTGTCACGGGGAGCGGCGTGCGAACGATGTGCGTCGGTCAAGCGGTGCCCGCGCGTCTATTGACATAATTATGTGCATTTTATTTTTGCTTATTACGTCCAAATGTCAAAGAAATTTGTATCAACTAGCCTTTTATTAAAAAAAAACAAAAGCCTTGGCAATAAAAACAGTACACTCTTTTTGTTGGCAGTCATGTAATAAAAAGAAATTTAAGGGATCTGATGAAATGAAACAATTACAATATCGTATAGATAATTTATTACCTAGTTTAAACAAAGGCAAATAGAACATCTATTACATATACAAACTTGAACAATGCTGTTATATGTAACAGTAACATAAATTCAAAATCCTGTTTTGAATGGTGTACAAATAAGAGCATACAAAAAAACTAACATAGGTATACATCACAAAAACGAGCGGTTTTATAACCGCCTATGGACGCCACAGAAAAATTGGTCCTTCCCTGCGTGGTCATACCTTATACAGCTTGACTTTAAACAACTATATTTGCAATGGCAACATATATTAATTTCAACACAGAGCTAAATAACAAAAACGCAAATTTAGTAAATATGTATATAGTGACGCCCCGTTTTCTAACTCTTCTTTAGGTTGAGCTACATGTCACAAGCAATAAAAGATCAACAATCAGAACGCGAGGAGCTATTTACCTAAACTTCGGAAGATATATATTGCAAGAGTAAATAATACCGATGAAAAGCTCGCTACATCATCTAACGTCGGTACCTATGATCCGCGCTGTTATTATAGGTATATCGGTATTGATACACAATTATATATATATATATATATATATATATATATATATATATATACAGCGTGTAACATAACAAACGACGTTCCCGTGAAGGGGTGACTCAGCCCGTTACAATAACTACTTTTCATATGGGATCAACGCTAGGAACTCATTGTTTTATGACATTTTCATACTAATGAATAAATGAAAAATTATTTATTCAAGAAACATGGTCTTATAATTGTTAGTAGATACAATAACTTATAAAACTTATGTTAGTAACTTATATACCTAAAACTACAGAAAATTTAAGTATCCCACTGCCGTACCATTCCAGCTGAAGTGGTACGACAGTAATTTACATATCACACATCTACACACTCTAGCCTGCTCGCGATATCTTCAGGATGCTGTTACCGCTCTCCTGCACGCGTCGCACCAGGGACGCACATCTTTTGCGCATTGTAGTATAAAAGCCCTAATTACTATAACTTATTTTGTTAGCCCACTTTTCAGAAGTCATTATACAGATGTGGCCAGCCCAATCCCACTTCAGTTTAGCTGTGGGACACAAATCCCACAGGTACCGATTGTATTCAAACATATCCGCAATAAGGAAACACTTTATTTTCGTTCAACACATTATTTTCGTTTATCTTCTACTTGAGTTTAGTTAAATATGCTCCTCGCGTTCCGTAATAAAGAAGTAATGATGATCAGCGTATAGCAAGTATAATTTTGACCCACCGACTACCGACTATGTCGTCGGACAACCTGACCAAAGTCGCAGAAAGGCGCTGGACGCAGGCCGCTTCCAACCTGTTGTATTGGAAATCCTTGGGTGAGCCTTATGTTCAGCAGTGGACTTCTTGTGGCTGAGATGCTAATGATTTTTAACAAAAAAAGAACACGTACATATATTAAACTCTTTTATCTAGAAACAGGAAGCTTATTTATATCTTAGACCAGTAATTGATGTCACAATTAATTGACGGCATTTTTTGTACAATACAAGGCTAGTCAGAAAGAGTAAAAAGCCAAATTGTTTATCTTTGATACACTGACTTTATGTTTCTATCACCCCGACTATAAGATGCCACACGGGCACTGCACCTCCGCCGTTATTCTACTTATTAATCAGCTGAAATGCCACACGGCTCAAAGAAATAAAGCATATCGTCCTAGGAATGGCGAAGCAGGGTGCATAACTGAGCTGCGGGGGTAACTGAGCTGCGGGGGTAACTGAGCTGCGGGGTAACTGAGCTGCGGGGTAACTGAGCTGCGGGGTAACTGAGATGCGGGGTAACGGAGCTGCGACGACGTAAACGCCAAAAGTGCAAAGGTAAACTTTAAAGTACGCGACACTGCTATGAAGCTGCAAATCCATAGGATATGTATAGAATGCCTTTGAAGTTTAGAAGCCGGCGCGGCGGCAACGGATTGCCTTGTGTCGCTCTCCGTGTGGTTAATAAAAAGTTGACGTTTCTTCTACTGTAGGGAGTAGTAGTTTCCACTTTCATTCTGAATTATCTGACGCAAAAGAAAAACATGAGTCGCGCGGCGACTGTTGCTGTTCGCCGCGACAAAAGTCGCTCAATTTCAAAGTTCACCTTATGGCAGCGCAATCAAAATTTACAGAAATCCCGTGTGGCGTCTTCTAAGAGCCTTCTCACATGGAGCTACTTGAAAAATCCTGGTTACAAACTCAAACTACCTACGAGACACTTGATCATCACCGCCCATACATTCTCATAGGGATTCGCACACGACGCTTCTAGTCGCTTACCAGTTAGTAACGCGTCAGCAACTGATCACGGGTGACACTGCATGATGGTCGCCCCGCTACCGGTTTCCGAGTTTCTTTACAAAACTAGTTGCAACGTCATGCCGTGTGAACTCACTGATAACCAAAAATACTATATTTTTGCACTCCACGTCGCAATATTGCGAAAAAGAAAATAATATCTTGCATACACTTTCTGACTAACATTATGTTTTATAGAAAGCAAAGCGAATAATTACATTACAATTTGGCACATTCAACGTACCCTGATCCATTTTAAAACGATTTATATCGTAAATACTTACTTCAATTCCTTATACAATTCGACAAAGGCTAAATATTTGTTATAGCGAATGAGAAATCCTACGTCAAATAGTGCCACAAAACAACGTGCCTAGAGCACTAATTACATTGACTACTATGTCAAGACTTTGCCGCTAATTTCGAATCCCAAATCGATCGCGCAATCGAGCAATCGCCGAGTAACTAGACGATCGCGGGTCGTCAAAGTTGTCATTGGCAAAGTTCACGCGACACAAAGATCCGTGACAAAGTAGTACAGAAACTACATAAGAAGATTCATATAAAATTATTATTCATACTACTTACATTTCGTGCGTTTATAACATCTTACAAAATAGACTTTGCATCTATGTGTCAGAAAGAACAGAAAAAAAAGTAGGGATTAATTTTAATACCACCGCAATATGCTTGATAGAGGCATTCTTACATGCTCAGGGAGTCCTGTCATACCCCATGTATGAGTACACATGGGGTATGACATAAAAATTTTAAAATATGAGATTTTCATACTTTGTTATGTATCCCCTTCCCCTTATACTTCTCCGAGACCGGATTATATGCAATGTAAGAAACGTTAAATATGTATGCCAATTCGCTTTTTTTTTAAGTATGCATGAAGTGTCAAAATAAGCAACATTAAATAATTAGAAAGGCTTGTTTTTTTTACTTCAAAATCCATCCGTGACTTTCACGGACTTCTGACTTTTATTCTTGTAGACGTTAAAAATCAACTGCCATTTTTGAACAGCTCGAGTGATGTCCGAGCATTGGACAACGCTCGGAAATAGCTCGGTCTCATATTGCCTGATGGGCCGTGTATACGTGCATGCATAGCCTGAAGGGCCAATCTGAGAAACAACGGCAAAAGCCTTTGGAGAGCAGCAACTCTCATCTTTTGCCTTAAGGGCCGAAAGCTACGTTGCCAGAAGGGCCTATCCTGGGTGCAAGTCGCCCGGGACCGTTGGGCGGTCACCAGTCATCGGAGCTAATCCTACTTTACGAACTCTGTTCCGGTGGCGAGTGCGACGGGGTTGGGTAGGGGTAATGGGATTCCTCTGGCTATTTGGAGCCGGAGAGGGGTCGGGACGGGCAACTGCTAGGTTGAGGCCCGTCTTTGTAAACTACAGGCAATGAACCAGCTCGGTGGCCGTGCTACGGCCGACACTTGGTTCAGAATCGACACGGTCTATCTTGGGTCACCCTTTAATATGCCAATTCGAATGCATAGATATACAATTATATATAATCCTGTCTCTAATGATCTCATTATTCTACTATTTACTGAACCACTACATTACGATCTAGCTACATTTCAATTGCTTGCTTTTATAACAATATGTTACGAAAAAATAATTTCTAATTCTACTCTTTTCAGAATAACACGATTGTTACTGACTTTAGGGTAGTAAGTTTTTATTCGATGTTATAATTTCTTTTTCGTCATTGCATATTGTCAATTTAAATATTTTACCCTAGTATTAAATACTCCAAGAAATATCTATACATATCAATACATAGTAGAACAAATATAATTATTAATAGAATAGTAAAACTTATTTACACTATAGACCAACTAGACTTAATGAGGTACTAAGAAATTAGTTCCTTTTTACCTAAGAGATTCAATATAAAGTACTATACAGGGGAAATAGAAACCAACATTTCAAGCCAAAAGTTAGCACGAACGCGTTCTAACCTCAGGGACTAACTCGGTAAAATTTAATGACAGATGCGGACCTGACAGATCATCGTTATAAAAAAAAATGAACAAGCTTTTATTTAGTTTCATCTGTCCAATGTTTGTCTGTAATCAAATCTTGCAAGTTACATTTGATCCCCTTCCCGGTTACCTATTGAGCTGAAATTGTGCATGCATGCTTCGATCAAATACAATTATATTTGATCGAACTATGCATGTGTAGATCGGATAACATTATCGCTTCGTGTACGTGACACGGTCAATCGACCACGCACACCCTGGTGTCAGAGTTCTTCAATACCGCCTCTCGGCCTCTTGACGTGGTTCCTTTAACGACTACCAGATGGCATCGGATAACAATATAATATTATGGAATAGTTGCGCTGGTCTGATGATAGAGTCGGAAGGTGGCCATAGAAACTCTTAAACTAAACAAAGTACACCAATCGTGTTTGGGCTCATTTGATTTGCCGAAAGAACTTTACAGTGTGGATTCGTTTATAATAAAAGCTTGTCACAAAAATGTATTTTTTTGCAAAGAAAAACCTTGCTGAAAAAAAGTTGAAGAAGAGAATAAAGTATTTCTATAGAAATTTTCTAACTTGTGCTCTTAGCAAACAATATCCTAATAATAGAAATGCGAAAATGAGTTTGTTTGTTTGTTAAGCCCTTCAATAAATTTTACATAGCCGTTGTCTGGGGTACGGAGAAGGACATAGGGTACATTTTATGCCGGGAAAAAGTACTGTTCCTGAGGATCAGCATAGAAGCAGGCCGAGCCGTAAGCTAGTTATTGAAATAAATCTATAAAGGATTTTAGCTTATTTTTGTATGTATATTCCATAGATTCACCGTTTACAATTTTATGACAACAACCTCCATCTTGGCTGTATGAAAATCGTTTCGATAGCCCCTCTATAGTAGTTTTACATTTAATCTCTTTACTTTTTACCGATTACAAAAAGGGAGGAACCATGTCGCCGATAAAATTGAAATATTTTAATAATATGGTCGTTCGTGAGGATAAATGGCGGCAGCACTGAAGCCTAGGGTCCGGTAAGCTGTTATTGGTCAACAATGTGTCAGTTGTTGCTATACGACAAATATTATCCAATGACAGCTGCTCATCGTACTCTACGACTTAATGCTGCCATGCCATCTGGTGTTAAGCATTTCAGAAAAGCCTCATTGTCTGGTTTTTAAGTATCAGTACACATTCTGAGATTAAAGTTTCAACATCCAGTTGCTGAAAATTGTACATGACTTAAATCCTAATATCTCTAACAGAAATATAAAAAAAAAAAAACAAAACTGTAGTAACACTCTTTATGTCCAAAAACTGATTTTGATGAAACTTGCACTGTTTCCTAAATGAAGTTTCTAAAATTTGTAAATTGCATGGTATGTATGTGTTTGTCCCTTCAGTCGCCTCTTGCGACGTCCATGGGACAGAATCGAGTGGTTCTGTATTCTACGCCGGAAACCACACGGCACATGAGTGAAATCGTTTATTGTAATAGTAATTATGTCTCGCGTAACTTTTATTAATATTACTGAGATTACATTTTTATCCTTTTAAATGCGTATAATCCATTTTTACGCCTTAGCACATTTTAAATAGCGTAACCAGCAGAAACTAAGCTTGCCAGAGCCATTGCCAAAGCGCCTGCTGCCGGATAAATTATCTATTCGTGTAGTTATAATATCAAGCAAGGATCTAACGGGCCGTACTTTTCATCAAAATAGTTTTGGATATTCTAATAGATCCTCACAACATTTTTTACAAAATCTCTACTACGAATTGGTCCTACAACTCTAGTAAAAGATGCTAAGAGAAGAATCTTTGATTCGTTCGATAGAATTCTTTAACTAATTAGGCCGTTTTGGGAACCATTTAGATTAACATCAATATTGCACTCTATTGCTATTTAGCTATTGAAGCTGCTATCACTACGAAACTACTTTTTACATAACCTTATATAAACTATAGCTAGACCGTTTAACCAGGACGCTGCCCCGCGGGGGTAAGCGGGGAGCGTAAGTGCGCGATGAGTCTCGCTACATACATAACCAGAGACCAGATATTTCAGTGCATATTTACCTAAAGTTTAGAAGTTGGCAATTATGAAAAGCACTTTATATTGAAAAAATCCTGTTTTATCATTTAATTGTTAGGAGTGAATACTCACTCCATACACTTACTGCCCTGCTCCAACGTAATGGGATTGGTTTTCGCTAGATTTACTATCAGTGAATTTTGACGAAGCTAAAGCACCCTTATTAATAATCGGGCAGATTAAAACTCAGGGAATATAAGTACAGTGATTTGCTCACACTTGAGTAAAGTTTACACTGAGCTTATGACCTTTTTGGATGACTGCAGCGCACATAGGCTATTATGTATTGTTATTGTTTGTTTTCTCGTAAACATTTATTGTTCTTAAATTGTGATTTTGTGTAAATATGTGTGTTTAAATTTGTCCAATTAAAGTACTATTCTATTCTATTCTTGTAAGTACGCGAGTAAAATGGCAAATTATACCGTGATTTTATTTATGATAAAAATATTTAGAGAAGCCGCTGCCATAATATGTAAGCCAAAAATCAACTTTAGGTAAATATGCACTAGAATATCATCTCTGTACATAACTTAGGCTAGAATATTGAACAAAACTATAAAAATTCACAGCTTAACATTCAAATGCATGAAAAATATATTTGGTCGTTTCTGGCATGCTCTCAAAATATTATATAAAATACAAATGTGTCTTATAATAAATATACACTGAAAAATACGTGCTGACTCTTTATATAATTCGCCATATATTATATAATCTATACAAATTGTTCATATAAGTGCATTTACGTCTCACCAAAAATCCACATATCTCCGATCACCATCCGATGTTGCACTCAGGCCGATCAATATATAGGACCCACTGACATTCAAATCTGCAAAAAAAATCATAAAATCAAAATGGTTTTCACACTGGTGCCAGTAAAATCAAAATCGTTTTTCAATCCGCCTAATGGCATCTGAAATAGCTTAACGACTGCTATCTATGATGACAACCGGGACCAGCGGCTTAACGTGCCTTCAATTCACGGAGACGCCCGATATATCTTAACGTCACTTGTGGTCACCCATCCCAATGCAAACTACGCTCTGGGTTGCTTAACAAAACGCTACACCCACGAGAACATCGAGCTTTAATACCTATGTGTTATAATGACATAGTGTCCAAACAGCGGATCCTGAAGCATCATGGTTAGTGTTGCGACTTTCTGGAAGGGTCACTGCATTCTCCGATCAACCCCAGAATCACAGCAGGGAAAAAATAAACACTAACCTGGATTCATTTGTGAACAGGATTCGGAAGGATTCGCCTGCGACAGGCCTCGTGGCGGCTGGCTGGGAACCTTCCTGGCTTGAACTGTATTATTTTCTTACTGCCTACACTAGTGGTGCACCATCACACACGCGCGATGAGGATTTAGGGTTGTTTTCGGCCAGCGAAGCCCTTAGGGTCGTTATTTTTGGAAATTATATTAGCGCAAGGGACGCGCTCAACAAGACTCGCACGCCATATTTTTTCGACTGACTTTTTGCGACCAATCACAGATCGTCGCGGCGAATTAGGAAGTATGTATGGGAGGGGAAATGGAAACATGACACAGATAGGTAATTTTATTTGGATTTTAAAGTTAATGCTTACACATTTTCCCCCACCTGAAATCCACAAGGGTTTCACAGAGAATGCAAATTGAAAGATAAAAAACAAAAGCAATAGCTACGCACTATTGCAAGAATATCTAGAAATATTATTTTCGAAAGATAAAGTAATAAATAAGTTTTAACTAGCCTAAGGATAGTGTGTATTTATGTTTGAGTAATTTATGAATAAATATCTTAATTAATTGGTAACAAACCTTTACTACCGGCCTACGAAAGGTCTTTCCGTTAGCAGTTCGGAAAGTAACTATTCTGACTACTTGATCCGAACCAGCATGCACTTGCACAATACGTGCCAACTTCCAGAACATCGGCGGAAGATTAGGTTCGTTAACTATGACTAAGTCATCTATTTTAATATTTGGTTCATGTACGAACCTTTTGTTCTTTCGTTGTAATGTATGAAGATAATCACGCTGCCATACGCGCCAAAATCTCTGGGTAATTTTCTTAAGCATGACCCAACGAGAGCGCGGATCAGAAGTCTTAATCCCATTATCCAAAACTGGCGTTGAATAAGAGATTGTAAGGTTCTAGGTCCACAATGCAAATATTTTATATGAAAGTGTTCTATTATAATTTTAGATATTGGACATTGTTTAGGTAACAAGAAAGGGTGTAACGCAGATGGTGACAGATTAGCCTCATCGATGCGTCCCCCCACCCGCACGATCCCATCATCGTCCAGGAAAGGTGAAATTTTTTGAATGGATTTTACACATGGTTCATTATCTCGCACTCGACTGACTTCGGAAGACATATAATGATCCTGACTCAATTTAACTAACACTTTGGTTGACTTCTCGAGTTCAGTACTACTGAGAAATGAAAGAATTCGATTTTGCCTTGCAACCCTCGAATTTGAAATAAATCGAATACACCATGCTACAATTCTTAGAATTTTTGTAAAAGAGGAATGTCTGGCAATTAAGTCCAGAAGTGGGTTTCTCACCTCAATCACGTGAAGACTTTTAGTTTCTAGTGGTTTGAGCTCGGGTAAGTCTTCTTTTGGAAGTAGAACCCGTTTGTTGGGCCATTGACTAGGCAAATCCTGTAGCCAAGAAGGACCTTTCCACCACATAGGATGGTCTATAAGCTCTGGACAGGACACTCCGCGACTACAACAGTCGGCCGGGTTATCCTTAGACGAAACATAATACCAGTGATCGGTACTAATCAAGTCAGTTGCTTGAATGACACGATTGGCTACATACATTTTTAACAAATGAGGAGCGGTATTAAGCCATGACAAGGTAGTGCTGCTGTCTGAATAAGCTCGAATATAATTAATAGTTATATGGTCTTTAAGCAAATTATACATGTGCGATAGAACTTTTGCTAGAAGCACCGCTGCGCTTAGCTCGAGTCTATTTACCGTGGTAGGTTTTAAAGGAGCTACTCTAGATTTTCCAATCAGTAAACTAGTCGCAGTAGAAATTCTGGGCTCATTAGTAACCACACAAATATACACACAACAACCATAGCCTTTCAGAGAACCATCACAGAAACCTACTAAGTGTACTTCCATCGGATTGGAAGGTATAACTAGCCGCGGAAGAGAATTTTTTTGTAAATCAGACAAATTGGCCGCTATTAAATGCCATTGTTTGGTTAAATGTTTTGGAATAGTCTCATCCCACGATAAATTTAACCGCCATATTTCTTGCAACAGCGATTTTGCTGCAAAGACTACTGGGCATATCCAACCGAGTGGATCGAAAATGCGGGCTACTAAAGAGAGTATGGATCTTTTAGTAAATTTGACTTCGAACGAGTCTGAAAAGGCATATGAAAAAGAATCATTAATGGGATTCCATCGTATCCCTAATATTTTGACAAACTCATTTCCCGATTCATCGAAGGATTTGGAACTTTGACAAAATTCAGGAGGAACATCCTTAAGAAGACGAGGAGCGTTAGTAGTCCATTTCTCGGGTCTTATCAATATTTGCCGATACATACGACGGATGTCGGCAGTAAAACCTATTTTGTGAAGTCTAAATTTTGTCACTAAATCGACAATATCCACTTGCAGCTTAGGACCCACATGAACAATATTATTGAGTGACAGATTACTCGAGGTCCGACTACTGGCATCGAAGACTACTCGTAAACGTGTCGTTGTACTATCGGGTCGTATTACACAATGGTGAGGAATAGTATAACGGTCAGTAGACAAAGATTCAGCAGGCTGCATATGTCCCAGATCTTCGTACTGCTGCATAAATTCCTTATATTCCGTTTTCAACTCAGTCTGGCTGGCAAGACGATTTTCCAAGTTGAGAAAACGGTTAAGAGCCTGATGATATGATTCTCCTAAGGCTGGAGTATCATCTTTAAGCATAATTGGTACAAGATAACGACCGTCGGAGGTACGATATGTGCCATTTTTATATTTTTGTTTACATATTTCATCCTCAGGTCCGGAAATTTTACATTTCGACGGTTCTTCGGATTCCCAAAACCGTTGAACGCTCTCATCGAGCGCACTAGAAGACGCGATGAGTGACGTAACGGGTGTGGCTGGAGTTTGAGCCACCACGTTTTGAAGAAACTGACCACTTATCACCCAGCCGAATACACTAGACAGTGCACATGGAAAACCAGGACCTGGGCTATAACGTGAACCAGTATATATCTGGTCAAAACAGTCTACTCCTAACAACAGATCGATCGGACCCGATTTATCAAAATCTTGGTCGGCGAGATCCAGATGTTTAAACTTTTCCTTGACAACCGACGGTAACGAAGTTGAAGGAATCATTGAAGTGATTTTAGGCAAAACCACTAATGGTATATCGAATTGGGGCGAGTCATTTGACCTAGGCACAATAGAGCCAAACGTATAACCTTTAATATTACAAACATAATTTTGACCGAGACCGGTTACATTTAAATTACACTTTTTTATATGTAAACCTAACTGTCACACACAGCTACTTGTAATGAAAGAGTCCATCGAGCCACTATCTATGATTATACGAGCATACTGCAATGAACCATCCACTCTTCTCAACCGAACCACTGCTGAACCAATAATTTTGGTACTCATAAGTGACTTTGACATTTTTGGCTGAGTTGTACAAGTTAGGGAAGTGCTCATATTGGAATTCTCAGAAGCCTTTAGGTCAATGGTATTAGATAATAAACTTTTATGTTCTTCATGTAATAATGTGTTATGTTTTGAGTTACAAATGAAACACATGGACTTAGACTTGCAGTCTGCACTAGTGTGACCGGGCCTTAAGCAGTTTTGACATAATTGTAACTCTTTAACTAATTGTTGTCGCTTTCATGACAATACGCACAGACAGCCTGATTAGGTTTATTATTATTTGAGTTCGAAGAAGTAATTAAGGAAGAATTTGATTGCCGAGAAAAATTATCTTTCTTTGTATTATTGTGGTTTTGTTTATTTGTAGAATTGAATGACTGTAAATTACTAGGTTGACTAACCTCTAATACCTTTATATAATTCTGTAAATAAACAATCAAATTATTAAATTTAGGAATTTCTTCGGTATTTTGTAATTCAAACCTTTTCCTAGTTTCTGTATCAAGAGGCCGAGATGCTATGTAAAATAAAAGAAATTCACTTAAATCATCAATATTTAACCCGCGCAAGGCACTAACACATTCATAAAGTGTGTTGGTTAATTGTGATAAGTTTGATAATGATGGCCGTTGGATCGGATTTAATTTTATTATTATTTCTAAATAAGCGGTGGCTAAAATACGTTTATTATCATACCTGTCTAGCAACGCTGCATAAACAACAGAATAATTAGATGATGTTATAGGAACACCCTTAGCTAGTGTCAGGGCATACCCAGACAGACATGACAACAAATAGTAAAATTTCTCTGTGTCCGATAACGAAACATTATTATGCACAAGCGACGTATAACTGTCTTTAAACATCTGCCAGTTCTCTATATTACCATCAAACTTAGCTATTTGCAATTTAGGTAGTTTCACTTGCGAGCTGGAATGCGCATGACCTTGACACAGTTCCGAGCGCGAACTCGCACCGGCGCTTGCGTCGAGACAATCGGCAACCTCAATGACGAAATAGTATAACTCGTCATATGACAACAAAGCATTATTATCGATAACAAATTGAGGATTTAGTTTAAGTTGCAACTGGTTTACACGATCGTTGCATTCCAAGAAATTATC
Organism: Elegia similella; assembly: GCA_947532085.1. NCBI lineage: Eukaryota > Metazoa > Arthropoda > Insecta > Lepidoptera > Pyralidae > Elegia > Elegia similella. The sequence continues at coordinate 21,378,252 of OX383936.1, forward strand.
ACGAATTTTATCAATTCTTTTATACCTAGCTCGAAAGGATGCTAATTTAGTTTTATTTTCTTTCGTAATTTTTGCTAAGTCATAAAGTATTTGGATATTTTTAAACTCATATTCACGTTTTCCAATGGTGGACATTAATTCTCCTTCCGCCATGTTTTGGTAGGCACTAATTGTGAAAAGTACGAGTAATGTAGGTAAGTAGCAAAAGTTTAAATGGAAACTGAGTAATGGAACAGATATTCACAAAACACGTAGGTTTTAAAACTACGGACTATTACTTATAATCATAAATACACACCTCCCTGCTATTAATTGACCCTAGGTAAGTACATAAGCTATCCAAAATAGTTCGAAAGCCTGAGTAACAAGATAGTACCTTATGGCATACAAATCGAACGATTAAGGGATTATTACAAGGGAATTAACGAGATAAGAAGTATGTACTCGTAAGCAATAGGTATTTACTATGGTATGGCACAGGTATGGAATTCCCTGTTTGATCCGAGATTGTTAGACAAATAGACAAATGCTAGGTGGGTAAGTACCTAGTTAATTTGAATCTATAATAAGTCTATTTATGAATAAATTAGTTATCCATATTTGGAAATAACTTTAATTGAAAATATTGAAATTAAGTGGGTAAATTTGAAATAAGTACGTGAGGAATGTCCTCACAGGAGGCACCATAAATTACTGTTGCTACTTTCTGGAAGGGTCACTGCATTCTCCGGTCAACCCCAGAATCACAGCAGGGAGAAAATCAGTAAACACTAACCTGGATTCATTTGTGAACAGGATTCGGAAGGATTCGCCTGCGACAGGCCTCGTGGCGGCTGGCTGGGAATCTTCCTGGCTTGAACTGTATTATTTTCTTACTGCCTACACTAGTGGTGCACCATCACACACGCGCGATGAGGATTTAGGGTTGTTTTCGGCCAGCGAAGCCCTTAGGGTCGTTATTTTTGGAAATTATATTAGCGCAAGGGACGCGCTCAACAAGACTCGCACGCCATATTTTTTCGACTGACTTTTTGCGACCAATCACAGATCGTCGCGGCGAATTAGGAAGTATGTATGGGAGGGGAAATGGAAACATGACACAGATAGGTAATTTTATTTGGATTTTAAAGTTAATGCTTACACATTTTCCCCCACCTGAAATCCACAAGGGTTTCACAGAGAATGCAAATTGAAAGATAAAAAACAAAAGCAATAGCTACGCACTATTGCAAGAATATCTAGAAATATTATTTTCGAAAGATAAAGTAATAAATAAGTTTTAACTAGCCTAAGGATAGTGTGTATTTATGTTTGAGTAATTTATGAATAAATATCTTAATTAATTGGTAACAAACCTTTACTACCGGCCTACGAAAGGTCTTTCCGTTAGCAGTTCGGAAAGTAACTATTCTGACTACTTGATCCGAACCAGCATGCACTTGCACAATACGTGCCAACTTCCAGAACATCGGCGGAAGATTAGGTTCGTTAACTATGACTAAGTCATCTATTTTAATATTTGGTTCATGTACGAACCTTTTGTTCTTTCGTTGTAATGTATGAAGATAATCACGCTGCCATACGCGCCAAAATCTCTGGGTAATTTTCTTAAGCATGACCCAACGAGAGCGCGGATCAGAAGTCTTAATCCCATTATCCAAAACTGGCGTTGAATAAGAGATTGTAAGGTTCTAGGTCCACAATGCAAATATTTTATATGAAAGTGTTCTATTATAATTTTAGATATTGGACATTGTTTAGGTAACAAGAAAGGGTGTAACGCAGATGGTGACAGATTAGCCTCATCGATGCGTCCCCCCACCCGCACGATCCCATCATCGTCCAGGAAAGGTGAAATTTTTTGAATGGATTTTACACATGGTTCATTATCTCGCACTCGACTGACTTCGGAAGACATATAATGATCCTGACTCAATTTAACTAACACTTTGGTTGACTTCTCGAGTTCAGTACTACTGAGAAATGAAAGAATTCGATTTTGCCTTGCAACCCTCGAATTTGAAATAAATCGAATACACCATGCTACAATTCTTAGAATTTTTGTAAAAGAGGAATGTCTGGCAATTAAGTCCAGAAGTGGGTTTCTCACCTCAATCACGTGAAGACTTTTAGTTTCTAGTGGTTTGAGCTCGGGTAAGTCTTCTTTTGGAAGTAGAACCCGTTTGTTGGGCCATTGACTAGGCAAATCCTGTAGCCAAGAAGGACCTTTCCACCACATAGGATGGTCTATAAGCTCTGGACAGGACACTCCGCGACTACAACAGTCGGCCGGGTTATCCTTAGACGAAACATAATACCAGTGATCGGTACTAATCAAGTCAGTTGCTTGAATGACACGATTGGCTACATACATTTTTAACAAATGAGGAGCGGTATTAAGCCATGACAAGGTAGTGCTGCTGTCTGAATAAGCTCGAATATAATTAATAGTTATATGGTCTTTAAGCAAATTATACATGTGCGATAGAACTTTTGCTAGAAGCACCGCTGCGCTTAGCTCGAGTCTATTTACCGTGGTAGGTTTTAAAGGAGCTACTCTAGATTTTCCAATCAGTAAACTAGTCGCAGTAGAAATTCTGGGCTCATTAGTAACCACACAAATATACACACAACAACCATAGCCTTTCAGAGAACCATCACAGAAACCTACTAAGTGTACTTCCATCGGATTGGAAGGTATAACTAGCCGCGGAAGAGAATTTTTTTGTAAATCAGACAAATTGGCCGCTATTAAATGCCATTGTTTGGTTAAATGTTTTGGAATAGTCTCATCCCACGATAAATTTAACCGCCATATTTCTTGCAACAGCGATTTTGCTGCAAAGACTACTGGGCATATCCAACCGAGTGGATCGAAAATGCGGGCTACTAAAGAGAGTATGGATCTTTTAGTAAATTTGACTTCGAACGAGTCTGAAAAGGCATATGAAAAAGAATCATTAATGGGATTCCATCGTATCCCTAATATTTTGACAAACTCATTTCCCGATTCATCGAAGGATTTGGAACTTTGACAAAATTCAGGAGGAACATCCTTAAGAAGACGAGGAGCGTTAGTAGTCCATTTCTCGGGTCTTATCAATATTTGCCGATACATACGACGGATGTCGGCAGTAAAACCTATTTTGTGAAGTCTAAATTTTGTCACTAAATCGACAATATCCACTTGCAGCTTAGGACCCACATGAACAATATTATTGAGTGACAGATTATTCGAGGTCCGACTACTGGCATCGAAGACTACTCGTAAACGTGTCGTTGTACTATCGGGTCGTATTACACAATGGTGAGGAATAGTATAACGGTCAGTAGACAAAGATTCAGCAGGCTGCATATGTCCCAGATCTTCGTACTGCTGCATAAATTCCTTATATTCCGTTTTCAACTCAGTCTGGCTGGCAAGACGATTTTCCAAGTTGAGAAAACGGTTAAGAGCCTGATGATATGATTCTCCTAAGGCTGGAGTATCATCTTTAAGCATAATTGGTACAAGATAACGACCGTCGGAGGTACGATATGTGCCATTTTTATATTTTTGTTTACATATTTCATCCTCAGGTCCGGAAATTTTACATTTCGACGGTTCTTCGGATTCCCAAAACCGTTGAACGCTCTCATCGAGCGCACTAGAAGACGCGATGAGTGACGTAACGGGTGTGGCTGGAGTTTGAGCCACCACGTTTTGAAGAAACTGACCACTTATCACCCAGCCGAATACACTAGACAGTGCACATGGAAAACCAGGACCTGGGCTATAACGTGAACCAGTATATATCTGGTCAAAACAGTCTACTCCTAACAACAGATCGATCGGACCCGATTTATCAAAATCTTGGTCGGCGAGATCCAGATGTTTAAACTTTTCCTTGACAACCGACGGTAACGAAGTTGAAGGAATCATTGAAGTGATTTTAGGCAAAACCACTAATGGTATATCGAATTGGGGCGAGTCATTTGACCTAGGCACAATAGAGCCAAACGTATAACCTTTAATATTACAAACATAATTTTGACCGAGACCGGTTACATTTAAATTACACTTTTTTATATGTAAACCTAACTGTCACACACAGCTACTTGTAATGAAAGAGTCCATCGAGCCACTATCTATGATTATACGAGCATACTGCAATGAACCATCCACTCTTCTCAACCGAACCACTGCTGAACCAATAATTTTGGTACTCATAAGTGACTTTGACATTTTTGGCTGAGTTGTACAAGTTAGGGAAGTGCTCATATTGGAATTCTCAGAAGCCTTTAGGTCAATGGTATTAGATAATAAACTTTTATGTTCTTCATGTAATAATGTGTTATGTTTTGAGTTACAAATGAAACACATGGACTTAGACTTGCAGTCTGCACTAGTGTGACCGGGCCTTAAGCAGTTTTGACATAATTGTAACTCTTTAACTAATTGTTGTCGCTTTCATGACAATACGCACAGACAGCCTGATTAGGTTTATTATTATTTGAGTTCGAAGAAGTAATTAAGGAAGAATTTGATTGCCGAGAAAAATTATCTTTCTTTGTATTATTGTGGTTTTGTTTATTTGTAGAATTGAATGACTGTAAATTACTAGGTTGACTAACCTCTAATACCTTTATATAATTCTGTAAATAAACAATCAAATTATTAAATTTAGGAATTTCTTCGGTATTTTGTAATTCAAACCTTTTCCTAGTTTCTGTATCAAGAGGCCGAGATGCTATGTAAAATAAAAGAAATTCACTTAAATCATCAATATTTAACCCGCGCAAGGCACTAACACATTCATAAAGTGTGTTGGTTAATTGTGATAAGTTTGATAATGATGGCCGTTGGATCGGATTTAATTTTATTATTATTTCTAAATAAGCGGTGGCTAAAATACGTTTATTATCATACCTGTCTAGCAACGCTGCATAAACAACAGAATAATTAGATGATGTTATAGGAACACCCTTAGCTAGTGTCAGGGCATACCCAGACAGACATGACAACAAATAGTAAAATTTCTCTGTGTCCGATAACGAAACATTATTATGCACAAGCGACGTATAACTGTCTTTAAACATCTGCCAGTTCTCTATATTACCATCAAACTTAGCTATTTGCAATTTAGGTAGTTTCACTTGCGAGCTGGAATGCGCATGACCTTGACACAGTTCCGAGCGCGAACTCGCACCGGCGCTTGCGTCGAGACAATCGGCAACCTCAATGACGAAATAGTATAACTCGTCATATGACAACAAAGCATTATTATCGATAACAAATTGAGGATTTAGTTTAAGTTGCAACTGGTTTACACGATCGTTGCATTCCAAGAAATTATCACGAATTTTATCAATTCTTTTATACCTAGCTCGAAAGGATGCTAATTTAGTTTTATTTTCTTTCGTAATTTTTGCTAAGTCATAAAGTATTTGGATATTTTTAAACTCATATTCACGTTTTCCAATGGTGGACATTAATTCTCCTTCCGCCATGTTTTGGTAGGCACTAATTGTGAAAAGTACGAGTAATGTAGGTAAGTAGCAAAAGTTTAAATGGAAACTGAGTAATGGAACAGATATTCACAAAACACGTAGGTTTTAAAACTACGGACTATTACTTATAATCATAAATACACACCTCCCTGCTATTAATTGACCCTAGGTAAGTACATAAGCTATCCAAAATAGTTCGAAAGCCTGAGTAACAAGATAGTACCTTATGGCATACAAATCGAACGATTAAGGGATTATTACAAGGGAATTAACGAGATAAGAAGTATGTACTCGTAAGCAATAGGTATTTACTATGGTATGGCACAGGTATGGAATTCCCTGTTTGATCCGAGATTGTTAGACAAATAGACAAATGCTAGGTGGGTAAGTACCTAGTTAATTTGAATCTATAATAAGTCTATTTATGAATAAATTAGTTATCCATATTTGGAAATAACTTTAATTGAAAATATTGAAATTAAGTGGGTAAATTTGAAATAAGTACGTGAGGAATGTCCTCACAGGAGGCACCATAAATTACTGTTGCTACTTTCTGGAAGGGTCACTGCATTCTCCGGTCAACCCCAGAATCACAGCAGGGAGAAAATCAGTAAACACTAACCTGGATTCATTTGTGAACAGGATTCGGAAGGATTCGCCTGCGACAGGCCTCGTGGCGGCTGGCTGGGAATCTTCCTGGCTTGAACTGTATTATTTTCTTACTGCCTACACTAGTGGTGCACCATCACACACGCGCGATGAGGATTTAGGGTTGTTTTCGGCCAGCGAAGCCCTTAGGGTCGTTATTTTTGGAAATTATATTAGCGCAAGGGACGCGCTCAACAAGACTCGCACGCCATATTTTTTCGACTGACTTTATGCGACCAATCACAGATCGTCGCGGCGAATTAGGAAGTATGTATGGGAGGGGAAACGGAAACATGACACAGATAGGTAATTTTATTTGGATTTTAAAGTTAATGCTTACACAGTTAGGATGCAACTTATTCCTGCGAAACCGAGATTCAGACGAAAAAACGTCTTTTACTAGACATGATATCCAGCTATATTGATACTTCGCCCCCAAAACCTCCTATATACTAAATTCCATCGAAATTGTTGAAACCATTACTTAGTTTATTTTTTTATACCTATTTAAGTACATTTATAGACTAATATCTTAAAGCAATAAAGACGTACAGTTCATGCAGTCAAAGGCATTAAACATTATTGATATGTAAACTTTGTTTCCACGCGTGTAGTAAAAAGCTTTTTTCTTCCAATACGCTGCAATTCTATCATAACTGCACTACATATCCAGCACGAAGCGGAACTTTTCTGCTCTAAAATGAATCCTTGCAGTGTTTAGTTTTTTTTTTTTTAAATCACATTGGTCAAATGTCACAAAAAAGGTTGGCCGACCTGACGGCCATATGGAGTTATACATTTAGCGTATGAAGTGACGCGACTTAAAAAAATACTGGCCAAAAAGAAAGAAATGTAAATGTGAATGTAAACAACAAATTTTCACTAATTGTAATTTATCTACGGTTTTGTTTTTCACATACTTTTCTTGTAATAGTTGAAAGAAAAGCAGATTATGCACCTCGCATTAAGTAATTTATATTCCACTCGTGCTTCTTAGAGCCCTCGCTGGCGATCGGGCTCCAAATAAGCAATCGGTGCAATAATAAATTGCTTTCTGCTCGATGCAACAACCTACTACTTCTGCACCTTTCTAAACAGTTGCCAACAGCCAAACCAACTAATAAACAAAACGCGGTAGCCCTCATTGGAGCCACTTCTCACTATCTATATAGCTATCCGATGATAGTCTTGTCTGGTTCTTTCTAGCAGTCAGTAGTCTGCAGAACAACTTACATTTGCTGGCTTCTTCTGACTACAACCAACACGTAGTCTTCAAAGGCCACGGTGAGGAGCCTTGTCTACCCTGTAAGAAATATTGAATACTAGCTTTCGCCCGCGGCTCCGCCCGCGTCAATGTCGACCCCTCGGGAATAGTACTTTTTCCCGAGATAAAAGGTAGTCTATGTCCTTCTCTGTACTCCAGAGAACTTGTATGCAAATTTCATGATGATCGGTTCAGTAGTTACGGCGTGAAAGCGTAACAAACAAACAAACAAACAAACACACTTTCGCATTTATAATATTAGTTAGGATTAGGATTATAAAAAGTAAAAAAAATTGCAGACTGTACAATATAGCTTACATTGCCTGGCTCCGCCTGTCTATATCCCGAGCAGGCAGAAGGCCAGCAGGTTGGAGCATCAGTCATCAGCGTCCACCTCCTCGTCGCTCATGTCCTCCTCGCTGGTGCAGTCCGGCTGCCCCGCTTGCGCACTGCACCGCTCACACCAGCACACAAATAGGTAGTTTTGGGCAAGCTCCTGTAAACCAAAAAAGTCAAATAAATAAACGAGGTTTAAACGCTGCAGATGTAAATATTTGTTCTACAGAAACGCGCTATTAGATCAATATGTAAATTAGGTGCCAGAGAATCTCTTAGAGAGTTATTCAAAAGTATTAATATTCTGACACTCCCTTCACAGTACATCTTTTCTAATATTATGTTTGTGCTCAATAAAATTCATTTATATATTTAAAAAAACAGTGATATTCATAGCAGAAACACTAGAAATAAAAATAAATTATTTACACCAGCATTGCGATTGCAGAAAACTATGGATTCTTTTTTGGGTCTTGGAGTACGCTTCTACAATAGAATTCCCGCAGAAATATTAGGTCCGCCATTATTAAGTTTAAAACAGCTGTAAAAAATAATTTACTTAAAAAGGCTTATTATTGTATAAAAGATTATTTATTCGATAAAAATGCTTGGAAATAATTTGAATGTATAAGTATATATATTTTAATGAAGTAATTTAATTTAATTATTGTAAAATATATTGTTATATCCGAGCCCTTCAGGCACATATGGACCAAGACTGGACTGAGTTTCTTTCGGCGTATTCTTCTCAGCAGTGGTCATTCCGAAACGCTAGTAGTTTTTCGATTTTACAAACATAAAAGAAAGAAAAATAAACAACAGAAACATATGACGTTCAAAAAGCGATACATGTATCCTATTTTGAATAAAAATTATTCATTTCGTTTTTTTTATAGTAAATAATTAGGTCTTGGACTTTGCTCTTGACTCGATACTAAGACTAGTCTCCCCAGCATGGAAAATTAAATACATCTTCACTCGTAAAACCCGGCTTCAGTTGTGGCAAAACCTAACTCCACCCCCTGCAGACTTTATACCGCCTTCTGAGGAACTGCCCCCTGCACGAGCTTGCATGGTCTACGTGGAAGTGTTTAAATCGCCTCCGCACTGAGGTAAGACGATGCACGTATGATTTGGCACGCTGGAGTTACATTGGTTTGGCGGAAGCGCAGTGTCAGTGTGGTCATGAATATCAAACTATGTCACATCTCCTCTCGTGCCCTTTATGTCCCACTACCTGCACAAAAGCTGACCTTTGTACAGCTTCAGAAAGAGCTATCAGGGTGGCGTCCTATGAGGAAGGACAGAATATAGTTCTGAGCCAGCGACAGGAAAAGAAGAGGACTCGTAAAGAACTGACGACAAACCTTTTGCCTGGAATGCCTAGACCTTTGCAGCGCACACTCATCTAAATAGCTGATGCAGATCTCCTCTCCCGGCATAATCGTCTTCAAAGCTTTCAACTGTATCCGGTGGTTACCATAAGGGAAGTGGGATTCTGCGTTTGGCGAGCAACTGTGGTTGCTTGCGCTCTGCAGTTGGAATAGACCCGAGCCTTCCGTGTTCAGGAATGTGCCGGATTCTGTAAGATGTAAATAATTGACAGGTTTATCACAAAACCCAGGTTAATTTTTCTTGTTGATTCAATTTTAAAACATATTTCTTTTTATAATTCAAGTAAGAATAAAAATTGTTCCATAGGATCAGTGAATAAGAACTGAAAAATAAGAACTGTGACTAAGAAATAAGAATTCATTTTCTGTATTTAAATGTCATAAAGTGATTCCTGATTAGTGTTGTGTCGTGCTCGAAATTTTCGAGAAAGGTGAAAACAGGTCAGAAATTTTTCCCGAGAATTTCTTCTTCTTTTTCTCAAATGCAGGAACTATTGAGAAATTCTCGAGAATTATTTCAAATTTCCCGCAAATTTCCGTGAGAAGAAATTCATGAGAACAGAGAATTTCTCCCCGGCACATCACTATTCCTGATACACTGATTTTTAACTCATAAAGCAACTATAAACCACGAGTGCTTTATGACCAAAATAATACAGTATGTAAAAAGCACTAGTACAGTAAACTAACTTTTTAATTTTGTTTCAAATTCAAAACTGTTTCTAATGAAAAAACATAATTAGCACATAAGTACATTTTTGTTAAGAATCATATTATACAGGCTGATTTTTAATTACCTGGTAACATTTCAATGTTGGCATCAGAATCCCTAATAGAATATACATCCGCAAGAAAAAAAAGGTAATTTATGAAAAACCTTAGACTTTCCTTAGAAATTTGACCAGCTGGTTGGTGAATTTGAATGGGGTATCTATTTTTTTTTCATCATTTTCACTTTTTTTTCCTGCAGGTCTATATTTTATTCGGGATTTCGATTCCAGCACCAAAGCACTGTCAGGTAATAAAAAATCACCTGTATATTAAAATATTTATCGTTTATAAATACTAAAACATTTTTATTTAAAAACAAGGATGTATGATTGAATGTGGCAGTCTATCGGTGCCTTGAGGTATTTTTATTCAATATTGCAAAGAAGCCATCATACACTTACCCTCCTCGACATACTGATAGAGCTTATCAATGAACAGGTCCAGCTGCTGCCGCTCATCATCAGACATTGTGAGCTCCAACACATTGTTGACCCACATAGCTAACGGGCTCGTACCAATTCCCTGGCCATTGGTCCCGATTAAAGCCATGAGTGAACAGAAGCCATCAGGTGATAGGAACTGAAAACAATTGATATCGAAATGAGGGATAATGTGCGTGAGTTATTTGCTAGAGGTGTAAAATAGCATAAGGTCTCCGAATTGAATTGATTTTCATTGAGACTAATACTTCACAAAAAGAAATTGTCAGAACCATTTACAGGATGCTTTTTCTATTGTTATATATAGTTTAAATCAGTAAGATCATGTATTATGTTAATAATAAAATGCAATTTATATAAATATGTTTTTTACATGTACAATATCTTTGCCTGGACCTTACTCTACAGCAGTAATAATAAATAATAATAAAATAACTTTATTTTTCTCTTCACATTGCGAAAGTTCTTAGTTACTAGTGATTTATATTATAAGACTAACCTATGACAATGAACTTGCAAGCCTTGTGAAGAGACTAGTTCCTGAAATAGGTCTCCTAAGAGACCTGTACTACTGGTAACTAGGCCCCTCCCTTGGAGTACTTGTTACAGTCATTGGCGCTTAAAACACTAACGTGGTAACCATATGCATGTTTGCTTTGTTAGCAGTACAAACTAGTAAGCCCCTTATTATGAGAATGTGCGTGTGGTTTCAGTCCATAGTAAGTCTGCTTTGTTTAGCTATGGATGTAGTGACTAAAAATGAAAGTTTTGACCTTTGGCATGCCAATATCAAAATCTTTGGTAAAATTGGATATATGTATATATTCAGATGAGGCGAAAATTCAATGCTGTTTTAATGTCCTGAACAAGTTGTTATTCAAATGCTCTTTAGCTAAACATTTACTTGTATTAAATTCTTATGATGGAGTAATAAAGTAATATTCATTATAAAAACACGGTTCCACTCACGTTTATTCAGGTGGATCGCCAACTAGTTTCGATCAGATACGAAGACCATCATTAGGGCGAGTATTAGGGGTGGCGACACTGCGGTTTCGCAGAGCACTGAGGGCTGCCTCGCGCGTCGCCGCCCGCCGCCTAACACTCGCCCTGATGATGGTCTTCATATCAGACCGAAACTAGTTGGCGATTCCAACTGAATAAACGTGAGTGAAACCGTGTTTTTATAATGAATTTATCTCGCGTAAGTTTTAATACTATTAAAGTAATATTGTCCATAATATTTTCATGATAATTGTTCTGATCTGATTCTGATATAATTGTATAGTGTCCATTAACTTGTAGTAAAAGCTTCGAAAATAATGTTGAGCTCATAGCACCAACACTTTCTCAGCCAAACACTATACATAAATACTGGAAGGAATAACAAATTGGCTGAATAAGAGGTGTTTGAAATGTTTCTATTTTAACTTTAAATAGAATTGACATATAGATTTTTGCAATAAATTGTATGATTTATGGATAATCCTTTTTGTATATCTTAAAAATGTAAATGTACAGTCAAGGACAGAGATACCTGACCAGGACCTCTACCTATATCTTGAATTTTCTCTTAAACTATAAATGCATTTGAATATTAAGTAAGATATATAATACTTATAATTTGCACACCCTAAAAGGGTTGAATACTTTATCTTTTAAGTTTCATTAAGATCTTTATTAGTTCTTGTATTCATACAAATTAACAATTGACTACTGATAACTGACAAAAACCTTACTTCTTGTACATGATCTCCACTAACAACATTGCTTGTCAGCTCTCTCAATGTATTCAACTGGTCCGTAAATTGTTCTCCGAGCATCTTGTGCACTAACTCAGCATCTTCATTGACGGTCCTATGACAGAACTGCTTGACTTTTGCAGCAGCTGCAGGAGGATCAGGACTTTGCTCGATGTAAGCCAGTATTCGGACAAGAAGCATTATAGTTGTTGTTTCTGGTGGGTAGTGCATCTGTCTGAAAAATAAATGCTGATTATGAATTTGATACAGAAATGCAATCAAAATGTCGTTCGTAAATCTGTCTAGACCTATACCATAAATCACTAGTCTGATTTATTAAATACTAGCTTTCGCCCGCGGCTCCGCCCGCATCAATGTCGATCCTTTTTCCCGGGATAAAAGGTAGCCTATGTCCTTCTCCAGAGAACTTGTATGCAAAATTTCATGATGATCGGTTCAGTAGTTACGGCGTGAAAGCGTTTACAAACAAACAAATAAACAAACAAACAAACTCACTTTCGCATTTATAATATTAGTAAGGATAAGGATTGGTGCCATTGAAACTTTTCAAATATTTTATTTATTTAAAATATAATTCTAGGTTTATAAAATCTTGTATTTTTTCTAAACATATTTACTCTTTCTCTAGATTGTCTTTTCCGACATAAGCCTTCTCAAATATAGAAACATTCAAATCTTGGTATCAATATTAGACTGATGTGTACATACTTCCATGCCTCCAGGAGCACCATAACGGGATGCTGGACATCACTGATATCATGGCATAGCATCCTATGATACGTCACATAGGCTTGCTGCTTACAACTCTCGCAACAGTACAACACCCCGCACATGTCACAAGTGGTTACATTCTCCAGGTTAGTCTCGTAACAGCTGGAGTGTGGTAGAACTATGTCCGGCTTGCATGATAGTCGCCTCACATTCTGTTCTGGGGTCTCTAGTGGCCTGAAATTAGTTAATTATATAAATTAACAGTTTCTTTTTATGTATATTTGATGGCATGCTTGTAAGCCGAGATGAGCCACCTGATGGAAAGTGGTCACCGTCGCCCATGGACATCTGCAGTTCTTATTTATTTTCGAATCATAAATAGCCTAAGCTAAATTTTAAGTATATTTTGGCATGATCTCCCGCTTTCCTCATCGTGGCGTGCCCTTGGGGAAGCCTACGTCCAGCAGTGGACTGCAATAGGCTGATTGATTGATTGATTGATCGGCATGATTGTAAATGATTGTAAGAAAACTTAAAAATTGTAGTCTTAAGTACCTCATACAATGATCACAGGCTAAATATCTGTAAGCCGCGTTCCAGGCAAACTGACATGAAACCAAAGGGTCTTCTTCCAAAATAACATCCCCCTGATCGAATTGCTTCGTCGCAAATAAGCCTTTCCCCTGAAAACAGCGAAAAACATGTGAATAAATTTTCATGAAAACACGACATATTTATGACGAAAAAATATAAAAACAACCGATTACTTTCTTACTGCTCGAAGGGCGTATTTCAAATCCTGCCATTTTACTTAATTTTATTACAAAAACCAAGATTTAATTTCTTTATGATAAAAATTACGAAAAGAACCTAATGCTATTTAGAGGTTATGCCTTTGTATCTTAGAGATCTTAGCTCTGTATGCTGTCAAGTCAATGTCAAAAATGTCATCGGGAAAATAATAAATGCCTGACTTTTTAAAATAATTTGACCAACCAATACTGTTCTGTGATACCTGATACTACGCAGGCTCCAAAACGTATTGTTTTTTTTTTTCTATTTTTGTGTGAAAGTCTTAATGCGGTATACAGAATACATCTACTTACCAAGTTTCAACAGTATAATTCTTATAGTTTCTGAAAAAAGCCACTTTTTTACTTTTTACGACATACGGACGGACAGACAGACAGAAATGACAAATCCATCAGTGTTCCGTTTTAGGGCATTTGGCTACGGAACCCTAAAAATGCGGTGCTGTGTTAATTATCGACGCCATTCAGTGTATTAGTATCGATAATAGGTAATAGTAGCCAAAAAAGGGCTTTTTCCGCACTGATTTTAGCGTCTGTTTCAAGTTAAATCTAAAACTGGTGAGACGAATACTTTCAAATTTGCTTCAAAAACATTATAGTTTATGGGTACCAACCAGTCCTTAAAATATTTGCGTATATAAATGTGTTGTGGTAAAGTCGGGTCAGTTCCGGGGTGCAAATCGGAGGGGACGGCGAAATGCGAAGTATAGAACTCTTGATACTTACGAGATAGGTAGTAAAATATTCCTAAGTAAGAAACTAAATACCTCGTAGATTTAAAAACAAAAACAACGGCTTGCACTCCGGGGTCTCCTTTGCGGCGGTTTCAGATAGGTCACCGTGTCCGTCTTATGCATTTTCGATCAGGTCACGTGTCCTGACGCAAGTTTAACATTCTTTACCCATCCCAAAAAGTTCACAACTCTGTAAGTTTTTTTAGAAATAGTTGGCTTAGAAGTTTGATTTTTTCACAGCTCGAAGGATCAGGGACCTTAGTATTTGTCATAGGCATAAATTCGTATAAAAAATGTAGATAAATAATTTTAATTTTCAGAACTTACATTTGCAAAGTACAAGCGCGAGTACATTGACATTTAATGCAGTATTTTGGCAGGATTTCACTTTACTTTTTTAAATATCTTAACGTTTACCTGTTTACATAAATCATACCTAGGGGTAAGTACATTAAGCATTTCCATCTGAATTCTTATTGCAGCTGATATAACAATGATGATGATGAAATACATAAATTCACAATAAAAAAAGTCTTAACATTCCTATACATATAGGCACTTAATATCTAAGAGATCTGTCAAAACATTAAATTTTAAATAACAAAACCAGTCTACCACATATTATATAAGCTATACGTATCAAAATTATTTGGCTAACGTTAGATCTATAAATGAGTAGTGATTTTCTTCTTATAAGCGTCCACTTGGGCGACGGTGTCGAACAAGGGTAGAGTCTTCGTCTCCGGGGTAAAGGAAAGTAGGAATGCTGCTATGACTGACGTGCACGCGAACAGGATGGATGGTAAAGCTGTTAATTTTGACACCTGTAATAATCAAAAATAATCATGAAATAGCCAGGTATTATAAAAGTATCAAGGTGGAAGTAGGTACTTACTTCAGTAAGAGGAAAAAAAGAGTAATTATAAGCTTGAAAAATCTTACCCTGATTAAGTATAATGACTATAAAAAGGGTCACCTAAAAAAAACACTAAACTAAAAAAATCTTATTTTAGTGCTACGCGTACCTACTCAATGATATCTTCCTGACACTGATAGGAATAATATGAACCGGGCGCGGAAGAAGTACATAAGTGACGACAACTTTTCACGTTACATGTGTGCAGCATACGAGTTAACATTGCTTGAGTTTGAACTTCGAACATTGCATCCTTATAGTAATAAGGATGCAATGTCCATGAGCTTAAGTTGCCACACGTCTGCATGATTTATTATTTGCGTCTCTGTAACGTCCCATCCTTATTTATTGATCCATGACTTAATTATAATTTTTGGAATGTATCGTCCATATACAGATTGAGATGGAGAAGATTACCTAGTTACTCTAAGACCTTACCAATAACGGAGTCATGGGAGCCAACATACTGCCGAACCTCGCAGCCGTATTTCCGGCTCCGAGTAGCGACCCTCTCACGCTGGTGGGAAACAGCTCCAAGCTGTAGGTGTAGATCCCGGTGAAACAGAGCACTACTCCTATCTTGCCGAAAAGGAAAAAGAGAATCTTGAGCCATGATAAAGCTGAAAAGAAAAGTGTTCTCTTAATTTCGGAAAACTCATTTGGTACCTATTATCTTCTCGGGTGGCGATCACTCAAAATATTTATTATAGGCAATCATCAACAATCTCAGTTACAGTTAGGTACTTAGGTTGACAAGAAGGGTAATCAAATAGACCTAAGATACTGGTAGTTCAAGAAAGTACTTCTTATTTTCTTCTTAATGTCACAGTTTTTTTGTAATATATCTCTACAGTTTTTTTCTTCGTTTTCAATTTTATAAATGTTGCTCAGCATGAACCAAGTTTTTGATAGCAAGTAACGTATACATACTGACAGATACAGCAATTTGGATGTGCCCGTGACTTATTTAGAAGTAGAGTGTGATGTACTGTTCATGTTATGAAGAGTCTCCATGTCAGTATTCTTCCAATATATTAATTTACGACGATAGGCCTAGCTTAGCTATTTAGTATTTTATTTTAAAATAAGCATTTAACCCAATTATTGAACCAGCCCCGTAGCATAGCACACGCGATAACGCGACAACGTTTATCGACTATGATCTTTTCGTTTTGGGGATATAGTTTATCGTGTGGTATAGATGGCGTCGCGGGCGAGCGTCAATACTTACAAAGCGGTGTGTATGTCTGCGCTATTAGAAACACAGCAGTCGAAAGGTATCCTGCTTGCAATGATAGTCTTCTTCCAAACTTGTGGAATGCAAAATACGCCAGTATATCTCCAGGGAACGCTGTTAACGAAGCTAATATAAAAATGACATATTTATTTCCCGGTAGCAGCACTGAATTGACCACTAAACCATAATAGAGAAAACTCGAAGTAAAGAAGCACGCAGACGCAACTCCCAGCCGTATCATGATCTCTTTCGACCCTATTATATCTTTGAATGATTCGCTCTGCGTTTGCAACTGTATATTAAACTTCGATCTGATTTCCTCATCACTCATTGCATCTATTTCTGCTGCAGTCTCATCTATTTTGTTAATTTTAATTAACTTCTTTAAAGTGTGTCTCGCTTCTTGCATTCTGCCTCGGATCATTTGCCATCTTGTGCTTTCTTTCAAAAATATAAAATACAGTAAGAAGAGAATCATTGGTGCATAAATGGTCAGCACGATGTACTTCCAGTATTTGAAGAGCATTGCAATAATAGCGTATATGATTTCTCCAATGTATACTGCATACGAGAATATCAAGCCAGTTATTACCCGCTTGGTTTCTCCTCCAACTTCTATCACTGAAAATTTCAAGATGATTAGAAAATTTTGGTCGTAGCACAGAGGAAAAAAATGGCGTACTTGCGGTACTTGTACTTATATATTGTGTATGTTGATATTTAAAGGGATAAAACGTTCATCAATTCATATCTAAATTTTGATGTAAATAAAGGACAGCTACACATATTTACATAGGTTAATTTTAAGGCTCGACCGAGATCTCGGTCTCGGTCTCGCTCTCGGCATTCTCGGCTACAAATCCAACCGAGAAATTTGTCTCGGTTCTCGGCTAATTATAGCCGAGATTCTCGGTCATGACCGAGATTGTAACTTTGTTCGGATCCGCATTCAAATTTTACTGCGCGTGACCACGCGACGCCGCAGCGCTTCATATTATCGAGACTCTCATTCTCAATGAAAATGTAGAAACAGATTCTCGTGAGACGACATGGGCATCTTCAACTAACTCGTCAAACATGGCTGCAACAAATAAATCCAACTTATGGGCAGCTCATGATTCGATTGAATTGGAAGACGAGCCAATGACTATTAATGACGAATATAGTTCAGCTCTGTGATCGAAATAGCGCTAGAAAGCTTTCTTAGAGAACCAAGACTGCAAAGAAATTCCAATATTTTTGAGTAAGTCGTGGTTTTCAAGGTGACGAAAATAAAAAATAAAGAAAATAAGGTGCTTAAGGCTACAGCAAATAAGTTTTTATCTGCGCCGCCTACAAGCGTGCAAGTGAACAACTGTTTAGCAAAGCTGGACAATTGTATGACGAGCGGCGACAAGGGCGAAAATGCCGATAAATTGATTTTTGTTATTAATATAATGTTATTTAACTTTGATTATTAAAACAGTTAATTTTGTTAAACAATTAGTAGTGTATTAAAAAGTTAACAGTATTAAAAAAAATCACGCTGGGCCTTTCTTGGTCTCGGCTCTCGGTCTCGGCCGAGATATTATTTGAGAACGAAAAACCCATCTCGGTCGAGTCTTAGTTAATCTACTTGGAACAAATTAACGTAGCTTTATACATTCCAATTAGGTACTTGTTAAAAATCTAAAATCAACTTACGTAATACCACACCGACTGTGTAAAGTCCGGACACGAAAAGTGACTCCAAGAACTCCAATGTAAGGTACGCTGGGTAGTTGCTCACGAAAATTTTCAGCACCCCGATGCATCCTCCGACTGAGCACATGA
Organism: Elegia similella; assembly: GCA_947532085.1. Lineage (NCBI taxonomy): Eukaryota > Metazoa > Arthropoda > Insecta > Lepidoptera > Pyralidae > Elegia > Elegia similella. The sequence continues at coordinate 21,396,580 of OX383936.1, forward strand.
TGACCGTAGGCTTTCTCCCAATCCTGAATCGGACAATGGTTATTTATGTTATGGTGATAATATGCTTCATCCGTCATCGTTGCTTACAGCCGTAAAATGTCCACTAGTGGACAAAGGCCTCTCCCATAGATACTTTGTTCCATGGGAGGATATTGCCATTTTTACCACGCTTGGCAGGCGGGTTGGCGAGCGCAGTTTCTTCTTAGGCTTCTTGTATTTCTGACCCTGCTGCCCATCGGAAGCATTTTAAAGCTGGGAAATAAAAGGAATCTGTTGGATATGGAAAGGGACTGAAGGTATTGGGATGCTACTCGGGTGACTAGGGCAGTTGAGGATGACACCCCTGGCCATAAAATGCTTGGACAGATGTTTACCGCTTGCCATTTTGTTCCTAATGACTATGATTTTAATACCTACCTACCTTTTATTCAATTCTGTTTTTGAATCACATATAAAAAAACGGTCAAGTGCAATTTTATATACCTACGATGTAACTGAAAATGTATGCTTTTCGCAATTTTTCCTTTATCTGTGCTATAAGACGATGCCACGTACCGAATTTCAAGCTTCTGAATTCACGGTAGGCACCCTGTAGGTTTTGATTACCTTGCGAATGTCGAAATAACACGAAAATTTGCGAAATACCAGCTGTATCTTTTGATTGCGTTGGCTTAAAAGTTTGATTTTTTTACAACACAACTGCAAGGGACAGCAGACCTGAGTATTGATATGAATTTCAGCTTGATACCTTTACGCGTTCCTGAGAAAAAGGGTCTAGACAGACAGACAGACAGATAGATAGACAGACAGACAGACAGACGGACAGATGGACAACCGAGTGATCCTATAAGGGTTCCATTTTTTCCTTTTGAGGTACGGATCCCCAAAAACGACTCATATCGTCTCCATATTTCAGGATTCAGTACAGGAAGCTTTTGATTACATTTACTTGAACATAAATAAAATAAAGAAATATAAACATGAATTTCTATGGAAAATAAATGTACGTAGTAAGTAAGGGCCCGTGACCGTGACAGCCAGACCTACGAAAGTTCTTCCATGTGTATCTCCAATACAGGTAAGAACGATCCCCACACATGAAACCTAGGTAAGGTAGCAGAAGTGTATAAAATTCTCAAATTTGTTATTGTATGAAACTAAATCCTAACTAATATTATAAATGCGAAAGTGAGTTTGTTTGTTTGTTTGTTTATTTATTTATTTGTTTGTTTGTTTGTTTGTTTGTTACGTTTTCACGCCGTAACTACTGAACCGATGATCATGAAATTTTGCATACAAGTTCTCTGGAGTACAGAGAAGGACATAGGCTACCTTTTATCCCAGGAAAAAGTAATGTTCCCGAGGGATCGACATTGACGCGGGCGGAGCCGCGGGCGAAAGCTAGTTTTTTATATTTCCTATTTTTTTATATTTATATTCCTAACAATATCAATACTACGCCCCGGCTCTGGGTCACCGGTGCCCAAATTCTCACGTACGGTCCACTGTGACCAACCTAAAAATTAGGAAAATCATGCTTACTTGTCACCAACCCATCCCACAAACAGCGTAGATGCGATCATGCCTGCGTTATGCACGGTACCCACTAGGGTTGCTTTCCATGACGCACACCCTAAGTCAAGCTGAAATAAAAATGTTGTTTATTATATTGGTCATTCGGGAAAAAAATATAGAAATAAAGTTAAATATATCAAAAAAAAGGTTTGTATCTTTTGGAAATTCCTCTTCAACAACTTAAGTGAAACCTAATTTTAATAACCTGATATCATATCAGCCACAAGAAGTCCACTGCTGGACATAGGCCTCCCCCAAGGATTTCCAATACAGCCGGTTGGAAGCGGCCTGCATCCAGCGTCTTCCTGCGACCTTAGTCAGGTCGTCCGACCATCTGGTCGGTGGATGTCCGACGCTGCGCCTGCCGGTACGTGGTCGCCATTCGAGAACCCTTCTGCCCCATCGGCCATCGGTTCTACGAACTATGTGCCCCGCCCATTGCCACTTCAAAGAGCTAATCCGCTAAGCTATGTCGGTGGCCTTTGTCCTCTTACGAATCTCCTCGTTTCTGATTCGATCTCGCAGAGAAACACCAAGCATAGCCCTCTCTATAGCTCTTTGAGCGACATTGAGCTTTCTTATGAGGCCCATAGTAAGGGACCACGTTTCGGACCCGTAAGTCATCACTGGTAACACACATTGATTATAGACTTTTGTCTTGAGACACTGAGGTATTTTGGACGAGAAGACATTGCGGAGCTTCCCAAACGCTGCCCTGATAACGATAGATAAATAACCTGATAGTGAACTAACAACCTGTCTTACTTTGCTATTATGTATGCACATACTATCACGTCTTTTTCCCTTGCAGGGTAGACAGAGCCCACATAAAAGCCACGTTGAGCACATCGTGCAGGTGGAGAACGGAATAGTGGTGTGTTGCTAGCCGCATCGCCAACTAACATGCTGCCTGATTTTCGCCCACTCCCTCGATCGGCTTATACAATCTGCGTGGGAAGAAAGAGCTGGTACATTTTAGGTATTTTTCATCCCAGATCCGCATGAAAGAGATAGGTATACACTCTTCTTATAGTCAGATGAAATCAAACCATGATCAAACAATACAGTGTGGTTTGCCAAGCGGCTATGGGGATAACTTGTATCAAGACGCGCTCGCTGCAAAGTCAAATAAATTATACTCATTGAAAGGAAAATGACGGAGTTATATAACTGCAACGTTGCGTACAAAAAGCTTAGTCTACAGCTACAAAAAAAAACAATAACTATTTATATGTCGTTTTATTATAAAACGAGGACTAACAGTGCCTGGTTTAAATTAAACCAATATCCGACCAAAATAAGTCGACACTTATTACTTTGACGTTTGGTCAACTGTCATTGTCAATTTGTTTTGAACGGGTAATGGTCTATACCAGGAGTGCTATTTTTGAAATGACTCCGTTCGTAAACGAGCGATATTTCCATACATAATAGCTCGAATACGTGTGTCACACTTCCAAAAATAGTACCCCAGGTAACACTGATAATGTTTACGCATACGTAAACATGACAAAGAACGGACGAGATAGGTATGTAAATGTAAACACAATCAACCAGTTACGTAATAACGATAATCTGTGGCCAATCTATGGCCTTGACCTTACACGCTGTGGAATTCTAAGGAAGTTTTTTGAACTAGCGGCGTAGTTAGAGTAGCGTGCGTTTGGGCAACCGCCCAGGGGAGCCGGGCAGGTAGGCGCTAACAGTGGAGAATTTATAACCAGTACGGTTTTAAATTTCATATGGGGTATTATTTAATGGTTAATGTAAGGTTAAGACCTGACCTAGTGTTAAAGCGCTATTTGCGATAAAAATATTAAGATAGCGCATCTTAATATTTTTATCGCAAATATCGCGTAAATATTGATTTTATCAATGTTTTCTGCTATTTAGATATTCTCTTCTCTCTTTACCAGCTGAATTTTAACACTAGCGCTTGAACACTAGGTCAGGTCTTAACCTTACATTAACCATTAAATAATATCGCGTAAGCATAAGTTAGTACTTAGTGACCTCAAGAAACGGTCATGAGTATTTACTCGTAGTAGGTAAAGATAAACATTAATTTTACGACTCTTAAGATGTATAAATCTATATGAACTTTATTTTTCCATGTAAACATATTTAGATACTTTTGTGATCTTGGATAATCAGTCATAAGTATGATAATCAAGGCAATAACAAGGCCATTTCAAATCGGCTCACAGTAAATTTCAAATTGTCATTAAATAAAATTATTAGAACCTTAATATTTATGAACTCAATGATGCGATGAACTGCTACAGCTACGATAAAGAATGGTCAACACAAACAGACAGACAGAAATAAAAATGAGAGAAAGGGCTTTTGCCTGACGATGGGACATTAATTAATCTCAAAATAATAAGTATGTAATAAATACAAGTAAATTATAACTAGAGCCGAAGACCGAAGTAATCTCTGATGTAGGAATTATAGGTTTACATAGCCTTTATAAAAATATAAATTAGAATATAATTCAAATGAATAGGAAGGCAGAAAAATTAACAAAGTTTTGACGCGTTGATGTCTTTTGATTAGATTGCATAGCACATCCGTCCGTCGGTCCGTCCGCGGATTATCTAAAAGATTGAATCTGAAATAAAAAAAAATATAAGTTTTCGATTCTATTCTTGTGAAAGAATCCAAAAAAAAGTGCTGTTCTGTTGACCTCTCTGGTGCTTTTTATTTACCAGAAGTAAAAAAGGTTTATGTATTGATTTAGACCGAAAACCGTAAGAGAATTTATATTTTCTTATCTTAAAAAAAGAGGGCCACTCTTTTTCAACAAGCGGTGTCTGAGATATTGATTTTTGAAACCAGAACGATCAATATAGACGCCACATCGATCAAAGAATTCCATGAATTATAGGCAAATAATAATATAATGAATATTATTCGTTTTAGACGTGACTATAAATAAAGTAATTAAAATATAATACTCAACTTACTATAGAAATGTCATCGTAAAACCACAATTGACATGAACAGATAAGAAAGGTGGATATTTTTTAAAGGAAAAGCCATTAAAATATATACTTTTAATTCTCATAATTTGTTCGTACAGATAATATTTATCTAACAAAATATATATAGATATAAATTTAAAATACCTTAACTAATGCTATAATTAAAAATAAATAATATTTACAGATCAAAGAGATATAAACATCACAATTTTATCTAACATAAAAAAAATAGTCGCTTTGAGAATAGAAAACTTTTTGTTTCAATCGTAGATAAAATTAAAGTGAAAAACAAAAATATAAAATAAAGATCATCAAGATCCGAGAGTATTAAAATATCGATTCTTAAAGGGTATATAAAATAAATTTACGTTACAAACATTCCTAAAACAGCCAGCAACAGCCAGTTCGGACTATTTACAAAAATACAATAGATAAATACACGTGCTGCAAACTTTTCACAAAAAACTTGGCGAATATAATCAAGTGCCTCACTCATTTTATGACATTATTGATCGCCATGGTTACTTTTTCCAGAGCGATCAATGCCATAGCAGTCAAATTTTCATTAATTCTGCAAAACTTGAAACATTAAGAATTCCATTGTTTTTCATTATTTTTATATTTTCAATATAAACACTCTAGGCCATACAATTAGCATGAGAAATAACTTGTCCTTAAAAAAATCGAAACATAGCAATCAATCATTTGGGAAACCAAAACCAGAGTGATCTATTACTTTCCTTCGTAAATCACCAAAGCGGGAATGCAGCACACGACAGCTCCTAACAAATGTTAAAACGCGACTGGGAACAGCTAGCTGAGGGAAAAGAGGGGGCGATGCGTTCAAAAACTAGGGATGTGCAAACGTTCTTATATCGTTCCAGAGTAATCAACGAAAACCGTCGGACAAATCTTTATTTTTGTATAGACGCAAAACTAAGTAAAATTTGCATGAAATTAATATAATTTACTAAAAACCACACTTTTTTTTAATATTCTAAACTTTTATGCTGTGGTCAAAATTGGGCAGTAAAAATGAAATATTTAACATTATTGTAACGAAACTGAAGTAAGGACACACCAGATCGATCAACTTTTGATGGTTCGGTATAATTTTTTATTAACTTCTAGTTAAGTTAGGAACCATTATGTTAATGTCCCAGATAGCCTGCTTGCCAAACTACAATAAACAATATTTTGAATGACAAATGTATCTTCTGACAACTGAATTCTCCACTAAGACGCTATTTTTTTTTTTGTTTGGAGAATTAGAAGAGGACTTCTTGCGGCTAGTATGAAATGTACATGGTGAAATGTAAGAAATAAACCTATACCCAGATAAAATTTTGCCTGAAAAAATTATGATTTTAAATAATTAAAATAGTAACAACAGGTAACGTACGAAGTTAGCTACTGGCCAACATGTTTCGACCTCATCCGGAGGTCTTCTTTGGGCGAATGTGGATCGAGACGAGGAGACGCGCGTCCAATATCCCGATTTTCCGATCCGGCCAGTAGCTGACTTCGTACGTGAGTAGGGTTACTCACGTTCGAAGTCAGCTACGGGTATTGTTATATATTTTAATAATAACAATATCTCACGTTAGTTTTAATAAAAAAAAAGACATTAAACATATCAGCAGCACGTTTAGCCACATCGGCTTTAGTACCTGCAACGTGCTATCGATTCGTTATCAAACAGTCTCCTACCAGTTTATGGCTGATGCTCAATTATGTTTACGTAACGCAAGCTCGTGTTAAAACACAAAGCATCGTGTTTACCTGTTGGATTGGAGATTCGCAGCGTGATCTGTTATGTAATAAAACTAATATGGCGTTAATAATACTCGTAGCTGTCTCATCTTATACGTATTTTCTTGAAGCTTTAAAACTAGTCAGGTGTGTAACACTAGGACAGGATATCATATAACATCAATCGTGGACGACCACGATTACTTACATGGACGGACTTGATCTTGACCACCTGCATGTGATATAATTGTGATAAAAATATTCTAGGTAGGTTATAAATTATAATTAAATGAATTTCTTTATTGCAAAATATCTGTTACAAATAAAAACATCACACAATTTCTTAAACACTTTCACAAATAAGTATGTAATAAAAAATGCCACCCAGAATCTTACCCGCCTCAAAGGTTCCCATTACTGCAGCGGCACTTCCTCTTTGAATAGCTATGGAAAGCCTTTGAACCAGATACCATCCGGAACGGTCATATCCTCTTTCCTTTAAACGACCCACCTCACTAACAAAGATTTTGGCTTCTGGGCACCAAGGCCCACCAGTTTCGACGGCGAAAGGAACAAATTCTTATATAAAATTGTAGGTATAATTATGGTAAGAAGCGGTTGTGCTCAGTGGTGTAAGAGCGCGACCTTTTAGCGAAAGATCCTATAGGTTCAAACCTCGCCCGGCCCGACCTGTTCATCTGAGTTTGTAGACCAATTTCACTCATTTATCGAAATGAAATGAAATTTATTTATATTGCATAAAATGTGGTACATACAATGGTGGAAAATCAAGAAGGTATCACACCATAGATTTAAAAAAAAAAATTTCGTCTCTCGTTTCACACATTTAGTCATTTCTGACGTGCAATAGACAATATTGTCATTGGTGATTATTAAAACTTGGACTGAAGTACGGCTCATGTTTCGACCGAATCAAAGGCTTTCTCATAGTCCACAAACGCTAAGTATAATGGCCGGTTATACTCTTTAGTCTTCTGTATAACCTGCCGCAGCGTATGGATGTGGTCTATGGTACTGTAACCTTTTCGGAAACCGGCTTGCTCGGGAGGTTGGAAGGCATCAAGCCTGTTCATGAGACGATTCGTGATTACCCTCGAAAACAGCTTATAGACGTGGCTCAGGAGCGTGATGGGTCTGTAATTCTTCAGTAGAGTATTATCACCCTTTTTGAAGAACAAAACCACCACACCCCTGTTCCATGCCTCTGGCGTAACGCCCTCGAGCAAAATGGAATTAAAGAGCTTCTGAAGGACTTTCAGTACGGTTCCGCCCGCTTTCAGAAGCTCTGCTGTGATTCCGTCTTCGCCCGGCGCCTTGTTGTTTTTAAGCTGTTTGAGGGCAATCCTAATCTCGTACAGGCTGATGTCCGAGATATCTTCGGTATAGTGTCGTCGTGTGTGTGCCTCGTGTGTCGTCGTGTGTAATCATCCTTATCCTTATCCTTATCCTTACTTCCTTATCCTTATCCTTACTAATATTATAAATGCGAAAGTGAGTTTGTTTGTTTGTTTGTTACGCTTTCACCCCGTAACAACTGAACCGATCATCATAAAATTTTGCATACAAGTTCTTTGGAGTACGGAGAAGGACATAGGCTACCTTTTATCCCGGGAAAAAGTACTATTCCCGAGGGATCGACATTGACGCGGGTGGAGCCGCGGGCGAAAGCTAATTAAATTATAAATTTCAAAATACTTGGTCACTTTGTCAAATATTCCTTAACATTATAATAATATTTATTTACCAACCAACTATATACCATCTAAGGGATCATTCATGTACAGCCATTTTCATCGAAATCTACCTGCTTCCTTTGAAGAAAAACATCGTGAGGCAACCTGTATAATATTTATGGTTATGTAAAACATATCTAGAAGGTACAATAAAAGTAAGTTTGGTCTTTACTATATATATATATATATATATATATATATATATATATATATATATATATATATATATATATATATATACACAAGGTCTAATTAAATTAAGCGCAAATATTCTGAGTTTCATATGCCAAAGAAATGCCGTAGCAAATTTCAAGAAATCGACCCGCTAGTTTTTATTTTTGTGATTTTATACATTTTTTTTATTAGATATATTTAAAATTACAATCGATTAATCTGCTGTTTTGATTTTCGACACTGGTCTCGATCCATAGTAGATAATAGTACAAAGTTGTTCGCCAAGAAAGCGTTTTTTTGTACACAGGGTGATTTTTTCGTCTGTGTTTCTAAATGTCCTATTTTGCTCCTAAAGCAATTCTAGCATTTTTTTTAAATCTATTATTTCTAGCTTAAGGGCCCTCAAAATATCTGCGCTAAGTTTAAATTGAGCTTATTAAACTCACCGTAGAAAATACCGAATTGTCATGCTCATAAAGCCACTGCGTGCAAGGCTCGACGGTCTCCTGAAAGGTCGCGTTGGAGCACACTCGGTTGTTCTTCTCGTACGCTGTCATGTCCAGCACTGGCTTGAAGCAATTCTTATCCAGCCCTAAGGGCCACCATTTGGGAGGCGTCACGCTTGGATTGGCATTATCACATTCAGGAACTAAGCATCTGGAACAATTTTACATAAAGTTAAATTAACAGAGGAAAATTTGTACAAAATTTGTCGCCATTCTTTTGACAACCACTCTTTCATGCTGAATTGGGAGAAAAGAAAAAACGTAGAATATACCTCTTCTCTTCCCGCGCAGATCATAAAAGTCGATCGAGGGAATGGGTAAAATCTGAGGAATCATGTCAGTCAATGTCAATAGGCGATGCGGCTAGCAATCCATCACTATATTGATTCCGTTTTCCACCTAATGTCAACCAACATGCTAAACATGGCCTTTAGGTATTATAGACCTATGTCTATAATACCTTATTTCTCCACGTCTTTTTCCCTTGCAGGGTAGACAGACCCTAGGCTCTGTCTACCCTGCAAGGGAAAAAGACGTGATACTTTGTATGTATTAGCGTTGGTACCTTCGGTTAAAAACAGGCCGTAAAACTACTCAGTGTTACGACTGTAGTTTTTACTTCGGTTAGTCGAACGTGATGATACTGGATGCCTCTATGGTCACTATAGACCTACAACTACCTTAAGCAACACTTTAATAAGATGCTACTGATGTTATGTCCATTTTGATGTATCTCTTGCTAACTAGGTAACTATACCTATATACATTTAAATAAATAAAATAATAAAATAAATATATACGGACAAATCACACAGATTCTAAATATCTCTATATCTCTATAAGTATATTAAATATCTCGATTTACTCCGTATTTCAGAAAATGTTGGGAAGGTACAGCAAGCCTTTTGGTAACGGTTATCAATATTGATGCTAGTCGTTAAGCTTGAAAAATTGGTCATCATTTTTGACCACTTACACTCACAAAAAACAACAAATAACTTGCTACGTGTATCATACGAGGGCCTTGCCAGACGGGCCGGTCCGCCCCTACAGACAATGTAATATTGTCTGTGTACGCCCCCAACTGATAGATGATGACCTTGTTGGTTGGTGATTCGGCGCGATGATGGCCGAACGTGTGGAGGGAGGGACCAAAACAATGATTACTTTTTTGAGAAATCGTATAAGAGTGGTTAGCGAGCTTTTTTCCCCCTATACTAGTGCATATGCTACTCTATTATTTTCTTTGGAGAGTAATAGGTACTTAAGTTTTATTTTTATCTATTAAAAATGTTGTGAAGTTTGTCTGTAAAGTCGGTTTATGGACGATAATATTACGTGAGAACGGAGGGGAAAAATCTATGGTGGTTACGTTAGAAGACAGATAGATGCGTCACGACGCCATTACGCCATTCGCGCCTCTCTATCGCTTGTTCCGCGCTCTCGCTTGTACATGGAACGTGACACTTTATCGTGCGTGCAGCCGATCTCGTCAATAAATGTAAATGCCTAATTACAACTAGTTTCAAGTAGGTTCTTAGTTTCTCGAATGTGAAGCAAAGAAGGACGACAATCAATTTCACTTATCATGAGCTCAATAATTTGCTGGAACGTTTTGATTGATCGGAATCAATTGTTTAAGAGGTGTGGGTTACTGGCAATAAAGCTGGTGGTAAATTGGTTGAATTTGTCTCGATATGCAGCTGTTACATTGGCATCCTTCTTATAAGTCGAATAGTGCTGAAAAAGACCTCCAAAGGAAGCAAAATTGTTGGTATTAAATAACAACAATTTTGCTTCCTTTGGAGCTTCCTATCAAAAATACGGTTATAAATTTTTATATCCGTATTTTTGATACACGGTGACGGGACGGTTGGAAAAAATTGATTCATCAGCCCCGTTGGTCAACGATGACACTGATCAAGTGCCATCTGCACCGGTGTGTGTTTTTTAACGGGGCGGATAGCACAGAATTGTCAGCATCCGCGCCGGTAGTGTGAAGTAGGAAGAGTTAAATAAAAAAGAGTATGTAAGGTACAATCAGCATTTATTATAGTAGAGGATATTGATTGGTTTAATACATATTTTTGTTTAAATAATATACTATCCGCCCCGTAAAAAATACAGCATACCGGGGCCGATGAATCATTTTTTCCCAACCATCTCGTCACCGGCGCCGATCCACCGCGGCGGATAGGAGTTATTCCTGTAGAATTATAATATCTATGGTTGGTACAATATATGAATCCTGTCATTTTCCTGCCCCTAGGGACATCCCGCAAGCTTGCCCCGACTCCTCTTCAGCTCCGAATAGACAGAGGAATCCTACAATCCAACCCTCGCACAAGCCACCGAAACAGAGTGCGTTTAGGACTAGCTCCGATTACTGGTGGTCCCGGGTGACTTACACCCTGGATAAGCCCTTCTGGCAACGTAGCTTTCGGCCCATAAGGCAAAAGATGAGAGTTGCTGCTCTCCAGAGGCTTTTGCCATAGATTCCCAATTTTCGATTTTAATATGAAACCGAGCATTGTAATGCTATCAATATAATAAATTGATAAAGCTTTCTCCACTTTAATCAACTTTCAATTCATCGATATTGAATCACGTTGGATACCACACTTCTAAATAGTGGGTAGTAATGGAGATTTGGTACGCATGCTTCGAATGCGTGACTCAGTGGTTGAAAGCATTGACGGGTCAAATGGCGAAAAATTTTTTCAACGCATATTTGCTATTAATGTAATTAATAGATTCTCAAATTTGGCCCTTCAGGCTATGCATGCACGAAAACGCGGTCTATCAGGCAATATAAGAGATTGCCGTCTAACCAAGCCTTATGCACACTGGCAATGCAAAAGCCGATCTCCTTTCTGGGGCTTTGGTGATGTTGTCTGTACAGGTTGAGGGCACTCTGCCCTCGCCTCAAACGCCCGGTGAAGTTGCAAAGGCTCACTTAGAGCTAGCTACATAGTCAATTAGCTGTGCCCGCGACTCCGTTCGCGTACATAACATTTTCTATATTAAATATATACTTAGAATAAAATTAAGTCTATATCCTGTGTCCTGTAGGTATTAAATGTTTATCTACCAAGATGCATAAAATTCAGTTAATTCGTTTATGAGTTATGGAAGAACACACATACAGAAAAAAAACCGGTCAAGTGCGAATCGGACTCGCGCGCGAAGGGTTCTGTACTGTTATCTATAGAAACGGCAAAAAAATCATCTCTGTTGTATGGGAGCTTTTGTTAAAGTGAATATATAACTAAATATTCTGTGAATATTTCATACATCTACCTATTGCCGTTATCAATGTCGAGCAAAAACAAGCAAAAAAATCACGTTTGTTGTAGCGATGCTCCCTTAAATATTTATTTTATTCAATTTTAGAGTAATTGTTGTTAATTAAAGCGGCAACATAAATACATCATCTCTGAAAATTTCAACTGTCTAACTATTACGGTTCTTGAGATAGAGCCAGGTGACAGACGGACAGACGGACAGCTAGATAGACAGACGGACAGCAGAGTGATATAAATAGGGTCCCATTTTTACCCTTTGGCTACGGAATCCTAAAAATGATTTTTCTAGTTCGTAATGTCCTGTATGTAATGTCCTTACTTGGCTGGTTTATTTATTTCTAACAAGCTTCTCTAGACCGACAAGCGTCTAGTACCTACGTTTTTGTTTGAAAATTCTAATATAATTAGATAGCAGCTCAACTCGGATATTAAAGAATATACTTATTTAAATCTAAATAAGTAGAATGTAAATATAACACCGAAGAAGTTTCAATAGAAATCAAAAAAAGGTAAAAAAAAAACAAATATTTACCTATGATCGACTTCTTCAGCAACAAACACATAATTTACATGAGCCATGGACACAAACATCAGGGGTAAACATATCAGAGCATATTGTAAAAATTGAAATCTACCGAACTTATCTACTTCTTTAAAAATGTCATTGACCGTTTTCGACGCCACAGTCACCACCGTCATTGTTTTTTAAAAAATATAGTGTCCTTTTTTTTTATTTTCATTCAACATTTAAACGAAGAACACATCGATACTGTTTCGTTGTTTTAAAAATAAATGTTGTGCTTTTTTAAATTTTCATTCAAAATTTAAACGATAAACATATCGATACAGCTACGTGACGCAAAGTGATTTCAAAGTTAGGTACGCGGTCGCTCTACCACTGTGTGGCGATTGGACTCGACGACTAAAGAAATATCGTAAAATTAGTGCTGATGCTAATTCGTCATCGACTATAGCTAAGATTCCAATTCTGATTGATAATATTATTACGAAGGTATAGCTGCCTATTGAAATATCTACGAATACTGCTAACCTTTATGTTCTTAGTCAGCAGACAGTGTTTTGTTGATTTCGTAACTTTTTTAATTCGTCCTCTCATTACCATGGCATTCTGGAAAGCCTCCTGTTATGATAAGTTTCTTATAAACCCTCTAGGAAAGTTGTCATTAAGCAAGAGGTCTTGGCAGGTTAAATCATTATTTTTTTCTCTACGGTATTGTGAAGTTATTAGACCTATTATTTTTTCCATTGCTCTGCAGCTTTTACTATCATCGCGATGAAGATTTACAGCGACTTCTTTTTATTAAGTACTAGCTGTTTTCCCGCGACTTCGTCCGCGTAAAACATAGCCTATTTTCAGCGCAGATAGTGTAGCTTCCCAACTGTGAAAGATTTTTTCAAATCTGTCTAGTAGTTTCGGAGCCTGTTCGTGTTCTCAAACAAACAAACAAATCTTTCCTCTTTATAATATCAGTACAGTGTATAGATATAGATTACTGGCGTATTATTAAGTATGTACTTATATACACCTAATATGGCCAAATACATTTAATTATATTTTATTATTCCAAAATTCCAAATATGTCCCTTTAATTAATGCACTTTGTATAAGATTATAGGGTGCTCTAAAGAGAGCCTGTGAATCACAGGTTCTTACGTAGGGTAGCTAAGTAGCTACCCTACTCTACATGTTTTAGATCTCGTAAGTTACTTGTGAACTCGTGTGAGACGTGATAAGATGTATACCTCATTTGTTCATGATTTCATATGAATCCAGGAAAGAAGCGAATTTGCCGTAAGTAGAGTTTAAAAGCCGAAGCCCATGAACATGTTTGGCAAAAAGGGGTAAGTAAGTAATTTCCTTCTCGTTCTTCCTTTCTCAAGACTTCCTATAAATGGAACTGAAACTAAAAATATTTTCTTCAAACCCATACGTGCTGGGAGTCTATAGATAGGTCTTTAAAAATGACATTGAGGCAATGCAGTGAGGTTTCTACAATATTTTTTTTTTCAAAGTTAAACTTTTGAAAGATGGACACTTCCGAAGTGGTAAAATGTATCTATACTGTAGACCTCAATGATTCAACGAAAATTGGTTTGAACGAGATATTTTTATGCATAGTATCACGTCTTTTTCCCTTGCGGGGTAGACAGAGCCTAGGTCTATAAGACCTGAAGGCCACGTTTAGCATGTTGGTGGGTTAGGTGGAAAAGGGAATCAAAATAGTGATGGGTTGCTAGCTGTATCGCCTATCAACATTCCTCCGATTTTACCCATTCCCTCGATCGGCTTTTATCATCTGCGCGGGAAAAGAAGCAGCTGGTATATTCTACGTTTTTTCTTTTCTCCTAAAATATAAGAAAACGTGTTACTAAATTATAAATAGGCTAGGATTCCCTATGTCTTGGAGCGCAGCGTCTTCCCCGAAATAAATAAATTAAACCTTCCTCCTAGTTGTCAGCCAAGACGATAGTTGTTTTGACTTGATGATACTCCTGGTCCCTGGTTCAAGATCTTATTTTAAAATACGTCCGTGCTGAGGCACGAGCTTCTCAAAGATAAATAAGTTTAGCACTGGGATTTCAGAAATTCAGCTATAGATTTTTGAAAATAATCTTTATTGGTAAACCGGCTGTATATATTTAAATGACTTTGCTCCAAAGCGTAACGTTGTCAAAAAACGTCAAATCGTTGACATTTCCTGTCTGTCATGTCATTCACAGTTTGAAAGAGTATGTTGTGTGACAACTAGAAATGGCGGTCAGCGCTTCACGTAAATAATTCTAACTTTTGCATTAACATCTGTGAAAATGCATATAAAACAGGTAAAATTCCATGAAATTAGCTATTTAAATGTTATTAGTAATGTAACACTGCGAAACACGGAATGGCTTTGGTGTAATACGTGATTTGAAAGTGATGTCGATTGTTATTGTTTGCAGGTCATTATTCAGGGTTTCAAGAGTTATAGAGAGCAAATCGTGGTGGAACCTTTTGACAAACGGCATAATGTAGTCGTCGGACGTAATGGTTCCGGAAAAAGTAACTTTTTTCATGGTTAGTATGATAAATGGTTCATATGCGCGTCCTTTGGGACAAACGTCAACATAACCATAATTCTGTGATTCTTAAGGCTTCAAATACCTGCACAAACCTTGGTACAAATAGTTTAAAGTTCTAAAAGCACTACAAACTACGTATTTATGACAGTCTCCTTTACCTCTTCTGTTAAAGTGTTTTGTTTTGTATGACCTAAAAATGTTTGAGTACTTCTTGTACCCAAGCAATGCCTTCAATTCAATCATTGCTTTTGTCAAACTTGATGTGTGGAAAGAAAAAATATACTGGTTCTATTGCACAATAAAACTCGTTCACTATCGTTTTGAAACAGTGCAGTGTTTCCTCACTGTCTTCTCAATTTTACAAAAGCAGCTATGAGCTTACCAACTCTTAAATTTTTAAAAAAACCTGATGTATTGTTTCAAGCTTTTTGCACAAGATGTAAAAATTTAAGATATATTATTACTAAATTTTGTTTTCAGCAATTCAATTTGTGCTGAGCGATGAGTTCTCACATCTCCGACCTGAGCAGAGATTGGCCCTACTCCACGAAGGTACTGGCCCGAGGGTCATTTCTGCTTTTGTGGAGATTATATTTGACAACTCAGACAACAGAATTCCTGTGAGTTTATAATTATTTATTTTAATAGTCCTTTACAGATAAAAGTTCTCTAAATCCTATTGTCCTGAAAGTAACCTATTGTCCTATTTTATCATCATTTAAATTTAATCCTGTTAACAAATTAAGAAAAAAATTTCTTCTTGTGTAGTAAAATAGTACAAAAAACACAAGGAAAGACAGAAAAGTGACACTGGAGTAACTTATCATACCGAGCGAGGCAAACTGCTGGCCTATCTACCTCTGCTATGTTGACACCATAGCATTCATTAGATAATGTTGACACCGCCCTGTGACTTTGAGTGCATAAGTTTTATGTTATGATTTGAGTTAAGTTTGTTTGCGTAAATGGGCCTGATATTGAATCGTTAGTTGTACGAAAGTTATGCTTCCCTAATTTTTCTAATTCAATGCTAGTAACACTTGATTCAAATTCAAAACGTTTATTTAATATAGGTTTCTTTAAACACATTGTCATATTTCACTTCTCAACAATTGTTGATGTCAAAAATTTACTTATGGTTAAGTTTAATGCCGCTTCCAAAGCAGAGTGCAGAAGAAGCGGCTACAAACTGCACAGTGCATTTTCTCCAAAAGACGTCCACTCACAATTTTTATTCCACATACCTAGGTTAGGACCTAGGTATGTGCACTGAGTATACATTGGTTAAGTTTAATGTCATGTTTAATATAAATTGAAAAATAATGTCATATTATTGAAATGAATAACACTGAAATATGAAATGATATATGTAAAAATGTCAAATTAAGTACCTACTAATAAGATTATACACATAAGTTATTACTGAAAACACAGTGTACTTCCTAAGAAGCTGCTTTAACACTTTCACTGCCTTAGAAGGTGTAAACACTAGTAGGTATGACATAGTTTCAAAACTCTGTATTGAATGAGTTAAAATTTTGTTTTAGTTATAAAGACAATCAGATTGAAAATAAAATTGTTTTGTAGATTGAAAAGGATGAGATATTCCTCCGACGTGTCATTGGCTCCAAGAAAGACCAGTTCTTCCTGAACAAGAAGGTTGTGCCTCGCTCAGAAGTACTCAATCTCTTGGAGAGTGCCGGCCTATCCAACTCCAACCCTTACTATATTGTGAAACAGGGAAAGGTAAGTGGAACTACTTTGACAGATTTCTAAATGTTAACAATGAATCATCATCATCATCATCATCTCAGACATAAGAAGTCCACTGCTGGACACAGGCCTCCCCTGAGGATTTCAAATAGACTGCTGCGTCTTCCGACCTTAGGTCCCCTGTTTGGTATATCAATAAATAGCAGTAACTTTTACACCCAGTTAGATGTTTTTATATGACTACAGTATATTTTGTATTTTTCTGTTATATTTGGCATCCTTAATCTTATTGTATAAAAAAGAATTGCTTACTACAAATTATTGTTGACAAAGATATTGAAGTTAATAATGTTAATGCCTTCCATATTTCCAATACTACCTGCACATTAATATATATTAATGTACAGGTCTCACAACTCACACTCAATGCTTTCCTGCACAAAAGCTAAGGCTCAATTTACACTGCTATAGAATCAAGCAGAATTTTAATAGATATGCCAATAATGTTTAAATTTGTATGAAGAAGAAATAAAAGAATGCTCAGAGTCATGCAACATCTCAGAGTTTATAAGTCGCACATTTCAGTGCTTGGCCAACACATTGTGCCATTACTTTTTCAGATTAACCAAATGGCCATAGCCCCGGATTCACACAGATTGAAGTTACTTAGAGAAGTTGCAGGCACCAGAGTATATGATGAAAGAAGGGAGGAATCTGTGACCATACTCAAAGAAACTGTTGGCAAGGTTGGTATTTGTATTATTTGAACTGACTCTTTTAGCTATTTTGGTTTACAAATTTCTCAATCATAATCATCATAATCATCATTACAGCCATAAATAGTCCACTACTGAGCAAAGGCCTCTACCAAAGATACTTCGTTCTATGTGATATTGCCATACTCACTACGCTTGGCAGGCAGGTTGGCGAGCGCAATTTAGTTGCCTTCTTGTGCTTCCTATGCTGCCCATAGGAAGCATTTTAAAACTAGGGAAAGATAGGAATTTGTTGGGTTTCGAAAGGAAATGGAGGTATTGGGATACTACTCACTTAGATGAATGATGGAAAAGCAAGTAGCAGCTTGGGAAGCCGAGCCCGTGAACCCGATGATGATACCTTCAACCACCAAACAGGCAGTTGTGGATGACATCCCTGGCCAAATAATAAATAGAAAATACAAATTACAATGACATATCAGGTATTTCACACATTTCATGTATCTCCCTTTCTGAACTAAACTGGAAAATTTTGTTAATAAATTTTGGGGCAAACTGAGACATATAATGATCGGAATACATGGATTTTAAAATGTGAAGAACATGCTGCCTTTGTTAAATTATTAAAAAATGGCGATTTTAACTTTGGCCGCGTCTTGCTAGAATGTGGTCAGTATACTGCCCTGCGGTAACGGGAAGTCTAACCAGAGTAGGGTTACCATTTAGGAATTTGAATAATCCAGGCAAAATGCCGGACATTTAGATAAAAATCCGGACTTATTTTAGAAACATTAACCACTTGGTTTAGTTCAGTGCTATGATAACCATGGCAGGCAGGCAGACGCTCGCATTGCGAGGGGGGTAGGATGCGGGCGGGGATTGTTCGCCTTGTTTTGCCTGGTGGCCTTTATTACTCATATTCCATAAATCCGGACAAATTAAAAGGCCAGAACAGAGTCAAAAAGTCCGGACATGTCCCGGACGGATGGTAACCCTAAACCAGAGTCAAGGTAGTCTTGGTAGGTAGACAAAAAAGCAGTCACTATAAGTATTTACTATACGGTTTTTATTTTATGTTCTTCCTCCTATATTCATTTTATTGAGAAATACTAAAGTAAGAATAGTCGTCGACTAGTCGGAACCTCTAGTAATTGTGTATTTTCACCATTTTTATCAGGTGGAAAAAATCAACGAATTTCTCCAGACTATAGAAGAACGATTGAAGACACTGGAGGAAGAAAAAGAGGAATTGAAAGAGTACCAGAAATGGGATCGAGCGCGGCGAGTATTGGAGTTCATCATACACGACACGGAGCATCGCGAAAATAAGCGGAAGCTTGAGGAGGTTTGCTATCTTTTTATGAGCGTTTAATATACTTACACTGAACCAGTGTTACCCTCACACCTTTTACAAGCTTTTATTTAACTTGCGATGTGTGTATGTAACTATGTTTGTTCGGGTGAAATCTTGCAACTCAATTTTGGAGCAGATATCTTTTACATTTTTTAACATTCCTCCTTTTTTAAAAAGAGTAATAAATAAATATGTCTGTTTGCACAAAACTAGTATCTGCATTTTAGCTCCACACCATTGAACTACCGATTGAGCTGAAATTTTGTATACTTGTTTAGTACCGATGACAATGCATGGCTGCGTGACGTCATTCTAAATCCGACATTGCGGAACACCCAAGATGGCGGACTAGCTCTTTTTAATGTATTCCGGCAATATGGATATCAAATTAAAGACTCGCTATGAATAACTCTAAATATAAAGTTTTGTATATAAAAGCTTGTTTTAAAAAGTTTTTTTACTTTTAATTTATCTTTGTTTGCAGTTGGAGAAAATGCGTTCTAACAGTGGCAAAGAGCAGCAACATTACGCCGATATGGTCCGAGAGGCACAAGACCACGTTAGGGAAGCAAACAGGTATGTGTACATGTTCACTTTTGTAACTAAAAACTTGTCATCTTTTAGAAAAATACATAGTTTGTTGAAAATCTTTCAATGGGCAGGTCCAAATTGACTCAGAAATCCTATCCTCATTTTCGCACTGTATGAGCAGTACACGGCCAGTAAGTCAATCCATAACCCAGTGATTCCTTTTCCTATCTTCATCAGCCTATCGTAGCCTATTTTTGGACTAAGGCCTTTCCCAGTTCCTTCCATTTCTTCTTGTTCTATGTACATCTTTTCTATAACTTGCCAGCCACCTTCGGAATGTCATCCACCCAGCGCGTCCTCGATTTTTCCGCGTTTCTATGCCCCATTCTTGGACGCCAAGCAGAAATTTGCTGACTCCATCTGTCATCTGTGCGTCCCATAATGTGTCCAGCCCATTGCCACTTAAGCCTGGCAATCCTCTCTCCAATGTTTACTCCTCCAGATCGTCTCCTAATCTCTACGTTTCGTTTGCGGTATCGGATTGACACTCGCAGCATTGATCTCTCCATAGCCCTTTGAGCCACCTTCAGAGTGGACATATGTTTTTTAGTTAGTGGCAAAGTTTCGTATCCGTATGTCCAATTTAGGCAGAATGCACTGGTTAAATGCACGCAATTCCTACCTTACCCACTGGGTAAGGTAGGAATTCCGTGCAACATTCGGCCACAATGTTGTTATTAAAACCTACCATTTTGTTCTTGTCCTGTGTGCATCTTTTCTATAACTTGCCAGCCACATTTGAGATGTTATCTTCGTAGCGCGTCCTCGGTTTTCCCGGGTTTCTATGCCGCAGACACATTCTTGGACGCCAAGGTGAAATTTGCGGACTCCATCTGTCATCTGTGCATCTCATAAGATGTCCAGCCCATTGCCACTTAAGCCTAGCAATACTCTCATTAACGTCTACTACTCCAGATCGTCTCCTAATCTCTACGTTTCATATTCGGTCTCAGAGCATTGATCTCTCCATAGCCTTTTGAGTCACCTTCAAAGTGAATATATGTTTATTAGTTAGTGGCTAAGTTACGCATCCGTATGTCAATTTAGGCAGTATGCACTGGTTAAATGCACGCAATTCCTACCTTACTTACCCACTAGGTAAGGTAGGCAACATTCGGCTAAAATGTAATCAACTGGCTAACTGGTCTTTCTCATTTATTGGCGTAGTGTAAACGGCCTATTAAGTCCTGATGATGATGATGAAGACAGCCCTGTGACCATAGTATGGCACGCGTGACACCGTATATCGATGGCGATTAGTTATTATAATAACGCGTTATAAACGGCGTCGCGGGTGCTATGCTACGGGGGCTGGCTATGTCGTAACTATACCATCTGGTCGGGCCCCAGCAAACTTATTCAATAGGGCCCTGGAATGATAGTTTGAATTCAGCGATTGGCTTCTTGGTTTATTTACCCTTCTATATACTGCTCCTAGCCGCCCCCCATAGCATTTTGCCAGGATACCATCCTGTAGTTACGCCACTGGGGGTCTTACTTTATATCTATTCATGTATAGTGATTTTTTTATTTCGTTTCTATATTTATATTCATATTTGCAGAAAACTGAAAGAAGCCCGCAAAGACGTCGCCGCAGCTCGTGAGGAAAAGGACATCCTGTCGACGGAACAGCAGCAGCTTTTGCGAGAGAAAACCAAGCTCGAACTTGGCATTAAGGATCTGTCCGATGATGTCGATGGCGACAACAAATCTAAGGTACAAGAAATATATAAATACATAGTACAGTCACGAACATTGAATACACAAGATTAATACACTTCGGTTCTTAAGTCAATGTGATAAGGTCTAAAATATTTTATTTTTATTTTCTTAAGTACACATACAGACAATTTACAATGTTGCAACAGATTTTAAAAGATATGCATAAATGATTTAAAACGATCAAGTAAATGTCCAAAATTTGTGTACATAGCATGATCTACATAAGAAAGCCAATAACAGTTATATTATAATATTTAAACAAGATTTTTAGAGAAATACTTAGAGTTACTTAAACAAATTTGGAATTTAAAAAAAAATGGAATACAATTGTATAGATATCAATGCTCATAACTACATATTTTACAATTTGGGGTAGTAGCCAGCTTGCGAGGTAAATCCTGCTTCTAATTAAAGAGCTAGGCTCTTGTCTGTGGAGTAACCAATGTCCTATATTGTTCCTTGTTTAGAGCTAATCTTTTTATTTCCGCTTTAAACGTTAATCTATTTTAAATGTCCCCTAAATATCCCCTAAATACTACACTCTCCTCGCTGTCCAGACAGGTTGGAGAGGTCTCATTGATTTTTTTAAGCTTTGTTTAGCTTGTATATCCTAAGTCGCCTCTTACGACCTGCATGGGAAGACTAGAGTGGTCCTATTCTAGCTGGAAACCGCACGGCTAGCTTTCAACAGTATTGGTCGCCTACACGCCTGAAGGGCTTTTTAATTTTATCATCTTTATCATTTACTAGCTTTTGCCCGCGGCTCCGCCCGTGTCAATGTCGATCCCTCGGGAATAGTACTTTTTCCCGGGATAAAAGGTAGCCTATGTCCTTCTCCGTACTCCAGAGAACTTGTATGCAAAATTTCATGATGAACGGTTCAGTAGTTACGGCGTGAAAGCCTAACAAACAAACAAACTCACTTTCGCATTTATAATATTAGTAAGGATAATCTGATTTTATCATTTATTTTTCCATTTCTAGTAATGATTACAATTTTTATTATATACATGATTATTTTTTTACTTCACATATCATTTGGTGAATGTAAACATTTATTTTACAACAAAATATTGTTGACGTTAATTTACTTAAAGCTAAGTTTAGAGCCGCTTCCACAAACTGCACAGCGCATTTCCTCTAAGTTTGTCGTAAAGTTCAAGGTTACCTTATAACGTATGAATTGCTGGTATATTATAAAAAAAAAATATTTACTTTTCCAAAGGAAAGAGCCGAAGCAGAACTAGAGCGTCTCCGGCAACAGATCGCGGAAAAAGAACGCGAGCTCGAAGAACTAAAGCCCAAATACGAGGAGATGAAGGCCCGGGAGGAGGAGTGCACCCGGGCCTTGGCGCTCAACCAGCAGAAGAGACAGGAGCTGTACGCCAAGCAGGGACGAGGCACGCAGTTCACGTCCAAACAGGATAGGGATCGCTGGATCGAGAAGGAGTTGAAGTGAGTTTACATTCATGTTCTGTCTGCAGCTCCGACATCAAAAAAAAGAGGAGGTTATCAATTTGGTTGTTTTTTTAAATGATTGTTACCCGTCCCAGTGTATGTAACGAATTACGAATTAAAAAAGTGTACAAACACAAAGACCGCTCTCATTTTGTCCTATGCATACGCGCACGCTTGGCTTAGTTACGGAGTTATGATGTGGGGTTAAAAGTGTGGTTGAATACTGGCCAATATAAAGCAACCGCAGAGCTGTAAACAATATTTATCCGATCGATTTTCGATCGGTTCGGTCCTATTTAAATTTACTTAAAATCGTCAGCCAAGACCCAGGTCAATCTGAAAAAGATTGTTTTCCATTATGACCTGACCGGGAACCCGGGCACCCTCGTGTCGCAGGCTGGCGTGTTAACCACTGCGCCACGTAGCTCTTTTGGGACCATTGCTTTTCCGACATTCATTAAAGCAATCTAAAAATTGATATTCATCATCAGGTCCTTTTTAGTCTCCCCTACAGGAGCACGACCCTCTCTGTACTACTAGGGCCATACTTGGCCAGAGCAGCCAGAGAACTTGGCCTACACTCTCCACGCTGGCCAGACGGGTTGGAGAGGTCTCTTAGATGTTTATAAGCTTTGTTTAGCTTGTATTTCCTAAGTCGCCTTCTACGACATCCACGGGAAGACTTGGAGTGGTCCTATTCTACTCTGCCGGATACCACACGGCTACCTGTAAAAAATTGATATTGCTTTATAACAACTATTTTTCAGATCCCTCAACAAACAAATAAAGGACAAAAAGGATCACGAGACCAAACTCCGCGACGATCTGCGACGTGACGCTACCAAGCTGACAGAACTCGAGAAGAGAATAGAGGAGATGACCAAAGAGATGGAGAGGCAGCGTGTGGCTATAGATGAGCATAACAAACAGTATTACGAGTGCAAGAAGAGGAAGGACCAGGAGCAAAGCGCTAGGAAGTAAGTCATAGTTGTATGTCTATCTAGTTGCGACGTCACCAAGTTCACAGAACTCGAGAAGAGTATAGAGAGATTGCCTAAACAAATCAGAACAATAAATGGTATCAAATCTTTCAAGACACACCTCTACAATCTTCTGATCAACAAATGATATTTGGCTATTACACCATACAATGTATGGTGTAATAGCATACCTCAAAAAAATCATCCCTTAAAAAATCATGACATGATTTTTTAAGGGATGACATAGAAAATCTGACTTATAATTAAGCTCCTTTTGTAGATATTAATTTTTTTTTTTTGTGAGAAGTAATTAATTTAGATTATAAATTCATTATTTCTAACAAAAAGAAAATTAATAACAGAAAACTATTGATATTAAGTTAAACCTGAATTTATGTAAGTCATTATATTCATAAATAACTATTGTAAACCCTAGGTAGGACATAGTGTAACTAATATTTTAATCATGTAATTCCATCTACTGTAATGTAACCTACAATCCACAATAAAGATGATTGATTGATGTATACATGGTGAAATTTTGATCGTTTTGGACCCTTAAAGGGGTGACTCAGACCATCAATATGAACAACTTTTTATACGGGACAAATGCAGGGACCAAAAAAAAATTTCGTCATTTCCCTACAAAAGAGTCCCGCCGCCCGGCCAGTTTGTATGGGAATGTCGTTTTTTTTTTGAGTTCCCAGCATTGTTCCCATAGGAAAAGTTGTTCATTTTGATGGTCTGAGTCACCCCTTTAAGGGTCCAAAACGATAAGAATTTCACCGTGTATACCTAGTCGTGACGGCCTAGGACCAGCACAAATAAAACCGGCCAAGCGCGAGTCGGAATCGAACACAAAGGTTCCGTTCCACCATACAATCTTTAAATACAATTAATGTTCAAACAACACTGTCTTTGTATAACCATAGTTTTTCCGTTACTACATACTAAACTAATGGTCACCCTAGTTAATTTTCCATTTCAACGGTAAGCTAAGTGTCGACTAATTGTGGTGCGGCTGAATGACTTATAGACGTGTAATTAAATGACGTTGTTCAGTCAAAGGGCTAGCTGTTTGATTGAACGGCTATTTTAACCAGTTGGATGCGACAGATACATTTTTTTTTACTAAAAAATGCTTATTCACATAGATGTGAATAAGCCTGTGGCGCCATCTATGTGATAAGTATGAAATAAATTGTACGTTATAGTACTTGTCACGTGGTATAAGTCACGTGTAAGTTAATACTTTTTAATATCAATTTAAACACATTTCATGGTTTTCTTTCAGTGAACTCTGGCGCAAAGAAACTACATTGACTCAAAACTTATCTTCTCTGAAGGAAGATCTGGCTAAAGCCGACCAGGCACTGCGTTCTATGGCAGGAAAGGTAAGAAATCTTGTAAGATTTATAAACCTTTATAAAGAAAAATCAGAGTTCGGCTTATTCAAACCATATCTTGAGACATTTACCTTACTTCTTTGACCTAAAAGATCATTTATTTTTCTGTAATGCTTTTTCCCAATGAAAAGTAGGCAAACAGGATAAATTAAAAGGTCAAGTTGACGATATGAAGATCATTGTAAATTCAAGACATAACGACTTTAGTCAAAAGAAAGAAAAAAGATAATTTTATTATTATTATTCTTTAAATATTTCGTTTCGTTCGTCGATAGGGATGAATGAAAGAAGGTAGGCTTTGCCCAGCAGTGGGACACAAATTAGGCTACTAAAATAAAATAAAAAAATCGTTAATCGAACGTTTTACGTTGAGACACATGTAATGCTTTTATGTTAGCTTCAGTTTATACTATGTGTTTATAGGATTTTCCCTATAAGTATACATTATTTTAGTGAGCATTATTTGCATATTTTCTAGCCAATCCTGAACGGGAGGGACAGTGTCCGTAAAGTACTTGAGACATTCCAAGAGAGGGGCGGGGAGTGGGCCAAAATAGCCACGCAGTATTTTGGACCGGTGATCGAAAACTTTACTTGTGACAAGACTATTTATACGGCCGTGGAGGTAATATACATACTATTTGAATATTCTAATTTAAGCTCTTCTATGCTGGTCTGAGAGAAAAGAAGAAACGTAATGTGCTCGCTGCTTCTCTTCCCGCGCAGATCGTAAAAGCCGATCGAGAGATTGGGCTAAAATCTGCGGAATCATGTCAATAGGCGATGCGCCATCACTATTTGATTCCGTTTTCCATCTACACGCCCTCCAACATGCTAAATGTGGCCATAAGGTTTTATAGACCTAGGCTCTGTGTACCCCGCAAGGGAAAAAGACGTGATACTTTGTATGTAATTAAAGCTTTTGAAACTAGTAAGCTCTCTACACACCGAAGCCGCCGGCTCGGTATCTACTGCAGGATTGTATGATAATGATGAACGGCCTCGGTGTGTAGACAGCATAAGGCCCAACGCAGACGACAGACTATCCGTGATGCACTTTTTAGTCTTTGAAAATAGAACCTATGCAATCATATGCAGTAACGCACACGACTCGCCTTGGAGTCGATTTGTGCGCCGCAGACTCGTTCGGACAAAAAGAGTGTCATCTGTGTTGGGCCTAAAGAGATCTTCAATGCTGGTGTGGAAGAAAAGAAAAACTTGAATGTACTAAAATCAAAACTTTTATTTGATCAAACGGTTTCGGAATCGACCACCACGCCGATAAAACTATTTTCAACAGTATTGGTCGCCTACTTGCCTGAAGGGCTATGGTTATAGTACCAGCTGCTTCTCTTCCCAGACCTCATAAGCTGGTCAAGAAAATGAGTCAGAATCTAAGGAATAAGTCAAAAGGCGATG
The DNA here is from genome assembly GCA_947532085.1 of Elegia similella. Taxonomy (NCBI): domain Eukaryota; kingdom Metazoa; phylum Arthropoda; class Insecta; order Lepidoptera; family Pyralidae; genus Elegia; species Elegia similella. The sequence goes on from OX383936.1 coordinate 21,423,073, forward strand.
ATTCTGTCTTCCACCTTTACACCCACCAACACGCAAAATTTTGCCTATGGCTCATAAGGCCTCAGGCTCTGTCTACGCCGGTAGAGAGACGTAATTAGTATGTATAATAAGCTCAAAAGTTGGAATTGCACTATGCAATAAGTTCTTTTTATTTCCGTCCCCAAAGGGCGCATACGGAACCCTATTACTGAGGCTTCGCTGTCTGTCTTGCTTGTCACACTGTCTAATGGCGAGCTTCGGGGCGCAGTGGTCAACACGCTAGACTGCGACACGAGGGTGCCGGGTTCGATCCCTGGCCTGTTCAAGGTGGAAAAAGATCTTCTTCAGATTGGCCTAGGTCTTGGATGTTTATCTATATATGTATTTGTTATAAAATATAGTATCGTTGAGTAAGTTACCCATAACACAAGTCTCGAACTTACTTTGGGGCTAGCTCAATCTGTGTGATTTGTCCGTATATATTTATTTTATCTTTGGAACTGGTGATATTTGAAATTTACAGAACAATCCCCCACATTTTCTTAAATTTTCTTTAGGTGACAGCTGGTAACAGGCTGTTCCACCACATCGTAGAGTCGGACACGGTGGGCACCAAGATCCTGAAGGAGATGAACCGCCAGAGCCTGCCGGGAGAGGTCACGTTCATGCCGCTCAACCGGCTGCAAGTCCGCGACATGGTGTATCCTAATGATAATGTGAGTATGACATTTTGAATTAACTGAAACTAAGGCAGCTGTGCTTGTTTCGCTCCCCATGTATCGAAACATACCTACGCGCGGCGACACCTTCGAAGGTGAAATTCGAACAAATTCGGTAAGACCGACGCGCGTTGATCATATGTGTTCACCGACTTCAACGAATTATGAATCGTATGTTCAGAGCTATAAGTATAAAATTGGCTTGTTGTAGGTATCTAAATTTAAAGGTGCTGCGTTCTAACGCGAGCTAAATTACACCGTATCGCTAACTACATTGAGTTGATATTTCTTTGAATACCTTTGCAGAGTGCATTTAATTATTTCCTAACACTTATTTGGGCATTTTAAACCTGTTTTTCCCTTAACACTTATAAAAGTGTAACAGATATAATGTTTTCCGTATCCACTTAGGCATTTCTCAGGCAACTGTAAATGAGCTGTCGCATAGTTATGCCGCATAGTGATGTGGTAGAATTTTTCAGACCTCGCCCGAATATTTTTGACTCCCATACGTGTTCTGTCGCTTACATACCGTGTTTTTTTTTTCCCATATTTATTTTACGGCATTTGGCTTTCTATGCCTTTTAGCCCTTCATATTTTCCTACGTGTTATCAACGAAATGGTGATGTAATTAATTTCGTTGATTCAATGTAGCCCCTGGTAACAATTCCCACGAATCCACTGGTTTGATCATAGACGCAGAAGCAGTAAGACGAGCGACCACCAGCCCGTTATGTAAATCTCACTACAGCCGCACCGTGATACTTTATTTTAGTTATTTCACACATTGTTTATAAACATGGGCATTTATAACATCAAATTACAACGATTTCACGTTATTGTTTGTGATACTCTAGAAGCCATTTGCAAAACAATCTAAAACATAAGCCATGCAGTCCGCCGAAATTCCCGCCTAGAACTCCTTTTTTGGATGTCTTATAATTATTATTTTTATTATTTACAGAACGCCATAGCCATGGTACAGAAGCTGAAATACGACCCGAAATACGCGAAGGCCATGAAGTACATATTCGGCAAAACGCTCATCTGCAGGAACTTGGAGTGCGCCACAGAGCTCGGCAAGCAGTTTCATCTCGATTGCGTCACTTTAGAGGGAGATCAGGTGAGGATTTTATCATAAGGTGGCAGCACTGAGACGTTGGTTCTGCTGAGCCGTTGTCATTGGATAATACAGGGTTATTTGAAATCACAAAAAACCTCGGAGAACCACATTGCTAACATCATAAACAACAACGTTTGTTCTACGACTTTTAAAAATTTCTTAGATTTTATTTCATACAAAAATAAATATTGATTAAATTTTCCGCTTGAATGTTGAACAACTCGCAAAGAAATATTGCGCGCGCAAGCGTCGCGTCGCGTCGTCTTTTCGTTTATAAATATAAATGTAATGACAGGACATTACGAACTTGAAAAATCATTTATAAGGTTCTATACCCAAAGGGTAAAAATGGGACCCTACTAATATGGCTCCGTTGTCCGTCTGTCACCAGGCTGTATCTCATGAACCCTTATAGTTACACAGTTGAAATTTTCACAGATGGTGTATTTCTGTTGCTGCTATAACAACAAATACTAAAAACTGAATAAAATGAATATTTAAGAGGAGCTCCCATACAACAAACTTGATCTTTTTGCTCGTTCTTGCTCGATATTGATAACGGCAACAGGTAGACGCTTGAAATATTCACACAATATTACGTTATATATTCACTTGAAAAATAAATAATAAAATTTATATTTAAGGCGGGCTCCCATACAACAGACATGATATTAGTCGTTTTTTTATTTAATTTATGTTATGTCAGAACTCATAGAACAAACGGTATTGTTTATGATGTCAGCTATCTTGTCCTGTGAGGTTATTAGTGTTTGACAAATAACCCTGTATACACTACATGCACGTGTAACCTGTTGGGGTATTGCGATATTAGATATAATAAGAAATTAAGAAAATTCAAAATTATATAGCCGTGTGGTTTCCGGCAGAGTAGAATAGGACCACTCCAAGTCTTCCCATGGATGTCGTATGAGGCGACTTAAGAAATACAAGCTAAAAAAGCTCATAAACATCAATGAGACCTCTCCAACCAGTCTGGCCAGCGAGGAGAGTGTAGGCCAACTCCTCTGCCTGCTCTGGCCAAGTATGGCTCCGGTAGTACAGAGATGGTCATGCTCCTGCAGTGGAGACTAAAAAGACCTGATGATGATGATGATGATGATGATTGATACCACCATTTCGACGCATACTGGCAGAAACGAAAATCAACTGATACGCACATGGTCTGACCATACTTTCATTCGTGAAGTACCATATAGGCAATATACCAGATACGCAAATGATATGAATTTCTTTCGCGAAAGACCAGCCGGTCTATTTGCTAACTCGGCAACCAACGTTTTGATAGTCATTTCAAAGTACATTACGTTTTATATATCTTTAATAAAAATAGTAAATTATAGGAAACCCGCAATATATTTTGAAGTGACTATCAAAACGTTGGTCACTGAGTTAGCAAAAAGACCGGCTGATATGCGAAAGAGCCATAGGATAACTTCTATCACGGAAAATATGTAAAATTTTCAATAATCCTACAGTTGCATTTTTAGTACATCGTTTCACTTATCGACCGATTACCTACTCTTTATTTGAAAAGTATAATATGTGTAGTTGTGCCACCATGTCAATACTAAAATTCTTGCAACTTGTCATAATTGATTTGTCTTGTGTATATTGTTTGTATTGTTTGACCTATATGTGCCAAATAAACATTTTTTCTTTCTTTCTTAGGTGTCATCAAAAGGGTCGCTGACCGGTGGTTACTTCAACCAATCTCGGTCTAGACTGGAGATGCAGAAGACCCGGTCAGAGCTTATGGAGCAGATCACCTCGTTAGATCAGGAACTCAGTACTCTGAGACAGGAGCTGAGCAAGACTGAAACCAGCATCAACAGTATTGTCTCGGAGATGCAGAGGACGGAAACTAAACAGGGGAAAGCCAAGTAAGGATTTTTTATTACTTAAACATACCTCTTATTATAAAACGAGGATTAACTTTAGTACTAGGTTTAAACTATTATCGGACCAAAATAAGACAACACTTATCACTTTGACGTTTGGTCAGTTGTCACTGTCAATTTCTTTTGGACTGATAATGGTTTTAACCAGGTTATAGGTCTTTACCAGTATAAACGGCTTTTTTTAAAGGAAATTTCGAGTAAATAGCTATATTTACTATATTTATTTAGTTAATAGCTATATTTCATATTAGCTTTTTTAGTATCATTCCGGATTTGATAAATTCAATTAAAGTATATGTAATGTATTTACAGACAACAGTAAGCTTGATTTACGCATATAAATTGTGTAAGAAGTTAGAAAAATGACGACATTTTTGATCAAAACGGATAACATGTGAACGAGTTCTTTTCATGAGCATTTTTCAATAAACTATGCATGCAAAATGTTAACCTATTGGGCGCCATTGACCACTCGCCCAGGAACATCAATGAGTAGGAGTCTAATTGTACTTGGGTTAATACCAGAGATGTAACGGAGCTTCGATTCCGGTTCCGTTAAGTCGGAACTTCCGATTATTATTACACTTTCGGTTCCGACTTCGGTTCCGATACTTTTGTATCGGATGTTAATCGGAGGTCGAACGAAACAAAACGGGCGGCGCGCGACGGCCTGTGCCGAACAGGTTCATACATGTCGCGCGGGGAATCCCCCGACCCCCACTACGTGCACTCTATCATCAATTATTTTTTCACTTGTTATTATTTGTTACGACCACGACACGTTTATAGGTTATAGATAATTGTTTTGATTTTTGCGGCTTATTATCAATGAAAGTGATCTGTTTTTGTGTGGGATAATGAAACCTAAATCCAGTTGTATTTGGAACTACTTCAATGAAGTTAATTCAGATTCGGCAAAGTGTAAACTGTGTATGAAGACGTATTCAAGAAAGGGAGGTACGACAACGTCCTTAAAAAGTCATTTGAAGTCTGTCCATGCCACTGAATATGAAGAATTCATTAAGTCAGAAAATGAAAAAAAAGATACTGTACAGCCTTCGACTTCGACGCCTCTTCAGGATGCTAAAAAACAAATGACTTTTAAAGAAACTTTGCTGAAGAATACAAAATGGTGCACTTCTAATGCTAAATCTAAGGAAATTGACAGATTAATTTCGGAAATGATTGCTTTGCAAGATCTACCCTTCAATTTTGTGGAAGGTATAGGATTTCGACGACTTATGCAGTTTACTGTGCCGAATTATCAGTTAAAGGGAAGACAATTTTTTACGGAAAATATTTGTGGTCATTTATATGAAACATTAGCTAAAAATATTAAAGATTTGCTCACACAATTTAAAAAGATCTCATTTACAACAGACATTTGGACCGAACCAAGTTCGAATGTGTCTTTATTGAGTCTGACAGCGCATGGCATAAATAGAGATGTTAAAAGGCTAAAAGTTATTTTAAAATGCCATACATTTGACGGAAGACATACAGGAGATCTAGTTCTTGAAAAAATTAACAGTATGTTGATGGAATGGGGCATCATAAAAGAGAAAAATCATTGTTTTGTACGCGACTCAGGATCTAATATCAACGAGCAATGAAACTCGGCGACTTACCTGATGTCAGTTGCACTGTACATCAGTTGCAACTGTGTGTGCGAACATTGTTAGATTCTGATGAAGAAATTCAAGCCTTATTATCGAAATGCAAAAAAATTTCGGCGCATTTTAATCATTCCCAAATAGCTCAGACTGAACTGCATAAAATACAAAAGGAACAACTCAACCAAGAATGTTTGAGTGTAAAACAGGATTGTAGTACGCGGTAAGTTCTTTAATTTGTGCATTTTTTTTTACCTCCAGATTATATTTCAATCAAAGATCTATGCACGCCAATACAATAAATTCAAATAAAACTACTAAATAGATTTTATTCAAACTTGCTGTCGTATAAGGACGCTGATTATAATGAGTGTAAATATTTAGTTTTTATCATTAATTTAATTTAAGTTATACTGACTGTATATAAGTGTAAATTGTAAGCGTTAATTAAATTAATTAATCTGTTACAGGTGGAATAGTACATTTTATATGTTGGAAAGAATGATTAAAATACAGGATTCTCTATGCCTGTACGCATGTAAACACAACATCTCTCAGTTGTCTCCTGAAGAATGGCTGCAGCTTAAAAAAATAGTGACTATACTTCAACCTTTTGAAGAAATTACCCGAAATATGAGTGATAATAACGCCAGTATCTCATCAGTAATTCCAGTTATACACACACTCCATTACAAACTGAAGCCAGTAAACAAGATACGAATGACCTTCAAACAAACAATTTCTTTGCAATAGCAACCTATCTAGATCCTCGGTATAAAACAATTTTTTTTAATGAAGTGGTTAAAGAGAAAATTGAAACCGAAATAATGTCACTATTTGATGCAGACACATCTACGAGGCTGATAATATTGGCGCTCCTGTAGAAAAACGGGTAAGAATGGAATTACCAGCAGAAGCTAGCCATAGTAATGTCCAAACAGTTTTGTCGAATATATTGTTAAGTAGTGATGAAGACGATGATGATACAACATCTGGAAGATATGCAGTTTTTGACAAATTTATTGTAATGAAAAGTATGCTAAATTAGTACAATAAAGAAAAACGTATAAGTATTAGTGATGATCCGTTATTGTGGTGGAAAGTAAATGGAAATACAAAATTCCAGCCCCTACAATCAATTGCCCGGCAATATTTGTCATGTCCACCGGGCTCGGTAGCTAGCGAACAACTTTTTAGTGGTGCTGGCCTAATTTACGACTCTTTAAGAAATAGATTGGATGGGGACAAAGCATCAAAGCTTTTGTGCATAAAGTACAATACATTACTTTTGGAGTCCATTTTGATTTAATTTGTTTTAGCTTTTGTTCATTTATTGTAATGTAACCAAATGTAACACGCTACTTTGGGTTTTAATTTTAATTAAACGTTAAATTCATTAATTTTATCTTTTGTTTATTTGGAATTATGCCAATTTTTTTTCACAGTTGTTTTTTATTTTATAATAAAAAATAAAAATGAAAAGAATTGACTATAAATCATGTTTTATTTGTCCTTAAACAAACTGACCCTGCCTCCAATTTCGATTCCGATTTCGATTCCGATTCCGATAAATCAAATTTGAAAACTCCGATTCCGATTTCGGTTCCGATAAAACTACCTCCGTTACATCCCTGGTTAATACACTCAATCGTCAAAATGTACAATATGCTATGGTCAGAATGTTCCTACGAAAGACGCCATTGACAACTAAAGTTATTACAATTTGTACTAGCCTGGCGTCGAGCGTGAAGTAACTTAAACAAAGGCATGCAGTGTTATTATAAAACACGGACTAAAGTTAGTACCAGGTTTAAGCCGGGGTCTAAGTCAAGTACTAAGAAAAATCGTATTATAAAACGAGGTTTACCGTTTAAGCCAGAGATGATCCTAGGTCTAAAGATAAACCTACGATTCCCTAGTTCAACTCTAGTACTAACTTATTTTGTTACCAACAAATAGGTCACTTTTCACCAAAAAAAATACTTTTATGCTAAAATCTATGTCAAATCCTATTACCCTATTCGCAATGATCAAAAACCTGGAAATGCGAAGAAATGAATAAAACCAACACATAAAATTATGAAAAAATATTTTAATTATTTGCATTTTAACATATCAAAACATTTAATTAGATTATTTTCAACGGTTTTGTCGTCATTTATATTTCACAAACGCCACAAAACAATGACTTTTAGGCACCTTAATTTCATATTAGGAAAAATAGTTTGTACAAATCATCTATATAGTAAGTATTTTTTAGGTACAAATATAAACAAATGTTTACACCATATTCACTTAAACTTTAGTCACGTAATTTTTATCTCACAGCAACTTTAAAACAATTACTTTCGACACACTGCACCGTTAATTCATTAAATAAAAATATATTTTTTACAATCATATTTGTAAACAAACTTTGAGGTTACTTTGGAACAAATTCGATTTGTTGCGCGCGCACACGCGTTCCGTTTCAGGTTTGTAAAATTATTAAATCGTTTTGTATAAAGTGTGATTTTTTTATCTGACCACTGAATATATCGTTTATGATATAAATAAACATGTGTCTCCATTTCAATTTTATTATTTTTAGTTTTATACTAGTTTGAAACAATACATTTTATTATTTATTTTAATATTAGTGTAGATCGGAACGTAGTAGTAGCATACTGAACGAATGATTGAATGAATCCTGCTTCCGTTAGATCATCCAGAGATCGTCTCAGGTCTAAGTTAGTCCTGACTTAGTTCACTTTTTGTAATGAAACAAAGTTTAATTTGCTAAACCTAGGTTGATCCATCGTTAGTCCGGACTAAGGTAGACCAGGTTTAAACCTGGGTTTTGCCGTTTTTTTATAATAACACTGATACAGTGTTATTATAAAACACGGACTAAAGTTAGTACCAGGTTTAAGCCGGGGTCTAAGTCAAGTACTAAGGAAAATCGTATTATAAAACGAGGTTTATCGTTTAAGCCATAGATGATCCTAGGTCTAAAGATAAACCTACAATTCCCTAGTTTAACTCTAGTACTAACTTATTTTGTTACCAACAAATAGGTCACTTTTCACCAAAAAAAAATGCTTTGATGCTAAAATCTATGTCAAATCCTATTACCCTACTCGCAATGAGCAAAAACCTGGAAAATGCGAAGAAATGAATAAAACCAACACATATAATTATGAAAAAATATTTTAATTATTTGCATTTTAACATATCAAAACATTTAATTAGATTATTTTTAACGCTTTTGTCGTCATTTACATTTCACAACCGCCACAAAACAATGACCTTAATTTCATATTATGAAAAAATAGTTTGTACAAATATAAACAAATTTTTACACCATATTCACTTTTACTTTATTCACGTAAATTTTATCTCACAGCAACTATAAAACAATTACTTTCGAGACACTGCACCGTTAATTCATTAAATAAAAATATAATTTTTACAATCATATTTGTAAACAAACTTTGAGGTTACTTTGGAACAAATTCGATTTGTTGCGCGCGCACACGCGTTCCGTTTCAGGTTTGTAAAATTATTAAATCGTTTTGTATCACACTTTATAAAGTGTGATTTTTTTATCTGACTACTGAATATATCGTTTATGACATAAATAAACATGTTTCTCCATTTCAATTTTATTATTTTTAGTTTTATACTAGTTTCAAACAATAAATTTTATTATTTATTTTAATATTAGTGAAGATCGGAACGTAGTAGTAGCATACTGAACGAATGATTGAATGAATCCTGCTTCCGTTAGATCATCCAGAGATCGTCTCAGGTCTAAGTTAGTCTTGACTTAGTTCACTTTTTGTAATGAAACAAAGTTAATTTGCTAAACCTAGGTTGATCCATCGCTAGACCGGACTAAGGTAGACCAGGTTTAAACCTGGGTTTTGCCGTTTTTTTATAATAACACTGATTGAGTTTTCGCGTTTAAACGCCATTTCTACAATTTATTTACACAACTTTTCAGAGACATTTTCGATAAAGTAAAAGCTGACATCCGCTTGATGAAGGAAGAGTTGGCTTCAATAGAGAGGTTCCGTGGGCCTAAAGAAAGATCCCTTGCACAGTGCCGGTCGAGTCTCGAGGCCATGCAGGCCACTAAAGAGGGCCTGGAGTCTGAATTACATCAGGTAAGTTTACAAGAAATTTACTTTTGCTGAACGAGGGAGGAGGAGGAGGAATTTAAAACTTACTGATATTTTTCTTACGTAATACATGAACGGACCCTAGCAGCTTGCACCATGGCACACAGTAGTTGCACTCTGCGAAAGTGTCCAAAGAAATATCAACCCAATTTAGTTAGCGATACGGTGTAATTTAGCTCGCATCAGAACGCAGCACCTTTTAGTTTAGATATCTATAGCAAGCCAATTTACTTATAGTTCTGAACAAACGATTCACAATTCGTTGAAGTCAGTGAACACATGTCCAAACGCGCGTCGTTCCCACCGGATTTGTTCGGTTTTCCCCTTCGAAGTGGTCGCCGAGCGTTGGTATGTTTTCAATACCGACATGAAGAGTGAGACAGGCCTGACCATGCCCTCGTTCCTAGTAATAGGCAAAGTAAAGGAAAACTATGTATTTTAGGTAATTTTAGGTATTTCTGTAGCTGATTTTTTTTTTTCTTCTTTATATCACTTATGTCCATTCATCACGTAAGTTTAAAATAATTTTTTTTTTGTTTGTAGGAACTAATGGAGCAGCTGTCCACAGCCGACCAAGGCAAGGTTGACGAACTAAACGACGCCATCAGGCGACTGACGCAGGAGAACAAGGAGGCTTTCAGCTCTAGAATGAATTTCGAGGCTACGAAGAACAAACTGGAGAATCTGCTCACGAACAACTTGATACGGTACATATTAATATGGTGGATCTTTGACGTTTCCACGACGTTTCATACCAACTAGGGTTTCTCTGCAATTATGCACAGAGGGCGTTACGTGTTATATTTAAACGTGTTCTTAAGTGGGTGCTGCGCGAACGAAAAACGTCGCTACTGCGCAAGCCATTAAGCTGCGCAGAACCATTAGGCGATATTGAAAAAAGATGAAAAGTCTTAATGTTTTCTAATTTATATTTTTATAAAAAAATAAGAAAGGGGGCGACCTCCGAGGTATAAATATAAATATTGTCATATTATACAATATTGTGTGAGAATTATTGTTTTAGACGTAAAAATTACAAAGTTTTCAAAGAAAAATGTTTTTAGTTATCATAACAGATATAATAATATATCATTTTTAAATTTCATATGTATCTGTTTCAAATTCCAACTAGGGGGCGATCTTGTTTAAGGATTGACCTAAATTATACAAATACTTTTGATGTATTTAATTAATTCAGCGCATAATACTAGTGATTTGAAAACACGTTAATTTTCACAATTTCGTGCAATACAGCCTTAACTACTTAATGTCTCAAATGGATTTAAACCGTATCTCAAGTGACATAGAATTGATTTTTTGCCAATGTAGACGAAATATAGACGTGATAACGTCTTATAAATCGATAGACACCGGCTGCACGCACGAAAAAGTCACGTTCCGTGTGCAAGCGAGAGCGCAGAACAAGCGATAGAGAGGAACGATCGGCCTAAGCGTTCGGCTTGTGACGCATCTATGTCTCTTCCACCGTTATCACGTAAAAGTATCGTTCCTAAACCTATTTTTTAGACAACCAATATTTTTTAAAGTATTTTTTTGAAAACAATACGTCTATGAGAAACATCAATATTTATTCTTTGAACAGCCGTAAGGACGAGTTGGTGCAGGCCCTGCAAGAGATCTCGGTGGAGGACCGCAAGCGGCGCCTGGCCAACTCCAAGTCCGACCTATCCGCCTCCGAGAAACGCATCCGGCAGATCAACAAGGAGATGGAGGAGGTGGAGAGGAAGGTGCAGGCGGCCGTGAAGAACGAGAAGGCGCTCAAACTCGAGCTGGATAAGTGGCGGAACAAGGTATAACTTCTCAAGTTCTCTTTCCTCTTTATTTTGATATATCGAAGACCGCAAGCGGTGCCTGGCCAACTCCAAGGCCGACCTGTTGGTCTACGAGAACCGCATCCGGCATATCAACAAGGAGAAAGAGGAGGTGAAGAGGAAGGTGCAGGCGGCCGTCAAGAACGAGAAGGCGCTTAAAGTCGAGCTGGATAAGTGGCGGAACAAGGTAACTTCTTAAGTACTTTCCCCACTTTATTTTGATGTACAGATCGAACCAGTGAGGAGCCCGATGGTCCAGTAGGTGTGAGGTCCAATGCCATACCTGCAACCACCGGTCACGGAGTTGAGGATGACCCCCTGACATGATGCATGATGACATGACGTCTGTTCACATGCACAGAGTTTATTATACAATAATTTAACATTATTTATAGGGTCCAAGGGAAAGTTAAAGTATTACATAAGCAGGTTATTATCTGTTTTGAATTCCCTCCCCCCCTTTTCAGCTTCTCTTTATCCTTTTCCCACTATTATGTGGGGGGCACAGCACGTCAATCTCTTCCATTTTGCTCTGTCGCCCCCCCCCCCCCGCCCCCCCCCACCCCCCCCCCCCCCCCCCCCCCCCCCCCCCCCCCCTTATCAGCAAAACGTAAAAAAATCTCTTGCTTATTGATGTCTTTCTTTTTAGGAAAAAGAAGCACAAGATAAAATGGAGGAAGATGCTAAGGGGTTAGAGAAAATGGCGTCCAAAGAGGTGTTACTGCAGGAAAAGATACAGGAATCGTTGGACAAAATCGCTGCACTGGGCACATTGCCGAACGCGCCCGAACTGCACTCCAAGTATCAGAAATTGTCCTTGAAACAGGTAAGTACTAATAGTTATTTTGCTATTCTAAAAAACTTGTATTAAGATTCAGTGTACGCCCTTAACCTTAATTTCTGATAATTAATCAAGGAATTTGAATTGAACTACAATTAAATCTAACTGCTTATAAATATAAAATCACGAATTTTAAAATTACAATCGATAAATTAATTGATGTAAAAGGAAACTTAAAATTGCATCTATATAAAAAACAAAGTCGAGTTTGTTCGAACACTTATAACATAAGAACGGGACCGATTTTTATACTTAATCTTCGATTTTTGGTTTTGTTATCACCCCAATAGGAGCATAACTATTAAAATATATAAAAAAATATTTACGACAGCAAAATAATACCGATAAAACGAAGTTTGCCGGGTCAGCTATATGAAATAAATAATTTAACTAAACGTCTCAGACATCATTATTACGGTTAGGTTTCATTATATCATTGCTCTTCCTTAATAAATAAAACTTTGTTTTAGTTATTCAAAGAACTGGAGAAAGCCAATCAGCACCTGAAAAAGTACAACCATGTCAACAAGAAGGCCCTGGATCAGTTCATCAGCTTCTCCGAGCAGAAAGAAAAACTATACAAGCGGAAAGAGGAACTTGACATTGGGTGAGTGTTCTTATCATCATCATCATAACACTTGCAAAACGTCCACTGCTGGACCCTTGTCCAAAACTGAAGAATCATTGGGAGAGGCCCTTGCTTCTCCCAAGGATTCTTCGTTCCATGGAAGGATATAACTCCATACTCACCACGCTTGGCAGGTGGGTTGGCAAACGCAAACGCAGTTTTTGGCTACAAGAAGCCAAAGAAACTGAGCCTACTACCCCAACTTAAGAAAATTAAGTTGGGGAAGGATAGGAATTTCTTGGATTTGATACTTTTTACCCCTCTTTAATAAAGATAAGGGGATGATAGATATTGGGTACTACTAACTCAGATAAATGGGGGAAAAGTAAGTAGCAGGGAGGCCGGGCGCGCGTACCCGATGCCAACCTGCAACCACCGGACAGGCGCAGTTGAAGACGACACCCCTGACCTAGAGTTACTATAGCATAACTCTTTATATACAACTGTCATAAAAAAAAACGTAACCCTCCTTGGGTTATGTTTCTTTTTATGATATAGGTCGGCAAACGAGCAAGCGAGCGAGTCACCTGATCGTAAGTGATCACCGCTGCCCATGGACAACTGCAACACCAGGGTGTGACAGGAGCGTTACCGGCCTTTCAAGAAGTTGGGGAGAGGACATGGGAGGGGTGGAAGGATGGGCCGGATCACCGAACGAAGCATAGAAGCGGTAAAGCTTCTACTCAAACGTAGATTTTCTGTAAGATTGTAGTACTTCCCCGGCCGAGCCGGCTCATTCTTGCTACTAGCAAAAACAAATTTTGCGGGTAGCGTGGCTCTACCACGGCTAAGCTTCTCGCGTATCATGTTTTTTTTTTCCTAGCCTATTGGTGTTGTGTCCCACTGCTGGGCAAAGGCCTCCCTGGGTTCTCCACTCATCCCTATTTTTCGCTACTTCTGGCCATCCATTTTGAAATTTATCAAGGTCCCTCCTTCTCCTTCTTGGTCTGCTTCTGCCACGACAGCCGTCCGTACTCAGAAAGTGGCAAGTTTAGTCCACCTTTCTGGTCGCATGCGACAAACATGTCCTGCCCAGCCCTATTTCAACTTGGAAACAAAATCGTATCATGTATGTTTGTATTTATTTATTACCATGTATCTGCCAAACGGCTGGATGGTCTTCGACAGTTATGGTTCATGTTAAAAACCTAAGTGTCCTTAGATAGGCGTTAAAAAGGAAAGCAGTCCTACGGGTTATTTTTTATATAATTTTAAATAGGCTCACTCTTGACCATAGAGTAACCCAGAAGGTACATTTTTGAAATAATAATACTTGTTTTATACTCGTGCGGGCAGATGAGCATACGGTACACGTGATAGTTAGTGCCGTCGTCGCCGACGGACATCTGCAACATCAAAGTTGTTAACGCTGCCGGCTTATTAACACTTTCCAGGACGTAATTATATTGTTTAAATAAAATCACTTTAATACGGTATTGTCGCGTATATTACATTATTTTTACACCTTGCTTATATTGTAGGCGGTAGTTTTGTATAGTTCTTATAACTCAAAGACAAATTTCAACTTAGTCTACCTGCGACCATGAAAACTGTAATGTTTTCGAAACGCTAGGTGTAAAAATAATGTAATATACGCGATAATACCGTATTAAAGTGATTTTATTTAAATGTGTAACAATCGCAAAAACATCAGAAAACAAGTAATTATTGTGTTTGGTAAGTGTCCGTGAGCGAGTTATATAGAAATTTACCCGTCTTTTAGCGGAAACCAGGTTATAACTATGGGAGAAACAGGGAAAGGAAGCTCGTTCCACAGCTTACAGACGCGAGGGAAAAAGATCTTGCTAGAGAACCGTGTTCTTGTGGATCGCTAGGCCTCAAGGTGATGAGCATAGAGCCAGTTCTTAGTACCTCTTATCACTTGAGCGCGTTCACGCGGTTTTTGGCTATAGAATTTCGAGATTCAAGATGTCCGACGCAAGTTTTCATGAAAAATCGTCATGGGTGTTGTTTCCTAGATTTTATGGGGTGTAAATATCTGATTGTAGTTATGTAAAATGGCGTGTAAAACGTGACTTGGATTCCAAAACTAATCATGTAAAAACCTAGAAAACGACACCTATAGAACAATATTGTAAAGTTACTAGTATAATGTTTTCTCTCAACATACCTCTGTTTGTAAGCTGTGGTTCACGTCGTTGGTTTCACATTTATTTATTTCTTTATGTAAATTTGTTACTTAACAATAAGTGTGATACTGTTTGTGGACCCAAATAAAGGGAAAAAAGAAGCCTAAATGACGGAATTCATGAAAAGTCGCGTCTTGAATCAGGAAATTTACATAATTTATAGAATGAGGATCCGTAAAGTTTTTAGTTGAGAATGCAGGTTTATAGAGCTAAGAAATCCATAACATACAGTGCAAAAATTATTGTTCTACGATAAAAATTGACGAAGTTATGACCAAATTACTAGCAAAATTTACTGGTCGGCCGGCGCGGTGGTTGTGACGTCACTGTGACGGAAGCCGCTAGTTGCCCGTTGGCAGTGACAAGGCGCGCAGTGTTTTGTGTGGTAATTACGACTTTAAAACAAATTATTTATGACTAATTTATCTTTTTAACTATGTACAAATATTTTATAGTGCCTAACTGTACAAAAACTTCTTTTAAAACCCCAGAAAAACTATCTTTTAACGTGCCGAAAGACACAAAATTTCTGGAAAAACTAATAATTTTTAACGAAGTTTTGTGTGAATTTTATATCATCTCTTTTTACAACGGAATATAATTTAAAATTATATTCCCAGGATTGAACTAATAAACAATATCGACATTTTCATACAAAATGTGATGCCGATACAATATGGTATTATTTTATAGTTATATATTTCAGTTGGAAAAAGACATGGAAAATAACGTTAAGTTGGTTTGAGGAAAGCTTTTACTGAAGGGAGTTTTGCCTCATTAGTTTGAATGTCAAAAGATTTAAAAGTACCGGCGAAGTGCGAGTCGGCCTCGCGCACGTATAAGTATGAAGTTATTATAAATATGATGTAACAAAAAATGTATGCTTTTCGCAATTTTTCCATTATCTGTGCTAAAAGACGTTGCTTCGTACCAAATTTCAAGATTCTGAGTTCATGGGAAGTTCCCTGGTAGGTATTGATTCCCTTGCGAATATCGAAAAAACCGGCCGAGTGCGAGTCGGACTCGCGCACGAAAGTATTCGTACCGTTATCTATAAATGGCAAAAAAATCATGTCTGTTGTATGGGAGCCCTTTAATATTTATTTTATTTTTATTTAATTAATTATTTTAAAAGTGAATATATAAACTTAATATTCTGTAAATATTTCAGGCGTCTACCTGTTGCCGTTATCAATATCGAGCAAAAACAAGCAAAAGATCATGTTTTTCATTGTTTGTTGTATGGGAGCCCCCTTCAATATTTATTTTATTCTATTTTTTAGTATTTGTTGTTATAGCGGCAACAGAAATACAGACTGACAGACAGACGGACAGCGGAGCGAAATTAATAGTGTCCCGTTTTTACCATTTGTGTACGGAACCCTAAAAACACGAAAATTTGCGGCACAATTACCTGAATCTTAAGATAGCGTTGTCTTCGAAAATTTTCGGCATTAACGGATTTTTTCTTAGCTCCAAGGGACAGTAGACCTGAATATTTGATATAAAATTTAGCTTGATACCTCTACACTCCTACGTTCCTGAAAAAAAGGGTCTTGACAGACAGACAGACGTACAACCAAGTGATGAAACGGAACCCTTATAGGGTTCCGTTTTTTCCTTTTAAGGTACGGAATCCTAAAAATTATAGACCTGGTTTTAAGAAAAGACAAGATATAGAATAGTTTTAAAGAGTTTTTAGTACGGACAGTTCCAACCCAAAACCTACAGCAGAAAAAGTTTTGCAAACAAACACGATCGCTGATATAAGCGATAAGAGTTCTCGTTGAAAGAAGCATATGGAAGTTGAAAGACTATAAAATGATCGGGCCTATGTCCATATTTCATGCTTTTTTTGATAATATTGTAACAATAGCATGTGGTTTAGTTAATTTAAAAGATTGTCTATATTATAGCAATCAAGAGTAAAAATAAAAAGCTTCTTTCATTGCTTTGTTTTTCTTTATTAGTTCCCATAATAAGTACGTTTTATACGTAAATATCACAAAAATTACACTCTAACAACACTTTATTTCAATAAATTGTTAAATATAGCGACGAACCGCGTCGCCGTCGCTCAGTCGAATGATCGTTCTATGAGTGTCGACTGCCGACCACGCTCGGTCCGTCACAGTGACGTCACACGCACCGGCGTGCAATGCCTTTTCGCGGCAGGAACGGCATAATGTTTATTATTAATATCTTCGTAAGTAATTGTCCGATTTGGATAATTCAAAAAGATATATCATTGTAATGTCATGAAGAATAATGTGGATATTAGTCCTATTGAATTTGCTACAACTTTACTGATCCTCATTATATCCAAAAAATATCTGGAAAACGACATCCATGTCGATTTTTCATAAAAACTCGCGTCTGCCATCTTGAAACTCGAAATTGACATGATTTTCGAGATCTTTAGACAAAAATGCACTTCGCCTGACACCGACGCAGCGTGCACTGCTGCGTCTAACGCCACGTTGCTCAAAGCGTGTGTCAGATATCAAACGTCATATCTCAAGCAATCGCTCGAAAAAACGCCTACCGTGAACGGCCCCATACTTCGCCATATGTTTTAGATTACTTAGGCAATTTACATTTTCTTGACCCACTACTTCTCTGCTGATGAGAAAGAGTATTTGTGGGTGTCTATACCGCAGCAATCTAACGTGGAGTAAGACAGGGATTGGGAAAAAGATCACGTTTTTTTTTTCTGCAAGAAACTATATAAAATTGCGTGTAAATTGGTTAAAATTTGATGAAATGTTTATTTTTGAAAATAAAAACAAAGGGACTGGAGGCAAATTCAAAGGTTTCTCGTAAAAATAATGCCCATCTAGTCTGATTTCAGGGCCGTCTCAGCCGGCCGGCTAGTAGTACTAGGGGGCGTCGAAAATTTACCCTTTTTAGGGTTCCGTACCTCAAAAGGTAAAACGGAACCCTTATAAATGATCACTTTGTTATCCGTCTGTCTGCCGGTCAGTCCAGACCCTTTTACTCTGGAACGCGTGGAGGTATCAAGGTGAAATTTATATAAAATACTCAAGTCTACTATCCCTTGAGCTGTGAAAAATCAAACTTCTAAGCCAACGCAATCAAAAGGTACAGTCGTTTATGCCCCAAATTTTTACTTCTGCAATTAAATCAAAACCTTACTAACAAAACTTAATAACATTAATTGGGATCAATTACTATCTGATTTAAATGTAGACGCAGCAGTTGATACTTTTTACGTTCAGTTGAGAGAAATTATAAATCGCCACATTCCATTAATCAAAGTAGACTCTAGTAATTACCCGAAATGGTTTAGTTTACATCACAATCGTTTCAAGCGATATGGCAACCCTAGAGATTATGACACCTTTGCACTTTTAAGATCTAGATGTAAAAAACTTATCAAGTCAAGCTATGAGAAGTATATCACATATGTGGAAGACGGTCTTAAAGATAATGTCAAATCATTTTGGCGCTACATCAACGATAAAAAGAAGCTTAATTCAATCCCAAACTCAGTGAAACTGGGTAATGTGGTGTCTTTAAATAATACTGAAACTTGTGACCTGTTTGCCCAATATTTTGGTTCAGTCTATGATGACGCTCCTTCTGCTGGTTTTGTAGAGGAAACTAATGATCCTGTTCAATGTGGGAATTCTGTAAATTTACCTCGGATATCTGTTGAGCATGTTTTATCAAAGATTAAGAAGTTGGATTCCAGTAAGGGTTCTGGACCTGACGGCGTTCCGCCTTCATTCATTGTTGCGTGTGCCAAAGAATTATCTACTCCTTTGTCAAATATTTATAATTTATCACTACAATCAGGCACCTTTCCTTCTTACTGGAAAATTGCCCATGTTATTCCTGTACACAAATCCGGTGACCGTTCACATTGTGAGAACTACAGACCGATTAGTATTTTATCTCATTTTGCAAAAATATTTGAAAGTGTAATTTATGACGTAATTTTTCACTGCATTAAACCGCTCTTATCCCTGAAACAACATGGATTTGTGGCTAACAAATCAACAACAAGCAACTTATTGGAGTATAAGGACTATTTATGCAAGGCTTTTGCTAAGACACTACAGGTTGACAGTCTGTACATGGATTTCTCAAAAGCGTTCGACAAAGTGTGTCATGTTATTCTTTGTCGTAGACTTGAAAAATATGGCATACATGGCAATCTACTTCGTTGGATTCAATCATATCTAGCAAACAGAAGTCAACTGGTGGCTATTGCAGGGTACCTCTCTTCACCCATTATTGTATCGTCTGGCGTTCCTCAAGGATCCCATTTAGGGCCATTGCTCTTCAATATCTTCATTAACGAACTGGCCGAGAAGTTAACCTGCCCTGCACTTCTGTATGCAGATGACCTAAAGATTTTCCAAACTGTAGATAACGTGAATGATGCTATGTTACTTCAATATAATCTTGATGTTGTGTTTGAATGGTGTACAAAAAATGGTATGTCTTTGAACGAGAAGAAGTGCTTTGTAATCACTTTTACGCGTAAGCGCAACAAGATTTTATTTGATTATAAAATTGGTACATATAAACTTGAACGTACGGATACAATACAAGACCTTGGTGTGATTTTTGACTGTGATCTCTCATTTCGTAGTCACTATGACCATATTGTTGCTAAAAGTAACAGATTAATGGGTTTTATTTCTAGAGGCACGAAAGATTTCAAAAATATTTATGGTCTTGTAACTCTTTATTTTGCCCTTATACGTAGTATTCTGGAGTTCAATTCAGTTATCTGGTCTCCATATTACAAAGTTCACATAGACCGTATAGAGCAGATTCAAAATAGATTTTTAAAAATAATTTCATTTAGGACTAATAACCACCGCAAGTTGACTTCATATACTGACAGACTGAAACAATTTAACATATCCTCTTTGGAAGCTCGGCGTAGCTGTAGTGATTTAATATGTTTATATAAAATAGTTAATGCTTTTATTGATGCTCCTCCACTTTTATCCCTTATCAGTTTTAATACTAGGTACAGGCCACGTAATCCCACGCATAGGTTGTTTACTCTAGAAGTCTATAAAAATAACACATCGTATTATAATCCTGTGGTTCGCATGTGTAGAACTTATAATGATCTTGTACGCAATCACAAATCCCTTGATATTCTTGGAGTCACCTTGTACTCCTTCAAAACAAAACTTAGGCAGATTTTGGACATCTGTTGACACAATCATTATGCGTTTTTGTGTTTTCTTATGCATTATGGTATTATTACATATTATGAAACTGTTTTTCTTTTGCAGCTATTGTACTTAATTATTACTATATATATATTAGTTTCTCTTTCAAGCCCTCATATAATTTTTAAAGTTATATCTAGCTGTATGCACTTGAAATAGAGTTGTTGCCTAGCCCTTATGTACTATTTTATATATAATGTATAATTACGGTGACAATTTGTTATGTGTGTCTTATGAAAATAAATAAATAAATAAATAAATATATTTAAAAGTCTGAATTACTTTATTTATATACCCATCGTGAGCCATTTAGTCACTTCCGTTTTTTTCTTAATTATCCTTATTTCAGAAAATTCTTTATTCACTACACGCTATAATATGTCAGAAATGCAGACTAAGGATTAATTTAATTCCATTTAGTACAACTTCAGAAATAGGAGTTCAAGGGTAACCAGTAACAACTAGTGCCTCTTATCGACATGAAGCTATTATTAGAAAATCAATATTTATGGCTCTGTTAAAATCAGTAATTACTATTTACTATTTAAATATCACTTTTCTTAATAATTATTTATCGTTATTCATTACACTATCTCACACATAAGTTGTCTGCTACGGCTTAGCTTTGACTACGTTCAAAATCAAATATAGTCCTCATAATCTTGTTAAATATCCGTTCTTTATTGTCAGCCGCGTATAAATAGTCTAAATGATTGTAATCACTCAGATACTCGTTCAGAATCACGTTAGGCAAGTTCCCCCTTAGTATGTCAACGTCATACGGGTCAGCAAGTAAGTCTTCGCCGCCGTAAAACAGTCCTACAGGAGTCACAATGTTACTTAAATTATAATCAGGCGGTTTAGGCGACCCGTACCTCAGCGAATTCACTTTAGGTCCGAAATCATATCGGCAAAATCTCTGAGACCGCGCTAATTGGCCGTAATGCACGAATTGTAAAGTAGAAGACCCGCTGAACATATGCCCCAACATTATAGACAGCATATGCCCTGTTATCGACTTGTAACTGCCCCCGGCGATCATATGTAAAAAGATATCACACTTAATACCAACAACACTGCAAACGTAAGCCGACACTTTGTTAAAATACACCATGCTGGGCATATTGACGTTTAAATCCGCTATATAGTCACTCAACGCCGAGTAAATGGGCGACAACATCTGCACCAGTGGAATTTTCACATGCGACATCCACGCCACAGGCGCTAGCGAGAACATCATCTTAATTTTCATATTGTATTCTGGTCTCATCGAGTTCATCACGTAGAACGTGGTAGTACCTTGCGAATGACCGATGTAGTATATACTAGGTTGTCTTGTAACTTTCAGTATGTAATCGACCGTTTTTGGTATGTCATATATTCCTATCTCCTCCCATGTAAACTTCCAAAACTCTGGTTGTGACGAATTGTATTTCAAATGTGAGGAAGCGTGTTTGTTCCCTCTCGCGTTGCCTATCCAGACGTCGAATCCTTCGTCCGCTAAAATATAGGCCAAGGCTCTGTCTGGGCCTTGAATGACCCAACTGTCAGATGAATCTAATATGCCGTGCATTAGCAGTATAGGCCCATGATAGCTTTCTTTATTTGTGCCGTAAGGTATTCTATGAATGTTCAAAATATATCCGTCTTCAGTCACAACGGTATGTTCCTCAAAAGGATATCCATATTTCTTCGCCAGCTGCGATATATTCAAATATGCATCCACGGGGACCTCCGCGGTTAGAGTACTTTCGATATCAGTGAAATTATCCGTCGTTAAAATGTTGTATATGTCGTAAATATTACCTAATATACTGCCGAACTCAGTGGCAAGAGTGTTGAGAGGCAGAAAATTCCGGTCAGCGTCGGTAATCTGTGCACGCGCCGTGGTTGTAAGGACGCACAGAAATATATAAGTGAAATACATTTGCTTTGCTTGTCCGTCCTATATCGCGTGTGAAAAACGAATCGAGCCACATCGTTTCGGTATTCATATTTATACAATTGTTATAAATAAGTGCGGTGCGTCTGTATGTGGTTCACCCCATTCTTAATGGCCGTGAGATCTTGACACCATTGATTGATAAGCAATGCAACGTTTGTTTAATGACATTGTGCATTGGCTTAGTTTATCCAATAATAGATGCTGTTAATTACTTGATGCTTAACATTTTTAAGACGACATGAAGACAATATTTTTTTTATTTGCCCACACCCGAAAACAAAGTCTTGCAATTTGTCTATATAAGTTTGTTTTAGTTAAATCTTGCAATTGAATTTAAAACAGTTATTATCAACCAATAGGGCCGATGATTTGCATACTTGCCTATGTAAGATAACAATGACAATGCAATTTTCTAAAGTCCTTGAGCTGTTCTGATGATAAAAAGAATTTTTCATACTAAAAAGTTCGGTGTCAGAATTTTACACTATGTATTCGTCGCCCATGATAATATCTCGTCACAAAAATGATTTATGAAATAAATATTTATATTTCATTTCAATCTGTGTGCTAAAATCAGGAAAAGGACATCAAAGGTCGGAAATATGTTAAAATAAACTTTTCTCCATCTTTTCCTATGGGACCAATGATGGGAACTATTTTTTTTACTTTCCAATGCAAATTGACCGCGCGGCCGAACATTGGAAATGTCCATTTTTTAGTTTCCATGTTTGATCCCATATGAAAAGTTGTTCATATCGACGCACTGAATCACCCCTTCAAGGATCGGACAGGGTTTTATTTACATATATTGTATATAAAAAGCTCGTGTCACGATGTATCTTCAGGATAAACTCTGAAACTATTGAACCGATTGTGATCAAACTTCGTAACTATTTGTGGTTTGGTCCAACTTAAAAGATAGGATAGTGCTTATCTTATAGCGAAACTATATGATATATATAAAAAAAAATTATATCCAAGTTATGTTCATAAAAATAATTATATTTATCTTTATGTATCCGCCGTTTCATCATGCAATTTCAGTGACCGCAACTTGTTTTATTCCAATAGGCTAGTTTCCCGGGTCAAAATATTAACATTAAAATTAAAATTAGTCCGTCATTTAGGTAATCAAAAAATATCGCCAAAGTTCAAGAATGTGGGCTCGTGACGTCAAAGTTTGCCAAGTGTAGCAAACTACTACGTCACACGGAATTTCAAAAGGCTATATCTTTATCATGTTTAGTTTGATCGACAAAAGAAAAAAAAATGTAGGCATCCAATATTTTTTTATTTTCTCACTGATGAACTATATATATATTTTTTTGGAAACTAGCCTATTATAGATGTATTTTATCTATGTTATTATGTTGAGTTGATTCACGTAGTTAATCGTAAGTACATGCCATTTATTTTTAATGAAAATTTTAATCACCCGAATATACAATATGCAGGCAATAATAGCAAAAATATCTAAATCAAATCCAATATTATTTTAAAGCTGTTTTTAGACTGGTTAAATCTAAAATATTTTCGGGCTATACGGTTAAGTTAAAAATTCTATGAAGTATTTTGGATAGCACAAATAATAACGAGTGATTACGTAGATATTTATGGAAATTAGTTCACATTTCTTAAAGGATCGGACAGGGTTTTATTTACATATATTGTATATAAAAAGCTCGTGTCACGATGTATCTTCAGGATAAACTCTGAAACTATTGAACCGATTGTGATCAAACTTCGTAACTATTTGTGGTTTGGTCCAACTTAAAAGATAGGATAGTGCTTATCTTATAGCGAAACTATATGATATATATAAAAAAAAAATTATATCCAAGTTATGTTCATAAAAATAATTATATTTATCTTTATGTATCCGCCGTTTCATCATGCAATTTCAGTGACCGCAACTTGTTTTATTCCAATAGGCTAGTTTCCCGGGTCAAAATATTAACATTAAAATTAAAATTAGTCCGTCATTTAGGTAATCAAAAAATATCGCCAAAGTTCAAGAATGTGGGCTCGTGACGTCAAAGTTTGCCAAGTGTAGCAAACTACTACGTCACACGGAATTTCAAAAGGCTATATCTTTATAATGTTTAGTTTGATCGACAAAAGAAAAAAAAATGTAGGCATCCAATATTTTTTTATTTTCTCACTGATGAACTATATATATATTTTTTTGGAAACTAGCCTATTATAGATGTATTTTATCTATGTTATTATGTTGAGTTGATTCACGTAGTTAATCGTAAGTACATGCCATTTATTTTTAATGAAAATTTTAATCACCCGAATATACAATATGCAGGCAATAATAGCAAAAATATCTAAATCAAATCCAATATTATTTTAAAGCTGTTTTTAGACTGGTTAAATCTAAAATATTTTCGGGCTATACGGTTAAGTAAAAATTCTATGAAGTATTTTGGATAGCACAAATAATAACGAGTGATTACGTAGATATTTATGAAAATTAGTTCACATTTCGGAACGTCTTGCTTAAATTCTAATATCTTTCATCTTACTTGATAAATTGCTGCACAGAATATGACATTTTATTTTTTTCTTATTCGCTTTACGAGAATATAGAAGACTGTCAGGTTTAAAAAAAATATTGATCGAGTTAATTTTTAAGTCAAGTTGGGTTTGGGTGAAAACCAACTTTTGGACTGTATATTCCACAATAACTCTCTAAAAATAATGTTATTAAGATGAATTCGAACTTATGTTCGTAATATTAGAACAATTTTCAAGTTTGTTGGGCATCTAAATCGGTTCAGTAGAGAATTTTAATAAAATTCGCGAATCCTTGTTAATGAATAAAAGCCTAGGAGAATCGCCTAATGAAAAAGATTTCTTAAACCCTGAAAAACTTTGCTTAGCTTACCAAACATATCAATGGCAAAATCTAGTTTCGGCGTTGAATTTGTCTAATTTTTATAATAAGTACTTCCCTGAACCTTGACTTTGTCTTCCTTATAGATGAAGCAAGATATCTAAACGGTGATTATTGTCAAAAATACATGTTTAGTTATCCTCAACACAACATGTAGGAAATAATTTAAATAACAATTTCAAGCAAACTAAAACAGTTCGCTCTTAACCTTAGAAAAACAATGAGTTTTGATGAGCGTCGTTTGTTATCTTGACGTCGAGGTTACATTTTATTCTGGAGAATCTGTTGTCGTTGAACATGAATCCGTCACTACATAAGGTCAGGGGTGCCATTCTCAACTGCCTGTCCGGTGGTTGCACGTCCCCGAGCTTCTACTTGCTTTTCCAAATTCGTCCGAGTGAGTAGTATACCTATACCTTTATTTTTGAACTTGGTCCCCAAGCCCCAGATTCAAAAAAATCCTATCCTTCTCCAGCTTAGAAATGTTTCCGATGGACAGCACAATCGGAGGCAGTAGAGGCCAAAGAAACTGCGCTCGCCAACCCACCTGCCAAGCGTGGTGAATAATCCTCCCATGTAACGAAGAATCCTTGGGAGAAGTTTACCTTTGTTCAGCAGTGGAATTTTTACGGCAGGAATGATGATGATGATGAATGATGAATCCGTCACTGATGTTAGTATAGGTACATATATATATGTTGTTAACTGTGTAGATGACATGGTACAGACGGCTGCCGTGGCGCAGTGGTTAACACGCCAGCCTGCTACACGAAAGGCACCGGGTTTGATTCAATATGGATAAAGACGTGAACATGATATGACGTTTTGGTTTTGTTTTGAACGGGATTATTTATTTTCAGAGGCGAGAAAATCCGCGAGCTCATCGAAACATTGGAGCATCGGAAGTTGGAAGCCATTCAGTTCACATACAAGCAGGTGACGAGGAACTTCACGGAGGTGTTCAAGAAGCTGGTGCCGCAGGGCCGGGGAAGCCTCATCATGAGGACCGGCACCGACGACAGCCAGGAGGTCAATCCCGACGTAAGTCACACTTTATATATGCGTAGCCGCCATCATCATATTTTCGTGACGACCCACGGGTCAACCGGCAAACGCCTTAACCACTGGACCACGAAGGCAGTTAAAGTTAAAGACTGCTAGTTAAATAGAGTATGAAGCTATGAAGCTAGTTAAATGTGTTTAGGCGTAAAACAAAATATGACTTATATTTGCAAAGTATGCTTCCTGTGGGAATAAAACCCACGGCCACGGCCCCCGGGTCTACAGGCAAACGCCTTAACCACTGGACCACGGAGGCAGTTAACGGCATATCGGTGGTGGAACCCATTCAGTTCACATACAAACAGGTGACGAGGAACTTAACCGAGGTGTTCAAGAAGCCGGTGCAAGACAGGGCCGTCATTTATGAATCGATTTGAATGTTTTTTTTGTTATATTTTTATAAGTGTTTTATTTTTTGGCGCCGAGATTGAATTGTGCGGTAGCTCAGATGGCAGAGCATAGGTCGTACATATACCTAGGTCGCCGGTTTAAGTCCCGCCCGCATGAGATTTTCTCATCATATTTTATTTCTTAATTTAGTAAGAGTATGACTTTTTTGTTAATTAGACTTCTAAATTAATGTTATCTAAAATTTCATTTAAATAGGTTCAGTGGAGTGGGTGTTTAGTAGTTAATTATTCAGGTACCGAGTTGTCAGTCGGGGGCAGATAAATGTGTACAACCCTCCACCCTCCTAAAATTTAAAATCTGTTGTTAGAGGGGTGTCAGGTTTAAAAGGTAAAAGTTGGTTGTTTATAAAGTCGGTTTACGGACGAGAATATTACATGACAACGGTGGAAGAGAGATAAATGCGTCAGAATACGAACGCTTAGGCCGATCATGCATCTATCGCTTGTGCCGCGCTCTCGCTTGCACGCGGAACGTGACATTATTAAACCGTGCAGCCGATTTATATTCATCGATAAAATGTTTTCATTTATTTTCAAGTTAAAAATAGCATACTATTTTCAAAGTAATGCGTCCAATGCTCTAGATTCTAGGTGGCCTTGAAATAGTTTAGAATATAACGGGGTAATGTATTTCTGTTCATCATTACCATTATCTTATCAATATACTAGCAGTGCCCGCGACTTCGTTCGCGTACATTTTATGTTATGTTTGTATGGGGGCCACGTCTTATCATGACAGGAAAAAAAATAAGTAGTCTATCCTGTGTCCTGTACGCCTAAATTTATATCTACCAAGTTTTATAAAATTCAGTTAATTGGTTTAAGGGCCCGTACTACCTCACACTGCTTTACATGATTGACTGTTCTATCAATAATAATTAAATACTCAAGTTGAAATAAAAATGCAGCAAAGTTAAGGACTAACTCTGGTAACTATATGACTCAAAAACACGATGGCGTTAAATTTACTCGATAGAAAAAAATTGCAAAGTTGCCTCCAAATCACGTCTAATTTACTCGGTATATAGCATTATTCACCAAATACATTATAATTAACCTTGAAACTTTTTATTATTATTGCATTACAGATAAGGCAGCCATATGTTTTTCTTTTTCGAATAACCTTTGAATATTCCTAAAAAACGAAAATATCCAAAGTAGCCAACGCGTTTAGACCATCCGCGTTTGTATCGCCACGCCGCCTGGCATATGGCGGGCTCTTAAGAGCTATGGAGGAACATACCTACTCTATCGCTTTTGCTTTGCAACAATCGTTCGTTAGGCACGGTTTCGATTGTTTTTCGTGTGTGTAAGTGGCCAACACTAAATGTCAGAATTTTCAAGCTGCCTGGGCATCTGACATAGCTTTACGACTGCCATCAATGATGAAAGTCGGGATCAACGGCTTAACGTGCGTTTCGAAGTACGGAGGAGTTCAAGATATATTTATGCCACTTGCGGTCACCCATCCCAGTGGGGACCGCGCCCGGGGTTGCTTCACTTCCGTAAGCGATAATAATGTTCAGACCCACTGGAACATCGGGTTCCTTAATACCACGCCACGGTTGAAATATATAATAAATAAATACAGACAATTAAACAACCCAACGCTATGCAATATTTTTTTGGTTGCATTTTTGTAACGCGAGAACTCGGAAGCGCGAGAATTAACGCGTGCGAATTAAACATCGCGCTGCAACCCTCTGATTGACCGGTCCGGACCGGCCGCCGCACGTACTTGTAGTTATAAACCTGAAGTGCGGAGTGCGCCAGGTCTGTTAGTACTTTGAATGCGTATGCGACGTTTAATTTGCCCGCGTAACCTTGACGCGGAGAAAAACCTAATCTAAATGCCCTTTTAAACGGCGTAATGACCGGTTGACTTTGATCTCCTTCCAGTTTAGGTCGCTTGGGTAACTAGGTTTTTAAACATCGTGTGAAAATGGAGGTATGTTTGGGCTTTAGAAATAGAAAATGGGAATGCAAAAACCGGTCAAGTGCAAGTCGAATTCGCGCACGAAAGGTTCCGTACCATTCATGTCTGTTGTATGGGAGACTCCTTGAATAATAATAATAATATTATTATTATTATTCAAGGAGTCAGAACCTTGACGCGGAGAAAAACCTAATCTAAATGCCCTTTTAAACGGCGTAATGACCGGTTGACTTTGATCTCCTTCCAGTTTAGGTCGCTTGGGTAACTAGGTTTTTAAACATCGTGTGAAAATGGAGGTATGTTTGGGCTTTAGAAATAGAAAATGGGAATGCAAAAACCGGTCAAGTGCAAGTCGAATTCGCGCACGAAAGGTTCCGTACCATTCATGTCTGTTGTATGGGAGACTCCTTGAATATTGTTTTATTTTCATTTAATTTTTTAACCTGAATATACAACTAAAAAGGACGTCGTGCTCCTGTAGTGGAGACTAAAAAGGACCTGATGATGATGATGATGATACAACTAAATATTCTGTGAATATTTTAAGAGCAAAAAAATAACGTTTGTAGTATGGGAGCCCCCTTAAATATTTATTTTATTCTGTTTTTTTTTAATATTTAGGCAACAGAAAGACAGACAGCAGAGCCATATTAATAGGGTCCCGTTTTTATACGTAACGCTAAAATGTATAAACGAATGATTAAATGTTATGATTACACCGTTTAGATATAGTTGTGCTTATTATTGTTGGTATAAATTATAAAACAGGGACTAACGTTATAATGTCAATCTATATTTTTTGTGAGTATATACATTTGTCTATAAAACTGTATTTTTATAGGCTGCCAATGGATTATTAAATTTTAGTTTGCGTTTCGCATTTATTTAAAATTCTCTAGGAAGCACTTCTCTGGATGAAAAGTAGGCAGCCTGTGTCCTTCTCCGTAGCCCAGACAACGTGTATGCGTTAAGCGTAACACACAAACTCACATTCATATTTTTAATTAAGGTAGGATTATTGCTGATTTTGATAGCTCTATACATAACGAGTTTACAACTTCAAGTCTAGCTAAATCAGCTGTGTATATCCTCATCCAATTACCCAGAGATAACCTTGACATGAAAAAGCTTGCTAAGCAGCTAAACTGGCTGCTATTTGCGCCACTGGATATCGCAAACGACGCGATCAATTTACCTTTAATGGGAGGTAAGTTACCGCACAGGAAAATATACTGATTAAAATCTTGCTTGTAGCTAGCAACATTTTAATGGCAAATGATAATTGATAGTGCATGAGTACTTTCACATAACTACCCAAAAAAGGAGTGTAATGTTATTGTATTTGTATGTAAATAGCCGTGTGGTTTTCGGCAGAGTAGAATAGGACCATTCCAAGTCTTCCCATGGATGTGGTAAGAGGCGACTTAGGAAATACAAGCTAGGCAAAGCTCATAAACATCAATGAGACCTCTCCAACCCGTCTGGCCAGCGAGGAGAGTGTAGGCCAAATTCTCTGTCTGCTCTGGCCAAGTATGGCTCTGGTAATACAGAGAGGGTCATGCTCCTGCAGTGGAGACTAAAAAGACCTAGTGATGATGATGATGTATGTAAATATGTAAACAGTTTAACCACAAAATAAGTAGTACTAACGCTTACATGCAGAAGTCACAGTCTGATAAGGTAATCAAAGAAATACCAACTCAATGAAGTTAGCGAAACGGTGTAATTTAGCTCGCATCAGAACGTAGCAACTTTTCGTTCAGATACCTAAAGAATCCATTGCAAGCCAAGTTGATTCTAATTGCTCTGAACAGATGCTTTATAATTTGATGAAGTCGGTGAACACATGTGACCAAACGCGCGTCGTTACTGCTGGATGTGGCCGGTGTTACCGCTCCGGCGTAGGTATGTTTTCGATGCCAACACAGGCCTAGTTAAACTGCACATAGCACTATCATCATTTCCCCCATCATTTCCATCTAGTAATCCTTTAAAGCTATATGGGTAATATATACAAATATAAAAATAAAAATTTACAGCTCGAAAATCCACTACATTCATAGTAACTTTTATAAATATTTGCATGTGTGCTCGCAATTTATGCGTCTTTGGGTTAAGTGCAAAATTATTAACAAGGCTTTTACATATATCTAATATATCAAATTATCGTGTCACAGTGTTAGTTGCCATACTCCTCCGAAACGGCTTAACCGATTTTGATAAAATATTATATAGTGACCTTGATAGGCCTCAATAGAATAGAATACCTAATTTATTTACGAATATACTGAGAATTGGTTGTTAAGGTATAAGCTTTGTCCACCCCATTTTTTTATTTATTTATATGGCAATAGAACATTGCCGGGTCAGCTAGTACAGATATAATTCTTGGTAGATTATTGCTAGTGGTAATAATACTATGTAAATCTTCCGGTAATAGCGTAAAAGTATTTTTTTACGCTCAGAAAGTGTATTTTTGTGTACAGGGTCTGTTTTTCTGAACGTTAAAGTCAATATGTCTCGAAACTAGCGTGTCGACGGAGACGCTAGTTTTTAAAGCATTTTTGTAGCTCTGTATGGGTTCAAGCCATTTAAATTTAAGTCGTCAAGCTTTACGTAGGTCCACTAATTTTGGGTAATTAATTAGTATTAAAATAAAACCAGTCATAACCACACTCTCTCATTTAACGTCTCATATAGGTCTAGGGCCTTCACACATACCGCGTGATTTGAACGTCTGAACTTAACTGAAATCCTGGAATCATAATCATATAGAATTTCAGGCAAAAGGAAAAAAAAATTTACCGTCTGCGACTTTGTATTGGTTTTTCTTCCACCTTTTTTTCCTGCAATTCTATACTACATTAAGTATTCTGATTCCAGGATTTTAGTATAGTTCAGAGGTTCAAAATCACGCGGCGTATGGTACGCCATACGCTGCGTGATTTGGTTTCTGCCGTGACGGTGTTATGGTTTCTGCAGATACTATTGCCCTCAATGTTAGAAGATAAAAAGAGGAGACAGCTACTAAGAACCAATTTAATTTCAGCGAGCCAACGCAGACCAGTTCACGGGCGTGGGCATCAAAGTGTCGTTCACTGGCGGCGAGGGTGACATGAGGGAGATGAACCAGCTCTCTGGAGGACAGAAGTCTCTGGTCGCCTTGGCACTGATCTTCGCTATTCAGAAGTGCGACCCGGCGCCTTTCTATCTGTTCGACGAAATCGATCAGGTACGCCTAAAATTTATATGATACTAGCTATTACCCGCGGCTCCGCCCGCGTTAATGTCGATCCCTCGAGAATGAAGGTGATCTAATTATGTCCTTACCCGGGTCTCAAAGTACCTCCATACCGAATTTCATTCAAATTGGTTCAATGGTTGAAGCGTGAAAAGTTGACAGTTACTTTCACATTTATAATATTAGTATAGATATGGATAGTATTTTTGTAGGTGTTAGAAGGATGTTTTCCTGGTGGCGAAGGTGACATGTGGAAGGTGTACCAACCACGGAGTACATACAGAGAGGAGTTGCCCTAAGGAATATTTTCTATGAAACCATGCGTGGCACTTACAGGGGGTGAGGGGAGTATTATCTGTCTCACTCTACTTGCTCTGTCTCACTCCCTCCTTTATATCCATCTAGCGGCGAATAGCCCAACTACTTAATAAGTTCGATGTTGATCTTTCTTTTTAGTTTATCTATCCGTCACTAGATGTCCCTAACACCTACTGACATCTAGTGTCAGATAGCTGAGTAATTAGGGTTGCCAACCAGACTGTTAAAAACAGTATAATACTGTTTTTGCTAGTTAATGCTTTTTACTGTTCTATTATAAGAGAGTTTGCAAAAC
This sequence comes from Elegia similella, assembly GCA_947532085.1. Lineage (NCBI taxonomy): Eukaryota > Metazoa > Arthropoda > Insecta > Lepidoptera > Pyralidae > Elegia > Elegia similella. The sequence goes on from OX383936.1 coordinate 21,455,369, forward strand.
ACTGTTTTCACGACTGCTGGTAAAACTATGGTTAGAAAAATTTAAATTTTAAATTTTCCAATAACATAATATTGTTGTATATAGTATAGTTCTGTACCTGTTCAAAGCAATCGTTTATTTGGAGACTACATCTTCACAGCCACAAAAACAAAGAATCAATATGTTTTATGTAAATTATTTCCTTTCTGTTTTTTGTCATAGATAATTAATCAAATTCCATAATAAAACCATAGTGTCAGTGACCATATCATGTAAAAGAGTAGTCAAATTCCAGGCAGCATACGAGTTGATGCACGGGCCACCCAAAACTTTGCCATACTAGAGGTGACTTGAGCTAGTAGTAGTACTAGCCTGCCTTCGACGCCGCCACAAGTTTGTATATTTTTTTGACCCACATGCTCGACCCACATGTCAAAAAATATACAAACTGGTGGATTGATCTTTTGTTGATCGTTGATCTTATCAAGAAATTACATCGATCGCATGACATTTTTCCATCGTTAATAATAAAGGACATAGGGAGATATTGGTTCCAATAGTAAAAATCAAATACTATTATGCTTCGATCATATATTTCTTGAAGTATTATGATTTAATAATCATAGCATGGAGTGTAAATAAGCTTAAGAATAGCCATTTTTTTTTCTTACCATGAAAAACCTACATTAACAGACATAATCTCAATCAATTGAAAAAGTATCACGTAACGCCAAAGTGCAATATTCGATTTGTATGAATGTCAAAAAATGATACAACATGTACAAAAGTTTTATTTACAACTAACTTTACTAACAAGCGGGATCAGAAAAGGAATGGGATGTACAGATCAGCCGGCCTATTTGCTAACTCGGTGTACAACGTTTTGATAGACACTTCAAAATGCATTGCGGCTTTCGTATGATATTGTTAATTTTTATATAAGATGTATTTGATGTGACCATCAAAATGTATTTTGAAGTGACCATCAAAACGTTGTACTCTAAGTTAGCAAATAGACTGGCAGGTCTTATCCATGTCTTTTTCATATTGAAGAAATTTTTGGCCAAAGGTCAAAAACTGTACTGCGTATTCGTAGATTTGGAAAAAACCTATGAAAGAATTGTGGTCGATGCTGTCTGCATATGGGGTGAGCACTCACTGAAAGTAGGTTTCTTTGATGAAAAATGCTCTCGGGGTGCTCAGAAACATCATTATTCCCTCATCTTCCATGTAACTTTTTATAAAATTTCAAAATCCAATCGTAGTTTTATCAGCGGTTGAGAAAACAGTATTTTGTATACTGTCTTTTAATAAAACAGTAAAAAGTAATAACTAGCGAAAACTAGGTGGTTGGCAACCCTAGACATTTTGCCATGTATGGCTATTATTCGTGAACGTCAAGATGACGGGACCCCGCCCGGTTTTGTGAATATGATGTAACTATGATGTAGTACCATTACGTACGTAGTAATATTAGTGCTATTTTATACTTACATACGTGCTATAATAAAATTGTACACTCAAATGATTTCAAGATATTCAACAAAGAAAGTGGTCTCGCTATTATAATATCAAAATGGCGGGACCACAATTCAGTTCTTAAAAAACACTTCAATTGTAAAAATAAAAAATATTTTCAACGATTTTTCTGGGGAAATTTTACAGATAAAAAAATTGGTTTTTAAAATGCAAAAACGGTGTATCCTCTCTATGTTTGGTCTACAAAGCACTGATAGCTGTCAATCTTATTTTAAACAATATAAAATACTAACACTGCCATCACTGTATATATTTGAGATAGCTGTATTTGTTCAAAATAATCCCCATTTATTCAAACGTATATCGGATGTGTGTGCAAGAAACAGAAGAAATGGCGATAGACTTTGTCTACATCAATCAAAAACAGCTCTGTTCAGAAAATTTATAGTAAAATCCCTAAGGAATATAAAACATTAAATATAAATTTATTTAAGAAAAAACTGAAATCATTTCTAAACCAGAAGTGTTACTATGATATTAGTGCGTTTTTTAATGATTAAATTTAGTGTCTTTTTTTATCTCTCTATTTATATATTTTTTGTGCTTATTGTACATATATTGACTTATTTTGTAATTTAATATTATTTATTGTTTATTTTATGTGGTACTAACAAGAGCTCATCTGATTCAATATTTGTACACCCTAACGGTAAGCATGTTGATTCCTACTTTTATATTATTTAACACATTGTAACACATGTTTGACAAATAAATAAATAAACGAATAAGCTCCTGAGGAAAAAGTGAATTTCAAAGCCAAGTAGCATTATACTGCTCTTACAATTTGCTTAGGCGTTTGTTTGACAGTTTTATTATGGAGGTTATTCTACACTGAATTTGTTTTAATTTACCTTTGCCTAAAAATTAAGTGCAAAACCAAAATGTTAAACATACATACATATTATCACGTCTATTTCCCTTACGGGGTAGAGAGAGCCTAACCTCCATAATAAAACTGTCTCCATAATAAAATTTTATTATGTAAGTATAAAATAGCACTAATATGGTACTACATCCTAATCACATCATATTCGCAAAACCGGGCGGAGTCCCGTCATCTTGACGTTCACTATTATTCAACGTTGACGACAGGTGGCGCATTGCTGAAAAGAGAATTATGAAACAACATAAACATAATCTTTTTGTCAAGGTAAAAGTCTTTAGGTATAAATTTAGAACAAATTTCAGTACTTATGGTTATTATTTATTACGATAATTAGCTTTAATATATTTTTATAGTTCATACGTCCCATTACGCAAAGTGGTGCCATCTAACGATGAGTAGCACGGAACGTCGCTAAAAGATTTTTCTAGAATAATTTAAGTAAATTACGAATAAATATACTTACAAATGAAATGTGATTCCTTCCATAGCATCTGAACGTTTATCTGAGTAGTTTTTACATGATATAATGCAACACTTCATGATTTTCTTCGTAAAAAACAAGATAAGTCCGAAAATCTCACTGTGTGCACAGAACTAACCACGTACGAACATTGACAGCTACAACAGCAGACTAATAGGCCACGCCTACTCTCGATGTTAACGTGATGACGTCAGGACCTAGTTGGAATCACAGTGCACAGTAGCTAACGCCGTCTCCACTCTGTATGTACTCCGTGGTACCAACTCTCTGAAGGATAGCAACCCTTGGTCGTCTTGCTTCGCTATTCAGAATAGCGACTCAGCACATATGTATTTGACCAAATCAATCGTCTATAATATTTTTTTAGATATAGTTTATTGGCGTTTTCTATAGTGAATTTCGAGTAACTTGTATTTTTCATACTTACGTTTTAGTATCATTTCGAGTTTAATAAATTCAACTTTGCGTGTATTTATGGACAAAAGTAAGCTTGATTTACGCATTTTTAAATTTACAAGAAGTTAGAAACAGAATAGATTTTTTAAAAATCAAAACGGACAACGATTTCTTTTCATGAGCATTTTTCAATAATTTAATTCAGAAGAACAATAAATTTAATGCATGCAGAATGTTAAAAAATGTATTTAAAAAAATGTGTTTTACTGAAAATCATAGTCATTAGGAACAAAATGGTAAACAGAAAAAAACGTCAATTTCATAGGTGCTTTAGCGAGTCACTTTGATATTCTTTGAAGAATAAATACTAGTTTATGCCCGCGACTTCGTCCGCATTTATTATAAATATATTCATGCTATTCTGATGTCTAATGTTGTGGAATACAAGTTGAAATTCTGTCCAGTAGTTTTTCTGTAAAAGGGTTATAAACATCCATCTATCCATTATTATCTTAATATATTTTTTAAATCATATTCCCAGGCCTTAGACGCGCAGCATCGTAAGGCGATCGCGAACATGATCCACGAGCTGTCGTCTTCTGCTCAGTTCATCACCACGACCTTCAGGCCGGAGCTATTGGAGCACGCGCACAAGTTCTACGGCGTGAAGTTCAGGAACAAGGTGTCGCATGTCGAGTGCGTCACGCAGGAGGAGGCTCGCGACTTCGTCGAGGACAGCGCCACGCACGCTTAAGGAGGGGGGGGGGGGAGCTGTTTTGTGTGGATACGGGAATACGGATCATATCTAATGACTTAAGCCCTTTCACCGCTTGTCGTGCTCCAGCCCGAAGCCAATAAGCCGTGTATGTAAGTGGCCAACATTGGTATCAGACTTTTCAAGCTGCCTAAAGGCATCTTACATAGTTTAAACTGTGCCATGTACATGTGCTGTGCTGTGTAGTGTAACGTGCCGTCCGAAGCACGGAGGAGCTCGAGATATTGTTATGCTACTAGCTGTCACCCATTCCAATGGAGACAGCGCCCTGGTTGCTGAACCTGCGTAAGCGCTAATTATGCTCACGCCCACTAGGCCATCGGGCTCCTCATTGTGAATCAAAAATAAACAACAAATACGGATATGCAACACGGATGTGTTGCACTTAATTATTATGAGATTGAAGTGTATGACATTGTTAATGATTACTAAACTACGTATTTATCTAATATGAACAATGAACATTTTTATCCGAATACACCATAGTAAAATAAAAAAGGCTGATTTTACAAGCAGTAATTTTTGGTCGGAAATGACATTCGCGATATGGCCACGAAAATGTTTGTCGGATTATTCCGACGTTCGCGGTGAAAGGGTTAATCACTCGTATGGCGATATGCATTGTTTAACAATTTCGGCATACAAGAGGTTAAGATATAGACTAAGAACGGACCAGCCTAGCAGTTTATTTGATGAAGAACTTGCACAGCTTTGATTGACTTTGTTGAACTGTGACGATAGATGTATTTAACCTAGAATTTTGGACCTTCTGTTAGAGCTAAGTTAATGGACGATTGTGGAGATTTGAAATTTAAATTAGTGCAGAAAGAATGGATGGACTTATGCAAGAAAATTATTTATGTAACAAAAAATACTGTAATTACAAAATTGTAACAAAAATATTTTTCTCTTCTTACCATCGCTGGTCTTAGTGTACTGTCCTATAAATATGAAGTATTTTCGAAAAGCAATTATCAATTATGTATTTATTTATGAAAGGATACAAAAAAATTAGCATCTGGCATATATTTTCTTAGTTTGATACAAATTTTGATTAGAATATCATTCGTATTTCCGTATTTAAGATAATATATTTAATATAAGTAGTGATAAGTCTATAAATAAGAGTTTATTATGAAGGGTCGAATAGAGATGTTACAATTTTGATACGCCGTTCACGGCTAGAACGTGAAAACAATTTGACATTTCCTCAATGTTTAGTTCGTTTTTTAATATTAATTTTGTAATTATTTTATTTGTAAGCGTTTATTTTGGTAATATACAGACATACTCGTTTAAATTTGTACGTTACAACAGACACTACAGTCCGCGCCAAATTTTATTGCGGATCTGAAGTTGGTCGCAAGACGCGTAGCAGTAGCTAACTGGGTGTCAGCGGGCGTACAGTGAAGAGGGAAGGGGACACGACCGCCCACGCGGCTTGTATGTGTCAGTGTGTGTGGTGCATTCCTATGTGAACACACGCTCATTACTTGTACCGTTGCACGCAGCACTCGCATTTCACTTCAGACCCGCAATATAGTTTGGCGCGCGCTGTACAATGATGTAAAAAGTAATTTTGATAGAAAGAGACATGAGTTTCTCAGAACCAATCACAAAATTTTTTTCTTTATAACCTCACAGACCTGTTTACTGATGATTGGCATCACATTTTTCTTTTTCTTTATATTAATGAGATGTGGTGCTCCATGATTAATTATTGCAAAATAAATTCCATTTTTATAAGAGCAAAGTTTTTATTTTTCTATTTTTTTCTTATTACAGGCTATTTACTCGATTTATATGGATATATATTTGACGAAGAATATATCTCTATTGGCAGATTTAAAAAAAAATTACGTCTCATGTCTATTGGTTTACTAATCTTTTAGTGAAGCAGCAGCTAAAAAAACTTAGTTTAAACTACCTAGATACCAGTCACGTCACGGCTAGTCACGTCACGAGACATTATTTGTTTCAAAAATTGCTTCTCCAAAATTTAAGGGAAATTTCCAATAATACTCGAATTTCCCAATCATTCTCGCGTTGGAGAGAAATCCGATCTAATCAGAAACAGAAATTCGTTCTAATTTTTCTAGTTTCGAGAATCGCAAGTAGCATAACACGATCTTAAACTCCTCTGTGTTTCGAAAAGCACGTTAAGCCGTTAGTCCCGGCTGTCGTCACTGATGGCAGTCGTTAAGGCGCTGTATCCCTTAACCGTTTGTAGCGGACATCGCACAATGTATTATATACTCGTAATGAAATAAGGTTGAAAGTGGCGATACCGGTTGGCCTGTCACCATTCTAATTTCAAACCCTTTTCTGTCATTTCCGTGTTAATTTTCCATTTTGAATATAACCAAATATTGTATTTTTTTTAAGGTATCCATCTTGCTAATTTTTTTATAGACTTAATTGTCGCTGAAAATATCAAGTAATCCGCGACGAAACCTTTACTGTATATAGTTTTTTTGCTATTTTATTTTGCTAGGTTTTAAACATTTTTATGTAATCATTTATTTTGATCTTCAAAATATATGCTAGTATTTCATTAAAAATAAGGCTAACTGCGCGACGAAAAAATAGACAGTATTCTTATGATGAACAGCGCCTTAACATGGTGTTGGCAACTTTCACATACGATAAAATAAAATACACAAGAGATCCTGATAAAGGAATGAAGATGCCAAGGGCCCGTCCCTTGTGGCATGTTCATTCCTTTATCTAGCCTGAAAAACAATAAACAAAAACCATTATGAAGTAAAATCTTTATTTACAAATCCAACCGTATTCAAATATCACTCTAGTTAGTATCACTTCACACATAATACTATTGCTTTCGAATCGTTACACTAGGTAGCCAATTTTAATACCGTAAGAATACTAAGAGAACACCAATGGAAGTTAATTTACAACAATTTTCACAACTTGAAAAAAAGAGAAAAACATACGTTTGTTTTTACTGTCCATTATGTCGTTATTATCTGATTTATAGTAAAACAAATTACAATTTACGAATATCTTTTATGTCCTTATTTAAGATTTTTACGAAAGGCAAAATTAATCGGAACGAAAAAGACCAACAATTGCATTATTATAAATCATGAATTACTAAAAAAAATGTTACATTTATATAATTTAATAAGTTATACACCATGTTCCTTATAAAACATACAATTTTAAGAACATTAATTATCCTGAAATATAATATTTACGAACGATGTGAAATCTATTCCTGTCAAGTGATCGAGGATACATGTACAATAAGAATATACAATTTTTATTTTAAGATTTACTGAGATACAAGATATTTTATTTTGTTTGCTTATTACTTACATATTAAAGATAAAACAATAAATATAAAGGGGCATATCACACAAATTGAGCTATCGAAACCGGGCATCCTTGTATCGCCGGCTGGCGTGTTGACCACTGCGCCACGGAGCTCGCGAATGCAAAACTTGTATTGAATGTTTTAACAACAAAACATCTTTTCCCTTTTCATATTTAGACATTACGTACAGTACTTACTTGACAATGTCGTGTGATATGCGAGTATAATTTATAGTTTTCGTTCAGTGACAATTCCTTGGTGCTCATTATTATACCAATATCTAGCTTATGCAGGATGATAGGTTAACCACTACGTAAACACCGTTATTCAAACAAATCAGCCGATCAAAATGAAAATGAGGTTGGGAAGTTGAAAAAAATTACAACTTTTAGGGTTCCGTATCTCTAAAGGAAAATACGGAACCCTTATAGAATCACTTGTTGTCCGTCTGTCAAGACTTTTTTTTTTTGAGAAAAGTTCTCCGTATCTAGCTGCAATTCAAATTAAATACTCAAGTCTATTGTCCCCTAAGCTGTGAAAAATCAAACTTATAGGCCAACGCAATCAAAAGATACAGCCGTATATCCCGCATATTTACACTTGGCCTTTTTTATATCCCAGCCTTAGTTCCATAGGAAAAGTTGTTCATTTTGACGGGCGGATTTGATTGTTGGAGGGACAACTGTGTTTACCTGTATAGTTGTCAAATAAAAAATAACTAAAACGGAATATGCGTTCAACACATAAAACTCAATAAGTATGTACCTAATAAAATGTATGGTCCAAAATGATATCATTATATAATATTAATTAATGTCAGAGAATACTATTTAGTACTATTAGTAGTTATATTTTCATTATTAAAGTATTATCGATACGACATGGAACCTTCAAAAAACGAGTATGTTTTCTTCAAAGGCCGGCAACGGTCTTGTGTTGCAGTTCAGCTCGGGTGTTTCAATTGTCAATGGGCGGCGGTGATAGCTTACCATCAGGTAACGCACTTGCTCGTTTGCCGCCCTATGTCATAAAAAAAATCTACGTATATCAAATACTATCATATTATTTTGCAATAATAGAAAATCTATACAATGTCAATGACAATTGTCTACTAGAAAGATATAAAATCTAATGTCTAGGTAGACCAAACACACAAACTTGGATCACACGAAGAAAAGGCACGCTGTCATGCAAGGTAAAGCGCAGTGGGCGGAGTGAACACAACTCATGGAAACTACACTTCATTTATCTTTTCAGTACATATTTCAATAAATTCAATCTTCAGTTACGATCCACTGCGATACGATCAACTGAATTAAGGCAAATACATCGAAATCGGCACTGTGAAACATATTGTATTGGCGCGGGGAGTATTTTTCTTCAGTATCCCCCAAAGCACAAGTTGTTTCTATAGCGTTTCTGTGTTCCTATTAACAAATTATTAGGAACAAGTGTCGGAAGTTGATATATATCAACATAAATATCTATATATAATCTTAAAAATGACGACTGATTTTTACAAAACATGTCAATGAGCCATCGCTAGAAAACCTTTCTAGCTTTCGAATAAAAAGAATCGCAGCCAAATCGGTTCACCCGTTTAAGAGCTACGTACGGTGTCACAGACACACACTTACACATATCAGTCAAACTTATAACACCCCTCCTTTTGCGTAGAGGGTTAAAAATGATTATGCATACAGGAATGTATGCACATAAATAATAGTGGACATTTTAAAATGTCACTCCGCCATAAGTACATGGTATATTAGGTTTATATGTACATAATAAAGTACTTAGTACATAGCAGGATAGGTATGTTCGATTGAAAAATGTTATTTTATACAGTGCACATTATGAGATCAATTCAAAAATGTATCTACTTTAGATGATAATTTATACAGGTACCTATATCCATACATAAATTTATCATACACCTAAAGGAAGAATAGACTATTCAATTTTAATTTATGGAAATAAAAATATTTTGACACCAAAATGTTCTTACTCAAAAAACAGCCAATAATAATTAATTTGTAATCTTATTTGAGCAATAAAATAGAGATCAATTCAAAACCCAATTTCGAATCAACAACAAAAATATAAAAGCTGCTGTTAAATAAATGAAAGTTACTATCAACATAAGAGTTATTTTATACGTGGTATGGTTCCTCTTTAAAACTTAGAATAAAAACAAAGTTACATATCAATTAAAACAATATGTAATCATATTTGAATTCAGAGAATAACGTCTTTCATGCCGTTTGGTAATACATGTTACAGAAAATTCTGTAAAAAAATAACAAAACAAATCTTTTTTTATATAATCGTGTCTTGTAAATAAAATTAGAAGGTGTAAGTTGCATTTGCATACGCTGCCCTACCTTCGGGACCCTTATATAAAAAAGTTACAAAATACAACCTAAAAAAATGTTTTACACAAAAAAATCTGAGCAAACGAAAATGTCCCAATCGCTACCGCTATAACATCCTCAGCGGCACGGCGTACGGCGAGTTCCAGTCCCTCTCGAACACGTCTTGTAACTCTTTCCTGATGTCGTAGGTGGCGTTCCGAAAGCCGTGCTCGTCCTGGCACACAAACAGTATTGACATCATCATCATCATCAGGTCCTTTTTAGTCTCCACTGCAGGAACACGACCCTCTCTGTACTAACTAGAGCCATACTTGGCCAGAGCAGCCAGAGGACTTGGCGTACACTCTTCACGCTGGCCAGACGGGTTGGAGAGGTCTCACAGATGTTTATAAGCTTTGTTTTGCTTGTATTTCCTAAGTCGCCTCATACGACATCCACGGGAAGACTTAGAGTGGTTCTATTCTATTCTGCCGGACACCACACGGCGTATTGATTGAGTATTGACACACAATAAGTAATTTTTTGTTGTGCCTCATAAACAACTATGAGACCTCTGCAACCCGTCCGGCCAGCGAGGAGAGTGTAGGCCAAATCCTCTGTCTGCTCTGGCCCAGTATGGCTCCGGTAGTATAGAGAGGGTCATGCTCCTGCAGTGCAGACTAAAAAGACCTGATGATGATGATGATGCATGCTACATGATGATGCATGAATGGGAATGAAGTACCACACTCTCACAGAAAATCGACGTTTGAGTAGAAACTTTACCGCTTCTATGCTTCGTTCGGTGAGTGAGAGAGCTGGAGCCCATCCTTCTCCCCCTTCTCCCATGTCCCCCATTTTTCCCTACTCCCAGTGTCCTCCCCCCAACTCCTTGAAAGGCCGGCAATGCTCCTGTCACACTCTGGTGTTCCAGTTGTCCATGGGCAGCGTTGATCGCTTACCATCAGGTAACTCGCTTGCTCGTTAGGATACTACTCACTCTGATGATAGGAGGAAAAGCAAGTAGCAGCTCGGGAGGTCCATATCTGAGAGGTAACTATACAAAATGTTCTCGGCCTGGCATTACAGTTGGTCACAGCGTCTTTCATAAATACTTACATGAACCCGATGCCATCTGCAACCACCGGACAGGCAGTTGAGAATGGCACCCCTGGCCCTTATTATATACAATCTCTATCAGAATTCCTTCGCAAACATTCGTTGGAATATATATATTCATACCTGTATGACGAGCGCGACGCCGGCGGTGTCTGTGAAGTAGTCTCCCGACCAGTTGGACGTGCCGATGTATGCGTGCCGGTCCGACACCATGTACTTGTTGTGGTTCACGCGCGCGAACGGGATCTTGTCTTGGTCAGGCGTCGACGGCACGAGGAAGCGTTTCTGGGAAAAGAGATAGCAGTGTTTTTTAAGTGTTTTATTTTGCATTCACGATGCTATTTTAATGTACTCTTACACTCGCAAATCAAAAAAACTTCAGCTTTACCTCAGCCCTTAAGACGAGGCCTCAAAGGTTTGGTACCATCGCTCGGCAAAGGCGTACGCAGACTGATCAAGTGCGCGCAAGGGATAGCGCTTGGCGGTTTAGCCCGTGAATGATGAGATAGGTATAGTCTCGAGTCGCTCAAAGAAAAAAACGTAAGCGCCAAATTCGTTATTTCTATTTTATATAAAATCAGACCGGTTAATTGTATTTTCATATTTTGATGAATTACTAATAACCTATCTTTTAGTCTAAAAATCATTATTTCATTCGTCGCATTTGAGCTACAATAACAAGAACTCTGCTAACGAAGACCATTTTTCAAAAAATATTTCGATCAAGAAAATTTTATCAAAACGTGTTTTCATCTTACACTTTTGGAGATGAAATAGTCAAAATACATATTACTTAGATTTGAAACTCCTAATTTAAGTATTTTGCGAGATAAATAAGGTTCAGAACGACCTTATTTACAGTGGTATCTTCTTAAGAGAAAACACTAAGCTCTCGAGAATTGAAAATAGGTATTTGTAAAATCTATTGCTGTCACGCTGTATGCCCAAAGTACCCCTCAAATTGCGATAGAGACAACTGCAGCTCGGACCGAAAAGACCTATGAAAATTACACAAAATTGACGCTTCGTAGTCGCCTGATTTCTTCTCCAAAACTTAACCGATTTTATTAAATTTTTCATTAAAAAATTAAAACAAGCTATGGCAGTGTGTCGGGCAGCGCGCAATTCTTATGCTTGCGTGTGGATAACGAAATGCATAATTGGGCATAGTAGGGGAGGAAGGGGATTTTTAGATTTACTCGAGCGCATCAGAATAAGATATCAGGGACCTCTAACGCAGTATAAGTACCTCCTACCCTATTTTTTTTTGCTTCATATGGGTATTGTCACGTTGTTTCCAGTTATTCTTGAATCCAAGTAAAAAAGAACCAACCACGCGCGAGGTTACACTGACGATTTTTTCAACATTATTGTCTGCACTTTTGCTACCCTCCCACTCCCTGACGTCATGGTCACATCACCAGATTATTGCTTCATACAAAATTTAGCAACTTATAGTCAGCTTGCAATAATAAGAGTTTCCGTTTGAGTATTTTCATGTGAGAATTATTTTTGTTAAACATTTTTGAAAACCCTAGATGGTCCAACAAAAAAAAAATCATATATCCTTTTTTTCTTTTTACCACAAGAAAGTTGTTTGTTTTTCGTGTGTGTAAGTGGCCAACACTGGTGTCAGATTTATCGATTTAATTTACTTACATTCAGGAGTGAGATTTAATAATAAAAATCGAACGGTGTCTATAATAATGTTTAAAGATCATACGATCTGCGATATTTAAATTAATTAGCTGTTTATTAGATTTTTAAATTAAACGACCACATTTGAACTTTACTGATACTAAAATTTAGCTATAAACCTCTAACAATGGAGAGAATTGTGATAAAATCAATAAAATTCTAATGGAAAAGTTTATGGCAATGGTCAGTAAATTCTGGCAGTAAAGTGAAACGGCTGCTTCTCTAGAAATTAGGTCACAGGATGTCATGCAATACTTTAGAAAATTCTAGACAGAATAAAGAAAAACGAGTAATTTAAGTGGATTGTCACTGGTGCAAATTATTGCGCGAGTCGGACTCGCGCACTAAGGGTTCCATACATTATATATAATATTTAAAAAAAAAAATTACATTATTTTAAAAAATTAAATAAATTAATGCTTTTCGCAATTTTTCCTTTATCTGTGCTACAAGACGTTGCTTCGTACCAAATTTCAAGATTCTGAGTTCACGGGAAGTACCCTGTAGGTTTTGATTCCCTTGCGAGTGTCGAAAAATTATTAAAAATATTTTTATTATATGATGTAACAAAAAATGTATACTTTTCGCAATTTTTCCTACATCTGTGCTGTAAAACGTTGCTTCGTACCAAATTTCAAGGTTCTGAGTTCATGGAGGGGAGTACCCTGTAGGTTTTGATTCCCTTGCGAATGGCAAAAAAACACGAAAATTTGCTGCATAAACAGCTGTATGTTTTGATTGCATTGTCAAAGAATTTGAATTTTCACAGCTCTAAGGGACAGTAGACCTGAGTATTTGATATGAATTTCAGCTTGACACCTCTACGCGTTCCTGAGAAAAAGGGTCTTGGCAGACAGACGACAGACAGACGGACAACCGAGTGAATATGGGTTCCGTTTTTTCCTTTTGAGGTACGGAAACCTAAAAAAGGTGAGGTACTGACCACATATAACTGCACTCGCGGGTAAGCCTCTGACAGCGCAGCTAGAGATCTCAGGAAGTAATCCTCTGACGGCCGGGAATGCTTCCACAGGCTGATCAGCATCTTCACTTTAACTTTGTGCTCGAGCACTGCTTTCCTAATAGCATCGTCTATCTTTGGCCAAAACCTGAAATATAAAAAGAATACAAAGTATTGACTATCGACAAACTCAATGGCAAATAGCAATAACTTAATAAACTTATTTTTGTATATACAACATATAACAATAACTCAATTAACTTATAATTGTGTGTATTACCACAAAAATTTTAAGTTGGAACCGAAGTGAGCTGTCGGACCCACACTACAGAGGCTTCAGCATATCTATATGGAATATTTTTTTTTTCATATAACAAGTACAACAATTTATTCTACTTAAAACTAGTTTAGTAAACTAGTTTAGCGTGAACTCGAGCGCTGGCGCGTAGTCCATGCCGGAGAGGTAACTATACAAAATGTTCTCGGCCTGGCAATACAGTGCTGTCACAGCGTCTTTCATAAATACTTACATAAGTTTGGGCGTGAACTCGAGCGCCGGCGCGTAGTCCATGGCGGAGAGGTAACTATACAAAATGTTCTCGGCCTGGCAATACAGTGCTGTCACAGCGTCTTTCATAAATACGTACATAAGTTTGGACGTGAACTCGAACGCCGGCGCGTAGTCCATGCTGGAGAGGTAACTATACAAAATGTTCTCGGCCTGGCGTTACAGTTGGTCACAGCGTCTTTCATAAATACTTACATAAGTTTGGGCGTGAACTCGAACGCCGGCGCATAGTCCATGCTGGAGAGGTAACTATACAAAATGTTCTCGGCCTGACGTTATAGTGCTGTCACAGCGTCTTTCATAAATACTTACATGAGTTTGGGCGTGAACTCGAGCGCCGGCGCGTAGTCCATTACGGAAATGTATACGAACTCCTCCGCCGACTCTATGATGTTCACGATGGCGTCGTCGTCGTTAGTGCGTCCGGTAGGACTGAACGGCGGCGGGGAGCTCTGAAAAAGAAAAATATATTTTCACAATTTATTCCTGAAAAAATGCTAAAGGGACTACTCATAGTTTGGCGCCAAATCGTAAAATAAATGACAAATGAATCTACATAGGTACTCAATAATATTGGCAAAGAGTTCGCATTTTAAAAATTTTAATTTATTTTTTATTATATTATTTACAAGTGGCCAGTTCTAAGAACTTTATTAATTTATACATTAAGCTTAGTTTAATGTCGCTGCCAAAGCACAAGTGCGGAAGAAGACCTATAACGCTGGCGGGATAGTTGGGCAAGTGCAATTTGGAATCGCACACGATGGGTTCCGCACCGCCATTAATTATATTTACTACAAAAACGCTCAAAACGCGTTTCTTGCACGGGAAACGCGTATCCCTTAAATGTTTTAATTTTATTTATTACAGTAGTAATATATATACACATTCTGTGAAAATTACAAGTCTGCCTATTCTAGTAAGGAGATACAGTACGGACGAATCATTCAGCTCAATATAGGGTCCCGTTTTTAACCTTTTGGAACTGAGCCCTAACAATTACTTGAATGTTTTACTTGTAAGGTTTCTTAATAGAGGGCGCAAATTACCAAATTATTAAATTACCGTTATTTAGAAAATTCTATATCTATTTTGGCCCTATACAAATTAAGCCCCTCTACTACTTAATCGTACCCTCTACCTCACTCATCATAATTTCAAGTAGGTGACACGATAAATTTAGACCATGCACACCCTGGTGTCAGAGTTCTGCGGAACCGCCCCTGGTCTCTGATGTGGTTCCTTTAACGACTACCAGATGGCAGCCGGGACCAACGGCTTAACGTGCCTACCGAAGGTCGGAATCATCTTTATTATCAGACAATCAGGTGACCAATATGCTAAATGCCATAAAATCTTATAGACCTAGGCTCTGTCTACCCCGCAAAGGAAAAAGACATGATACTATGTATGCTAGACTCCTTCGTTCCGCTCTGGATTCAAAATATTGCCCTCACCAAAAAGCATGTTATGCCCTTGTGTCACTATCTACTATTGTATAATGCCTATTTATATTCACAATACGTATTCTTATTCTGTCATCCGCTAAACGCCGGCCTATCATTTATCATGTCATGACGAATCAAAACAGCTTAGTTCGTCGAATGTTTTCTAGTCCTTGACCCATTGAATGCGTATCAGAAAAATAATCATGACACGTACAAGGACTTGTTTTGATCACTGATAACTTTCAAGAGCGTGGAAATGTGGATCATATGCTTCGGAAATGATTTTATGATTGTTGGAAACTAATGACACCTGGGATCTTAAGTTATCCATACTAATATTTGTTCGACTAGCTCCGTGGCGCAGCGGTCAACACGCCAGCCTGCGACACGAGAGTGCCCGGGTTCGATCCCCGGCCAGGTCAAGATGGAAAATGATCTTTTTCAGATTGGCCTGGGTCTTGGATGTATTTCTGTTGCCGCTATAACAACGAATACTAAAAAATAGAATTAAATAAATATTCAAGGGGGCTCCCATACAACAAACGTGACTTCTTTGCTTGTTTTTGCTCGTTATTTATAACGGCAACAGGTAGACACTTGAATTATTCACAGAATATTTAGTTATACATTCACTTTAAAAATAAATATTAAGATAAAAATAAAATTAATATTCCCAAAAGGCTTCCCATACAAAAGACATGATTTTTTGCCATTTTCATAGATAACGGTACGGAACCCTTGGTGCGCGAGTCCGACTTGCACTTGGCCGGTATTTTTTGTCATAAATATTTCTTATATTTTAATAGTTATTCTGCTATTTGGGATAATAACAAAACCAACAAACCAAAGATTAGAAAAATCGGTTCACCTGTTCTTATTTTATAAGTGTTCAAACAAACCCATTTGTTTCGTACATATATTACGAAAGAAGATTAATAGGTAAACTATGATTTATTTAATTAATAATCAGAGTGCGTTTTACCTCTATCTTGCCTGATGGGACGATGAGGTCTAGGGTGGTACACACAACCTCAAATAATACCTATTCACACTTGCCTTGAAAATCCCTTAATTGAACGAGTCGGAAAACAGCGACGCGAAGAGCGAATTCCATTCTTTTGCGGTTAGCATAATGAAGGAGGAGGCGAATCTAGAGGTGCGATGCAGGAATATAAACCACATATGGATGTAATCCCTGCCCACGCCGTGTCGTCCGAAGATGGAATGGTGCAGGGGGAATTAGATCGTGCAGTTCCTGTGCACACTCACCGAAATGCAATAAAAGATAATTATTATTACGGACATAACAATTTTATTGCGGACATAACTCTATGAAATTGGTAAAAATGTCGGACAGAACGTAAAGTTCGCCTACAATAACCGTAAAAGGCTAATAGGTTGGGTGGTAAAGGTCGAACAACACAACGCTACAGGTATAGGTGCTATAGTATGCAAACTATCGTTTTGTAGTCGATGTTAGGGCTGAAACACACAACATTTTTGGCAACGATTGCCACGAGATTTTCACTATATATGTGTGGCATAAAGAAAACTTATACACTATACATACATGAACTCGAAAAACAATACACTGCCGTCAATAAAAGAAGATTTTTGCAAAAAATACATTTTTGTAACAAGCTTTTATAATAAATCATTCCACACTGTAATCTTTTTTCCAAGATAAATCAAATCAATCAATCAATTAAATTCTTTATTTGCAAAATGTAGGTATACAAAATGATCTAACATATGAAACATGTCCCTTATACATTTTACCTTTTTAATAGGTATGCAAAAATACAGATTACAACTTAAAATACACATGTCATATAATATTAAATTAAACAATAATAAATAAAATTTATTTATTATTATTAATTCAGGTTAGTCAAAATAATTACAATATATGTCGAAAATTAGTTTTTCAAAATTATATTCGATCATTCAAGTATTCGTTTATTGTATAATAACATTTGTCAATTAATAATTCCATTAGTTGTTTTTTAAATGTATTTAAGCTTACGTTTCTTATTTCTTTTGGGATCTTATTAAAAACTTTTGGAGCCATACCAAAAATACTTCCGCCAAACATAGCTGTCTTATGTGTCATGTGCTTTATTTTAACCCCATCGCGAATTGAATTAAGAAGTTCAAAGCTATGTAAATTAGATTTTACAAATACCGCTAATTCGTAGATGTACATTGCTGGCAATGTTAATATTTTAAAACGTTTAAATTAAGGCACATTGGATTCTGGGGGACGAATACCAACCATTGACCGTATGCATCTCTTTTGAGCTTTGAATACCTTTTCTTTGCCACTTGAATTCCCCCAAAAGATAAGTCAATATCGGATTGAGGACGCAACGTAGCCGTGGTAGGCTGTTAACAGAGCTGTTTGCTTGCTAACTTTTTTTAGCATATGTAGGGCATAGGAAAAGGTATTAAGCCGTTTGCAGATGTGTTCAACATGCGATTTCCACGTCATGTCTTTGTTTATACCAAGAAATTGAGTTACCTCAGTTTCTTCAATTGGAATTCCTTCATTTACAATGTTGAGTTTAACGTGGTTTTTCTTGTTTCTCTGACTAAACGACATCGATTTCGTTTTACTTAAATTTACTACCAAATTGTTGTTTTTGAACCATTTAATTACTTGTCAAATGAGCCTAAGCACGATTGGTGTACCTTGTTTAGTTAAGGCGATACCACTGTAAATAAGGTCGTTCTGAACCTTATTTATCTCGCAAAATACTTAAATTAGGAGTTTCAAATCTAAGTAATATGATTTTTGACTATTTCATCTCCAAAAATTGAAGATGAAAACACGTTTTGATAAAATTTTCTAGATAGAAATATTTTTTGTAAAATGGTCTTCGTTCGCAGAGTTTTTGTTATTGTAGCTCAAATGCGACGAATGAAATAATGATTTTTAGACTAAACGATAGGATATTAGTAATTCATCAAAATGTAAATATGAAAATACAATTAACCGGTCTGATTTTATATAAAATAGATATAACGAATTCGGCGCTTACGTTTTTTTCTTTGAGCGACTCGAGACTATCTCCTATCTCATCATTCACGGGCTAAACCGCCAAGCGCTATCCCTTGCGCGCACTTGATCAGTCCTTTGCCGAGCGAAGGTACCAAACATTTGAGTCCTCGTCTTAAAGAGTTTCTATGGCCACCTTCCGACTCCATCATCAGACCAGCGCAACAATTCCATAATATTGTATTTTTATCCAATTCACACATGCATGCAAAATTTCAGCTCAATCGGTAACTGGGAAGTGGATCAAATTTAACTTGCAAGATTTTATTACAGACAGACAATGGGACAGGTAAATCTAAATAAAAGCTTGTAAAAACAGTTGACAATTAATTATTTTTTTTCCCTTACTTTCAATTGCTCACACATCTATAATCATTAGCGATTTCTTGTGGCACCAGAGCAGCCAATTCTGATGCTGCAGGCCCCTACAAGACATAACGTGCATAGATACAGCTACATTTTCAAGTAACTCATCATCATCATCATCATCATCAGGTCTTTTTAGTCTCCACTGCAGGAGCATTACCCTCTCTGTACTACCGGATATACCATACTTGGCCAGAGCAGACAGAGGATTTAGCCTACGCACTCTACTCGCTAGCCAGACAGGTTGGAGACGTTTCATTGATGTTTATGACCTTTGTTTAGCTTGTATTTCCTAAGTCACCTCTTACGACCTCCATGGGAAGACTAGGAGTTCTGGCGGGCGTAATGGCGGGGTTGCATCTAACTGTGGTGCTCCTAATCCCGAGTTCAACTTGAATCTTGTCTATACTATTCACGCGATGCAGGTCAGGAGCATGTCATCCTCCCCTGCCTGTCCGGTGTTTGCAGGTACGGCATCTGGTAAGCGCGCTGCTACTTGCTTTTCCTCCATTCATCTGAGTGAATATATCCCAATCCGAATCCCTTCCCAGATCTAACAAATTCCTATCCTTTTCCTGCTTTAAATGCTTCCGATGGGCAGCAGCGTCGAAAGCACAAGAAGTTAAAGAAACTGCGCTCGCCAACCCGCCTGCAAAGCATGGTGAATATGGCAATATGGAACGAAGTATCCTCGGGAGAGGCCTTTGTCCAGCAGTGGACTATGGACTATGGACTATGGCTGTAATGATGGTGATACACGCGGTAAAAGTATTTGGATGCCGCATGCCTGACACCAGACATGCAGGCATGCAGGCTTATCTGTTGAAGATAAGCCTGCATCATGTCTGCTACCGCCCTAAATCTAAATGGTGGATTACCGGCGGCGGCCTTGACCTGGGCACCTCAAATCTATACTAATTGTCCTAAAAGTTTGTTCGGAGTATCAAAACATGGTCAAGCCATGAAATTTCACGATCACTGCGTACAAATTACTCACAACAAAGTAATATTTTTATTAATCTAGTAAATCTTATGAATGGCTTTTTTGTAATTTGACCAAGGTTAATGTGAAAAATATCCTTTTCCATCATATCCTGGCCGTGGAACGAACCTGGGATGATTTAAAAGCAATTGTGGTCCCACAAAGGAGAATAAAAAAGAACCAAACCAAAACCTACTTAATTGGCATTTCCTACAACCAACATTGGATATCAGACAAGACATCTACAAACATAATTCTAATGTACTCGTACATCGACACCAGCAATCAAACCATTCAATATTTGTATAGTTCAACGCCGTCTTTTATTTTGTAGCGATTCAACAACCTGATTTGTATATTTTACCAAGACCAGGCCTGACTCACTCCCTATGTAGGTATTTAAAACATCCCTACGCGCGGCGACCACTTCGAAGAAATCCGAACAAATCCGGTAGGAACGACGCTCGTTTGGTCATGTTTTTACCGACTTCAGCGAATTATGAATCGTATGTTCAGAGCTATAAATATAAAATTGGCTTGCTGTAGGTATCTAAATTAAAAAGTGCTGCGTTCTGACGCGAGCACACCGTATCGCTAACTACATTGAGTTGATATTTCTTTGAATACCTTTGCAGAGTGCGACTCCTGTACGTCAGTACCTCTTATTCTGTGCCAAACATCAGATCCCAAACAATAAGCAATTCCAAAATACTATGAACATCGATTATTTCGATATCGGAAAATACAAGAAATCTTTTTGAAACTTTTGTATATCTTCTCTTTTCGGTAATTCAAACCTGCCCTCAATGCTCATGGTATCTCCATTCCCAGCAAACACAGACCGTTTGCTAAATAATGTATCACCTTAAAAATTTAAGTAGTCTGAAGGCCGCAGTTACGAGCTCGTTGCGTACAAATTGTATTATACTATAGGCACTACTAATGGCGGGGTGGCACGCCGCTTTGTGCCTTGTGTTCTTTGCTGCCTACTGCCTTAATGTGTCTCAGTTGGTGTTCAGTGATAACTGAGACGAAACCGCTTTTACGTGACTTCCGGGGCACGCATCCTACAAGTGCAAGTTCCTCACTCCCCTTATTTCAAGAGAAAAAGGTACTTCTTTGTACAATCCATACACACAGGGTAGAGAGAGAGTCAAAGATTGCAAGCCCAAGGCCATGCCTAACAACTAACAAGTCAACGGATTTCAAGATCGAAAACTCGGGTTCGATCCCCGGCCAGGTCAAGATGGGAAATTATCTTTTTGAGATTGGCCTAGGTCTTGGATGTTTTTCTAGATATTTATTTATTATAAAATATAGTATCGTTGAGTTAGTATCCCATAGCACAAGACTCGAACTTACTTTGGGGCGCTAGCTCAATCTGTGTGATTTGTCCTTATATATTTATAAAAAAACGGAAATCGGAAAAGTGAAAGGTGCTTAGTTGCTGGGCCTTTTTATCGTATGCCATTTATGTTTTTTGTTCGTTTGGCCACCAAAGTGGAAGATCGTTTAAGTACACAAGTCTAAAAGTTTTAAGTTCAATTGAATAAATAGAAGACTACAACATAACTACGTTAACTTCTAAGTCCAACATGACTCCGAAACGAGCTCATTTCAAACGTGTGTTGTAAGCCGCAATAAAGTAGAAAAAGGAAACGCAATAAGGATAAGCGGGTATGACGCAAAACGTCTACTTCGCAAAATTTCAACTAGAGAAAATTTGTACATTCGGCAAAAGGTGTACTTCTCAAAATGTTTTGAGAAGTACACTTGTTACATTAGCAAAATATGCATACTTTTGGAAAATGCTAAGTTAAATATCAAACAAACAATAATTTGCTTACATATCAAATGCCTCTCTATCGCTGTTCCGAGCTCTCGCTCGCACATGGAACATGACACTTTTTCGTGTTCATCGATTTATAAAACGTTTTTACGTGTCAAAAGCATATGATTAATTGTTGAAGTTTTTTTCTGCAGATTCAGAAATAACACATATTACAAAGTGTGCATTTTAAGAAGTGTACATTTTACAAAATGCCCAACCCATTGAGACGCAGGTGCATTACAGTCCACACACCACACGAGAGCTTTAGTATCGTTATATGAAACACTTTATTCGTGCAAAAATATAACAATTCTTTACTACTCTTATGTTATTTTCTAATAAAGCTTATTTTAAAAGATATTAACTTTTTCGCTCGGTAATAATCTATACTAGGTAATATAATTGGAAATTCTTTTTGTGTTGGATAGTCCATTTATTGAGGAAGGCTTTAGGCTATAAAACATCACGCTGCGACCAATAGGAGCAAAGCATCAATAAAAAATGTTATGAAAACGGGGGAAAATTATTCATCTATACTAATAAATAATCATAATAACAGAAATTGCCGCGGACGAAGTCGCGAGCAACAGCTAGTATGTATATAAATTACTTTACTATGTATATGAAGTGTTGTTTAAAGGTATCAATATTAATATTAATGTCTCTAAAAAGTATCTTCTTTTTAGACATATTTTTCCATGAGTATATCTATTCTCATGGAAGCATATTGTCGCGAAGCTCCCAGAACAGAATAGTCTAGAACTTTTCCGAACATCGTCTGTCGCGCTCATACATCTTCCATCCTGCTCACACATATGTATTCTATCCCGCTCATACACATACTCGAATATTCTGGAATGTTTTAGTTATCGGCCGTCGGGACCGGAAGTATATGGAACTTTCTAGATACCCATAAGTCAGTATATAAGGGAGCGGACGTGGCGATCGTTAATCAGTTTACCGCGAGTGTTCTTAGTGAGCTATACTAATACGAGTGATTTGTGTGCGACTGATAAGTGATAATTTATACGACCACAGCAACGGACCAGGACTACGAGTGCTTTGCGTTTTGGATATTCGACGTGTTGGAAGACCAGTCAGTGTTGGGATTCCGTAGTGAATAAATTCCCTCTGAAGAGTTTGGTGTTTTACTCCAAATCCTGAACCCTAACCACGTAACATTTGGTGTCAGAAGTGTGGGATTTGGAAATGCCAGTGTTGCCGAGGGACGAAGAAGATAAGGAAGGCGTCCGGACCCGGGCTCAACGTGCAATGGAGGCTACCGCAGCCGCCGCCCAAGTTGCATACGCTCGACATGCGCCAGCCGCCCAAAACATCGCAGCCGAGCAACTGCCGCCCGTAGCCCCAGAGGTCGCAGCCGCCCAAGACATGGCAGCCGCCCAGGACATGGCAGCCGCCCAAGACATGGCAGCCGCCCAAGACATGGCAGCCGCCCAAGACAGGGCAGCCGCCCAAAATGTCGCAACCACCGAAGCCGTCACAGCCACCCAGGAAGTAACGGCCTCCCAAGTGATTGCCGCCGCCCAACAGATGCCAGCCGCCCATCATCAAGCCACGTTTCCTAGCCCCTCTTTCCAGGTTCCCACTCAAGCATCTTTTGATTTTGGTAGCTTGATGCAAATGTCGCAGTGCATAAATGAGAACCAGAGTAAACTGCAACGCATCAATGTGGAACTTAATGGAGAAATACAAAATATGCGGGATGAACAAAAGTGCTCGAGGGATGAACAAAAGCGTATGCAGGAAAAGCTGCATCATATGAGTGAGGACCAACGAATGGTATTAGCAGCTGTCAGCAAAGTCAGCAACGTGGTGGACCAGATCCGTAAGGATGTGGATTTGGTGGATAATCGCGTGACAGGTCTGGAAACAAACTTCTCCAGACTAGAGAAGAAAGTGCTGCGACTGGAGACAGTAGGCGTGAAAGTGACGTCGAGCAACGCTGTTGCTTATGCACCTGGACCCAAGGTGAAAGTGCCATCTTACGACGGAACTACTTCCTGGGCCGCGTATAAACAGCAGTTTCAAACTGTTGCCGCAGCAAATGGATGGACTAATGAACAGAGCCTGACAGCCCTCACCGTTGCACTGAAGGGCTCCGCTTTGACAGTATTAGAAGCACTACCTAACTCAGGAAGTGACTTCAAGGACTTGTTGGAGGCTCTTGAAGCAAGGTACGGAGAACGCCACTTAGAGCACGTATTCCGAGCCCAGCTTCGCGACCGAGTCCAGCGATCAGGCGAGGGGTTACAACAGTGGGCATTAGAGATCGAGAGGCTCGTAAGGAAAGCGTTTCCCTCAGAAGACCCCCGGATGGTGGAGAAAAATCTACTGCAAGCCTTCGTGGATGGAATTAAGAATTCAGAGGTAAGGGCTACAGTAAAGCTCCAACATCACACCTCGCTTAATGATGCCCTTGCACACGCCCTTGAAGTGGAAGCGGTAAGACAAGATGTGCAAGTTCATAAATTGAGAGAAATTAACGAGATAAGCGAGGTAGTCAAGGCGGTTAAGGCCCCTTCAAAGAAGGATAATGGAACTGGGCCTATGTGCTGGAATTGTGGTGAAAGAGGCCATTTACAACTCAATTGCCGCAAAAAGAAACAGTTAAAGGAAGAGCTCAGGGAACAGCTTAAAGAAGAGATCAAGAAAGAGATTAAGGAAGACCTAAGCAATCAGTTTATGATCTCTCCTTTAAAGAAGCAGGGAAACGAGTAACAGCCAGGACTAAGGGGCGGGTACTGGCTGGCTCAGAAGAAGCCCCAGCAATAATCATCTCACAGGCAAGCAATGAAAATTGTCTGGCAATATGTGGTTCAGTGGATGGTAAAAACTGCAGGATAACAGTAGACACAGGTGCATCTAGGACTATAGTTAAGCCACATCTAGTGAAAGCGGCAAGGGGACGCAAGAACATCAACTGTCGGCTTCTTTCTGCTTCTGGCCAGCCAATACCTGTCCTAGGAGAAATGGCAGTTACGATGTACGTGGGAGAGACACCCTATACTCACAATGTCATTGTAGCTGAAATCATTGATGACTGCATACTGGGCTTAGATTTTATGAAGAAATATAATTGTGGAATTGATATCACGAATGGTGTTTTCAAGTGTGGTAATGAAGAAATCTTCATTCTTGGAGCTTCCACTGGAAAAGTAACCTGCCTTAACAAAATTGTTATTCCTGGACGAACACAGGCTCAAATAATGGTGAGACTGCCCACGACGGCTAAGAAAACAGAGGCAAAGAGATGTGTTTTGATTGAGGACACATTACACAAACCAACTGCGAGAGGACTCCTAACAGCAAGAACCTTAGTGCGTGGAAGCGATACTGCAGTGGTAAGAGTGGTTAACCTAGACTTCCATGAGGTCAGCCTCAATGAAGGAGATACTGTGGGAAAATGCGAAGAAGTTGTGTGGATGAGAAAGTGTCAATCAAAGCTGAGCTCAGTGTCACCTAACATCGCGAATAACTCTACAATTATTGATCTTCTGAAAGACAGCAAAGATAATCTGACTTTTAAGCAATACTCGGACGCAAAGAAGTCACTGTTGCGTTTTGCTGATATCTTCTCTTCGAAAGAAGAAGATCTTGGAAGAACTTCATTAGTTCAGCACAGGATTGACACTGGAAGCGAAAGACCTATTCGTCAGCGAGCAAGACGAATACCGATTGCCAAGGAGAAAGAAGTTGAAGAAATGTTGGAGGGCATGAAGAGAAATAAAGTTATAGAACCATCTGCAAGTCCTTGGTGTTCTCCTGTGGTTCTAGTTAAGAAGAAAGATGGCAGTACACGGTTTTGTGTAGATTATCGACGACTAAACGAGATCACTAAGAAGGACAGTTATCCGTTGCCCCGAATTGATGACACCTTGGATACTCTAAGTGGAATGCGATGGTTCTCTACTTTGGACCTAAAATCTGGCAGGTAGAAATACACCCAGAGGATAAAGAAAAGACCGCATTCTCAACTGGCAAAGGTTTATGGCAGTTCAATGTTATGCCCTTCGGATTATGCAACGCGCCGGCTACTTTTGAGCGACTTATGGAGTGTGTACTAGCTGGATTAGTAGGAGATGCCTGCTTAGTATATTTGGATGATGTCATCATCATGGGCAGAGACTTTGATGATCATTTGCGGAATCTAGAGAAAGTCCTAAGGAAGATACGGGGAGCAAACTTAAAACTGAACTCAAAGAAATGTCATCTATTCAGGAACAAAGTAAACTACCTCGGTCACGTAATTAGCAGTGAGGGTGTACAAACCGATCCTGATAAAGTTGAAGCAGTGCAAAAGTGGCCTACCCCGAAGGACAAGACAGAGGTGCGAGCCTTCATGGGACTGTGCTCATACTACAGGAGATTTGTCAAAGGATTCTCAGAGGTTGCTAAACCTTTACACCGTTTGACAGAAGACAAACGACCTTTCTTCTGGGACGAGACTTGCGAGAATTCCTTCCAAAAATTGAAGGAAAGTTTATGTAAAACTCCAATTTTGGGATATCCACAGACTGATGGTCAATTCATCGTTGACACAGATGCAAGTAACACAGCTATTGGTGGAGTGTTATCTCAGAAACAAGGTGACGCAGAAGTTGTAATAGCTTACTTCAGTAAATCTTTGTCAAGGCCTGAGAGGAACTACTGCGTTACACGGAAAGAACTCTTAGCTGTGGTAAAAACGCTGCAACATTTCAACAAGTATCTCATCGGCAGAAAGTTTAAACTGAGAACTGATCATGCTGCTTTGAAGTGGTTGCTTCAGTTTAAAAACCCGGAAGGTCAAGTTGCTCGTTGGATTGAACAACTCCAAGAGTTCGACTTTGTTACTGAACATCGCAGTGGAAAGTCACATGGACATGCTGACGCGCTTTCAAGAAGGCCTTGCTCAGAAGATTGTAAACACTGTGTCAAACAGGAGTCTAAAGAAATCGCTGTGAAATTAACAAGGGCGAGTCCGCCGGGACCATGGGATGACGCGATCTTCAGAGAAGCTCAGGAGGATGATGAAGACATAAGGCTTATTATTGCATGGAAGGAACGCGGAGCAGAAAAACCTAAATGGGTAGAAGTTGCACCTACAAGCCCAATCACCAAAGCTTACTGGGCTCAATGGGACAGTTTTGTCTTGGAGGACGGAATACTTTACCGTAAATGGGAAAAACCAAATGGCAAAGAGTTTCACCTACAAGTAGTTGTTCCAAGAGCTAAAGTAAAAGACGTTCTTCGTGAAGTCCACGATGGGGTGTCCGGCGGACATCTTGGCGTCAAGAGAACATTAACAAAGATACGAGAAAGGTTCTACTGGCTCAACTGTCGAGAAGACGTGGAGGATTGGTGTCGCAAATGTACCATATGCGCTGCTGTGAAAGGGCCATCGACAAGAAATCGCGGTAACCTCAAGCTCTACAACGTTGGTGCACCCTGGGAACGCATTGCAGTTGATGTGGCAGGACCATTTCCTATAACTGAGTCGGGAAATAAATACTTCATGGTGGTAATGGATTACTTCACCAAGTGGCCTGAAGTATTTGCCATACCTAACCAGGAAGCTGCAACAGTAGCCTCCAAATTAGTTGAGGAAGTGATATGCCGGTTCGGTGTGCCCTTGGAAATCCACTCCGATCAAGGACGGAACTTCGAATCACAACTATTTCAAGAAATCTGTAAGATTTTAGGAATGCACAAAACAAGGACCACGCCATATCATCCTCAGTCAGATGGCATGGTGGAACGCTTTAACCAGACGCTGGAGAGGCATTTGGCGAAATTGGTTGATAACCATCAAAGAGACTGGGACAAGTACATACCGCTATTTCTCCTCGCTTACCGGACTTCAGAACACGAAAGCACAAGAGTGACCCCAGCTTTTATAAATTTTGGCAGAGAACTTCGGTTACCGGTAGATTTGCTAACGGGAAGACCACCAGAAGTTTCTCACACTGTGACAGATTATGTCTCGGATCTTCGGGAAAGAATGCGAGATGTATATGACCTAGTTCGGGAAAACGGGCTGCAAGCAAGCGAGAACATGAAAACTAGATACGACCGAAGAGCAAATACGAGTGGCTATGAAGAAGGAGCTTTAGTGTGGCTTCACAACCCAATACGCCGCAAAGGAAAATCTCCAAAGCTGCAGACGAGATGGGAAGGGCCATATAAGGTGATCACCCGCATGAACGATGTGACATATCGCATTCAACGACAACCAAGAGGAGCATTCAAAGTGGTGCATGTAGACCGCTTAGCACGTTATCATGGCAGCAACAGTGACGCTCGGGACGAGCGTCTCTAAGAAGGGGGCAGTGTCGCGAAGCTCCCAGAACAGAATAGTCTAGAACTTTTCCGAACATCGTCTGTCGCGCTCATACATCGTCTGTCGCGCTCATATGTATTCTATCCCGCTCATACACATACTCGAATATTCTGGAATGTTTTAGTTATCGGCCGTCGGGACCGGAAGTATATGGAACTTTCTAGATACCCATAAGTCAGTATATAAGGGAGCGGACGTGGCGATCGTTAATCAGTTTACCGCGAGTGTTCTTAGTGAGCTATACTAATACGAGTGATTTGTGTGCGACTGATAAGTGATAATTTATACGACCACAGCAACGGACCAGGACTACGAGTGCTTTGCGTTTTGGATATTCGACGTGTTGGAAGACCAGTCAGTGTTGGGATTCCGTAGTGAATATATTCCCTCTGAAGAATTTGGTGTTTTACTCCAAATCCTGAACCCTAACCACGTAACAATATGATATAAAATATAAAAAGGGAATAAGCCTGTTTGTTTGTTACAGATACAGAACTTTCTTCGTAGGTACAATCGGGTGGAAAGTTTGAAACGACCCTAATTTCGGCGTGTGTACTTAACCCGTGGCATTGGGACAAACGTTGACATCCAACACACATTGTTTATTTACCACGGAACCCTCCAGCCAAATATCGTAAATTGTCATTGTTGTCAGTTCATGATTGATGACATTGGCTCTTACCGCTATGTGGCTTTAACAACGTGCTTGGTGACAGGTGGGTGAATAGCTCAATTATAAGGAAATGGATCCATTTTAGATGATTTTTCCATTTGGATTTCCATTTGTTTGTCATTAGCCCATTCATTACGTCGGAAAAACTGATAAGAAATGCAAATGAACCAAGAAAGCTAAATTTTGGATATTACGCGGGGAATATATTACCTAGAAAGGCTAAATCTACTTCAAATTTTCGACCAACATTACCTTGTGCATTTTTCGCTATCTTGAAAAAAGATATAAATTCAATTTTTTCTCGATATCTCATTAACGATGAACGATATGTGAAGTGTAAAGGACCTTATTTGTAGATCGTAAAAAAGCAACAAAAAAGTATCCTTACTTATAATATTATAAATGCGAAAGTGAGTTTGTTTGTTTTTTACGC
Organism: Elegia similella; assembly: GCA_947532085.1. Classification (NCBI taxonomy): domain Eukaryota; kingdom Metazoa; phylum Arthropoda; class Insecta; order Lepidoptera; family Pyralidae; genus Elegia; species Elegia similella. Next base: position 21,484,593 of record OX383936.1, read on the forward strand.
TTTCAAGCCGTAACTACTGAACCGATCATCATGAAATTTTGCATACAAGTTCTCTGGAGTACGGAGAAGGACATAGGCTACCTTTTATCCCGGGAAAACTAATCCCGAGGGATCGACATTGACGCGGGCGGAGCCGCGGGCGAAAGCTAGTTGTATTATAAATTTCGTAATGCACAAAGTAATTTTGATCAAAATTTTGAACATAAGCTTTTCTAACCGAATAAAATAAAATATGTTTGATTCAAGAGTACGTATAAACAAGAAAACAAACATAAGCTTTAGAAAAAAACTATAAATTATACCTTGTTTTATTTTTATTCATAAATAGAATAAGGGAAAAAAATGTAATCGTTTCTTTGAATAAACAATATTATTAAATATTTGTTAATAACGAATAATATGATTTATTTTTTCGCTATTCTACAATATTTTGTCTAACTTAGCTTCTAACAACCTTTACACGAGTACAAAGGAAATTCGCCCTCAATTAGCACCTTTTAAGCACTTATCTAGGGTTGGGGCGGGCCTTTTATCCACTACAGCAGACAGCCAGTGAGTCAGCCAATCACACATTAAGAGAACTGAAATATAGCATAACAAACCACAATAGTAATCATATACACTCTTCGATCAAAAATAATGGTAAGTAGATATACAGTCTTATACAAAATGAAGCCTAAATAATGTCCCCGAGGCAAATCATCATGCATACTGTAACAGACACAGTCATTTACAGAATTTTCATCGTATATTTTTTTTATTTATATACTTATATAACAATACTGTGCTTTACAATTATTAAATAAAACTCGCTTTGACTCAATGTTCTAAGGAGGGGCATTTATCAATAAAAGAAAAGGATAGCTATATTTGCCTTAGCCATTCAGGGTGAATTAAGTAAAATTCGGAGAATTTAGGGGTGTGGCTAAGACAGGGAGATTGGCAGTGACGGGGGTGGAAGGGATCAAGTAGTCGGGCTTGGGTTGCGTGTACGCATAGTCGTAGCAAAGATTAATTATTAGAGTTTCGTGTACGGATCGATTTTTGAGTTAATCGGGAGTGTCTCAAAGAAAATTAATTAAAACAACGTATAAAAATTAGAAAATCACACTTAATTCGATAATTACGGGAGACAAGCTTGTTGTTCCGACTCTTTAAAATAATTTGTATTAAATCTCGCGTTAAATTAATATTAAAATCAAAAATCTGCTGTAAATTTTAAATATATAATTAAGTGATTAGTGAAGTAGGGGCGAATCTTCACAAGATTGCGCAGATATCTCCTGGTAAATTTAACATCACGCTACAAAGGTTGTATGAAATTTATATTTTATTATTTTATAAACCTTATTATTCTATTATATTTCTTCATATATTTGCATGACAATTAACATTGTGTGATAATGTCAGAAGGCGAGGTTGTACAGTCCAGTCTACGTTGAAAAGTGAGATTATGAGTCGCTGCATTATACATATTTGTTTAAGTATTTATTTCTTGTGAATGTCTTGATGTCTAGCTGGAGATCATGTCAATATAGTAATGGATCTGAAATAGTACTAGGTGTTTGATAGGGACGTATTTTCATCAAGCCCTTACTCTGACACTTGCTTTTTGTAACATTTCTTGAATTATCAGAAGCTATTACTAAATTTATTTTATTAGTTAGAGCGTCTGGTGACTTTTGTAGAATCCACCATATCACTATTACTCAATTAATTTAATTATAATTATTTTGCAGTCATAAGACATAGTAGCTACAATTTTCTACTCAAAGCTTAAGGCTTTCGTCTAGATACGGCAGTAGCCGCAGCGAGGGAAGCTAACTGTAGACAGCCGCAGTTCTAGGGAATATTGTCGAAAGAATGAGGTTTTGAGCCTGGAATTGATAGCTGTAATTATAAATCTAGAGCTAGGTGATCTGGAAGAGTCACCGGCGTAGCGTAGGCTTAGGAAAAGTAGGTTAAAGACGTCTGCAGACGAAGTAGGATAGGAAATAGGGTCTAGGGAATCTAGGTTAGAAGGTCGATCAGTCCAGGTCGCAGGACACTTATAGCCAGGTGCACGTGGAACATCAGCACCCTCCAATTCTGTTTTGGAACTGGCTATAGTGTGGGCGGGTTGCTAGGATGGATGGGAGACCCGCATATATCCATTTTTTTATAGGAATTCTACAGGTCTTATGGCCTGTCTCAATACATTTTCTTCTAAATGGAGTATTGGAGTTTAATTGATTGCTAGGTTGAACATTATACGTATATTTTATTTACTATAACATGACCTGTAAATCCCCATCACATTTCTATTTATATGAATATAAACTTGTGGGAAAACCTGTTTCATGCGTGAACGCGAATCGAGACACTCCTGATATGGCAGACGACAGAAATCGCGAGACGAGATTATCATACGGGACATGATGAGGGCTATATCACTGAGGCGATGCAGTATCGACGTCGGCAGTAATTCAAAGCTAAGTGATAGTTTTAGTCCTGCTTTTATTTTTATGCGTGCATTCCTTTAATCAAATGTATTAAACAACTACTTCGTAACTGATTTAAATAAAACACAACGTACGGGTCCTTGTAAGACAAATAAACGATCACATTTTCTGGCCATGACGACGATTACGCTTGTTTAAATAATGAAAATTAGTTTCCTTAAATGTTACATGGAGTAGAGGGTGATAGGAAAAATTAAGGTAAGGGTGTGAATGTTACAGAGTGGTGCCGTGACCAGGATGTGCGTCATACAATCTTGAACTCTTTGAGCTCAAGAACGCATTTAAAAGAACCTGGAAGTTGCTATGGAAATATGTAGGATAAAGGCATTGTAGGTTTAACTCTTATTACAAAATAGAGAACTGTTCAACATTGTTGAAATTGAACTAGTTTAGTGAAGGATGATATTTTTATTTAAGTTTAATATTTTATTGCTTAGTTATAATCATACTCCGTAAGTCTAATTTATTTTATTGAGAATAAGTATTAAGAGCTAGGGGCGAAACAGTTAGGGTCAGTAACAAAAAATATTATAATCATAGAATAAGATTATTCAGACAGAGAGAGAGAGAGAGAGAGAGAGAGAAATAGTCGGGTTCGAATCCTGAATCACATATTCAGTTAATTTAATTGCTTTTAAAATTAAAAGTAGGTGATTTCCTTGGTTTCCTCACGATTTTAATAAAGTAAAATATATCCTTTTCTGTGCTCTAAATATATGTTTATTACATTGTTGAATAGTTAAGGTTAAAAGGAAAAAAAGAATGATAGAAGGGTGAATGGTTATATTTCAAATAATTGTAGTCAATTATAGACTTCTAGTTTAGGTTCGACTCCTAAACAATAAAAAAATATATTATTTGCCGATTTATGAAGAGTTTTATAGAAACTTATGTTATATAAACTGTAGGTTCATTTCCTACGCAAAATATATATTACATACAGCATCAGGTTTTGATATATGATTTCTGCAACAAATAACTATACCTAATATAAATATTTTTAATAGATCTGTTCTTGACTTAGCATGGATAAATTTAAGAGAGGTTCGATTCCATCTCAAAAGATGTGGTGTTTTAATAGAATAATACAAATACCAACAAATTCTTAGTCGGATTCAAATACCGTGCTAAAATATGTAATTTTCTTTTATTTGATACTAGTTTAAAACGATACTTAATATAGGTGGGTTCGATTCCCGCTTAAATAACTAATTTTTATGGCAATCAAATATATATTATTTAGTTGTATCGCTGACTGAAACCACAAGAAAACGTTAGGGTATAAGAAAATAAAATAAGAAGCATGAAATTGCAGGCAGGTTCGATCCCTGTATGAAATATTGTGATATTTAGTTTTTAGTAAATAGAAGGAAGAAATATTAGTTTACTTTAATACTAATACGAAATGAATTTTAAGGCATAAAGTTTCAGGTTCGATCCCTGTACGAAATGATGTGGTATATCGTGACCTAATGAATAGAAGGAAGAAATAATAATTTATTTTATAATTTCTACCGCTACTTCGTTAACATCTTTAGTGGTCCCTTGGAAATGGTTCCTTTTGGAAGCCTATGTCCTTCTTTGTACCTAGAAAGTATGTATGCAAAATTCTATAACAATCGGATCATTGATTGAGGCTTGAAAACGTATCGAACTAATGAATCGAACTAATTTACTTTCTAATTTATAATATTAGGATACCTTTCTAAAGAGTAAGATAGTAACTGTTTTGTAAATGAAGAAATTGATATTATGATTTCTATAATGTTTTGGATAACGAGAATTCCAAGATTAATAGAATAAATAGCACGATGCTTAATTTTATCCTTGATTTTATGGCGGGTCCGCTTTAGAGTAAAGTAAATAATCAAAACTAAATCTTATGTCGGAAATTGGTAACAAAGGCATTTCTGTTGAACAAAAACCTATACAATTTCTTTAGCAGTTTTAAAATTAGATAAGAATTTGACTAAAGCAATATGACCCTACGAGACCCATTTATTATCTGCACGTGTTAGTGGAGCTATTGTCTCACAACTTCGTAAAATTCCCGAGTTATTGACGGCAATAAAGATGTCCATTAGAAAAACAAAAAAAAAAAAAGGTACCCATCGTAAAGTTTGGTAATTTTGACGTTTTGAATTGGTGCAGCATGGGAATAAACATCTTAACATGTAACTTTCGAGAACTTAAGAGAGTTGTGAAGTACTGTTTTTTATTTATGGGATTGTTGATGGCATAATATTTCACGTCACACTTTAAGTTAAACACTAAGTGGTTTCAAAAAATAAAGGTAATAAATTTTAGGCTATGGTAGACAGAGAATCAAACAAAAAAAAAGGGGATATGTTTATCTTAGGGAAATATAGGGTTCATTCTTTTGTGAATTCCAAATTTAAATATTATTTACCCAAATATTAGAAACTACACATCACAGACACGAGTTTTGTATAGGGGGATTTTTGGTGTTAGGTTAGTTTTATTATTCCATGGATATAATCATCCTTTGGAAATAATCCCAAGTGTTATAACACCTGTATAAAACTCCATACTCCACAAGAAGCTAAGCTATGATGAAATTACACTATACATTTTCCAAGACAGTATTATGGAGTTGTTTAGATGTAAGTTTTAGGTGTGACTTCGGGATATAGATTATAATCGTTTTTGCTATAAGTGCTGATCAATTTTATGGATGGACATGATGGTAGATACGTTCCTGATTAGAAAGTCAGATCGTATGTGCTATTGTAGGATTAATAGGATCTGTGAGCCTCACAACCTCACACTGTCCAAAAATTGAATTAACATTGTAAAAAGTTATTGTCGTATACTCTCTCGGTTTAAAAACATATTACCCTCGAAACACATACAATAGGGCTACATACAGGTACACTTCTATGATTTTGGGAAAATAATATTCATAAGGATCGCAAAGAATAATATGAATAAAGAAATAAAAAAACTAGAAGTGGATTCTTGGGGATTTTATAACTAGTTTTTTATTATTACATGTATATTATACCTTTGTTATAAGGCAATAATAGTTATTGGTTGTAATTTTAAGAGAGAAATAAAAGGAAGGAAATGGTTAACAATAACAATACAACAAATATGTATTGTTCTTTATGCCCTGCAGTAAAGATAAGCTATTTTTGAAACATGGCTTGCACATGTTGAAAAAACAAAAAAAAAGAGGGTCTGTTACGCAGTCAAAATTCTCGGATTCGATAAAAGCAAATGAAGTACCTACTTAAATCTTTGAGCGATAAGGTTCGTGGGATTCTGAACAAGGTACATGTGTGAATAAACAACTTGTTATGTAAAATTAGTAGTGCTCTTAAAGGGACCATAATTTATGGTTAGGAACTTGGAGTTATGTTATCGCAACACTTAAACACAATACAACCCTCATATGGTTTTGAAATAAGACTGCAAATAATTCATTTCTGTAAAATTAATGTTATTTCATACAAATTTCTCAATATCATTTAGTAATCATAGCCTATGTAAATCAATTTCAGGTTGCAATGGGCCTAAGTTAAAGATGGACATATGCTGGCAACTGAAATAGGGGCGTTGCCGAACATACGAATTCAGCTAAGTGATCAATAATTCATTGTGTATTAATTAGTTTAAAATAGCTTGATCGTCTGCATGGTATGGATAATGATATTGTCTGTAAATTATAGAAAATATACAATTTCTAAAAATAGAATGAAATCCAATTACTTATGCTAAAATATCGCGCAATTTTTAGGAAAAGTTTTTTTTTTATTTAAGTAATATAAATTCTTTGTTATTTATTATTTAAATAAAAAGGCAATAAAATAAAAAGAGCAGAGAAATTTAAAGGAAAACTAAAGCAAACATACGTTATAAATTAGTTAGGATATAGGATATGTACTTAGATCGTAATATACACGGATGAGAAAGAAAGTAGAGTCGGTAATATTTAGTTACGAATACTTGTGATGTTGTTAAAACATACTATGTATCTTTAAGGCACTGCGGCTAGCAATCCATCACTGTAATGATTACGTTAGTATACGTCTCTACATATACTTTTAATAAAACGCTGAGTGTGATAATCGGGTTTAGTGACCTTGGACACTAGCTGGCCCACGTTGGATAAGAATGTGATAATATCATACGTGTACGTACTTTCAAACTGATCAATAATTTTATAACCTCATCAGCATTACAACTCGATCTTTATGTTTAATACGTATTGCGTTTACCTTGGTCGATTTATAATACTACTGAATTGATTAAAATATAGTTTAATTTAATTTAACGTTCTTGCATTTTAAACAATGTGAAGACTTTATTATTGATTAACAAAATAAATGGGAACTTAAATTAATCATGTAACTTGATACATGAAGCTTTCTCTAAGGCGTAACAACAATTATATAATAACAAAATATTTTATTTGAAACTATTATGATTAGATTCTAATCAGAATGAGAATATATGGTTCTAGAAGGTAGGCTATAATCTTATAATATAACAACAATAATCTAATGTGATTCACTCAAAATTTCCTTATCATAAAATTTATCGTTCATCAAGGGGCGCTCTGTAACAGACACAGTCATTTACAGAATTTTCATCGTATATTTTTTTTATTTATATACTTATATAACAATACTGTGCTTTACAATTATTAAATAAAACTCGCTTTGACTCAATGTTCTAAGGAGGGGCATTTATCAATAAAAGAAAAGGATAGCTATATTTGCCTTAGCCATTCAGGGTGAATTAAGTAAAATTCGGAGAATTTAGGGGTGTGGCTAAGACAGGGAGATTGGCAGTGACGGGGGTGGAAGGGATCAGGTAGTCGGGCTTGGGTTGCGTGTACGCATAGTCGTAGCAAAGATTAATTATTAGAGTTTCGTGTACGGATCGATTTTTGAGTTAATCGGGAGTGTCTCAAAGAAAATTAATTAAAACAACGTATAAAAATTAGAAAATCACACTTAATTCGATAATTACGGGAGACAAGCTTGTTGTTCCGACTCTTTAAAATAATTTGTATTAAATCTCGCGTTAAATTAATATTAAAATCAAAAATCTGCTGTAAATTTTAAATATATAATTAAGTGATTAGTGAAGTAGGGGCGAATCTTCACAAGACTGCGCAGATATCTCCTGGTAAATTTAACATCACGCTACAAAGGTTGTATGAAATTTATATTTTATTATTTTATAAACCTTATTATTCTATTATATTTCTTCATATATTTGCATGACAATTAACATTGTGTGATAATGTCAGAAGGCGAGGTTGTACAGTCCAGTCTACGTTGAAAAGTGAGATTATGAGTCGCTGCATTATACATATTTGTTTAAGTATTTATTTCTTGTGAATGTCTTGATGTCTAGCTGGAGATCATGTCAATATAGTAATGGATCTGAAATAGTACTAGGTGTTTGATAGGGACGTATTTTCATCAAGCCCTTACTCTGACACTTGCTTTTTGTAACATTTCTTGAATTATCAGAAGCTATTACTAAATTTATTTTATTAGTTAGAGCGTCTGGTGACTTTTGTAGACTCCACCATATCACTATTACTCAATTAATTTAATTATAATTATTTTGCAGTCATAAGACATAGTAGCTACAATTTTCTACTCAAAGCTTAAGGCTTTCGTCTAGATACGGCAGTAGCCGCAGCGAGGGAAGCTAACTGTAGACAGCCGCAGTTCTAGGGAATATTGTCGAAAGAATGAGGTTTTGAGCCTGGAATTGATAGCTGTAATTATAAATCTAGAGCTAGGTGATCTGGAAGAGTCACCGGCGTAGCGTAGGCTTAGGAAAAGTAGGTTAAAGACGTCTGCAGACGAAGTAGGATAGGAAATAGGGTCTAGGGAATCTAGGTTAGAAGGTCGATCAGTCCAGGTCGCAGGACACTTATAGCCAGGTGCACGTGGAACATCAGCACCCTCCAATTCTGTTTTGGAACTGGCTATAGTGTGGGCGGGTTGCTAGGATGGATGGGAGACCCGCATATATCCATTTTTTTATAGGAATTCTACAGGTCTTATGGCCTGTCTCAATACATTTTCTTCTAAATGGAGTATTGGAGTTTAATTGATTGCTAGTTTGAATATTATACGTATATTTTATTTACTATAACATGACCTGTAAATCCCCATCACATTTCTATTTATATGAATATAAACTTGTGGGAAAACCTGTTTCATGCGTGAACGCGAATCGAGACACTCCTGATATGGCAGACGACAGAAATCGCGAGACGAGATTATCATACGGGACATGATGAGGGCTATATCACTGAGGCGATGCAGTATCGACGTCGGCAGTAATTCAAAGCTAAGTGATAGTTTTAGTCCTGCTTTTATTTTTATGCGTGCATTCCTTTAATCAAATGTATTAAACAACTACTTCGTAACTGATTTAAATAAAACACAACGTACGGGTCCTTGTAAGACAAATAAACGATCACATTTTCTGGCCATGACGACGATTACGCTTGTTTAAATAATGAAAATTAGTTTCCTTAAATGTTACATGGAGTAGAGGGTGATAGGAAAAATTAAGGTAAGGGTGTGAATGTTACAATACTTACAAACAACATCAAAAACGGTACATATTGAAAATATGACACTCCATCTTTCTTTTTCACTTTTGACGCGTAGTTTTTGCATCTTTTCACTGGCCTTCGTCATCGCGAGACGTGTGAGTACTAGCGCGGTTCACACGCAGGTTTCAAATATTGTTGAATGTTACATCCTTATCCTTACTAATATTATAAATGCGAAAGTGAGTTTGTTTGTTTGTTCATTTGTTTGTTTGTTTGTTACGCTTTCACGCCGTAACTACTGAACCGATCATCATGAAATTTTGCATACAAGTTCTCTAGAGTACGGAGAAGGACATAGGCTACCTTTATTCCCGGGAAAAAGTACTATTCCCGAGGGATCGACATTGACGCGGGCGGAGCCGCGGGCGAAAGCTAGAACGATTCCTTACTAATATTATAAATGCGAAAGTGAGTTTGTTTGTTTGTTTATTTGTTTGTTTGTTTGTTACGCTATCACGCCGTAACTACTGAACCGATCATCATGAAATTTTGCATACAAGTTCTCTGGAGTACGGAGAAGGACATAGGCTACTTTATTCCCGGGAAAAAGTACTATACCCGAGGGATCGACATTGACGCGGGCGGAGCCGCGGGCGAAAGCTAGTACGATAATATTTTTTTATTCTGAGTACCTACTGAATTATATTCAGGGTGTTTTAATCGTATTCTGTTATATTAAAAGATACTGTCCCTAATATTTTAACTAATTAGTAAGATTACCGACATTATCTACTAGGAAAGACTATCATACCACTAGGAAACCTACCGTGTTGGTGACAGACAAAATGACGTAACACTGCTTACTAATTAACCAATTTCATTTCAATGTTCTCGAATCCTATATTTAGTATCCAGCAAATATGACGTATCGGCGTAACTTGTTATGCATACTCAGAATAGCTTCCCTTCTATACTATAACTTTAACTGCTTTATAACCACTGGCCAAGGCTAGACTATAAAAGCATTAAATGACCACTCGCGTTATTGCCAATTTAAAACATTCGTGTGGCTTTAACGAGCGGGGTTATGGGTTGTTTGAACGCTGGGTAAACGCCGTACCATGCTGACTAAGTGAGAATAAAAGTCAAGCGAATTAATTACATGAGAAAAAGGACTAAAACATGGTAGTCAAACTGGAAAGAAGTAAAACGTAAAAATATCTTTGGCATAGAGACCAAAGACATTTAAATCACATAATATGCATTGATTCGGCGGCCAAATAGTTTGGTCGGGCGGACGCATATGTATCGAGCCTAGAAGCCTCCCGAACGCCTCCGCACTCGACACGTTCTCTAGTATTTGACGTGAAGATAAAATGAAAACCATCGATACCTGTGCATTTCAAATTACATTTGCCAACCCCTGAAAACATCAGACATGCCTTATATTTCATAGCTTTTTTGTTAGTCAAAAAATAAGAAACATTGAAACTTGATGGGCCGTCTATTCAAATAATTTGTTGCAAAGGCTCGAATTATAAGCTTTCGCGCAACTGAGCGGCCCGGCCGCTATATTTCCAAATTACAAGCACTCGCCTGTAACATATATATTTTTATGGCAGGCGAATTCTGGTCGGAACATAGCGGTCGTGCGGCCCAACAAGTTTTACCGTCTTCAGTTCTATTAATGCATTTGAATTAATTTTCTTCTTCTTAATATAAGAAACAAAGCATTGTATAGACTTTTTCTACATTTTATCACAACGTTTTTATTTACCTCAAACTCTCTGTGGAGAGTGAAGGTGTTCGAGCCACCTCATTCTCTGTAATCTGCGGCGAAACCGCTCGGTCGCATATAATTCAAACCTTAATTGGTAAGGGTCAATACTCGAAAAAGAATAATGTAGTTAAACCAAGCCAAGCCAAAACGTACGGTAAAATATCTAATGGGTGAAAATTGGTACGGAAGAGATTTTTTTTAACAAGAGGATTGGTCCTATAGTGCTGCCTCCTCGGGTACGGGGCTTGATCTTGTGAAATATCCTTACTTCCTTACTAATATTATAAATGCGAAAGTGTTTGTTTGTTTGTTTGTTTGTTACGCTTTCACGCCGTAACTACTGGACCGATCATCATGAAATTTTGCATACAAGTTCTCTGGAGTACGGAGAAAGACATAGGCTACCTTTTATCCCGGGAAAAAGTACTATTCCCGAGGGATCGACATTAACGCGGAAGGAGCCGCGGGCGAAAGCTAGTTCTAAAATAATTCCGATCACTAATTTCATAAAATATCAAACCTAAATAAAACCCGCCAAGTATGAGTCGAAAACGCACATGACGGGTTCCGTAAAATCACAAGACATTTTACACAAAAAAACGCTCAAAAATACATTCTTTGTATTGCCAGTTACTTTTTATTATTCGTTGTTATAGCGGCAATAGACAATAACATTCTGTGAAAATGTCAGTCCTTACATGCCTCTTACGGTTTGATAGATACAGCCTTGTGACAAACGGACAGCGTAGGCTTAATAATAGCGTCTCGCTTGGTAAAAGCCTCCTGGGAGGCCTGAAAAGGCTTGTAAAATCATCTCAAATGATAAAATTGATTTCATAAAATATCAAAGCAGCATCTCTTGCAAAATGTATGAGTATCGCCGCGATTCAATATCAGTATTGAAGACAAATCTGATAAGCTTTCACTTATGCCTCATGCAGTATGTGAATAAAATACATTACTCGAATACGACTTTCTTAGGTCACATAATATTAAACTGAATGAGTTTTGCTGCTGCAAGGAATATGTTGCATTCGACCGGATATTTGATTTCGGTAATCGATAGTACCTTACATGTAAATATTTCCGGACCTTTTTATCCAATTTTCAATTATTTATGAATTTTTGAAAAATTCCTGAATGTAAGCATGTTTATAGCAATATTCCCGTACTTAATCACATAACACTGTCAATCTATCAAAGATGATGACTTTGACAGCCAAGTCTTATGAGTTGCCAGTTTGGGGAATATTTTCCCCAAAATTCGGAAGTGTACACGGATATTTTATTCTGTGATAGTGCCTATCCTCTATATAGTTTTAAGAAGAAGATCAGCGTATTAATAAAAACATAAGGCTTTATTTACATAATTCACAATGTAAATATAATTAAGAAATACTCAAAAGTTTAATTCAGTGCTTGCACTTGAGTTGGGACCCTTTTTATTGGCACCTACTCCCCTTCCCCGTAATGATTTCCATCTTGTCGCGATAGGGGGGGACTCAGTAGCCACGGCTTAGCCACGAAGCTACGAGAAACCGGGCGGAAGGCGCTCCAGGAGGGTTTAGAGAGCACCCTAGTCTTTTTTTTAACCTCGGAGTTGCCTTACGTAGAAGACAACCTCTTTGAAAATTCGGGGCCGCTCGCATTGTGTGGCCTAGCTGTGGGTAAAGGTAGAGTAATATTTTTGATGTATTTAATATATCCAGCCAATCGTACGGCCTTTGGGTCTTATGGCCAGCTCTATATTCCCGCTGACGTCACAAAATGTGTATATGGATTTTCCAGTCGAAACTGGAACCACTAGATCGTACAATTCTACTGAATAATCATCACTTCAAATAATTTTAATAATGACAAAAATAAATGATCGAGTGCCCTAAGTTAATTGAAGGTACATAAAGCGGGCAATACACTGCGCGACCTGAGCGACAGTCCTTGTACCGTCGCTCGCCTTCGAATATGAGCAAGGTCGCTTTAATAAATAATTTGATAACTCGTCCCTTTTCGCCGCCCACTTGTTTTGGGGTTAACGTTAAGAGTGCACTGGATAATCATCTCCATACAAGGGATTGATTTATGTATAAACTACTACCAATACCATTACAGAGACCCATTTTTTTTTTGTTTCGTTTTCATTACAATTAGTGGATATTTCGTGGCTGAATGTTCAAGGCATAAGAATAACGATATAAGACAGGGGCTCAAATATCACTCGACGCAACACACGATATGTAGCAGAATATGTGTGCTTTTCTGGGTGACACCCATGTCAGAGAACTCCGCTCGTCTAGCAATCTCCTTCTCCATACGCCTCAACATCGGAGTGGGTTTTTTCAAACACTCGTTCGCAGTGCAAGCCGTGCAGCTTTCGAACTCCCTCCCAGCCAGCACTCGTAGGGCCTGTAGTCGTCTAGCATTTAAAAATTCAGTACGCGCATATTTCTCTCACCATTTTAAATGAGTATGAAATATTTATTTAGTATATACATAATATATATCACTGCATTTTTATTTATGTATTTTGGTATATAAGTTTATATTTTATTTATTATTTAATACATATATAACCACAACCACATTTTTTATGCCTTTTAATTAATATAATATTATTTTGCACTTACTTTACTATATTTTACTCTCGGTCTCACCTGTTGGTTGACTGGTAGATAAAGGAAAGTGGCTTTAAGTCCGCCAATTTCATTGGTGTAATAAAGTTTTTAAATAAATAAATAATACTTACAGAAATAAAAGCGCCATAGTTGTGCTGCACGTCGCTGATATTGATGGGGTGCTCCATGTTGATGTCGGTGCTGAGCTCCTCAGGCCAGCTGTCGGGGACCACCGCGTCGGGAGTTCCTAGGCTCCAGTACACCTGAACAAAATAATTATTCCTTGTATAAGTAGTCATAAAACCTAGATATGTCAAATCAGTAATGAGGGTTTCCTGAAATAAGTTGCGGCAGCACTGAGGCGTCTGGTCAGCAGTTATTAGGCAATAATATTTCAGTCGTTCCTGGTTGTTATTATTTTATATATTTATTAGAACTTTACTGTACCAAACCAAAAGACTTGTTACAATTGGCGGACTTAATGCTATGAACATTCTCAGTAATATAATTCAAAGCCAACCATAGGGAAGCAACCATTCTTTAACCCAGTAAAATAATTGAATTGTGAGAGTGACTTTTCAAGACGGTTCTTTTTTTTTACTTTTTTTTTTGCGAGGCCCTTTGGGTGCGATGCCCTTGGGCAGTGGCGCACACCGCCCACGCCTTACGCGGCTTATGTGTACACTAAGTTATTCAGATTTCTGCAGTGACATGCAATCCATACAGACAGTTAGACTCTGTGTACCCTGAACTCACTAAGCATATATACGTTTTTTCTCTAACAACTAATATAAGATCAGTGCCCCTAAAAACATCACAAGCAAAATGTACAATAAAGGAATGGAAAATTTAGTATTTATTTAGGTACAAGTTGTAATTTATTAGGTAAGTTTATGACTAAGTTTGTTTTTGTCTACCTTCCGAAAATGTGTGTGCACTGTGCACGTCGCTGGATTTCTGTCATCAAAAATTTGCGTAAATTTTTTAATAATAATTTTATTTATAATTCCATTATGTATTAAAAAACAAATATTTTGATTGGTTCAAATAATATTATTTTCAATAATATTAATATTTATAAATTTAACTGTAAAGCAATTGAATCGTCGTGACTTGTTGCATACATGAGGCATCGGAGAGTGAAGGCTACGTCTTATCCCGGTACTCTTACAACCGGTAGTCGTTAAAGATATCAAACCACAAGCCGCGAAAATTACCCCTAGTAAAGTTATCAAAATAAAACTAAAACGCATGCAAAACTATCTTACGCTAAGATTTTCGCTCAAAAAGAAGTCAAAAGTACTTTAAATATGCCTTTATCGTGACGAATTCGCGTGACTCCAAACACAGAAGGAACAACACGAAACCCTTTATCAACTTAAAATACGTGAAAACTACCAAAGTAATAATTGTTATTAACTAAAGCCCGCGAATTACGTGCAAAGCGGTACCCGCTTCAAAGCTCCAAGAGAAACTTTAGGCAAGTCCCCGCCGCGGGCGACGTATTATTAAAGCAACTTGTGTAACTTTGAATACCTTTAATAATGCAGTGAACAAAGGTTTCGAGTTCACCAACAGAAAGGGCCCCCTGCCCTTGACTTTTGTTATTGCAATATCATTGCTGGGTCGTTAGTTAATGTCAAAGATTTTTCACTACTATCTTTAATCACCTACCCGTGAAAAGCTTTTTTTTTCTATGTAACAAAACGCAGACGCAATCAGAGGTTAATTTATCATTAACCCAGTGAAAACCAAAAAGGTTTAGACATAATTTGTTTTTGTGCCAGTATCACCTTGTTACCATAAACAAAACATGACATAAGAAACGATTGAGACTACCTCTGTAGTTCATTTGTTCACATGCCATCCTGCAACACAAGAGATATTTTTGATGTGATAGCGTCTTATAAATCGATAACCGCCGGCTGCACAGTGCACACACGAAAAAGTGTCACGTTCCGTGTATTCCGTAAATATTATAGATATAAATTTTCAACAATCGATACAACGTTAGTTTTGCCTAAACAATCCAATTCAATATACAACGTGATTTTGAACCTCCTAGCTATATTGGAGTCTCGGAATCAGAATCCCTAATGGAAAACAGAATTGCTAGAAAAAAAACTGAATGCAGAAAAAATAGGTTTCCCATACAAAGTCGCCGATCACCTGGACGAATTTCTAAGGAAGGTAATTTTTTCGTTTTTTACTTTTTATCTTACAATTCAGTATTCCATTAGGGATTCTATTTCCGAGATTCCAATATAGCTAGGAAATTCAAAATCACGCTGTGTACATGGAGCCTTCTCCGGCTTCGCACGGGTAGATAAAGGTATTTATTCTATGTATTAATCGTCAAGCATTGGCGTCTACTATAAGCGCAAAATCGTTTTCTTGCCACTTTTAATAGCAGGGAAGCATTTCTGTATCGTTATGAAAATGCACAAGCGCGATCACATTACTAATACAGATCAATGACACGACACGACACCACCATTTAATCTGTATCGCGTCCCAAATCGATGAGATATATCGATCAATCTATTAATGTCGCGACCGTGTTGAAATGCAAATTTAATTACAATTGCATGCATTAATGCTTGGTTAAAAATAAACGTCGATCCACAAGGTCTGCCCTTGGCTCCGCCCTTGGTCTCATATATTTTTATTATTTTCGTCGAGCGAAATGCATTCGAGTTTATTCGAGCGAATGAAATAAAGTGCAGGGGACATTGGAAGTGTATTAAAACGACCTTTCAGCAGATAGGTTTGTGAGTTACGACTCAAGTTGCGATATAGGTCGACAGAACGTTACGGACGTGACTGTAATGGATGTGGAATTTCTTGCGTGAAATTATTGACATTTTATTTTCTATTATAAATAAATGCTTGTATGTGACAACTATGAGACCGTTATGCTTACATAACTTCTATAGAAACTCCTTGGGAGTTAAAAAAAAGGAGACAATCGGAGATGTACAGTTGGGGGCAGATAAATGTGACCTATACAATTTAAAATCGGTTGTTAGCGTACCGACTGTACAATAAAAACTCCACCTGCAAGGCTCAATCAGCCGATAACTATGTACTTACATAAACGGTACTTAGCTGGAATCTCTCAATTCGCAGGAACACATCAATCAGCAGAACTGAATTTTTAGAAATCAGAGGCCTATCTTTGGGCAACAGCACATTAGTTTTTGTTTGAAAAAACTTCGTTAAGTAATGACCTTTTAAAGAAAAACCATGGCAGGTATAGTTCGTTCCATAACTTAAACATGCGTGGAAGAAAAATATGTATACACCACAGAGATAATAGGTTTATGTATGGTGTACAACAAAATCGTATACAACTAACCTTTTTTTTACATTAAATAAAACTGCATCGAATGTCGAAGACTTTCCATTTGAACAAAAGTATATTGCCTTGGATTCGAATGTTCGATATTATTGTCCTTGCCTCGATGTCAACACGACAGCTCTTGACATTCAGATAAAAATAACAAAAATATTCCTTGTTTTATGTTTTAAAATGTACTTCGGTATTACCACACAGAACAAAAAAACAACGGGTTGCACTCCAGGAGTGCCGGCAGAATTGTAAACTCCGCGGTAGAAAGAGAGGGGATATTATTTCCTCTCCTACGCCGCGCCGGCGGTCCCAAAAAGTGAACAACGACGCTAAAGAAGCTTTCACTTCAATAATTGCCGAATTAATAACCTCCTTTTTTAAGTCGGTTAAAAATGGAGCTGAAAACCGTTTGTCAATACCAATTTGTTCCGTGTGGGTATTGTGTTACCGTGAGCTCAATTTAAAACTCCTACAGAGTTAATACTACGTTCACAATACCCATGTACTGTAAAACTGCTGGTCCAGGGTTAACTTTAGAATGCATTTCGTGAGACATGGCATTTTACGTCACTGCTATAATAAACTCGTCGCGACTTTCAGTACAATCGTCTGAACATTGCAGAAAGGAATGAGTTTACATAATCTGTTTTGAGTTGCTTTTATTCTATACTTTATTGTATTATTACGGTCAGGGATGTCATTCTCAACTGCATGTCCGGTGGTTCCAGGTTTAGCATCAGTTACGCGCACCCGGCCTCCCGAGCTGCTACTTGCTTTTTCCCCATTCATCCGAGTAAGTAGTATCCCAATACCTTCATTCCCTTCCAAAATTCAACAAATTCCTATCCTTCCCTAGCTTAAAAATGTTTCTCCGAGCGTCGAAAGCACAAGAAGCCAAAGAAACTGCGCTCGCCAACCCACCTGTCAAGCGTGGTTAGTATGGCAATATCCTCCCAGGGAACGAAGAATCTTACGGAGAGGACTTTGTTCAGCAATGGACTTCTAACAGCTGGAATGATGATTCTTACTTTACTGTTCACATAAATTCAACTTCATCAAGGTTTAATAGCAAAATTTACAGCTCACTTATTTCAGTAAATACTCTGAAATTGAAGACTGCACTTGCCTTTACTGCAAAATTGCTTGTCCTGAATTAACTTAGTTAGAACTAGCTGTTGCCCGCGGCTCTGCCCGCGTTAGTTTCGATCCCTCGGGAACAGTAGAATTTCCCGGAATCAAACATACCCTATGTCCTTCCCCTGGCCTCACACCTCCATACCAAATTTAGCGTAAAAAACGACAGATAGAATTACTTTCGCATTTATAATATTAGTATTAGTAAGTAAGTATGGATATTATTTATACTTCTAAGTCCAGAAATGAGAAAATTTCCATAAAACCTTTACCCTCCCATTTTACATCTTTAGGAGTGAATTCAGTCCATTTCACCCACATATATCTTTTTTAATTGTAATCGAGAACTTACATACCTATTTATTTTAATACTTCATAGTCTAGAAATGAAAAAAATTCCAAACAAACTTTACCCCCCCTTCTGGGGGTTTTTTTCCAGTTAACCTACACAGATCTTTTTCAATTGTAATCGTGAATTTATTTACCTATTTTCATACTTCTAAGTCTAGAAATGAGTAAATTCCTATACAATCTTTACCCCGCTATTTTACCCCTACGGGGGAAAATATCGTCCATTTTACCTACACAGATATTTTTAATTGTAACCTAGAACTTATATACTTATTTTCATACGTCTAACTCCAGAAATGAGAAAATTTCCATACAAAGTTTATACCACCCATCCACCCCCATTTTACCCCTTAAGGGGGGAATTTAGCAAATTTCATCTACCTACACACATCTTTTTTAATTTTAATCTAGAACTTATATACCTACTTTCATACTTATAGTCCAGAAATAAGAAAATTATATATATATTGTACCCCTTTAGAAGTTAAATTTCTTAAAAATACATTCTTAGAGCTCATTCACATCATTAAAAGAACCCCTGTACCAAATTTCAAGTTTCTAGGCGCAGCAGTTTAGGTTGGTTTGCCGTTTGCCCGCGGCTACGCCGCCGCCCTTAGTGTCCATCCCTCAGGAACAGTTTGGACCCTTAAAGGGGTGACTCAGGTCATCAATATGAACAACTTTTTCTATGAGACCAATGCCTGCAAAACTCAAAAAAAATTTCGTCATTTCCATACAAAAGAGTCCCGCCGCCCGGCCAGTTTGTATGGGAATGTCGAATTTTATTTTGAGTTCCCAGCATTGTTCCCATAGGGAAAGTTGTTCATTTTGATGGTCTGAGTCACCCCTTCAAGGGTCCAAAACGATAAAAAATTCACCGTGTATATTTGCAGGCAAACTAATGCCTTGAGTTCATTCAAATGACGATAACTTTTTTTTTAATGAACCGATATTGATGAAACAAACTTTAAGTGTTTTGCTGGGTTAAAACAAAGCAATTGGTGAAAGTTTGAAGTAAATCGGTTCAGTATTTTCGGAGATAATCGTGATCATACATACAGACAGACAGACAGACAGACAGACAAACAGGCAAGAAATTCGGAAAATTTTGTTTTGCTTTCTATTATTCTTTTTAAGTGTCCCTCTATCCATTTCAGTCAAAAATTCTAAATGTACTGACAAAATATTTTTACTGTTTTATTATATGTATAGATGAGTATCGTGTAACGTCTTTCTGCTAAACACTCATTTCGATCACCCGAACCAACGTTAAGGGATTGCAGAATTAAAAACATTCGTCACAAGCTAATATCTTAGCTATCTTGGCCATTTTAGGTTAATTTGGCAAATAAAGTTAACCTCATTTATCTTGTATGCCATAATATTTACTTAGCTTAATTCCCTGTTCATAGTATTTTCTATTTTTTTTAATTGCATGATAATACTTTATTTTAATTGTATTGTATTAAGGGGATAAATATAATAAATAGGGGATAACAAAAAAAAACATTGTGACTCAGCCTTTACAACCTAAAATGACAAATTGGAAACAACTCAACAAAGTATGCTTCCCGTGAGAATCGAATCCACGACCTCCGGGTCTACAGGCAAACGACTCAACCACTGGACCACGGAGACAGAGCAGGCCACTAGTATCACCGATTGGACATTTTCTAAGCCAATACTGTATATTTTTCTGTAAATAAGTCTTTTCATTCGTAAACCTGTTTTCACCGATCAGAATAAGTTTATATTTTACTCGATAAGAACGTGAGACCCTTACAAAATAAATGATTTCATTGAATACATTCAGAGGGACATTCACTTGAACGAAATTTATCCAATTACATAGCTTTCAGCTTTGGAGGGATAAAAGAAATCGTGTTAAACGTACGTCACATAATGGCAGTAACGTGCAGTCCATATATCCATTTAAACTTTGTCCACTCTGGACTCTCTAAATATATATTATTATTATCATTCGGTGTTCCAGAATCAGGTTGTAAAAATAAAGTTAAGATTTAGAGTCGTCAGTTTTTATTTCCGCCTTACGACGACTAAAAATCTGACTAAAACTAAGTCCTACTCGTAATGCTAAGGTACGCACGCAAGGTCCTATTAAAAGCTCTTTGACCTACTACAATGCACGATGTAACCTACATCAGTAGTTATAAGTTCACCAGTTGTACAATCATAACAAAAATGTTATGTAATTCATGTGTCCACAATATAATGCGACGGCATTTTACTGCAAATGATAAACAACAAAAGTTAAATTGGCGCCCTTATCGCTAGAGACGGTCTGTTTGAGACAACGGCGAATGAAGTTGAACTGAGGTAGGACAAAGTCGACAATTAAGTGCAAAGAAATCTTCTTTTATAACCCCCGATAAAAAGAAGGTATTATTAGTTTAACCTATGAGTCTGGCTGTTTGTACAAGACTCCAGACGTCTTTTAAAAATAGGACTTGGATTCTCTGAGACTGACTTATTTTTAAAATCTTGTGTCAGAGTCTTTTAAAGATTATTATAAAGGAAGACTTAAATCATGACTAAGAGAACTCATGATTGAGTCTTTCCAAAAATCTTGGGCGGGATTGACTGATATGACATTTTTTTTAACGAAGGAAAGAATAGGACAATATATTCAAATTATTTTAGAGCATTTTATTTCGATGTATTCTTTTGAGTCATTCCCTTCTTTCATTGATTTCTATCCCTTTTCATTCATAAAAGAGACAGAACAAGTCTTAATTCTGCTAAGACGTGTATTGAAAATCGCAGTCCAAACAATCATGCTAAATATACACAATATCTGCAAAAAATAATCGTTTTCATAGTGTCGCGTAGGACGAGGAATGACAATGTCAACGTCACGAATACAAACGAAAAGGAATTTACCTAAAGGAAAATTTCATCAACTACGTCAGAACAATATAACTTGTAATAATACAAATAGCCGGGCCAAGCGATCATTTTTGTGGAAGTGACGAATTTTTCGAGTTCCTAGCATTTGTGACATAGAAAAAGTTGTTGATTTTTAAGGGCTGAGTCACTACTTCACGTGAATGCCAATGGTAAATTTACAGGCTGTATATAATAGTAACTAGTGGTTCTGCGAGAACAGTAGACCTCGCGAGCCCTTACAACCAACATCCACATTTGCCCTCCAGTGCTCTAAAATATATCTGTTACTGATATGCTAATTGACTAAAGGATGATTTCCTTCAGTCACTATTTCCCAATCCCCGCTGCTCTTAATTAGGTACCAGAGGAAACGGAAATTTAAACCTACATTCCCTTTCCAGAAGACCCCACCAGACCCTTTTTTAAGAGGAAACACTAAGCTCGAGAGAATTGAAAAATAGATATTTATAATATCTATTGCTGTCGCGCCTCGTGCCCAAACAAACCCCGCAGAGTGCGATAGAGATAACTGCAGCTCGGCCGGAAAATACTTATAAAATTACACAAAATTAACGCTTCGTAGTCCTCTGATTTCTTCTCCAAAACTTAACCGATTTAATATCTTTTTACATTAAAAATTTAAAATAATCTATGGCTGTGTTTCTGCGTTTCTTTTTCTTATATAATTGCCCAAATTTGTTTTCTTGATGTTTGAACACAACGGAAATTCGTACCAATTTTTCATGTTTTTGAGGTTCATATCTCTTTAAATAATTCAATTATGAAAAAAAATTAACATACGGATTTTTTTTGTAAAAAATCATTACTCTATTGGTGCTATCCGGCAAGGAATCAGGGGACTACTCTTGTATGGAAACACGGCCCTTGAGCACCATGTTTAGTATGATTTTTTACACATTAACTAAGTTGGAGTGATCCTCTTTAAGATCGGAAATATCGGAATAGCGAACTTGACATGGATGAATAGGAGGCAAAGTTTAAGTACCCGGTTTCATAGTTGTTATGTTACCAATTGGTCAAAATTTTAATAGGACGCTAATTTTCAACTATTATGGCAGACAAACATGCGAACTTTACGTAAAGAAGTGGCCGGCACCTATAAGCCCCGAGTTCAAGTCACAGGATAGCATGTGAATCTTTTTTATTTATTTTTAATTCTTATTTCAGGATTCTAAGTTTATTCAGTGTTTTCAATTATAAAAGTAATACGCAGTATCATGCTTTAAGCCAAAAAATATTTTTCATATTTTGATTTTTGTTCCTTAGGGAAAGTTGTTCAATTTCACTCCCTCTCCCACTTCACGTACTTCAACTTCTTCCATAAATATACAGAAAATCGATCTCAGACAACTTTTGGGAAAATTGCCGACTATAAACACGTTCAAATTTATCGTATAAAAAAGTTGTTCAGACAAAAAAGTTGCGTCTTAATGAGAATAACAAAAAAGTCTAATGACATTTTTGATTTTTTCCAAATAGCTGTGCTATGAGTTTTTTTTAGTTACGGACCCCCATATATCTGCCATTTTTTAAAATTTCGAAAAACTTGCACGACAAAAAAATTTTATATAATTACCGAACCTGCTCACAAAATTTCATGAGAATCGGTTGAGAAATGCGACCTGTAGGCGAGAACAGACAGACAGACGGACAAAAGAATTTTGGGCCAGTGGAAACTGAGACGCTTCGCTCGCTCGGTCAACTATAAAGCTCAGTTAGCGAGACTAATAGTCTCGACTCATACAAAATTAATCAAGTCTCGAATTTAAGAATGTAAGAACTAAGTCTTTTAAAACACTAATAGCCGCCAAACGAAATTTAAGTGTATTTTGTTTTCAGGGCTCCGTACGACCAAATTACAAAACGGAACCCTTATATATGTCCGTCTGTCGTCTGAAATTAAGGAGGATGGCATACAAAGAACGTGTTTTTGTAGTTAAATATTGTATGGTGGTACTGTAATAAATAGAAATTTTACCCTTAGTCCCAGTTCGAGCTCCAAGTAATTAATTTAAAATTTGTATCTCTACCTCAGAGAGGAGAAAAGAAAAAAAACACAAGTATCTCGTAGCAAGGTTTATTTAGAGATCTTCCAATCACAACACTAACAGTTTAAGTTTGCTTCGTAAACTAAAATTTAGCATAAAGCATATGTGTGATTCTGACTCGCATTTGGCCGGTTTCTTTTATTACGAGTACATTAAAACTTATATTTTAGTGAAAAGTAGTGAATCTATAAAATAATGTACAATTCTTACTAATACAGCGTAATTTTGAACCCCCTAGCTATATTGTAATCTGGAAATCAGAATCCCTAATGGAATACAGAATTGTAAGAAAAAAAGGTAAAAAACGAAAAAATAAATTTAACCTTTCATATAAATTCCTCCAGCTGATCGGCGACTTTGTATGGGAAACCTAATTTTTTTGTTTGTTTTTTACCTTTTTTCTTGCAGATCTGTGTTCCATTAGGAATTCTGATTACCAGATTTCAATAAAGCTAGGGGATTCAAAATCACGTTGTATAATAAACGCGAAAGTGATTTTGTTTGTTTGTTAAGCTTTCGCGCCCTATCTACTGAACCGATCGTTATGAAATTTTGCATATCCGTTGCCTGGGGTACAGACAAGGACGTAGTGTATATTTTATCCCGGGAAAAAGTACTGTTTCCGAGGGATCGACATTGATGCGGGCGAAGCCGCGAATGAAAACCAGTTAAAGTATAAACGAGTCACTGCCTAGCTTTTCCACAGATTTGAGATATACAGATCTGTGTTCATCCATAACATAATTAAATATAACAATGAAATCATCTGGGGCCTTTAGCACGCTGTCAAAGTATCAAAATCGTCTGAAACTGTTTTCTCGACAAACTCTCAATCCAACGATCGGCTTTGTTTGTTCGCTTTCACAATCACCTTGTTTACCGCGCACACAGCCTTTGACTCTTGTGACTTGTAGACTTAAGGCAATAAGGCATATTGCGACTGACTATATAAGAAAGAATTTAGCCGACTGACAAGAGACGATAGAGTTTTTGAACCTTTTTGGTCAAAAGCCTAAAAAAAACACTGTTTTTGTGAGAGTGAAAGTTCTTTAGGCGCTTCTTTTCGCGTTGAGCATTGGAAGCTGCCTCCAAAGATTGGACATAGGCCTCCTCCAAGGATTCCAATTAGACCGGTTGGAACTGACCTGAATTTATGCGTGGTGAAATTTTTATCGTTTTGGACGTTTGGGTGACTCAGACCATCAAAATGAACAACTTTTCCTATGGAAACAATGATGGAAACTCAAAAAAAAATCGACGTTCCCATACAAACTGGCCGGGCGGCGGGACTCTTTTGTATGGAAATGTCGAATTTTTTTTTTAGTTCCCAGCATTGGTCCCATAGAAAAAGTTGTTCATATTGATGGTCTGAGTCACCCCTTTAAGGGTCCAGAGCGATCAAAATTTCACCATGTATTTATGTATTAGCATTACCATACGACGACTTAGTACACTTATTTGTTAGACTTAGGATAGGATACGATACAATAAATTACTTATCCAAGACCAAAATCGCCCACGTTAGGAGCGAAGTTGACCTATCAATTTTGATTCTTCGCGAGCCTCCTTGTTATTGACAATGTTATTTTCGTGGTGACCTGTTTTACTTTTTCTCCCTTGTTTGTTTCCGGAAAAAGAAAGGTTGGTCAGTTCAAAGTTGACTGACCGAGATATACCTAGGATTGTTTATATAACCTCATGCACTGAAAAGAATACGTCCCGGAAGGATCCTAGGAAGAACTTCTTTGTCGTAAGTTAGGAAAGCCAAATTGATTGCTTTACAAGGCTTTGTATGAATTTCTATCCCACTGATACTCGTTTGTTTGTTTGTTTGTAAACTCTTTATTGCACATAAAGTTTGTAAACTCTTTATTGCAATTCTTAGAAACTTTTGACGTACAAATGCGGACTTATCCCAATAAGGGATTTCTTAAAAAATAAGTAAGAAAGCTACAGGGTAGCGTAACAAAAATCTCGTAATAAGTAAAATAAACAATTTAAGGTAGTAATTAACGCTTTCTTTAATTATCTTTTCTTAAATATGAAAATGTACACATCGTATAGATCAAGATTTATTTAGCACATTTAGCATAACTTTGACAATTTGCTCTAATCATTTTTTTTAAACGAGCTAGCCAATAAGTAACCGCCAGTGCCAGTGCGCCTAATGTCACCGTGGAGGCTGTATTTGACTTTTTGACTGATATCTTTACATTTGGTACCCCTCTGCATTCATCCCCAGGACCTAATTTCGAGATAGAAGTTCTATTTTTTATGAAATTAGGTAATGGTCTTTTTAGTCTCCACTGCCGGAGCATGACCTTCTCTGTACTACCGGAGCCATACTTGGCCAGAGCAGACAGAGGATTTGGCCTACACTTTCCTCGCTTGCTAACGGGATTGGAGAGGTCTCATTGGTGTTTATGAACTTTGTTTAGCTTGTATTTCTAAGTCGCCTCTTACGACCTCTATGGGAAGACTTGCAGTGGTCCTATTCTACTCTGCCGGAAACCACACGGCTAGTCTGGCAGTGCCGAGTTGCTATTGTTAATACGAATGATATGTAAAAGTACACGAGCTTAAAGTAATTAGTAGCGTGCACCAGCCTTTGTTATGCTGTAGCGAATCCAATAGCGAATTCCACTACAGTGAAAGTAATAAGTTAAAACGTGTCCTTGACTCGGGGAAGACCGACGGCCCTGACACTGGGACACAAAGCGGGTACATCCCACACCCGCAATAATAACAAATACAAAACGTTGTGTTCCGCATTTTCAGTTAAAATACTTTTTTCTTTGTCTACTAGATTATGTTTATAAAATGTTATAAAGTGCGACACTAGCGTTAAGTATTTTTAAATTCATTATTTTGGGTTTTCAGATCGTAAATCGTAAAAAAATATATTCGTGTTTCATCGAGGTCTTCATTCATAGATTTAAACATTTATAAATTGACGTCATATTCGAGCGTTAATGTCTTATTGGTTTATTAAATATGTTTTTTAAATAAAAGTACAATCACTAATGACATAAACGTTTGTTATGTCAAACAAATACTTTTTAAACGTTTAAAAAAAATGTTTTCATTAAACAAGATTTAAAATCTTAATCATAATCTTGTTTATTAATCGTCTTGCATACAGCCAACCAAAATTTAATTAATATAAACGAAATATCTAAAAACTCGGCAACGAACTGACTAGTGTCAGTTCGTTGCCGAGAGTTTTTAGATATTTAGTTTTTAGATGTTTGCTGCAGGGCTAGGCGAGTCACTTTTTATTTACATTGACGACAAAATAGAAAAGTCAAGCCAAAACTCAGGTTGATGTTTTGACTTAATTTCGAGATAAAATCTTATCAGGGAATTTTGCAACAAAGGATTTCAAAGCACACATACAGTCACCGACAACGCGATGGTAAGGATTCAGCAAAACGCGAGATATTCCCAAGCAAGAGTATTCGCAGAAATACAGAAAAACCACAAAGCGAGCTAATTAGTGCAGCTCACGAACGGTACAACCGTCGGTTATTAAACCACGAATAACGACTGTGCAGTGTATTATGGTGCAGTGTATGTGTATTATCAAGTTATTCCTACTGAGAGGGATAATTAGAAAAAAAGTCCACTTGGATCTACTGCTAGGGATATTTACGTGAAACTCTTTATCTACATGTTTTGCAATGATTTAATAACATCTTTTAAATTATAGACGGTGCAGTGCATTACATAATATATCTACTACTTAAATGAAAACTTCGGGTGGTACACATATCCCTACCAAGCTTTACCTACTGGGTGGGAGAGATAGGTGTCAGTGTTGGGATTCCGTAGTGAATAAATTCCCTCTGAAGAGTTTGTTGTTTTACTCCAAATCCTGAACCCTAACTACGTAAGATTAGTATTCAAATTCGTAGCCTAGTATGCGAATAATCCCAAGCAGTAAAGTCACAGGAAAAGAGAAATAACACGCGATAAAGAAGCGAGCTAATAAGTGCACAAAGAACCGCGGACAGCAACTATTTACCTAAAGTACAATGTGTGTATTATGTAGAAACTACAATCATAAATATACGAAAAATTTGGGTGGTAAACAAATTATTACTAAAACAGTGCCGGCGTCAGCATTACTGGCGAGATTTCTAGGAGCGCCCCCTGCGCTTACTGCGGGCGGGATGCAATGCGATTGAATCATACTGCCCTGCGTCCTCTGCCCTTGCCAGATTTTTCAAGCTGCCTAGTCAACTGACATAGATTAACGACTGCAATCAATGATGACAGCCGGGTCCTTTCTTGCTTGGTGGGGGCGCCCCTTCCGTATCCAGTCCTGGGCGGACGCCCCAAGCGCGCCCTACCCTAACGCCTGATTATTACGATTGACTAATATGATTACTAAGCACTACTCCCTATTGAGGAGGGGGGGGGGGGGGGGGGGGGTGTACCCATATCCTCTTCTATATGAAGGTTGTTTAAAACATTAAGTTAAAAAAAACCGGCCAAGTGTGAGTTAGCGCACTATATCTCTAAATATTCTGTGAATAATTCAAGCTTCTACCTGTTGCCGTTATCAATATCGACCAAAAACAAGCAAAAAAAATTACGTTAATGCAGCTTGCGAACGGTAGAACCCCTGGTTACTCGTATTAAACTACGAATAACGACTATTTACCCACTGCGCGGTCGCCGCTATACAGTGTATAACAAATGTATATTATGAAGACTCGGCAACTATACATGAGTTACTTCTACATAAATCGCTAAATTTACATATATTACATCATCATCAGGTCCTTTTTAGTCTCCACTACAGGAGCACGATCCTCTCTGTACTACTAGGGCCATACTTGGCCAGAGCAGACAGAGGACTTGGCCTACAATCTCCACGCTGGCCAGACGTGTTGGAGAGGTCTCTTAGATGTTTATAAGCTTTGTTTAGCTTGTATTTCCTAAGTCGCCTTCTACGACATCCACGGGAAGACTTGGAGTGGTCCTATTCTACTCTGCGGGATACCACATGACTAGATATATTTCATGACAACCCCAAATTATTAAAACAAAAAAAATTGGGAAAGTAAAAATTATAAAAATGTTATTAGATTAAGATATTTTATGTTAATTCTGAATGTTTGTGTTTACAATGTTGATGTGCCTTAATAAATAAATATACAGTGTAATCGCACATGTATATTACGAAGACTTTAACTTATATACAGCGTGATTTTGAACTCCCTAGCTATATTGAAATCTGGGAATCAGAATCCCTTATGGAATACAGAATTGTAGGAAAAAAGGTAAAAAACGAAAAAAAAATTTAACTTTTCATAGAAATTCGTCCAGCTGATCGGCGACTTTGTATGGGAAACCTTATTTTCATTTTCGTTTTTCACCTTTTTTTCTTGCAATTCTGTGTTCCATTAGGGATTCTGATTCCCAGATTTTAATAAAGCTAGGGAGTTCAAAATCACGTTATATACAGGATGATTTTGAGCTCCCTTGCAATATCTAATGACGGAATCAGAATCCCTAATTAAATAAATATTCGCAAGAAAAAAGGTACTAAAAAATCACAGGTCACACATATAAACAAACCTGGCTATAAACTGAAAAAAGTCTCGCAAATACATAAAATGAGACGAGTAGATCGTCTCCCTCTTCGTCGTTCGATTTAACGTTGTAATAAGAAATTTTATACCAGTTATCAAAAGTAGGATACTTACATCGAAGATCTTTCCCAGGTCGGTGGCCAGACAGGAACAGTTGTACGCCACTATTCCCAGTTCCTTGACCTGCCAGTAAAAGTTTTGTATTAGTATAGATTCTGTTTTCTTTCAACGTTCGTTACGACGGACATTATTTCGCAATAAAGTTCGTAATAGGTAGGCAACAGAGTTGTTACTTGTTATATGGATAACAATTTCATGTTACGGCTAAATATAGTAAGAAAAGGTATTACTAGGGTGAAGCATGGTATAATTTAAGGAAAAAAAGTTAAGTAATATATTAATAGCATTACAATGCTCGGTTTAATATTAAAATCGAAAATATGTGATGAAAAAATCAACTTTTTTAATCAACTTTCAATTCATCTGATATGAATTAAATTGGATACCACACTTCTAAATAGTGGGTAGTAAAGGAGATTACGCATGCTTCGAATGCGTGTACCTATAATATGTGATGAACAAATTCGCCGCGGTGATTTGAAGCTACGGCAGCTCGGTGGTTGAGAGCATCGACGGGCTAGATGTGTAGGTTCAAATCCTACCTGTGGCGAAATTTTTTCATAACATATTTTCGATTTTAGTATTAACTAATATATGTCGCTACATAACCATCTCATTACATCCAATATTAACCGAGTAAAAACATCAAATAAACAAGCATTTCCTCTTTTCAAAAAACGACTGATTTGTTTCTAAAATTATAGCTTGAGTAACTCAACGCGATTAAAGTATTCCAACGATACCCTATTCAACCAAATCTTTTTGGGCATTTAAGAGTTATGGTGGAAGAAAGAAGCTCAGATACAAACAAAAAAATTACGAGATAAAGGTTTAGTTGCCTTTAAATCTTTTTGTCATATTTGAATTGCTTTTATCAAATACATATTATTCAATGCTTATGTATTCATTTCCAATTTGGCGCAAGACCGTACAGGGTGGAAAACCATTGTGAAGGGAGCTACTCCCGATGGTGACGACCTTCCTGCACTTGGATTCGATTATGAAGAAAGAGAAGAAGAGAAGATGTATTCATTTCAAAAAGAGTCCAATTGATAGGTTGGGTTTGATTTACAGCTAAGCGATGCCAGGCCTGTCTCTCTCCCCGTGTCGGTATCGAAAACATACCTACGCGTGGCGACCCTTTCGAAGGGGTAACATCGGGCAAGTCCAGTAGGAACGACGCGAGTTTGGTCACGTGTGTTCACCGACTTCATCAAATTATGAATCGTTTGTTCAGAGCTATAAGAATGAAATTGGCTTGCAATGGATTCTGTAGGAATCTAAACGAAAAGGTGCAGCGTTCTGACGCGAGTTAAATTACACCGTATCGCTAACCATATTGAGTTGATATTTCTTTGAATACCTTTGCAATTTATGTACATAAGTACTAGTATTTATTCTTTGGCGATGTATTCCCGTTGCTATTGCATATATTGCAGTATTAATCAGTAAGAAAAATAAAGAGATATCATTAGATAAATACCTGTGTTAAGGATCTCCAATCCATGTTGGCACTGCCGATATAAAAATGACTTCTGTCTACAATCCAGAACTTTGTGTGCAGCACTCCTCCTCCAAGTAATTTGGAAAAATTCAAACTTCTCACCTGAAAATTAATTTTATTGAGAGCAATGCGAACTTATACCAATATACTTGAACATTTATTAATGATACATAGCGCAAATTAACGAGTCAATAGTCCATAGTATCTACTCATTATAAATAGGCTGGAACTTGTATAATAGATACAGAGTAATTAAACATAGAGGTACAAATAAATTAATAGAATGTGTTGGTTATTCTACAATAAAATACTTCCAGTATTGTATCAAGTCAATTCATTTTTTGTATGATGAACATTACATCACAAATTGAGTACTGATAAAAAAATCTGCATAGGATTAATTTTGTGATCATTATACATACCCAATAAAAGGACCTGTTTGCCTAATACGATAAAAAAGGCCAATGTGCTTTATTGACACTTCAATTGGCGCTTGCTATACACTTTCAGAAAATAATTTCACAAACCTGTGCAGCTTTCTTCTTAACTAAATATTCAGTATCTATATTAGGATATAACTTAGTGGGCCAATTTTGAGCAATTTTTAAATTAATATTTCGTTTTGACCCGGCAGCATATAATGCTTGGAACACTTGCTCACCCTGAAAAGAAATAAAGAATTAAAGTAGGTTGAAGTGATGCTTACTACTCATTTATTCAGTACGACCCTGTTCAAGGAATGAAGCAATGCACATGCATTCGAGTTTGTACTAAAAGCTGCAGCATTATTATTTTAGTAGTATAATGATGGTATCATCTTTCACGTTTCATACAAAGCCAAGTTGCGCTGCAACTACACACAGAGGGCGTAACATCCTTCATTTAACAGATATTCATACAACTAACAATAAAAAGCACTTTCCATTATTACATTTATTCAGATTACATTTTTATCTTTTAAATGAATGTGTGATAACTATTTTTACGCTTTTTAATAAGTCTAGTTAACTAGCAGTACACCTACTGCCATCTAACGACAAGTTTTGGAACTAAACTCGCCGGAACCTTTGTCAGTACGTCTACCGCCGGATAAGATGTCTACTCCTGTAGAATTATAAAATCTATGACAGTATGGATGTGGCATTTTTATTGTTATGTTTGTATTTGAGCGAACAGATACGTATATTATTAGACACTAGAAAGAAAACCGAGGCAGTCTTAGGAATTTCCGATAATACATGTCGAATGAGAATTGTTTGCTGCTTCGGCCGAAATAAGGATAGTTGCGTGACAAGCATGTCACCAGTCACTCGTCACACTCTATTGAGCGAGCGTGTTCCCACTGGGATGGGTAACCGCAAGTGGCATAGCAATATCTCGAGCTGCTCCGTGCTCCGGAAGGCACGGTGAGCCGTTGGTCCTTGCTGCCATCATTGATGGCAGTCGTTAAGCTTAGGCAGATGCTTTTGGGCAGCTTTAAAAATCTGACACCAGTGTTGGCCACTTACATATACGAAAAACAAACAATATTGAGACGTCTGCATTGGCCCAAGACCCGTCTTACATAATTGGGCCTTCTTTCTGCCTACGCGCAATTTTATGGGGGGGAGGCAAATCAAGGCGCCGCCTACCCCCATTTTGCTGCGCCAGCCATTGGTTGCTTCAAACTTATCACGATATAATAAAAATACACATTCTCACCTCTATAGAGGAATTATAAGGATACTCTTCATTAAACCTAAGACTCCAATAATAGGATGCTATTTCTATAGTATTTTGAGCTTCGTCTATTAAGTCTAGCCACACATTCTTGGTGGGCAAGTGCGTCATATTGGGAGGGTACATGTGACCCTCTGGTATACTTTCAACTAATGATAACCTGAAAAAGAAAGTAATGATAATAAAAGTTGATAATATGCTACTAAATACAAGTATTCTTTCTCTGAGCGTGATTCTCGTTACATTATGGTACATCTTTCCTCTTTTTAAGCTTATTTTATACACATTAAAATACATGTTTTTGCTGAACACAAATTTTATTTATTGTGTCAAATTACTTGGCAAAGTTTTATCGCTGTCTGCCCGCTTGACGCCAGCTCTCTTTGGGTATGGATTTGTTAAAAACATCAAATTTATTTTTTAAAGAAATAATCACATACTATCAATAGGAATACGCAAACAAAATGGAAGTGGTTTTTGCATACATATAGAGTACCATATAATACTTTTATTCTTAGCTTAACTCTGTTAATTGAAAAACATTACTGTACAAGTTGAATGCGGGACCGAGGCGAATCTGAATACCTTATACTACTTTGTATGAATTTCCATGCATTATATGAGAAAAGTCCTATATTGTGCAGGACTTTTCTCATATAATGCATGGAAATTCATACAAAGTAGTATAAGGTATATTTTTAAAACAAATGGTTTGGATGTTAAATAGCAAGTGATCATTATGGCACTGGACATTCATCAAGCGCTAAAATGTTCATTTGTTATTTTTTATTTGTAAGCCAATTCCAATTTTGGAAGTGAAAACTTCTTTAGCAGCGTTGTGCACTTTTTGGGATGGGTAAAAAATGTTAAACTCGGGTCAGGACACGTGACCTGATCGAAAAATTGTAGGACGGACACGTGACCTGAGACCGCCGGCGCGGCATACGATAGGAAGTAATATCCCCCTCTTTTTCTACCGCACGGAGTTTTCTCTTCTGCCGGGACTCCCGGAGTGCAACCGGTTTTTTTATTTTTATAGTATTCATGCTGACTGCTAAAATACATTGCTGGCGACCTGGCGTATTATATGGCCAGGACAGCAATGAAGGTTATCTCAAACAAGGATTTTTGAAATTCCAAGCATGTTTTAGAGAAAGTAACATAAGTATTAAGAATGATGAGTACTTACCTACACTCATCTGAGCAATGCAAACTAACAGCAGCAATTGGTGGCACCGTCTGAACGGCATTGGGTTGGTCAAGCAGCGGGACCAGCACAACCAAAACGATCAACGCTATCACTATTGACACTGGGATGCACGATGGACGACACCATATGCTGCCTTTTTTTCTTCTATGGAAATATTTTATTCATAAATAATTTTCAGGTAACCATCTTCATTATCATTATTCATTTCAGCTGTTAGAAGTCCACTGCTGGACAAAGGCCTCTCCCAACGATGGAACAAAGATTCCATGGAAGAACATAACCATATGCACCACACTTGGCAGGCGGCTACGAGAGTGCAGTTTCTTTGGCTTCTTGTGCTTCCGACACTGCTGCCCATCGGAAACATTTTTAAGCTAAGAAAGGATAAGAATTTGTTGGATTTGGAAAGGGGATTTGAGGATGACACCCCTGACCAAGCAGGTAACAAACTTCATGGAAATTATGAATAGTAATTCATAATTTCTATGAATCATCGGAACCTGCTACAGATTCATATGTATATGTATGTAAATCTCTCTCATCTCATCATCATCTCAGCCCGTCCTCCGCCCACTGCTGAGCATAGGCCTCTCTTCGTTTCTGCCATCCGTCTCGGTCCTGTGCTGATCTCATCCAGGAGCAACCCGCGATTTTGATTATATCGTCAACCCATCTCATCGGAGGACGTCCGACGCTTCTTTCCCCAGTTCTAGGCCACCACTCGGTTAAGTTCTTGCTCCCAAAATCTCTCTCATATCTGAGCATTTATCCCAATTGCAATTCTTTGAAGCCCAGGGTCCACCATAGTGACAGCATATAATTTTACAGCCACCTGCCTACCTGACACCAATCCTCATTGGCATGCATACATTTGTTAATATTAGGTATTATATTACTTCACCTCTCCAACCCGTCTAACCTTTCCAACCCGTCTGGCCAGCGAGGAGAATGTAGGCCAAAATCCTCTGTCTGTTCTGGCCAAGTATGGCTCCGGTAGTACAGAGAGGGTCATGCTCCTGCAGTGGAGACTAAAAAGACCTGATGGTGATGATGATGATATTACTTCAATCTGAACCAAGTTAATATGTTATTGTAAACAAATGCTCACATAAAGGATAAATCCTTGATATTATTAATGTCGTATTTTACACATAAATGGGATTTTCCTTAATAAGTAAACTCTGCTGGGTTGAAATGTAATATAATAAACGAAAACTGATTTTATTCTGTTGAAATTAAATAAGGTTATGAAGATGCTGAAATGTAATCAACAACAAACTGCAACCTCAGAAGGAAATTTATAAAGGAATCAGATCGAAGAGACTCCAAAGCAGAAGACCAAAAGAAAGGCAGTCTTCTGATCACACACAATTGGCCCAGACAAGAGGCCTAGGTTTGGAAAATTGCCCAGGTGAACCATGGACGATACTGTATTGTAGCTCTATCAAATGACGTATTATTAATTTTTACATTAGCTGAAAGACGTTGTTGTAGAAGCTCAGTCGTCCACATTAAAGGGGAAAATGTACTTACTTATCATTATAGCTGTTTCCGTTCTCATCTCTCATCATAAAAATCTGTTCCCACTGCTCCAGCTCCTCATCAGACGACGAGGCGTTCCCCACACTCCCAGTTTCTAGCACGGTCTGTCAACAAAGTTTGAAAGTTAAAAAGTTTGTTTATGACAAATTATGAGGTTATCTTGGATGCCGGGACCTTGTGAACACTTTTTAAGAGATATAACCATCATTATCAAGAATTTCATTCAAAAATTCATTGTTTAATTGAACAATAAAAATGAGGATTCAATGATTCTGTCCATTTTTGTCTATTTCTTTGTAAGTAATACACAAAGCCACAAAGAAATATTTAAGTACTAACTTTAAAATAAAGCAGTAAACGCTTGTATAATGTTATAATATGACCCATGTTTTCACTGTATTTAATAGATCTACTTTTATTCACAAATAATCAAATCAAAAAATATCGTATTAAACAAAAGTTTTGTTCGTTCGTTGCACGTTCGTTGACGTAACCTACAAAACTGCAAACAAAACAAAACGTTTGTTTCCTAAAGCACACAGCGAAGTGACAAAAGAAATTTTATATATAAAGCCAAACAGTATTATATTTTAAAAATTGGGCGATTACACTGTCGGTCGGATCGGAACTCTATCGACATACCTTATTTTAGATAATGACAGACAATAAATATTTAATTCTAAAATAATTTTTCACACACAAACACATCACAATCAAAAGAGAGGGACATGCACGGGCACAGACAGGCCTAGCCAACAGGCTAGTATCGTACGTAAGCTACTTACGTACGAGCTGGGCTAACAAATCTCGGAAACAATAGAAATATGTAGATGTTTAATATTTATGAAATAAATAAATAAAAATTCACTAACCATTTAGACAAAATCACAAATAATAAGTTTTCAAAACAAAGAAGTAAAAAAAATATAGAACTAAAGTTAGCACTAAAGGGAGTTTTAAAAATACAATCACTAACACAAGCACAACACGTAATATATAACTGCATTTTAATGTATCCTGCTGTCGTTTCTTTAAAAACCGTGCAGGCGCATTAGTAGCAAAAATATTACTGCAAAGCAGATGACGTCGGCAACAACTGCATTGTGCATGTGCATTTTAAATACTAGGTTAGTACAGACGGTACACTAATCAGGATGCGACTGTTTCAGCATAATCGTTAAACAGACGTCGGACGGAAGGTAGCATTTTTTCAAATAGTTTTGGCGCTTGTGACTTTATTATTACTACCTATACTATTCAGTGGTAAAGTAGGCTAGTAACTGAAATTGTTTCACTAAATTGACTTGCGCAATAGTGTTCCGTACAGAAGTCCTTGCCCTTACCCTCTCCGTAATAAGCTGGGTCACAATAACGTTTGTCAAGGCGCGATATCAAGGTGGATTTTAAATTTAGCGCTTCTAGGGTAATGTTGACTATAGTAGACACGTGGTTGACACTGATCTTAAAACTGAACACATTAATATCTAATTAGCTTTTATTCACTACATTATTGCTTTCAGTCTCTCTTCGTTCACTTACGTTTTGCTATCTACATTACAATAAACTGAAATTATAGAGACTAGGTATATCAACCTGCTCCCATCTTAACGCTAACGATTTCTATACAGTGTCACACTTTCAAAATAGTACCCCAGTACTTAGACTAGTGATACTTGCTCCGAGCATATTACACACTTTAGCTAAAATTATATAAAAGTAGTTACTTACATCGCAGCAACAACAACAAACCGGCATGACACCATCGTTTAGTATTTTCTTGACTTGAATCTGTTTTATTATTTAAAATAATCGCAACCTATGGTACACGATGTTAGCCTAACGTTACATAAATAACTAACCCACCTTCGACACAAAAATCGCTGACACCACCCTCGCGTGATCCGTGTTATACTACCATCAGCAATGTTATTACAAAGTATAATGATGTGAAATAATTAGAGGTTTGAAGCACTGGAACCAGCGAGTCTGTCGTGCGAACTCCACAAATGTTTACGATCTACTGTGACAAAAATTTGGTTGTGATTTTGTATAAAATATCATAGTCATTAACTTAGGCGAGTCGTGGCTTTCGTATAACCCGGACCAATAAAATGGCAATTTCACCAACGTTGTTGTACAAGGTTGTAAGTCCTTAATAAGACTAAAAGCTTTTTCGTGCCATTGGCATTGGAGCTTCGATTAGGCATTCTACACGATAGAACGTGATTTTGAAATTTAAAATTGGATTGTATCTACTAGTTACCAACCAATAAAGTTCATTCAGGAATACTACACCAAAGGCACATAGGTAATACAGCTCTTCTTTATCTTCTTTACACTTTAGCTCTTTTTTTACATATCTTCCATGCTGGTTTCGGAGAAAAGAAAAATATAGAATATACCAGCTGTTTCACTTCTTGCGCAGACCGTAAAAGCCGGCCGAGGGAATGGGCGAAAATCTAAGGAATCGTGGTAATAGACGATGCGGCTAGCCACCCATCTCTATTTTGATTCTGATTTCAATCTATACGCCCACCAACACGCTAAACGTGGTCTTTGGTTCTTATAGCCTTAGGCTCTGTCTACCCCGAAAAGGATAAATACGTAATAATATGTATGTATACCATGGACCTTAGATCCATGATGTATACCTGTGTACCTACTTCTTTATTTAGTCTATTTACTTCTGCAATATTAACATTTTGCACTATAGATTGAATAAGCAGGACAATTTTTTATACTATAAAACAATTTTATATTTTCAGATAATATATACGCATGAAAAGTAAAATTTGTTTCAAAGATAATAACAAATTGTTCCCACGCCCCAAGTAGGTAACTACCGAAGTAGATAAACACAGAGGGTCATAAAAATAACAAGACAAAAGGTAAGTATCGCCAATGAAAATGTTATCGTAGCAAGGGGGCACGCCCACCATAAATAATTTATCGCCAATATAAAACTTCAGTTACCTACTTCCAGGAATTAAATTTAAAACGACTGTCGTCTAGCAGAATTTTACTGGTCTCAAAGTAATAAAAGAAAAACAAACCCCTTGGGGTTTGTTTGTTCATAGCCTTCCCTAGCACGCAAAAGAGACTAAACCACAACCCGCAAAGGATATTTAAGATTGTCTCAATGTTTTACTCTTTTTACTCGACGTCATTATCTTCAACATTGTAGGTACGTTGTTAGTTTGTAAGTACTTTTATAATGTACTTGTTTACTTAGATATTAATTTTTATTTATTTATTTATTTATGCTTTATTGTACACACATACAAAATGTAACAAGTACAAAAGGTGGACTTAACGCTAAACAGCATTCTCTACCAGTCAAACCTTTGGGTTGTTCAGAGAGTTTTATGTGGGTGTAAAACCAAAATAAAGTAAGTGTTAAGATAAGACTAATTATCCTTTAATATTATAAATGCGAAAGTGAGTTTGTTTGTTTGTTTGTTTGTTAAGCTTTCACGCCGTAACTACTGAACCGATCATCATGAAATTTTGCATACAAGTTCTCTGGAGTACGGAGAAGGACATAGGCTACCTTTTATCCCGGGAAAAAGTACTATTCCCGAGGGATCGACATTTCGAAAGCTAGTAAATATATATATACTAGCTTTCGCCCGCGGCTCCGCCCGCGTCAATGTCGAACAAAGCGTAACAAACAAACAAACAAACTCACTTTCGCATTTATAATATTATAAGTAATATAAGTAAATAAGTAATAAGTATAAGTATAAGTAAAATAAGTAAATATAAGCAAAAGTAAAAAGTAAATAGTAAAGTAATATTATAGTATAGTAAGGATAGTAAGGATATATATATTTATGATAAATAGGTAAATACGATACTATACAATATATATATAATATACATAAATAAATACATACAACACTATAATAATAAGTCATGTTGGCAATCAAGCTTGACTCTGCACTCGTTCGTGGAAATACCTGAGAACTCTAATTTTAAAGGATTCCCTAGCCGTGAATCCTTTAAAATTAGAGTTCTCAGGTAACGCCTCTAACGGAAACGGGGAGCGCATTCCAGAGTCGTACAGCAGTCACAGAGAAAGAGTTATAGAAAAAACCTGTACGGTGAGAGTGGGTAGCAAGGGTTAGGGTGTTAGAGGAACGCAGGAGCATTTCGTGAGTAGAACTTAAAAGTTGGAAGCGTGATTTTAGATATTCAGGGAATTTGGGATTATTGAGAACATTAAATAATTGACAAAAAATATGTAGACTCCTGCGTTTACGGATTGGTAGCCAGTTAAGCTGAGAACGAAATTCGGAAACATGGTCAAATATACGCAAACAGAAAATAAACCTAATACAATAATTTAAAAGACGTTCTATTTTGTTAAGTTGTTCTTCAGTTATGTCCAGGTAACATCAGCGTAATCAATTATTAATGTAGAAAGTTATTATTTTAAGATCCCTATTATCTCGATTCCTGTCTTCGTCTAAGTACTGCGGCATCCGTCTCGTCGAAACATGAATTCTGGCTTGTGTGAGGTTGGTCTAAGATCGTTGAACTGTGTAGCAGGAGTGGGTGGTTTTGTTTCGAATTGCATTGCATTTAATATATAATATATATATATAGGACACAGGCCTCTCCCAAAGATTTCCAAAATGACCGGTTGGAAGCGGCCTGCATCCAGCGTTTTCCTGCGACCTTGGTCAGATTGTCTGACCACCTGGCAGGTGGGTGTCCAACGCTGCGCTTGCCGGTGCGTGGTCGCCATTCGAGAACCTTTTTACCTCATCGGCCATCGGTTCTACACGCTATCTGCCCCGCCCACTGCCACTTCAAAGAGCTAATCCGCTGAGCTATGTCGGTGACTTTCGTTCTACTACGGATCTCTTAATTTGTGATTCCGTCTCGCAGAGAAACATCGAGCATCTCCATTGCTTTTTGAGCGATCTTAAACTTTTTTATGAGGTCCATGGTATGATTTCTGCGCCATAAGTCATTACTGGTAACACATATTGATTGAAGACTTTGTCTTTAGGCACTGAGGTATTTTAGATGAAAAGACAGTGCGGAACTCCCCGAATGCTGCCCAGCCGGGTCTGATTCTTATACAAGAATTGATTGAGAAATCCGACCTGTACAGGAGAGCAGCGGGACAGACAGACATATTTACTAAGCCTATTAGCCTGCATAATACCAACGTGTCGTAGCACTCGTAGCGCATAGACGATTGCATTGCGTCACCATTTACGTTGTTGCTACGAAGGTCCACGGCGAACCGGACTGTCACCTGCGCTACGACGAACAAGTAATTATTGTAAAGATACTCAACTATAATATAACATTATTTCAATTATACACGCTACGCCGATTGTAATACATAATTGTGATGTTGAAACGTACTCCACCGCATACACCTAACTCCGCCTCTGTGCCAAATGTTTACACTTTGGAGACAGACGCACTTGTGAAACAGACTTCAAATGAAAATATAACTCTGAGAAGCTTTAAACGCCCTCGCGACGACTTTGCTGAATTAAAATAGTACATACTGGATATTGTAACTGCATCTAATCAAGATCAGAACGCTAAACTCAACACTTTGATTAATACAGTATCGGAGATCAAGGAACAAAATAATGACATACGCAGTTCAGTTGAATTTGTATCTGGAAAGTATGATGAGATAGCCACGAGACTGAACACAGTAGAGGAAGAACGCAAATGCGATCGCACGTACATAAAAGTGCTTGAATCAAGGGTCGAGTACTTGGAACGTCATATAAAATCCTCATCTATCGAACTGCGTAATGTTCCTGCCCAAAAGAACGAGACCAAGGAGGATTTAGTAACGCTTGTTAAGGCCTCTGGGACGGCGCTGGATATTTGCGTGGAGCCTTCTGATATCAAAAACGTATACAGAGTGCATGGGAAGATTGAGGACAGCAGACCGATAAATGCTGAGCTAAACAGCGTCGTGCTGAAAGAAAACTTTATTAGAGCAGTGAAAACTT
Organism: Elegia similella; assembly: GCA_947532085.1. Taxonomy (NCBI): domain Eukaryota; kingdom Metazoa; phylum Arthropoda; class Insecta; order Lepidoptera; family Pyralidae; genus Elegia; species Elegia similella. Next base: position 21,525,540 of record OX383936.1, read on the forward strand.
TCAACAAAAGTAATCCGGAAAACAAGTTCTCGACTTCGCATTTAAAATTAAGCGGGCCATCTAAACCTGTCTACTTATCTGAAAGCCTGCCTGCCAAAACAAAGAAACTATATTATTTAACAAGAAATGCGGCATTGGACGGCGGCTTCAACTTTTGTTGGATTTATAATGGTAGGGTCTACCTTCGCAAATCTGAAGGGACACCAAGGATACTTATAGGCAGTGAAGAGGATCTGAATACTGCAATTACGCAATAAATGCCATTGGTTTGTCTTTTCTCCTAGTTGATAATTATCTATAATTCATACAATATTTTTTCTTTAGTTTATATTGGTTTTACTGAAAACACATACTAACAATCTCTGTAAACACACCACAGACATATTGTAATATAATTATATAATAATACACTTCGGCGAACATCACAAGTCGTAATAAAATTCATTAAAATCTAATAGTTACCGGAAACACATTATCATCCACCATAAAAATCTTCTGTACAACATAAATATCATTATCACATTTTTAATTTTTAATTATAATTTTATATAATTTTAAATATTTACACAATGGACGATATTCTAACCAAAATAGATGAAGTTTCAATATCTAAGGCATTAACATGTAGTCCCGAACAAGTATCAAGTCTAATACAAAACCCAAATACCAATCTAACTGCACTAAGTCAGAATATACGTAGCATCTCGGCTAACTTTTCTCAATTCTTGATATTATTAGCTAGATTGGACATAGATCTAGACATAATAGTGCTGAACGAATGTAGGCTTATTCACAACCCCATTATTCCTAGCTTGGAAGATTATACATATTACCTCAGTACTAACAATATCTTACAAAATGATGGGGTGGTTATATACGTCAATAACTCTTTTCCAAATGTGTTAGCTATGTCCTACAATCTACTTGACTCAAACAACGTAATCATTCGAATGGGCCTACATACAGTTATAATAGCAATATATCGTTCGCCATCTTTCCGAGTAATTACAAATTTTCTACGATCTCTGGATGATACCCTCACCAAGTTAAGTTCATTCAAAAACATAATTATCATTGGTGACATAAATATTAATATAGCAAATAGTACTGATGAAGACGCTTGCAGGTACTTAAATCTCTTAGCATTTCACGGCATTCTTCCTGGGCACAGTTTTCCAACACGTGAAAACTCGTGTCTAGATCACGTTATGCTCAAGACAAGTTCCTCTGCTTTGACCTTGGTAGCTGACACTCTAATTACCGATCATCAACCAGTGTTACTAGCTCTCTCAATTAAAAAACAAAGTAAACCCGAGACGAAACAATTCAATATTCGAAACTTAATTCTGAAATTAACAATCTTGATTTCTCCCCTTTGTTAGAGTCATGTGATCCCGACTTCGCAGCAACCTATTTAATTGACAATTTGAATAGCTGTATCAGATCTAGCTCAATAATAACTTCTATTTCATGCCGCAGGCGACCAATAAAACCTTGGATAACTCCAGGATTAGTAAGATGTATGCAGAATCGGGACAACATGCACAAAAGCCTTAAACTTAACCCAAATAATGATACACTTAAAATAACTTACAAGCGATATCGGAACTATCTATGTAACTTAACCAAAAAGTTAAAAAGATTGCACGACAAGGAAGAGATTAAGAAAGCTGGTTCAAACTCCAAAAAACTCTGGGAGGCAATTCGCAAGGCAACTGATATGAACAGGCGAAGTAATCAATCTGAATCTCTTTTATCTATTAAACCGACTCCGGAAGAATCTGTCGACCTTGTGAATAAATATTTTTCTACTGTTGGCGAAACATTGGCATCGAAGATCACAACTAAGCTCCCACCTGCAATCTTAGCCGCATCCTCACCTGCAGCAACCTCTTTTGTACTAACAAAAATAGATGTAACAGAGATTTATAGCATTATTGATTCCTTATAAAACAGATACTGCACCGGGATGGGACAATATTTCTTCTAAAATACTCAAAAAATCAATTAGGACCAGCCATTACACATATATGTAATCAGTGCATTAGTAAGGGTACTTTTCCTCGATCATTTAAGATTGCTGTGGTACATCCGATTTACAGATCTGGCGAAAGCGACATTCTTGACAACTTTCGTCCCATTTGTATATTGACGGCACTTTCTAAAATCCTGGAACGCATTATCCATAACGCATTAATTAAATACCTGGAGCGAAACTCCCTTTTGTCCAAAAATCAATTTGGTTTCCGACCTAATATATCTACCTCACAGGCCGTTGACTCGGTTGTTGATAGTACACTATCAAAGGCATTAGACTCCAAGCTAAAATGTATCGTTATGTCTCTGGATTTTAGGAAGGCCTTCGATACGGTCTTTATTCCACTACTAATAAAAAAGTTGGAGAATATGGGTATCAGAGGCACACAACTCAATATGTTTAGAGAATACCTAAGTGATCGCATCCAGCGCGTCAAAATTGGCAAGTTCATAAGCCGCGATCAAAAGGTGACTTACGGAGTACCGCAGGGGAGTATTCTGGGTCCTTGTTTGTTCTTATTTTATATGAATGATCTGTGCAACCTCCCTTTGCAAAATGGTAAAATAGTGTCTTTTGCGGATGACACAGCCCTTATTTTCACCGGTAAGACTTGGACCGAAACTTTCAGATATGCTCAAACAGGATTTGATCGGGTAAAAGAGTGGCTTGACGATAATTTATTGACACTAAATGTCGATAAAACAAACTATATAGCTTTTACTATTAGAAATATTAATCGGCCTAATTCTGCTGAACACTGTTTAATTGCACATAATCACAGATCTTCATCTTGCAATGAAAAATCATGTCACTGCCCCAGAATAGAAAGTAAGAACTCCATTAAATACCTTGGTGTCACAATTGACCAACACCTAAGCTTTGAACCCCATATTGCCTTACTATCTAAACGTATTAGAAAACTTATATATGTGTTTAAAAAGCTACGCTATATATCAGACGCAAAGGTCCTTCGTATGGCGTATCTGGCTTTATGCCAATCTATTATTGTTTACTGCATCACCTCGTGGGGTGGTGCAGCAAAATCCCATCTTCTAATTGTCGAGAGGGCTCAAAGGGCTGTCTTGAAAGTTTGCACATTCAAACCCTTTAGATATCGCACCTCTGAACTCTACGAATTTTGTGGAGTGCATACAGTTAGGCAGCTCTTTGTCCTCGCGGCAATAATGCAACAACATGCCCGTCTACCCTACATACCTCAATTGGCAATTAGGAATGATAGGTTCCACTTCCTGTTATAGAGACTGAATTCATGAAAAGATTTTTCTTCTATCTTGGACCTTATTTGTACAAAAAAATTCACTCGCAGCTATCTATCTATGCCCTTAATAAATTTAATTGTAAAAAAACTGTAAGTGTATGGCTACAATCACTCACATATGATGAAACCGAAAATTTAATGGTATCTATTGCCTAACCTAATAATTTTAGCGTTGTCACTGTATAGATCACTACAGACAATTGTTAATTAACTGTATTTGCAACCTTGCATATAATTAGGGTATATCTGGGGTATATTTATTGAGGTGCTGGATGGAGTGGCTTACTCAGTCATATACCTAACTTTTCACACACCTATATGCAACCATTTCCAAGAGTATATACATTCCACACACCCCACGTTCTACCTTTAAAAGTTATATAATACTAAAGTATATTAGTATAGCTAACATAGACTATATTTACAATGAAATATTGGGAGAGACCTGGCGACCCGTAACACAGGATCTATGGAACCTAGTACGGGCACCAGTTCTCCACAATTACCTGTAATTCTATACTAGTACTGCATAGTACTATTAACTCCTGTTTATATTGTGTCACTTCATATTTTGTTAATTGTGGGGAAAAATAAATAAACTTTATTATTATTATTATTATTCTATTTATACGATTTTTCTCCTCGCGAAGAGGGTATACACCTAATACGCGGGCCGAAGCCAAGCGTAAAAGGGGGGAAGGGGTCATTAGATGCTATAGGTAGAGGTTAGTGTCGACGAGCTCAAGAACTTACGGGTGATGCGACAAGTATTAAGGATCACGGCTTTTTGGATCAAGGTAAGTATGTGTGATGGCATATCTAGCGTTTCTAAACTATTTTTAAGAGATACCGGTATAATTCCTGTGGATGAAAGCACTATGGGCACAATATGGAACGTTTGGGCTTTCCATTGGGTTTTAATCTCAATTGCTAGGTCCTGATATTTACTTAGCTTTTCTGATATTATTATTATTATATACGAAGTAATTTTTGCCCACGATGTAGCAGAAATGCTTTGCTCGCTTCAACTTTAAATTGAATTGTTGGCGTCTGTCTGTCACCTTTTCTCGCTTCAACCATTGAACCAATTTAGATGCAATTTGGTATGAAGGTCCGGGGTACATTATAGGGTTCCTTTCATTTCAGGAAATTCTACTGTTACCGAGAGATCGGAATTAGCGCGGGCGGAACCGCGGGCAATTTTTAAAGTTCGCTGGGCTTCAATATCGATTTAGTGTTTACGAGTATGTGGCAGACTACCTATTATATAGTACCTAGTTAAGTAATACTTAATTAATAATTAGAAGTCTAAATTGAGGTTCTTTTGGCGTTTTCTTCTCACCAGTGGTCGTTCCGAAACGCTAGTAGTATTTAAAATATAAGAAATAAAAATATGACGTTTAAAAGAGCTACTATAGATTTTTATTCAAAATTGGATACCTTCATGTAGTATCCAATTTTGAATAAAAATCGTTGACTTTTGACTTTTATAATATGATTTTCGATTTAGCGTAAGACTTACATATAACAGCTGTGTATAACAGTAACTTTATATGCACATATTGTCTGACTGTTCAATGGGTCTGATTTGAAATTAATCGCTAACTAAACATACTTACTTTACAGGCCAACTTTGATTACCAAAAAGGTAAGTAAATATACATATTTATAAATTACATATTATTAAATTACATATATTAAACATACATAAAGGTAGGTAATATACATATTTAAGAAGCGTTTAGTCACAAGCGTTCGAGCTTATTACTTTATGAAAAAAAAGACCTTAAATTAAACCAGTTTTTTTTTTTTTTTTTTTTACAAAATTTGAATTAGGCATTTGTCTCCCATCTCACCTGATGGTAAGTGACGATGAAGACGAGGATGTTACATGCCTATCCAAGAGATACCCATTTGTATATATAAACGGCTAGAATTCAAGTATATTCACGAAACAATACACGAAAGCGAAAATATAATAAGAGTATTAAATTTTCGCTTATTTACATTTCGTTCCCCTCTACGACTACATTAGCCGTAGGTGCAATAGCCTGAGGCGTAGCCTATGATATAGCCTAAGAAATTATCTATGCTATGACCCGGAGCAACAGCTCCTCTAAGGTTCGAAACCTCATAGCTCTTCTACATTTCGTAGCTTTTTTACGGGTACGGCGTAGCTTTACATTCTCCATGTTCGTAGCCTGTGAACTACGGCGTAGCCTTAATTTCCCACGTTCCTAGCCTTCCTACCTAACACGTACCCTAGAAGCTTTTCTACCACTAAGGTTAGCCTAACCTAACTTATGCTACGTACGGCGTATCCTCATAGCTCCTCTTCATTCGAAGCGTCATTGCTTCTCTACATTCGTAGCCTCTCTACGACTTGTAGCCGCTAACAGGCTACGAACGTCTCGTAGCTCCAAAGTAGACCAACTAGAACAACAGCGTAGACTTTTAGCTTTTATGCGACCAGTAGTCTCCCAACTACTTCAGTATAAAACTATAGATAACTTTTTCTTATTCTCGTGAAAGTAAATGAACAAAGTGAGTTTTTTGCTTTGTACACATTGGGTAGGAAACTAACAAATATCGTAAATTTATTACAGATTCCCGCCAATACTGAAATTTGGGCAATACCAGGCACCCCGAGTCAGTGTCTTTAATTAATTATGCTTGTTTTACAACGTGCTTCTCTAATGGATAACAAAGAAACCTTGAAGATACTTGGTAATATAAAGCATGAAAGCGCTCGATATCTGATGAACCACGCTTTGTATATCGACATACAAAGCGGTCACGCTACTCCATTCACAAGATTCTAATTGAGATATCTTTGATTTGCATGAATATGGAATTACTTCAGAGAAACTAAGTGTTTATCATAGAGATAATGGTGTTTATAGAATATTTTGGAATCGAACTAAGCACTTTTACTTTTCAATTATGTTAAATTACTTACACTTACCGCTACCGCGAAAGTTTGGACCAACCAAACAAAAACACCTATCAGCTTATAGTAAAATGCCTATAATTTTTTTTTCTTTTGAATTTTTTGCGATTCTGTTTTCTATTTGGGAATGTAATTCCGAGATAAAAATATTGCCAGGGGGTTCAAGTTCAGCCTAAATAAGTTATCTTAGTCAATCTCTGGTAGACCCCTCACCCCCTCGACCTATGATAGAGACAGTGGTCCGCCATATAGTCAGAGTTGCAAATGCTACGAGCCCTGCGCTTTTTAGGACCCCACGTATGTGCATAAAATGGATATATTTTACTAATATTATTAATGCAAAAGTAACTTTGCCTGTCTGTTACTTCTTCATGCATTAACTACTGAACCGATTAAGATGTAATTTGGTATGAAGATGTTTTGAGCCTCGGAAATGTTCATATTTGCTACGAGCCCCGCGCTAGCTTAATCCTGTACTGCTTAGAGATGCTACTGTATCCCTTACGAGCGCAACAACATCTGTTGTCCTACTTATCACTTCTTGGAGGTCATTCAAATATAACGTAAGCAGCAAATGGGTCGGGGCTAGGCTTATTTTTGCAGATATGATGGGCGCGGGGATTTGCACAGTGATGACATCAGCAACATTTAGCAAAATAAACAAATATATTTTGTGAAAATGACGCCAATGTTTACGTAAGCTTGGGGGAGGAGGAAAGAGCTTTTCTTACTTTTGCTGACAAGGGGGAGGAGGGGGTTAAAAATATTGCTTACGTAATACTTGAACGGCCCCATAGATGCTTATCTGTGGAGGAGGAGAAGCGGGTGGTACATTCTTTACTTTTCTTCTTTCCTCCCAGTCCAGAATAGAAGAATTACAAGGTACACGCTGTGAGACAAATAACTGGGACAGCACATTGTAAACTTTGCGTGCGGAGGAGAGTAAACATTTTGCCGGTAACGACTTCAGTATCGATTGTGAATTGGGTAAATTGGCTGGTTCGTTTTAGTAGTGAAGCGGTCACAACAAAAAAAAATACTTAGTTTAATACAGCTTAAAAGCTCGTCATAAAATAGACAAATATTTTTATCTGTATCCAACTATTTGGAACTTATATCGAAATAATTTCCAAAACATTAAACAAATTAGGCATATCATATAATTTACATGAGTTGGTTCAAATGGAATCGATTTGGAATTAAGTCTCAATGTAGTTTATGATTTTTTTTTTAATGCTTGATGTTTATGATTAAAGGGAGTTTTAGATATTAATTAGAGTTTTAATTTATTGATAAACATAACATTACTTAACTTACAACATAAGATATAAAAGTAAAACAAACTATATAGTAATAAAAAAAAACAACGGGATCCACTCCGGGAGTGCGGGCAGAAGTGAAAACATATAACATTAACGTTATGTATTTTTGAATATTTTGGAATGGCTATGGAATAATTTCGCACAAATTGTTTTATTTATCAGTACAAAAGTACTTTTATGTGATTAAAATATTCATTTATTGCAATATCGTACACAAACATGACAATTTATATTTTCGCCGCGCTACCGCTAATTCTCATGATAGAGAGGTAGATATTACTTCCTCTTCTACGCCGCGCCGGCGGTCTCAGGTCACGTGTCCGCCATACAAATATTATTTTTTTACATTTTTAACTCATCCCAAAAAGTGCACAACGCTAGAGATGTTTTCGGTAGTGCTGAGAGGGTTATGCCCCTGCAGTGGAGACTAAAAAGACCTGGGGTACTATTTTTGAGAGTGTGACACTCGTCTTCGAGCGATTTTTGTATGGAAAAATCACTCGTTTACGCTCGGCATCATATCAAAAATAGCACTTCTGATATAAAACGCGACTGTCATTTACAAATTACCTTCAATGGAATCACAGCGATTAAATTTGACATCGATTTGTTTCACGAATCAAGTCGATTTCACATAAACGAACTCGTTACTCAGAAAGGAAAATGACCATAGTTAGACATTAATGTATTGTTTTTCATTGTGGCGTGTGCTCGTAGTTATTATTTATCATGCTATCGACTGGTTAAATGCTGTCTGAAATTAGTGTGTGGGTATGCTGGAAACATTCATGTATATACATACTGATCACGACTTTGTAACTTACGAGGTAGATAGAGTCTAGCTATAAAGTGTTGGTGGAAATACAGGTGGAAAACAAAATTGAACTCGACCTCTGTCGACCGGCTTCTACGATCCGCCCGGGAAGAGATCGGGTATATTCTTCATTTTTCTTTTGACTTTCGACAGCAATGGAACATTCATACATACATATTATCAAGTCTTTTTCGCGCGGTAGACAGAGCTAAGTCTATAAAACCTAAGAGCCACGTTTTGCGGCGTGTAGATGGGAAGCGGAATCAAAATTGTTATGGGTTGCTAGCAGCATCGCCTACTAACATCATTCCTCAGATTTTCGTCCATTCCCCCGATCGATTTTACGATCTGCGCGGAAAGAGAAGCAGCTGGTACATTCTACGTTTATTTTCTTATCTCCAATGGAACATACATTTGTGTTAAAAGGAAATGAGATGTTATTGTAACATGACAAGTGTCTAACAGTACCTACGTAGGTGCTATTTGAAAAGGATTACCTACCCTACCTAAGGGATTTACCTATAGTAGTAAAATAACAATAAGCAGCGTGTCACGTGCACAAGATATCTCAAGAGCTGTAAAACAAATGAGTTGTGTTCTTCTCAAAAAAGGTGTGATATATAACTCCGTGGATATATACTTTTACTATAATAAATAATATATCTGAGAGAAACACCATTCTGCTTCTTCGTGGATTTTTTTGTCAAAATAATGCTGGGCGCTATGAATATTTTTAATTTAATAAATAATGGGCGATATAAAAAATAAATAATGTAAACAAAAATATTTTGTTTATTATACTTGCATACTTTCATTTTACAACTTTTTTATTTTATAAGTTTTTATCAACTAGATATAAGCAGATTCCGTGGTACTTAAGGTATCTCATGACCAGAGCGGGCCTAGCCTAAGTATATTTTGGTCAAAAGGTTAGCGTTGCCATACAACGTGGCAATGCTGCCAGCCATCTGGGCACGATACCACGGGGCAAGGAGCTGCCAGCCACTCGTATGTTCGTTTAAATCTAATATAATATACCTAATACAGCGTGATTTTGAACCCCCTAGCTATATTGAAATCTGGGAATCAGAATCCCTAATGGAATACAGAATTGTAAGAAAAAAGGTAAAATACGAAAAAAAAATTTAACTTTTCATAGAAATTCGTCCAGCTGATCGGCGACTTTGTATGGGAACCTAATTTTCTTTTTCGTTTTTCAATATAGCTAGGAGGTTTAAAATCACGTATATGCAAATACTACGACTAAATAAAATAAATATACTGATACATTATTTGTTTGTACACTTTAACGACAAACATGTTGATTCCTATTTATTATGTTATTTTCACACGTTGTAACACTAGTTTGATAAATAAATACCTAATCTTTATCATTACCTTTAAAATAGCAGTCCTATCCTATAGGAGCGGGTTCTAAGAACATGGGAACGAAGAAATTCTTGAAAGAAATACTTCATACCTACAATTCAGGCAGACTCTTTAAAATATTCAAGGCATACCGAAGATCGTACAGGCATTCATTCTGTTTCGCCCAAGGTCGGCTGCGAAATTTAAATATTGTCGGGCAAGTGCTGGTTACCACGGCGACGTATGTAATAACAAAATTAGGCAAATAACGCGTGTCGCGTCGAAATGGGCCCGCGACCTCGACTGGCCAAATCGTTGTATATTTGACTATAGGTCAAGTTACCCTACGCCCTTGTGCAGCGGTAATAATAGCGAAATTGCAATTAATAGCGAAATTTAGTTAGCTGGACGAGCTGTTATTTGTACTTTTGTACCTTTAAATACAAATGCATGGCAATCATTCGCAAACACCATTATAATAATAATAATAATATACACTTTATTGCACCATTAAAACAAATCACACAATAGAAAAAGAAATCAAACACTTAAACAAATTTCTTCCAGCCAACTTACCTTTGCGTAGGAAAAGAATATTATCAAAAAAAAATTATTGTTATTTAAAATACATTAATGAATGTTTGTTTTAGAAGTAATGACAATTAAAATAAATTTGTTTTTCATATGGCGTGCTGCCTTTATTAAGGTCATTTTAACAATACTTTATACAATACTAGCTGCCCCGGCGAACTTCGTTTCGCCATAAGTTAAAAACTATCCTATCTCTCAAGTTGGATCGAACTGCACAAGGTGTGCGAATTTTATTATAATCGGTTAAGTGGTTTAGGAGTCCATTGAGGACAAACATTGTGACACGAGATTTATATATATTAAGATGTAAATAAAACTCTGTCGGATCCTTAAAGGGTAAAGGGCTTAAAGGGGAAAAAAAAACCGACGATTTTTTTTGACGGTTCCTTACAATTTGACCGGGCGGCTGAACATTTTGGAAATATCCATTTTTTTGTTTTAAATTCCCAGCATTGTTCCCATAGGAAAAGTTGTTCACATCGACGGGCTGAATCACCTCTTCAAGGATCGGACAGGGTTTTCTTTACTAATTGTAAAGGTGCAAAGAAAATACATCATGGTTTCTGATGTTTTCGCGATTGTTACTAGTTCTTATAACACAAAGATAAATGTCAACTAGTCTTCCTGCGACCATGAAAACTGTAAAGTTTTCGAAACGTAAGGTGTAAAAATAATATAATAAACAGCCTCCGTGGTCTAGTGGTTAAGGCGTTTGCCTGTTGACCCGGGGGTCGTGGGTTCGATTCCCACCGGAAGCATACTTTGTTTAGTTGTTTCCAGTTTGGTTAGGAATTGCAGGCTTGAATCACCTAATTGTCTGATAATAAAGATGATTCCGTGCTTCGGAAGGCACGTTGAGCCGGTGGTCCCGGCTGCCATCTGGTAGTCGTTAAAGGAACCACGTCAGAGGCCGAGAGGCGGTTCCGAAGAACTCTGACACCAGGGTGTGTATGGTCGATTGACCGTGTTACCTACTCGAAATGATGATAATGATGATGATGAATATAATATACGCGATAATACCGTTTTAAAAAATATATCATCCTGAATACTTTTTATAAAAATGTTAATTCTGCCAACAAGTAAGTATCGGCCTTAATTACCTGTTAATATCAGATAAATTCATTAATAATTTAATATGTAAGACAAATGGCGCTTTATTTGAATAGTAAACTGCCAATATTCACTTAACCGCCTAGCGGACAAAATAACACTTTAGAATACTTTGAAGTCGTGTTTTACTTAGAAATTTTTGTTAATTTTTTTTTAATATTTTTTTATTTTAATAATAATAAAAACTTTATTTGCCAACACATTACATTTGTAGGTATTACAGTAAATATAGATCTTAGAACAAATCGAAGCCATCCCATCTGGGTGACCATCCCTGAACTAGACGGTATGGGGTTACATAAAACAAAGACTATATAATGCTTATATAGAGACGAATTTACAAGCTTTTGATAGTAAAAATTACCGTGTTAGTATTTTCAACTTTTTTTTCTTAACGTACTTACCTAATAAGTTACATTTAAATACGCTATACCATTACAATCTAACCTTAAGTCAGGCTAATGAGTAATATTATATTGACCTAGTTGTATAAATTATTTTAGAAGAACGTGTCCATCGGGTCTTTTCTTACTGTCTCTATTAAGAGGGAGGCACTTTGTTCATGTGTCTTTGTTTGTACTGGTCGGCCATCTTGCTTAATCTATCCAGCTATAGTCCTTTTGAGACGTCGTACTAGGTCCGTGTTGTCAAGGAGCTGGAGAGCCTCGACGTTAAACTTTATTTGACTAACCAACTTCCATAAAATCATGGAAAATAAGTAGGTGAGATAATTAATTGATTCATAATGGTAGATAGATAATGAATCGGTTCAGGAATTATTTCGCGGTAGTTAAATTTACATGCAATTTGACTTTGCGTGTTTCTCTCACCAGTTAGGTTAAGCAAAAAAGCCGGCTGCCATCTGGTAGTCGTTAAAGGAACCACGTCAGGGGCCGAGAGGCGGTTCCGAAGAACTCTAACACCAGGGTGTGCATGGTCGATTGACCGTGACACCTACTCGAAATGATGATGATGATGATGATGGTTAAGCAAACTATTGGCCAGCACACAGCCACTAATGATATTCTCGAAATTTTTATCGTTTTGGACCCTTAAAGGCGTGACTCAGACCATCAAAATGAAAAAATTTCGTCATTTCCATACAAAAGAGTTCGGCCGCCCGGCAAGTTTGTATGGGCATGTCGAATTTTTTTTGAGTTCCCGGCATTGTTCCCACAGGAAAAGTTGTTCATATTGATGGTCCGAGTCACCCCTTTAAGGGTCCAAAACGATAAAAAATTCACCATGTATAGGGACATATCATATCACACAAATTGAGCTAGCCCCACAGTTAGTTGTGAACTTGAGTCGTAGGATACTGACTTAACGATTGATTCATTGATATGTCCGACCGATTTCGGTCTTGGCGACCACTTTGACTCTTAGTCGGTGCTGATGTGCCCGAAGGTGGCTATCTTTACAGTGAACTTCCGTGCACATTGCATCATCGATACTATATTTTATAATCATCATCAGGTCCTTTTTAGTCTCCACTATAGGAGCACGACCCTCTCTGTACTACTAGGGCCATACTTGGCCAGAGCAGCCAGAGGACTTGGCCTACACTCTCCACGCTGGCCAGACGGGTTGGAGAGGTGTCTTAGATGTTTATAAGCTTTGTTTAGCTTGTATTTCCTAAGTCGCCTTCTACGACATCCACGGGAAGACTTGGAGTGGTCCTATTCTACTCTGCCGGATACCACACGGCTATATATATTTTATAATAGATACTTATAAAGATAAACATCCAAGACCCAGGCCAGGTCATCTGAAAAATATCGTTTTCCATCATGACCTGACCGAGGATTGTGTTAACCACTGCGCCACGGAGCTCGCCAACAATAATTGATGCATGCATCCCGTGCTGATATTGCTGCATCCGTTGAGGCTGTAGGAGCGTCGTCTTGCTAGCGACACGTTTACGTTCATCTTCAGCATTGCCTGAATTAACATTCGAACGACTAACACCAAGATGTTGATCGTACGAATGATGTTGGTCATTCGTTCTCATTCGAACGACCAGCATGTTGGTAGGTTCATTGCCTAAAGTTGTCTCGTGTAGACGCAAAAAACATGATGCGAGCATAATGGCTGAGCCACCAAATTTTTAATTTTTATGAAAAATCTACGCTGATTATATGTCATGTATTTATATTCATCACGTAAATATATTGCACATATATTGATATATCACGTATTTTAAAGAGCTCGGATTTTTTTATAACTACGGTCATAAAAATTTAACAAATAACCCACCGGAAAATCAAGAATAACCGTTCTACTAAACTTTATTACTTTTTGTAGTGCTCGTAGCCACGCTACGGCTTCGAGCTACACACCGTAGCATCACGTTAATTTATTACCCGCGTTTCACTGAAATTGATAGGTCCGGTTAATCGTAATCTCGCGTGCTGGACTACAAGAAATGGTTGGTCGTCAAATTACTTTATGGCAAATTGTTGTAAATAATAAGGTACTAAAGAATTTAGTACACGCACGCTGGATGTAGCGTAGGCGTTGCTACGGCGTAGCATACCGTAGCTTGTTGCTACGCTAAAAAGAATTTTAAAAAATGTGGGGTAGTGGGCTAGTTCATTCTCAGACTTCTTTTCGTATTAGGTATTTTCTGACTATAATATCCCCTTATAAATTAACACCATTTCTTGAATCTCGCAATTTCTGTTTATAGAGCGACAGTCAATAATCTTATATGGTTAGCAAACAAAAACAGCCTATTAATCATTTGACCGGCATACAAATATTTTGTGAGCAATAATAAAAATAAAGCTGCAATTCTTGTTCAGTAAACAATCATGATAATGGTCAGTAAGTTAAACATAAGCAGGCAGCTTTTTATTATTATGTGCCTGCGAAATAAACAGTCACGCCTGAAAAGAAATAGTCGGGCCGCAAAATAGCAGAGAAAACATTTGGATAAGCTTTGGCTTTTCACCTGGAACGACTGAGGGCAGAAAAGAAGTTAGGTTCAACTTAGTTTTTTTATGACCACCCGGAACGACTGAGGGCAGAAAAGAAGTAAGGTTCAAGTTAGTTTCTTTTTTATGACCATCTGGAACGACTGAGGGCAGAAAAGAAGTAAGGTTTACCCAAATTAAATATTCTTGCTACTTATTTAAATTGATTTTGAAATAGCATTACAATGCTCGGTATATTATTAAAATTGAAAATATTTGATGAAAAAGAACTCGGCCACATCACATATTTTCAATTTTAATAATATACCGAGCATTGTAATGCTATTTCAAAATCAATTTAAATAAGTAAAAGCTTTCTTCAATTTAATCAACTTTCTATTCATCGGATATGAATGAAGTAGAATACCACACTACTAAATAGTGGGTAGTATTGAAGAAGTACGCATGCTTGAAATGCGTATACCCTACGGGGTAATATGTGATGAGAGAATTCGTCGCGGTGATTCGAAGTCACGATGGTGTAATGGTATCACACTTAGGGCGTTAACCTAAGGGACGTGGGTTCGAATCCTACCTGTGGCCGAGTTCTTTTTCATCACATATTTTCAATTTTAATTCTTGCTACTCTTAGATTAGCGGCATAACATTAAATTTTCTGCTTACTCTCTAAGTGCTTACCAAAATGTGATTAAATATTTTTGCAATTGCAGCTTTTAAATATATTCTGCTGTACAATAAAATTTACTGCTGTTCAGAATGATATAAATTGCAGATTTACAAATATTTGCTGACCATAAGTTACTGCCCAACTAGCTATTTTAGCTGACCGATTACATTATTTGCTAAAAAAAATACAAATATTCTGCTAACCAATTAAATAACACCCATACACAAATGTCTTCCTTGTTTTTACATATGCGACGAAGAAATTAAAAAAATAAATATTAGATTAAGAATAAAATACTGAAGCTAACTATTATCAAATGCTCAACAATCTACATTATAACTTGTCAAACTTAAAGCTCTCAGACAGACTTTAACTATCAAAGTTGGGAGAAGGCTACGCCCGTCTTGCAAGTTTCTACGACCAACAATGCGTTGCTGGGATATAGTACATTGCTAATTTCCTGGAACGTATAAATAAAGCTACACGTAGGAATATCTTAGAGATTACAGAATAGAATAGAATATAAATTGTAAATAACAAATAATACCCATTAATATGAAAATTAATAAAGAAATATACGTAGGAATATATAGATTGTAGGAGACATATTAGTTATTAAAATATTTGTAAAATTAAATATTAATTATAAATGCAAAAGTATTGCATTTAACTATTCATGCTTATCTGCACAACCAATTTTGACGTTATGTATAGATAGTTTGATAATCTGAATGCAAGACACATTGTTTTCCCTTTAGGGGGTCTCTTGGATAGGCATGAAACATCCTCGTCTTTGTCGTCACTTACCATCAGGTGAGATGGGAGACAAATGCCTAATTCAATGCTTAATAAAAAAAACGAACATTGTGGGTGGAAGTTTGTATAAGGAATCAAACGTTTAAGACACATCTTATGCAGACGAAGTCGTAGGCAATATCTAGTACAAAATAAAATGTTAACTATCGAGATATAATGGCGTGTCGAAGCGGCTGGTGACAAGAGCTCTTTTCTCGCGCAGAGAATTGCAATTGCTATTCAGCGGGGGATGCAGCTAGTGTTCTTGGCACTATGCTACACGGGTAGCTGTTTAGATTATTAGTTTTTAATTGTTTTATTTTAAGATTTTTAGTGTTAAGAATTAATATAGTTAGGTTTATTTATAAGTGGTTTAATTTATTTTTAGTAACATCTAATTTATTTGTTTAATAGTGTTACTTTTGTACTCATCAATAAACAAATTTATTTACGTAAAAAAGCAGAAGATATATCTTTACTTACATTTCACACAAATTGAGGTAGCCCCACAGTAAGTTGTGAACTTGTGTCGTAGGATACTATATTTTATAATAGATACATAAATAGATAAACATCCAAGACCCAGGTCAATCTGAAAAATATCGTTTTCATCAGGACTTGACCAGGGCTCGAACCCGGGCATTCTCATGTCGCAGGCTAGCGTGTTAACCAGTGCGCCATGGAGCTCGCCATACTTATCGAAGCTGGATTAAATTACATGCGGCATGACATTTCAAGATTTTATTCTGACTTCATCGTCTAGTTAAATTTAGTGAATTTAGAGTACTTAATTGAGAACAACAACACACATCTTTTGTTTAGATTATTTTTACCTTAGAGATTATTATTGTTTTTTTTTTCTTACTTTATATAGATAAAACACACAACTGTCATGGGCGATGGGTATTGCTATACCTACGAGAACGCCTCTACGATTTGCATTGTAAAAGGCTTTTACTGAATAAATTATTTGATTTGGCCATCCACTTTAATGAAGTAATCTTCTTATACCAGCTCCCAAGTAATTTAACGTACCTAAGTATTGTTTAAGTTTAAGTATTTGATTTAATGTCAATCGCAGACACAATACTTACGTTAAATTTACTTTAAGTTTTCAACTTAAAAATGTCTCCCATACATATTTACATTAAACTAAGGTAAGGTAAGTGTTGGGGTATAATAGGAGAGGTATGTGACATTTTTCAACTTGCTTCAAATCCTACCCAAAAATTGGTATCAGCTCTGCCTATCGATATATGAATCGAATGGCGCAAATGGCCGGTCGCTGTCGTCCCGCACTTTCGCGCTAAATCATGTAGTGGCGTATTTTCACGATAAAAGAATATGATGTATTATTTTACATGCTAAGTTATAATAAATGATGCTGTCAGGTAAGGATAGATACTTAGCGAAGGAGAATGTCTATATACACAAGGTTGGGTGGCATCCCCCCGCGTCTTGCAACTTTCCACAGTCAACAATGTATCGGTGAGATAAGGTATGCTATTGTTATGTTTCCTTGAATTGAAGACAAGCGATATACTCTACAATAAAGTAAGTAAACAAAGCTGTGCCGCGTCATCACGCCCTACGATTGTTGTTTGATTTTTACAAAAAGTTTTACTAAATATTTTAACCCTGCAATAATTTTGTGGACCATGTAGGGAGCTAACTTTATTGTATTAGGAGTAGTTTTTTTTTTAACTTTAAATAAAGATCAGCACTACTAATAAAACCGTAGAATAAAATCGCGGTTTTTGTCATAATAATACCGACTTTTCCTCCTGTCTGAAGTATTTAAACAGGTAGTATTTTCTCCGCAGTTTGTGCTTTAAAATTAGTTTTAAAGTTTATTTTAAATTAATTTTACACTTTTATTTTGGAATATACGTGATTGACTGTTAAAAGTTTCGTTAGTATTAAACACTAGCTGTTGCCCGCGACTTCGTCCGCGGAAATTTCTGTTATTATGATTAATTAGTTTTTTTCTTAGTATCTATACTAATATTATAAAGCTGAAGAGTTTGTTTGTTTGAACGCGCTAATCTCAGAAACTACTGGTTCAAATGGGAAAATCCTTTTGGTGTTGGATAGTCCATTTATTGAGGAAGGCTTTAGGCTATAAAACATCACGCTGCAACCAATAGGAGCGAAGCATCAATAAAAAATGTATTGAAAACGGGGGAAAATTATTCATCTGTACTAAGAAAACAGAAATTGCCGCGGACGAAGTCGCGGGCAACAGCTAATTAATTATAATAACAGAAATTGCCGCGGACGAAGTCGCGGGCAACAGCTAGGAGATTAATCATTTTCCCCCGTTTTTAAAACATTTTTTATTGATGCTTCGCTCCTATTGGCCGCAGCGTTAGGTGTGTGTTAGCCTAAAGCCTTCCTCAAAAAATGGACTATCCGACACAAAAATAATTTTCCAATTTGAACCTGTAGTTCCTGAGATTAGCGCGTTCAAACAAAAACAAACAAAGAAACTCTTCAACTTTATAATATTAGTATAGATAAACATACTATTTAAGACGGATCAGATATGAAGAACTGACGTAGAATTTTCTCATTCTACCTATTTTCAAAATAAAATAAAGTATTAAGAGCCCGCCATATGCCAGGCGGCCTGTGGAATATTTGGGTATGTTTTGGATCAAAAATCTGTAACTCCGTCAATTTTAAAGATAGAGTTATCAAATTTTGCAGTAATATAAAGTGATATATAAGGATTAAAATTACATTACTTTTGCAGAAATATAAAACCCTACAATATATATTTTTTAATAAAGAAAAGTCACAATATTTTAAAATGGTATACATTTGCCGATATGCATACGTTTTCATATTTTTTTTGTATAAATGATTCTTGAAACTAGTTAAATTTAATTATGATTACTATAATATAATGTTATGAAATAAAAAAAATGTT
Source organism: Elegia similella (assembly GCA_947532085.1). Taxonomy (NCBI): domain Eukaryota; kingdom Metazoa; phylum Arthropoda; class Insecta; order Lepidoptera; family Pyralidae; genus Elegia; species Elegia similella. The sequence goes on from OX383936.1 coordinate 21,544,345, forward strand.
ACATTACGATTACACTAAAAATAAAAACATTATCAAAATTACAACAAAATATTAGATTAATTTGTTAAGTATTAAGTAAGTTTACATTATAGTAAATGTGATTACTGGTTTACTTCTAATTATTTATATACTAGCTTTCGCCCGCGGCTCCGCCCGCGTCAATGTCGATCCCTCGGGAACATTTCTTTTTCCCGGGATAAAAGGTAGCCTATGTCCTTCTCCGTACTCCAAAGAACTTGTATGCAAAATTTCATGATGATCGGTTCAGTAGTTACGGCGTGAAAGCGTAACAAACAAACAAACAAACTCACTTTCGCATTTATAATATTAGTAAGGATAAGGATAAGGATATTCATCGAATATATCAGATTAATATTTTTGATGAGCAGGATTTACTGCTGGCTGGTGTGCCTCACACAGTTCGTTGACTTTGAGAAGATGCAGAGCATCTTCATCTAGCTCTTTAACGTTTTTAGTATATTGTTTTCTTATGCTCGTTATATAAGGATCAGATGTATAAAGTAGTGTATAAAAGACATCTTCGTTAGTAGCTCTTCGAGAGCATTTCCGGGCATGATGCAAGCGAAATTTTTTGTAGTCCTTATTTCGAGACTCTTTGGCATCTTCCGATAGTTGTCCAATTGGTAGGACTGCAAAATGATTTATTATACTCTCTCCATGTATATATTATACTCTCTCCATGTATATTTTATAGGGCGATAGTATTTTTTATTACGTACGAAAGTTAAACGTTTCTGTAATAAGCAAATTTAAAGTTCTTTTTTAGCAACTTTCAAAGTGAAATAATTCAAAAACTTGAAGTAAAAAATATAGGTTATTATTTATTTTTGTAAGGATTATCTACTTGAGATGTAAATAAAATATATAATAATATATTTTTATATATATATATATATATAATGGTAAACAACATATAAAGGGAAAAATAAGGTATTTCCGAACTTCGTCGAAGCTTTTAACACTTACCGAAGTTTGCCGATGATTTGAATTTAACATTAATTTAAAGTTTAGGTATTCAACAAAAGCATATAAAAAAATTAGCTGCTAGTTCTTGCTAATGACAAAGATATATAGAAAAATCTAATACGAGTCTGGGAACGGAATTCACTACTGATTGCGGTTTCATAGATTATTCTCATCAATACTTTGTGGTTGTTTATCAATTAATTATATTCTATTGTTTTATCAATTTTGCGGTGATTTTCTGTGAGAAAATAGATATTTGAAATTATTCACATGCTCTGAAACAGTATAAATAGGGCCGAAAGAATATTTTTTCAGTATTAAATCAGTGAGCGCTTCGTAAAGTACGACTATTTCATTATTTAAAATATTATAAATATTTTCTCACAGAAAATCACCGCAAAATTGATAAAACAATAAAATATAATAAATTGATAAACAACCACAAAGTATTGTTAAGAATAATCTATGAAACCGCAATCAGTAGTGAATTCCGTTCCCAGACTCGTATTAGATTTTTCTATATATCTTTGTCATTAGCAAGAACTAGCAGCTAATTTTTTTATATGCTTTTGATGAATACCTAAACTTTAAATTAATGTTAAATTCAAATCATCGGCAAACGTCGGTAAGTGTTAAAAGCTTCGACGAAGTTCGGAAATACCTTATTTTTCCCTATATATGTTGTTTACCATTTTATATATATATATGAAAAAAAATATTATTATATATTTTATTTACATCTCAAGTAGATAAGCCTTACAAAAATAAATAATAACCTATACTTTATACTTCAAATTTTTGAATTATTTCACTTTGAAAGTTGCTAAAAAAGAACTTTAAATTTGCTTATTACAGAAAAGTTTAACTTTCGTACGTAAAAAAAAATACTATCGCCCTATAAAATATGAATTACTTTACAGATAATATAAGTTTGACTTTCGAACTATTAAATAAAAATCATAGAATATCCTATTTCAGTAATTGGTAAAAAGCATTTATGATATGCGTTTGTTCTACCATGTTCCACAGTGCGGCGTGGCGATACAAACTCGGATGGTCTAAACGCGTTGGCTACTTTGGATATTTTCGTTTTTTAGGAATATTCAAGGGTTATTCGAAAAAGAAAAACATATGATGGCTGCCTTATCTGTAATGCAATAATAATCAAAAGTTTCAAGGTTAATTTTAATGTATTTGGTGAATAATGCTATATACCGAGTAAATTAGACGTGATTTGGAAGCAACTTTGCAATTTTTTCTATCGAGAAAATTTTACGCAATCGTGTTTTTGAGCCATATAGTTACTTGAGTTAGTCCTGAACTTTGCTGCATTTTTATTTCAACTTGAGTATTTAATTATTATTGATATAACAGTCAATCATGCAAAGCAGTGTGAGGTAGTACGGGCCCTTAAGCTACGAAAGAAACAAAATTAAAAATCCAGGTAAAGTACATATTTATACAAACAACTTGGCTATCGGAAATGGTTTTAGACTACGATGGCGTGTTTTGGGCAATGGGGCGTGACTCAAAGTGACTTCTTGGTAAACTAGGGTTAAACCGCGAGTAGGTAAATAGATATTTTCGTGGAAAAATTTGACATGTTTCGTGTTAGAGTTGGTATTAGGTAAGTGCTTTTATTAAGGTGACCTATGCATTCGTTTTGGTGTTATTATTAACGTCTCAAAAGATTTCCATGGTTATTTGAAAAAAAAATGTAGGTACGCGTAGGCCTTTAAAGTTACCTATATATTGAGATAGGTATAATTTAATGTTGAAACGATTGAGTTAGTCACGGTTAGTCCCAAAGTAAGTTCGATTTTTTTGTTATGAAATAATACGAGTATGTTTTATAACTAATACATATACAAGGTGATATTTCATTCATTTTGAACCCTCAAAGGGATGATCCAGTCCCGTCGATGTGAAAAGCTTTTCCTATGTGATCAATAGGAAATTAACCGACGAAACATTTTTGAGTGGAACTGTCAATTTTTTAGCATTGGTCCCATAAGGAAAAAATGTCTATATCGACGGGCTAAATCACTTTAAGGGTCCAAAATGAATGAAAATTCACCGTGTATAGGTTTTATATTATATTTAAGACCCAGGTGAATCTGAAAATCTGATCATTTTCTATCTTGACTTGTTCGGGGACCGAAACCGGAACCTCCGGAATGGCAGGCTGGCATGTTGACCACTAGGCCACAGAGGTCGTTGGCAATAACCTAACCTAAACTAGACAGCTTCATTAACTGTTCGTTAGTGCAAATATTCATCATGTGCACCATCAGAGCATAAAATCAGATTTAGCTGCAATGACCCGACCCGAGACGTTAGGCGGCATATTGCAAAACTAGCTTTTGCCCGCAGGTTCACCTACGTAGTATTAGGACTTAGAGTTCATTCCTCTCTTTTCCTCATGCAAATTTATAACCCCAGTTTCACCTCCTAAAGGGTGATTCTTGTTCTTTTTCTTCTTTTTGTCGTCGTTCAATTCAGTTCAATTTATTTATTGCACATTACATCATCTTACATTAAAATACTGCACTGTATTTATATTAGATACAATATACGCTAATACTAACATTCATTTAGATTTTATGATGCATAAAATATTATATTTTGTATGTATATAATAAGTAATTAATTTAAATAAAAAGATTCTGTACCTAGTTATTTGTATTAGTGGTCATTGTAAACGCTATTAATATTTGTATGTATAATTTTTCACTGTCGTCAATCGTATAATATTATTACTTTGTAGTAATTCTTTTTAATTTTATAATAAATATTGAGTCCGTTTCATTCGTTATGTTTATTTTTTTAATATGTCGCGTATCACCTTTTAGTTAAAAACATATTGTTTTTAACTAGAAGATGGCCACGGTGATACCTTTGTCGTTCGTCTCATTTAGATCTTTAATTGTAAAGGTGGAAGGACAATGAGGACACGTTATTAGGTGAGCCATAGAATAAATGGCACCGCAATCACAAAAGTCATTGTTGGAGAAACCCCACCTAACTTAGTATTTTTGGAAACTCCCACCAGGAAGCGATCTCCTGTGGGCTATATATAAAAGTCCCGAGACTCTGAGCTGGTGTAGGGAGGGAGATGCGTAGAAAACCGAGTTAGGTGATTCTGGTTATAAATACTATTCTGGCTTTCCCAAGGATTGAACACTATTGCCATTTCAATTTCAGACAGAATGGCTCTCTTTATAATATTAGCCCACGATAGTATATGTATGCTATAATTTGTCTTTGACAAATGATAGCATACGTATACTATAATATAAAAATAGTGTCTTTGACAAATGATAGTTGAATTTGTCAGTGACTTTGTGTCACTTGGTAGAATGTTATACTAAGTGGCACATAGTACATGAAATTACGGTGCACCACGTCAAAGCAATTTGCCTTTAAAAACGGCCAAGTACGAATTGAACTCGTGTGGATAGAGTCCGTACGATGAATTAAATTTTCTATTCCCTTATTGCACCTCTATAATTAATTGAACTAGGTATATATTACGAATAGATTTTCCGGTAATCTATTAATAAAAGCCAATTTTTATTAATAGATTATTTTTCAAAATTTACGTACCAATGGTTTCGAAGATAAGGTAGGGGGAATGGTCTATTTTGTTAAATAACTTTTAAACTATACATTGTAAAATATAAAAATATATACATATTTGAGATCCTTTCAACCCCTTCTTTTGCCATGTTAAATGGCGAAGTTTGCAAAACCATTTCTTTATCTGGTTGGTGATCCCCAAACACATTATTATTTAAATTACACATATGTCCGTGTTTGGGTCACATAAACTATTACTGTACCGAATTCAACTTAATTGGTCTGTTCGTAGAAAATTGGTAGAAAACAGACGGACAGTCAGACACACTTGTGATCCTATATATAAGAGTAACGTTTTGTCGCTCGGTCCTACGGAACCCTAAAAATATATATTGGTATCGTCGAACATAAATCACATTAGATCACTACATTCGAACAACCAATAACCGTCCATAATGGCAGACAAGACCACACACGCTACTCAATAAATCACTTCATCGCACATTACAGGGACAATCTATCGGATCAATCGCTAGGTATCGCCGAGCTCCGTGGCGCAGTGGTCAACACGCCAGCCTGCGACACGAGGGTGCCCGGGTTCGATCCCCGGTCAGGTCATGACGATAAAACGCCCAGTGTAGTAGCGAAAGCTCTCTTGGAGTTGACTAAGCTAACGAGTCTACCCACACAAGAAAAATTGGTACCTTGGAGTGTATTCGTTGCCTTGGTGCAATTTTAAACGTATCGATGCATGGCACGCGATGAAAACACGCCCTTTATTCGTATTTTTAATCATCCAATGTAAACGGCGGGAATAGAATGATAGACAATTTTTTCGTTGGTAAACATATCCTTTTCTAGCTATTCTCTTATCAAGTAAGTTACTAAAAAGATGATAGATACTATTTAAATACTGAATATAACATCTTGTTATAATGGTAAAGTTCTTGTGCTGAACTTTAGCCTTTATGATTTATCACCATAATAATGTGAATTATACAGACTGTATAATACTTCATTCAGGGGAGAGACTATGGTGCGAAGTATTGAGGCAGGCACAGAGCAGCAACCAGCTGAGGGAGGAGTATTATTTGTTTTCACGAATTAACTTTGTGGCTTTACCCATAACGGCTCAAAATGGTCATCCACACGGCATAACCTATATAATCGCAAGTATGCTAAAACTTCGTCCTAAATCTTCATAACTTTAAAATCATTACCTACAGTAAATAGAGATCACTCTATTGAAATAATAGTATTGTGATTACAACTATTATACCTACATATTTATTTATATTTATATTACAAACAAAAGGTTTTCAAGCCTTTTGTTTGTAATATAAATAAATATTGTGAATTTTTTTGATATATTCAACTCCTGCCCGTGTGGCATGGTGGCAAGAATCCTGGCTGCATTCTTTCGTTGGATAGCTAGGCTAATCCGTTAGGCGTAAACGCAGCCAGTCCTCTTAACACAGCAGCCGAAATAATCCGTGGGGCAATTAAAGAAGCTGCTCGCACTGGGACCTCAAGGTGCTAACTACGTTAAAACGTTTGTGCGCGAAACGGCACAAATATATAATCCTCAGCTAAAGTTGCATCCTTGCGTCATTTGGAAATATACTTAAATTAAAAAGCATTCTTTGAAATCGTACAAATCTATAGGTTAAAAATATTAAATAAGAGTAAAGACACAACAAAGTAAAGTAACATAGACAATGTATATGGATGCATCGTGCAGACACGAAATGGTTCGTTCCGTCCGAGAAAACTGCCACTTTCAGCTTTGAACGAGCTTCAGGAGTGGCGCGTCTAAAGCCGTTCGTTACGGATTACGCTTTTCTTCGAAGCTATAAGATATGGTAATATCAGTTGCTACATACATTTAAGGAAGATTAAAAATGTTAAATGTATATTGTAAATACTTATTTATACAGCGTGTGAATTTATCTCGACATTCCCTTAAAAATACCTCGGCATTTACATAAAAAAGTGGTGGGATTGACATTAGTCCCAATACTTATATTAATTCTGTTCTGTGACTTAGAAAAATTATATTTATGTGTGCACGATATTCACACATTCACATTTATTACACAATTGAAAAGTGAATACTATTTTGAATAAGATATTTTCTTTAACCTTTACGATTTACAACATTAATAATTTAGGTAAGAAAAGATGAGATGGTAAAATATTCATTTCATTTTACTTCGTAACATTTCAATTTAGAACAGCTATGTAATGCAACTATACATAAACACGCACTCACATTCTTTGACGATTGACGGCGAACATTTTGTTTATTTGTTCTTTTCTTGTGAGAGAAGTTTTATCATTACACATGCGGAATTACCTTTTTTGGGAGCAAATATGTTAAAGCTCTATGCTTAATAGTCCCAATGTTAAAATTGTTAACTGGGAACTCAAAAAATTTGATATTTTCATTCAAATTACCGTCCTCCCAGCATTGGTCCCATAGATAAGTTGTTCCATTTTAACGCGCTATTTGATGGTTTGAAGGACATCTGTGTTTACCCTAACTTTGTAGAAAATTAGGGTAACCACAGATGTCCTACAAACACAGAAGCATATATATATATATATATATATATATATATACAACATGCATATACAACAGCAAATATATACAAACATATATATAGCATGTATATACAACAGCATATATAGCAACATGAATGGAGGATGCAACTCTACGATGTGATGTCTGTCCGTTTTTTGCAGCTATATCGCGCAGAAACATTACGTCTCTACGCGATACGGTTGGTTTTGTCCTTACTCCGTGGTTTTGTCTGAGAAAAAACTGCCACTTTCAACTTTGAACGAGCTTCATCAGGCAGGAGTGACGTTGTCAAAGGCCGTTCGTTGCGGATTACTTTTCTTCTAAGCTAAGGGATACTTAAGTCAGCTTATACATGTACAAAAGATAGGAGAAAAGTCTTTAAAATATTATTTCCTTTAAATGACATATTGTGATGTGTGCCAACATATATGCAGCGTGTAAATTTACCCTCAATATTCCCTTAAAGGGGTGACTCAACCCATCCCAATGATTTTTTTTAGTAAAGGTAACCGGGCGGATACATAACCACTCCATTCTGGCCTATGGATGTCGTAATCGTAAGAGGCGACGAAAGGGATAAGAACATACATCCCGTGCAACGAAAGCATTCCCCAGAAGGGTTGACGTTAGGCAGGCGGCCAGTCATAAAAATAAGCCGAAACTTGTGGGACGAGGAGTGGAAGAAGTGTGTTATATTGTTTCAAATTGTCTTGTGATTCACATATTATTTGCCTGATTTCATGTTAAAACATTGTATTTTATATTAATTATAAGACCTCGAATTACTGTGTTTTATTGCAAACAAACGATTATAATTATAGCAGGTGTCATAATATATGATCAGAATCCCTAATGGAATACAGACTGCAAGAAAAACATGAAAAATACACAAAAAAAATGACCTTCCATAAAATTCGCTCAGCTGATCGCCAACTTTGTATGGGAAGCCAAATTTTTTTTTCCATTATTCCTTTTTAGGCATTCTGATTCCAGGATTTCAGTATAGTTCAGAGGTTTAAAGTCACATAATATGGTGTGCAATAATTTCCGTTTTTCTCCTACCAATGCCGAAGATTAACTTTAAATAGGGATTAGCTTTTTAGAGTGAGAACTGGGGTCATTGGTTACTAGACGAACCCGGTGGTCCAATGGATCTCAGCATTATTACCGTTTACGTATGTTAAGCAACCCCGGCGCGATCCCCACTGGGATGGGTGTCCGCAAGTGGCACAAAAATATCTCGAGCTCTTCCGTGTTTTGGAAGGCACTTTGAGCCGTTGATCCCGACTGTCATCATTGATGCCAGTATGATGTCAGATGCCTTTGGGTAGCTTGAAAAATCTGACACCAGTGTTGGCCACCTACACACGCGAAAAACAAATATTGGTTACTTAGCTAAAGCTCTTTAATTAGAACAGCCACCGTGGTCCAGTCGTTATGGCGTTTCCCTGTTGACCCGGGGGTCATGGGTTCGATTCCCACCGGAGGCATACTTTGTTTAGTTGTTTCCAGTTTGGTTAGGACATTGCAGGCTTGAATCACCTGATTGTCTGATAATAAAGATGATTCCGTGCTTCGGAAGGCACGTTAATCCGGTGGTTCCGGCTGCCATCTGGTAGTCGTTAAACGAACCACGTCAGAGGCCGAGAGGCGGTTCCGAAGAACTCTGACACCAGGGTGTGCATGGTCGATTGACCGTAACACCTACACGAAATGATGATGATAATTAGAAGAAGAAACATACGGTTTCTACAACATACTACTTTTTAGTTAGAATTTACAATCAGTTAAAACAATGCCTACCATTGTTCATGTTCGTGTAGCGTTATCTTCTACCCATAATTTCGATATCTAACATGGTATGGAATCATTATTGGAAGGTAAATTGAAACGATAATTAGCCCGAAGGGAGTGTGTCAGGCTTTCATTACGCATTACAGCCGATGTTATCTGTGTTCGTGTTAAAATGAATCATCGATCATATAACTCGATATAGCCAGAGAGATAGGTAAGTTAGGTACTGCAAGTTACGTGATCGTGGAGTGTTTTTGTCATGTGCAAATATATGTACCTTATTAATTAAAACTAGCTTTTGCTCGCGGCTTCACTCGCGTTAAGTTTCATACAAACTTTCATCCCCTATTTTATCCCCTTGGGGGTAGAATTAATCAAAATCCTTTCTTAGCGGATGCCTACGTCATAACATCTACCTGCATGCCAAATTTCAGCTCAATCCGTCCAGTAGTTTGGGCTGTGCGTTGATAGATCACAATGTCAGTCAGTCACCTTTGAGTTATATATATTTAGATTCTTCTTTTTTAGGGTTCCGTGCCTCAAAAGGTAAAAAGACCTTTTTCTCAGGAGCGCGTGGTATCAAGCTGAAATTTATATCAAATACTCAGGTCTACTGTCCCTTAGAGTTGTGAAAAATCAAACTTCTAAACCATCGCAAATACGGCCTAACCAAATAAGCCCACTATCCCTTGGAGCTGTAAAAAAATCAAACTTCTCAAAAGATACAGCTGCTTATGCCGCTTTTCGAGAATCGCAAGGGAATCAAAACCTATAGGATACTTCACGTACACTTAGAACCTTGAAATTTGGTACGAAGCAACGTCTTATAGCACAGTAAAGGAAAAATTGAGAAAAGCATACATTTTTGTTACATCATATAATAAAAATATGTTTAGTAATTTTAAACTTATAGTGGTTATGGTACGAGAAGAAACCCTTCGTGCGCGAGTCCGACTCGGACTTGGCCGGTTTATTTTTAAATATAAATAAATCAATATATTTAATTCTATACGCATTGTTTTCATTCACACACTAAATAACAATATATTTTTTTACAATGAGTTTAGTCCATGAATGTATTGTCAATCACAATATTAACGAAATACGAAAATATTTTAAAAAGTATTTTTATGTAATATTTATGTAGGTCTAGCAACCTAAGTTCAAAGTCAGAAAACGGGAATCAGTGAAAAAAATTGCAAATATTAGGGCAATCGCCTTTTATAATTATCCAATTTTAAGCCCATTCCCTTGATCGACTTTGACTACCTGTGCGAGAAAAGCAGATGCTTTGTTATTTTCCCACAGACAAGCGGGAAAAATGGTACTGATTGTGGCCTCATGCAATTGGATATTTTATCAGTATATAAAATCGACTCTAGGTAGCTACAGCGGCTTTACTTAACGTGTAGACTACGAATAAGCCTGTACCTTTTATTTACACCAGAGATCACAGTCGCGTGTTTCCGACCCTTAAGAAATCTTTTCACGCCCTTTGTAAAGAACCCCATGTTTTAGTCTTTTTCGAAAACCTTGGCATACGTGGAAGAAAGTTCCTTTAAAACGTACTGAACGCCAACCATATAGGATCTACGGTGTAAGGATAAAATCCCTCTCGATGGCGTGAGGTGCGATGGAAGAAATGCACTATGACATTTGTTTGTGACAAATACTTCTCTTTAAGGGTTTATGTAATCCCTAAATCCTAGCAAATAACGAGCGACGGAAACTACGCTAATTTTACTCCCCTGTCACGACTAAAGCCTACTCAAAGATTCTCAAAGGACAGAAACTGAGCTTCCTTACAATTATATTACCTATCTCAATTTAGTACAGTGCTAGAAGGCTCTAAATAAACGTCAGTCTGCATCTTATAAAATGTTATATAAGCCATTGCTGAGTTATATAGTAAAGTTTTTCTTTCCACGCAGAATATGGTCGCTAATTTCGTTCTGCCGGCCACTGTCCGGCTGATCCAGCGAGTTAAGATGCGTACGGCAAGAAACGAGTGTTACGGGTTCGAATCCCACTAGGTGACTTATTTTTGTTTTGTTTTTTTTATATGTTCAAGTTTATATATTTTTTTTTTATATTTATTGTTTTTTGACAAGTTAAACAAATTGTAGTTAATGTTTGATTTTACTTTTTGAGTTTATGTAGATTATCAACTAAACCCCACCATATTACAATAAATAGTTTTAACCGAGCAAATCTCGGTAGCCCAGGTACTAATATTTATATTTGATTTATTAACATAGTATAATAACAAAGTCGCTTCCCTCTGTTTGTCCCTTTAAATGATTAGATCTTTACTACGCAACGGATTTTGATGCGGTTTTTAATAGATAGTGGTTCAAGAGGAAGGTTAATATGTATAATATATCGCACCCATGCGAAGCCGGGGCGGGTCGCAAGTTAATGATAATAGGTAGCTTAGAATATTTACTTCAAAACCCTCGTCACTCGTCAAGACTAAAGCCTATTCAGACTTCCTAAAGAAAACGTAGCACCCTAACAATTGAATTACCTCCATTTTCTATCTCATTTGTGTTGCCATTTATTCCTAGAGCTAGCACAAATTCGATCTTCCATAAGTGGATTTACTTGAGCTTTAAGCTACATAATGGTGGGGTCTGCTAAAAGCATCTCTGATACGACCTAGAAATCGGGGCACCACGACATAACTGGGGCTAGACAAGCTAAATAAATATTAATAGTAGTAGCAGTTATTCTAGAGGACATAAAATATTCTTTTGCTACTGGCTGGCTACGAGACGGAATCCTAGTGTGGCGGACAGTGCGACTGTAGTTTGATACTCTTGTATTTTCTGTATGCAGGTGAAATTAAATTCATTAACAAGCGTTTAAGGAGTGACTCAGACCACGAACCTGAACAACTTTCATTATGGGACCTTGACGATCCAAAACAGAAGTGTGTGGCGAAGAATGACCAGGAGAGCCGACCGCAAAGGAGATAAGGCTAGGCAAAGATGTGTGTGCCTAAGTTTGGATTGAACAATCCACCCCTCTTTTTGCGTTATAAGTTTGACATTTATCTGTGTGTAGGAGGTGTGTGTCTATCTGTGTTACTATACTTTAACGGTATGGATGCGAATTTTTTCACAAGCTTTTATTTAACTTGCAATGTATGTAACTTTGTTTGTTAAGGTGGAATTTTGCAACTAAATTTTGAAGCAGATATCTTCCACTGATTGAGCTGAAATTATATATACTATACAGTTTGGATGACAAGGCATGGTTAGCGTTTGACGTCTTCCTAAATCCAACATGACGGGACGCCCAAGTACATACAAGCTTGTTTTTAAAAAGTTTTATTATATATTTGAAAGCACGTTTTCTAGCTGTTTTTCTTAAACATGTGTCGTCCTGCCTACAAGATAGAGGTTTTCGAATCGGTTGCTTAAAATTTTCAATTTTATAGCACTTGTCTGGAGCTATTATTTTACGGGCCCTGCTAAAAGCGTGTCTACCAATGACCCTTGAAATTAGGCCACGGCACGGCTGGTAGCTTAGTATTTCTAGTAATACTCAGAAACTTATTGATTATCAACTAGTTGGATTTTTAACTGATTATTAAGACTTTTAAATAAAAACTCTACAAGTCTCAGATTGTTTGTTTTTACTGTGTGTAAGTGGCAAACCATGGTGTCAGATTGTTCAAGCTGCCTTAAGGCATCTGAAACAGCTTAAGGACAGCCAGCAATGATAACACGGGCTTTTCGAAGCATGTTATTAATTATCTCAGGTGGTCACTCTTTTTTTTAATACTGGTCTGGGAGAAAAAGAATGAAGTATAATACCGGCTGCTTTTCTTCCCCCGCAGACCATAGAAACGTGCGAATATCTGAGAAATCATATCAATAGGCGATGCGGCTAGCAATCCGTCACTATGATTTTGTTTTTCACCAATACGGCCACCAACCCGCTAAATATGGCTTTTGGGTCTTATGGCCATGGCCGTTCAAGTACTAGATAAGCAATATATCAGCTACTAGCTGTTGCCCGCGACTTCGTCCGCGGCAATTGTTGTTATTATGATTAATTAGTAGAGATGAATAATTTTTCCCCGTTTTTTAAACATTTTTTATTGATGCTTCGCTCCTATTGGTCGTAGCGTGATGTTTTATAGCTTAAAGCCTTCCTCAATAAATGGACTATCCAACACAAAAATAATTTTCCAATTTGAACCAGTAGTTCCTGAGATTAGCGCGTTCAAACAAACAAACAAACAAACTCTTCAGCTTTATAATATTGGTATAGATTTTTGACCCCCTCCTCCCCCTTGTCAGCAAACGTAAGAAAAGCTCTTCCCCCTCCTTCAAGCTTACGTAAACATTGGCGTCGTTTTCACAAAATATATTTGTTTATTTTGCTAAATGTTGCTGACGTCATCACTGTGCAAATACCCCTGCCAACCATGTCAGCAAAAAGAAGCCTAGCCCCAACCCCCATTTGCTGCTTACATAATATTTGAATGACCCCATAGACTCTGAGAGTTATATTAAATATAAATAAATATATACGGACAAATCACACAGATTGAGCTAGCCCCAAGGTAAGTTCGAGACTTGTGTTATGGGATACTAACTCAACGATACCATATTTTATAACAAATACATATATAGATAAACATCCAAGACCCAGGCCAATCTGAAAAAGATCATTTTCCATCTTGACCTGGCCGGCGATCGAACCCGGGCACTCCATATCGTTGGCGTGTTAACCACTGCGCCACGGAGCTGTCAAGTTATTTCCCAGACTTAACATATTCTTCTCCAACTTCTATCTCTCCTCAAGTTATTGAGCATCACTGGATCATGTTCGCATACTCGTGTCCATATCGAGAGACCTCGCTACACGCGCAACCTAATTAAAGCTGGGACTCGTGTATACCACTTAATAGAGATATCGTATCGTTATCTTATCTTTTGATTATATTTATTGAGCCGAACGTTTTTGGTTGATCCTCAGCTATGATGCTTTGAAGCCTGGGGCCCGCTATTATGACAGCACTAGCAGTGCCCGCGACTTCGTTCGCGTACATTCTATGTTAGGAGAAAAAAAATAAGTAGCATACGAAAAATCTTTATATAGTACTAGCGACCCGGACCCCGGCTTTGCACGGGTGCAATGTACATATAAACCTTCCTCTTGAATCACTCTATCTATGAAAAAACCGCAGCAAAATCCGTTGCGTAGTTTTAAAGATCTAAGTATACATAGGGACGGACAGACGCGGGAAGCGACTTTGTTTTATACTATGTAATGATAATGATAATGATGATACCTATATCTGCCCGTGCGAAGTCGGGGTGAGCCGCTAGCAGACTACTTATAAAGTAAATTTATCGACTAAAATAAATTCTAGAAATATAAGAAATACGTCTTAAATATTAAAATAAAACACTGCTTTTGTTGACTAGGGAATCTGGGACTCGTTCACCTGCCGAACTTTCTATTTACTTTCTAGTGCCTAAGTTATTTATATTTCGACGCTCATAAAGAGCAAAGTTATTCAAACGGAAAGCTTTGTGATAGGTTACAGTTCGATGCTTCAAAAATAATTTATAGTACTGTATTATTTCAGTTATTCGTAGTGAATTCCAGTTGGTTAAACAATTCTGGAGATTTGTTTACCTAGTTATAGTTTGTTGTTATGTTTATTTGCTATTCGGTCCTTAATATTATTACCTACGTATCTACATAATTGAATGTAAAAAGGTTATTCAACTTCTGTTTCATATTGTTACTCTTCTTCTTAAATCGGTACAAGGAAAATAAAATCAGCTTAAGTAATTGCCGAATAAATTATAAATAACAATAAGTAAAAGTAAATACGGCTAGGTTGCATAATATAAATTAGAATCTTCTCTACCTAAAGAACATTGCATTTCAGACCTTTTTACATTGATTTAAGAATATAGGCATATATTTTTATATCAAATGTATAAATATAGGACAAAAGTACAACAACAGCATCTGAATCCTCGCAAACAAATCTGAAAATAGTTATTTAAAAAGAGCAGCTATTAGCTATAAGTGAACACAATTAGGACAAGGTCGAAAGCGAGCAAGTTGTGGCCGCGGCGTCTTTTCCTTGTAAAATCGATATCTATCACTTCCTAAACAATAAAATAAACAGCAAATACCTCAAGTGGAAACAGCTTGCAGTAATTTCTGCGTCGCGTTGCACTAATCTGCACTTAAGTATCGTTTAGAACGATTGACACTACAAATAGGACTGACAGTGGCCTGCACCATGCACACCTATGCATCTTTTACTGCGAAGACAAGGACGAACGGTATTGGTTATAAAAAGTTTGATTGACACGCGACCTACCGCATTTTATTGGTGGTCGGCCGTTACACTTGGGGTGTATGTGGGGAAGGGGTAACATATGTTTGTGATCACATCTAAATATCTCAGCAGTAACTTTCTACGTTAATTGTGTTAATTATGATCTTGGCCGTACCTACTTCATCAGCGATAACTTTTCAAGTCACAAACGTACCTGAATTATTAACTAAAAGCTTCTCTACAAAAAATCTACAATATGTTCGATTTAACATATATTTATTTGAATGAATGTAGAAAAAAACTACGGAAAGATTATCTAAATTAAATTGATAATTTTAATCTGAGGAAAGGACGAACATTAAAGAACAAAGCGCGCCAGTTAAAAATCAAACCTTAGTTAATCTAACGCAATACAAGATTAAAATTAAATGAATATATTGTATTACGTTTCACGACAAAGGTTTTACGACAATGTAAGACTAAAATTCAAAATTCAAGGTAATAATATCCTTCCCTACCGTCGTCCTACAAATACCACGATGCTTTCGCATACTTTGCTAATACGTTTTTGTTATGTCGATACCAAAAGCAAAATTATTCGCGGAAACCGAACGAAGTTTATTTGCATTTAAGGAACTCCTTAGTTTATTTATTTTATTTTCTTTAGTTGAATGAAAATTAGAGAAAAGTACTTAAACCACGGTTTAGCCATATTTTTTTTAAGTTATGAGTTTAAGCTAACTAATTTAAATTAAGTCAAAACATGAATATCATAAGTTAAATTATTATTTCATCATAAGTATTATTAAAATGCAGGAGTTGCATTCTTGCTGTTAATAGTATGCACTAGGTAATGTGTAAAAACTTAACCATCCAACCATTATTTACCTGAAGATTACAGTCATATATTACATGTGTCGATAAAACATATTTAAGTACAATAATAAAACCATATATTGTAAAAAATTACAAAAACTTTCAACAACATCAAAACTTTCACTCACCGAAAGTCCCGGATTGCATCCCGACGTTACAGAATTCTTCCTGAACTTCGGCACACAGATCTGCATCGAGCTCTTCCCCTTGGGAGGGGGGCCAGCACAGCCATACTCATCACTCCTGTTGTTCCTCGTCAGGTTGATGTTGTTCGTGTTGTTAACTTTCACCAAAATATTGCACGTCTGCGAAGCGATTTGGAATAGCCCTTCCTCGAGGTTCCTCTTGTTGTTGTACTGACGGTTGAAGTGCAAGTAGTCCCACCACGAAGGCATCTTAGCCCCCGTGAAGTTGCGAAGCGTCGCGTGGCAGGAATGCGGCTCGCGTGCTACGCTCGCGGCGGCGACTCGACTGTGAACGTTTATATAAGCTACGGACTTGCGCGTTAAAACTTTAGTTTTGGACAGTGTACTGTCGGGGAATAAAGTAGAAGCGTCTGTTTGGAACTTTTTGAACTTTGGGAAACAAATGATAATAAAGTATCATACATGTGTTTTCAACAAGGTTAACAGTCTTGATTATTTTATATGACTAACGCTATTTTTATGAATTTGCTTATATACCTAGACATGAATGAATGCCAAAGTATTTTTGATTGTTATTTGTTCGTCATGCGTTTATGGCTTAACTAGTCAACCGATGTACACTCGAAAAATAAGTAGTGTTTGGAACTTTTTGAACTTTGAGAAATAAATTATTGGAAAGCATCGGCACACGTAGGTATAGTAAATCTTGATTACTTTATGCCAGAGGTTCCCAAAGCTTTTTCCCTCATAGACAACTTACTGATTTCAGTGAACCCCCGGCTGGTACCTACATTTCTACCATATAAAAAGTCATAGAATGTGGAGTTTAGGTGTAACGTAATGATAGAACTTTGCGTCGTGCGTTCCAACGAGAGAGAGTGCTCCTATGTTTGCGCGTACATTTGAGCACTAAAATATTTCCTGCGCATACGACTGGCTCTGTTTCACGGACTCTGGCATAAAAAAGTCCTGCGGCGATGGGTGGAGGTAGAGAGGTCTGGTTGTGATGCTAACTGGACTTTGTCTGATACCTGCACGTAGGCGGCTCAGGGAGAGTGGTCGCTCATGTATTGCATAGGGGTGACAGTGCGGCTCGGCAGCACCCTCTGTGACGAAGCAGCTCTATTTAGAGAGGCACTGCTTCCCCCGCTC
The DNA here is from genome assembly GCA_947532085.1 of Elegia similella. Taxonomy (NCBI): domain Eukaryota; kingdom Metazoa; phylum Arthropoda; class Insecta; order Lepidoptera; family Pyralidae; genus Elegia; species Elegia similella. Next base: position 21,561,782 of record OX383936.1, read on the forward strand.
AGCCGGGGAGGGGACTAGAAAAGGTGTCCCAAACAAATGCTCACCCCACCAAGAATATGGGAGGTAGTAACCACGGCTGCCTATGCATACATTTACTCGTGGTCGACGTAACAAAAATTTAGGAAATAATACCCAAAATTTGATAATGACTTTTGGTGCATGGAATGTGCGAACCCTGTTGGACAGACACACTAACTTATGCCCCGAACGAAAAACCGCCATTGTTGCGAGAGAATTAAAAAGATACAACGTGGATATAGCTGCAATTAGTGAGACACATTTAGCGGAGGAAGGCGAATTGATGGAACTCGGTGGTGGTTTTAAATTTTACTGGAAGGGGACAGCGGCTAGTGAACCCAGAACATCTGGTGTTGGATTTGCGATAAAAATTGAAATTGCTTCGAAGCTAAATGAGATTCCTGTTGGGATATCTGATCGTATTGCCACATTACGATTGCATTTGAAAAACAAAAATTATTTAAACATCATCAGTGTATATGCTCCCACCTTAGACAAGTCTGATGAGATTAAAGATAGATTTTATGAAGAACTAACTCAAGTACCTACTTTTGAGGATACCACCAAGGGAGCAGATTCTAATATTAGGAGACCTTAATGCTAGAGTGGGAAGGGATTTTGAAGCGTGGCCTCGAGTGCTTGGTAGGCATGGTATTGGAAATATGAATGAGAATGGACAGTTATTGCTAAGTTTGTGTACTCAGCTCAATTTAAGTATAACAAATACTATGTTTAGGCTACCTACCAAATACAAGGCCACGTGGATGCATCCTCGGTCCAAACATTGGCACCTAATAGATTTTGCAATCGTTCGTAATAGAGATCTTTCTCAAGTACAGGTGGCGCGGGTTATGCGTGGAGCTAATTGTTGGTCTGATCACCGGCTTGTGATTACTAAACTTAAACTATAACTTCATCCACCCCGACGAATCAGTAGAATCAAAACTATAAACCTGAACTTAGAAAGACTACAAGATCAGGTAACGCGGGAAAAATATGCACAGACTCTAAATGAATCACTGCAAAGCGTCGATGTTCAGAGTGGCAATATAAGATCTGACTGGAACAGTCTCACTACCCAGATATCCACAACAGCACAAACTATCCTTGGTACTATAACCAGAAATAGCAGAGATTGGTTTGATGATAATGATGTGGAACTTCGTAGTGCTTTGACAAAACATAGATCTCTGCTTCATCAAAATGATAAAGAACAAATAAAAAAGAGCACAATTGATCTGAGGAGACTCACACGAACTTTAAAAGACAAATGGTGGCAAGATAAAGCTCATCACATGCAGATATTGTCGGATTCAAATCGGCTGGGCGAATTCTTTGGAGAGGTGCGAGCGTTAATTGGTCCCCTGTATCAGTCAAGTGTTCCTTTAAGATCTTCAAATGGTGCGCTAGTAACTAATAGAGATGAAGTTTTAAAATGTTGGGCGGACCATTTTAGCTCTCTTCTCAACGTTGATCGCTCAGCTGATCTTGCCTATATAAGAAGCCTGCCTGAGCTCCCACTTGACTCATCTTTGGACCAGGATTTAACTTTAGAAGAAATAGTCACTGCCGTTAAGCAGCAACAAAATAAAAAAGCAGTTGGTCTAGATCAGATCCCGGGAGAACTCCTAAAATATGGCGGAAAAGAGTTGCATAAGAACATCCTGTGTTTATTTTCGAGAATGTGGCATGAGGAACTCGTGCCAACAGAGTTTACTGTGTCAAAAATCTGTGCACTTTATAAAAATAAAGGTAGTCGCTCCGACTGTAACTCGTACAGGGGCATCTCGTTACTTTCAGCCCCAGGGAAAATCTTTGCCAGAGTTCTTCTTAACCGCTTACTTATTATTTCAGAGCAAATCCTGCCTCAGACTCAATTTGGCTTCCGGCCTAATAGAGGCACCTGTGAGGCTATTTTCTGTATTCGGCAGTTACAGGAAAAATCCCGAGAGCAATCTCAACCACTTTTTTTCTCATTTATCGACCTGGAGAAGGCTTTTGACAGTGTGCCTCGAGAGGCATTGTGGGTTGTACTTCGAAAGCTTGGGAAACTGAGAACTTTGTACGAATGCTGAGACTGCTTCACGACAACATGACCTGCTGTGTTTCAGCCATGGGCGAGCAGTCGAAGTTTTTCTCCGTCACCTGCGGTGTGAAGCAAGGCTGCGTTTTGGCACCTACGCTCTTTGCCTTATATTTTTCAATAGTTGTATCAGATGCTCTTAAAAACAACGAATATGGCATCCGCATTCGATACCGTACGGATGGCGGAGTTTTTAGTCTGGCTAGGCTAAGGGCAAAAACAAAAGTATCCTTTGATATTATTACCGAAGTCATGTACGCCGATGACTTATGTCTTGTGTCGGAATCTCCAGAAGGCTTGCAAGAGATGATAGTAAGACTAAGTCAGTCATGTCGCAAGTTTGGTCTTAAAATAAGCATATCTAAGACGGAAGTTATGGCTATGGACACTCCAGACCACGTCCCATTAAACTTGCAACTCGACAACGCCACTCTCAAACAAGTGGATAAGTTTAAATATCTTGGCAGCACCGTAACATCTAAAGGTGACCTGGACTCGGAGATCAATAGCCGGATTGGTGCTGCATTAGCAGCATTTGGCAGACTTCGGGAAAAGGTATTCCGTTCACATGATCTACAATTAAGCACTAAAGTCAAAGTGTACATGGCAATCGTATTGCCAAATTTTCTGTACTCTTCAGAAACGTGGATACTATATCGGAAACACATTCGAACGCTAGACAAATTCCACCTGAAATGCCTGCGCGATATACTGAATATCAAATGGTCCGATCGCGTCAGAAACACCGATGTATTGCGTCGGGCCGGCGTTCATGGCATTGAGGCCTATCTGATGCGGCGCCAGCTGCGTTGGAGTGGTCACGTGGTGAGGATGCCTGACGAGAGAATGGCGAAGCGCATCTTTTTTTCTGAACTCAAGGACGGCAACCGCAAACAAGGCGGCCAGTTCCTCAGATACAAAGACGTTCAGAAAAGACATATGAAAAGATGCAACATCAACTATGCTCGTTGGAAAAGTTTGGCTGCACAACGGACCGAGTGGAGACGGTTAGTGCAGAATAACGTTGCCTTATTTGAGGACCACAGGAGGCAAGAACTTGATTTGAAGAGAGATGCCATCAAAAATAGACCACCCTCCTCAATGCACTTTAACTACGTCGGCGGTACCTTGACTTGCCCACATTGTGCTCGTACATTTGTGGCGAAGATAGCATACATTAGCCATATAAGGACACACGCAACTAGTTCCTGAAATTATATATTTGTATTAAAAAAAAAAAAAAAAAAAAACTTTGCCAGTCACTGTAGCCGAAAACGGCCAGGGATTATATTAGTATGTACCAAGGTAGGTTAAAAGGATTAAGTTAGTTGCCTAACAAAAATTAATACGTACATACCTACATACAATAATTTATTTTAAATGTACATTTGTCCCGGCGAACTTCTACATAAATTATTATCTAATTTACATCCTGAGATGTAAGCATCTTTGCATTAAGATGCAAGCAGTGATAGTCATAAAATTTTCAATTATATACATTTGATCAGTTTTTACAAGCTTTTATACTTATTACTTATTCGTAGCTTTTATAATTATTTATTTTAGTTTCACCTGTCCCGAATTGTTTGTAATCAAATCTTGAAGTTAAATTTGATCCACTTCCCGGTAACCGATTGAGCTGAAATATTTCATGCATGTGTACATCGGATGACAATACAATATTATGGAGTCGTTGCGCTGATCTGGTGATGGAGTCGGAAGGTGGCCATAGGAACTCTTAAACTAAACAAGGTATACCAGTCGTGTTTGGGCTCATTTGATTTGTCTTGGAAAGCACTTTACAGTGTACATTCGTTTATAAAAGCATCGCATAAAAATTTAATTTTTGCAAAAAAATCTTTCTTTTTATGTTGTAGGACGGCAAACGAGCAAGCGAGTCACCTTATTGTAAGTGATCACTGCCCATGGACAACTGCAACTTTCAAGGAGTTAGGGGAAGTTTGAATTGCAAGAAACTATCAAATGAACAAGATATACCTAGTTATTTGTATTTTCCTCACCACTCTACCCGACAGTACGTTCAGCAGGTGGAAAATTAATAATGAATAATGTTATATTGACTTTGGAAAGAGACATTTAGGACTGGAACAGTCTGTATACCTATGGGCATTAGACGAGCACGCAACCTTTAATATATCAACAGCTCTATAATAAATGAACGCTGCTGGTATGAACTCGTCATGAATTGTTTGTACATATACCTACATGACTAGCTGTTGCCCGCGACTTCGTCCGCGGCAATTTCTGTATGATTAATTAGTATAGATGAATAACTTTTCCAAGATTTCAAAACATTTTTTATGCTTCGCTCCTATTGGTCGCAGCGTGATGTTTTATAGCCTAAAGCCTTCCTCAATAAATGGACTATCCAACACAAAAAGAATTTTCCGATTTGAACCAGTAGTTCCTGAGATTAGCGCGTTCAAACAAACAAACAAACTCTTCAGCTTTATAATATTAGTATAGAAGTATAGATGAGTCATAACTCATCTTTACCTGTAAGTTCATTGAGTCAAATTTTAACTCGCTTTTATTGCATAGCTTGGTCTCTTTTTAAAAGCTTTTATTTTACTTGCAATGTATGTATGAACTATGTTTTTTCTGGTGGAATCTCAAACTCACTTTTGCGTTTGTATACGAGTCATCTTTACCTGTAAGTTCATTGAGTCATATTCCCATCAAGCGCGAGAAACGCAGATACAATGGATTTTCTATTGTTATGCGGACCGATCGGGCCGCTTGGTGGTTGAGAGGTCAACTCGCTCTTAATACATAGCTTGCTCTCTTTTTACAAGCTTTTACGTGGAGCGCACTATAAGTTTCCGGAATGAATATGAAAAAATACTATTAAAGGTACAAAATTAATTTATTGTTTTTCAAAATAATCTCCCTTGGCGTCTATGCACTTTTTCATTCGATGAAACCAGTTTTGAAAACTTTTGTGCCACTCGTCTGTGGTGACCTCTGAAACGTGTTTTTCATACTCCTCGACAGCCTATTCTGGTGATGAAAATCGTTGACCTCGTAATTGGTTCTTAATTTTTGGGAACAGAAAAAAGTCACAAGGTGCCAGGTCGGGACTGTATGCAGGATGACACATGAGTTCTACATTTTTCGCCTTCAAAAAGTCGTTTGTCTGTCTGGCCGTGTGAGAACTAGCATTGTCGTGGTGGAGGATGATACGGCGTTTACGGTTATTTTTACGAAGTTCGTCAATAACTTCCGGCAAACAAATGGTCGTGTACCAGTCACTATTCACTGTACGACGATTCTCTAAAGCAACAGTAGCCACGAGTCCAGTTTTATTAAAAAAAGAAGCAATCATCCGCTTAGATGCACTTTTCACGCGCGCCACTTTGGTTGGTTTCGGCTCATCTTGAAAGACCCATACGCTCGATTGCTGCTTTGTTTTGGGATCGTAGCAATAAATCCATGTTTCGTCACCTGTTACTATGTCCCACACCAAATTTGACGCACCTTCGTTGAATCTGGTAAGCATGGCACTGCACCAAGTGACGCGGTCCGTTTTTTGAGCCTCGGTCAAGTTGTGTGGGATCCACCGCGAGCACAGCTTTCTCACACCCAAATGTTTGTGTAGGATTAATTGTATTTGACTCATGCCTATTTCTAAGGATGCGCGAATTTCATGGTCTGTTTCAATCATACGGCGCACAGCATCGATGTTTTTGTTGGTCACAGCGGTGGACGGCCGACCATCGCGAGATTCGTCACTGAGATTGATACGACCACGCTTGAATTCTGCAAACCAGCTATAAACAGTTGTCTTGCATGGTGCTTCATTGCCAAAAGCTGTTTCAAGCCGAGCGATGCTCTGTTGAGCTGTCAAATTACACTTAAAATCGTAGATACTACGAAAATTTTCCCGAGTTAAATCCATGTTGATGCAGACACACAATTTTTAAATGGCGCCACAAGGTAAAAACAAAATACAGTCAAATGAAACAAACTGCATTCTACAGCCAAAGAGTTCTATTTTCAAATGTTGCAATAAATTTTTAAATATTGTTTATGTAAGTGGCCAGTTCCGGAAACTTACAGTGCTATGTATTCAACTTACAATATACCTACATGTATACTATGTAACTATGTTTTGTTCAGGTGGAATCTCAAACTCAATTTTGAAGCAGATATTTTCCACCGATTGAGCTGAAATATTGTATACCTACCTAGGTACCTACTCGTTTAGTTTGGATGACAATGCATGGTTAGCTGTGTGGCGTCATTCTAAATCGGAATACCCGGAAAATGGCGGACTAGCTATTTTTGATGCACTCCAACAATATGGATACTAAATTTATTGTTGAAAACGCACGCTTCTTTACCGAAACAAAATTTTGAATTTTTTACCCAACCAAAGTTTAAAAACTAACTTCGGCCGTCATGCTTGCTAAATTAATTCGTGATCTTAATAAAGCTACTTACCAAGATAAAGTATCTTAAAAGCACCTGCGATAGTTATTGAGTTTAGATATCTTATGAATGTATGGAATCTTGGTTTAGCGGGGCGCCTGGAAAACCAGGCAGAGATGGCGTACTCACTCAAAGACTGGCTAATCAAAGCACAATACAAAGAGGTATTGAAAGCAGGCGTTTGCCCAGCAATGGGATTTATTGAGCCAGGAATATAGTATTGAATACTTCACAAAATCCTGGTTGAGGAATCGCAACTTCACCTTATATGAAGCTGAAACCCATGAAAAATATCTTAGTTCACAATCACGCGTGCCTCCACAGTCGAGCATCTTGTTCTTGTTCAAACATTGAAGTGGTCCAGGCTCATAAGTATCTAGGCTTAATCATAGACTCAAAATTTAATTGGAGTAAACACATCGATCATGTATGCAACAAACTGAGACAGTTCCTTGCAAACATAATAATCTTAAAAAAACGCATTCCCCCCAAAGTTAAGTTAATGTTGTATAATTCCCTTGCTGAATCTTATTTACAATATGGTATAAGCAGCTATGGACGTACATTTAAAACTTATATTGCGCAAATATACAAATTACAAATAAAAATATTACAAAATATTGTACCAGATAAAATTAAAATTAAATGTCATGACAGTGAATTATTTAAATATTGTAATATATTACCAGTCCACTCTCAATTCAAATATGCATTACTAAAACAACACTTTTTTGAAGATAGGTATTGGAAAAAAGTAAAACATCCAGTGTACACTCGGGCTATAGCACGGAATGTCTTGGTAACAGGTCGAGCGAGTAATATGTACGGCGAAAGAACATCTACCTACATTATTCCTCGTTTGATTAATAAGTTACCTCCTCAGTTACGTGATGACATTACACCTAACAATATAAAAACAAAATTAAGGAAATATTTTTTGGATAACTCTTAGTGTTTGTCTGGTTCTTGAAAATTATTCTTTTTTTTTACGTAAACTATAAACTAACTTAGATATAGGTAAAGTTAAGTAGATAGGCATATTTAATAAATTTCTGTAATTTCGATGTACTCATTAGTAACATAGGCACAAACCTTCGTGGTTTTTATATGTTATTAAAACTAAATATTATATGTTATGTATTTTATATGGTAAATAAATTAAAAAAAAAAAAAAAAAAAAAAACTAAAGTTACATAATGAAGAGGTTTCATACCATACTAAATGTATGGTATATAACCTCATCATTATGTAACTTAAGAATTACGTGACACAGGAAATATGAATATATAACACTAGCTGTTGCCTGCGACTTCGTCCGCGGCAATTTCAGTTATTATGATCAATTCGTTTTTTTATTAGTATAGATGATTTTTCTATACTAATAAAAAACTGTGTGGCCGTGTGGTTTCCGGCAGAGTAGAACATAAACATCAATGAGACCTCTCCAACCCGTCTGGCCAGCGAGGAGAGTGTAGGCCAAATCTTCTGTCTGCTCTGACCAAGTATGGCCCCAGTAGTACAGAGAGGGTCATGCTCCTACAGTGAAGACTTAAAAGACCTGATGAGATGATTAATTTTCCCCCGTTTTCAAAACATTTTTTATTGATGCCCCGCTCCTATTGGTCGCAGCGTGATATTTTATAGCCTAAAACCTTCCTCAATAAATGGACTATCCAACACAAAAAGAATTTTCCAATTTGAACCAGTAGTTTCTAAGATTAGCGCGTTCAAACAAAAAAACACTTCAGCTTTATAATATTACTAGCTGTTGCCCGCGACTTCGTCTGCGGCAATTTCGTACAGAATTAGTACAGATGATTAATTTTTCCCCGATTTCAAAACATTTTTTATTGATGCTTCGCTCCTATTGGTCGCACTCGCAGCGTGTGTTTTATAGCCTAAAGCCTTCCGCAATAAATGGACTATCCAACACAAAAATAGTTTTCCAATTTGAACCAGTAGTTCCTGAGATTAGCGCGTTCAAACAAACAAACAAACAATCAAACAAACTCTTCAGCTTTATAATATAAGTATAGATTAGTACCTAAAGAAGTATAGATTCGAAGCTCCATACATGTAGGATGAAGCCTTCTTCATCTTCATCAATGTACTCAAACGATCGAATCGCGTCGATATACATAGCAATTGCATATTGCTATGTACGGAGCTTCGAATGTTTTTGATCGCAATGTACGTATATAACTGACAAATGAAATATATTTTCTTAAGAAACTAGCCTATTCCACTGATTTTCACCAAGGAAAAGGAGGAAAGTATCAACTTTTACTAAACTGTATTTTAATTACATATATAAAATATATATTACATTAGCATAGCAATTATCCATAGACAATACAATACTGACGAAACAGGTAACCGAAACCATTGATTTTGAATTGGTATTTGATTTCGATTAATAAATTGGTAATAAATTTTATACACTGGAAGAATTAAACTGAGTGTATCAGAAATACTAATTTAGTAGGTATACTGCTATTGTAGTTACTAAACATTTAATTTACCTTGATACAAACTTGTAGGCATTTATGCCCATGGTATCAGACTCTTTTCTAATACCTATATCCAGTGGCGGCTGCGTGCGCTGAACCCACGGAGATGTACTCCGTGGCTGAACCACCAATTCAAAATATTAAAAAATTGCTTAACATTAGACTAGCTCCGTGGCGCAGCGGTCAACACGCCTGCCTGCGACACGGAGTGACCGGGTTCGATCCCCGGCCAGGTCAGGATGGAAAATGATCTTTTTCAGATTGGCCTGGGTCTTGGATGTTTATCTATACCTATATGTATTTGTTATAAAATATAGTATCGTTGAGTTAGTATCCCATAACACAAGTCTCGAACTTACTTTGGGGCTAGCTAAATCTGTGTGATTTGTCGGTATATATTTATTTGAAAAAAAAAAAAAAAAAAAAAAAAAAACATTACCAAATAAATTTCCAATTATAACGAAACAATTTGAACGCTATGCTAAACTATTAAGACTTATTTTCCCTGTAAAGAAAAATTCTCATGCGCTTCGGTGAGTGCACGCGGAGCGCTCATAGAACTTGTATGAGTTACGAGCTAACATGCCTGGCGCATGAGACAAAAGATAGTTCATAGAAATGTACCAAGTAAAAATTCTGTTCTCGAGCGCCGCACGCGCGATCCGAAGATTACCGAGAGCGCCCGATGCTTGACGAAATTCGCCGGGCGATTGGCGGCGAGACGGCGATGGCGGCGAGCGGCTTCACTGTATATGACGCGTTATTATTTATTGATTTTTTTATATTAAGTAATTGTTTTTGTTCTATTATATACTGTGTGTACAGTGTGTGGAGTGAGTAGAAATGTTTTTTGATTATATTACAGACAATAACAAAACTTTTTAAATAAAGTTGATATAAAATTGGCCAGACCGCTAAGGCCCTTTTTAAATTAAAACAAGGTGCACCACCAGTTCAATAACCCACCAGCCGCCACTGCCTATATCATGTAACATTCGGAAATTTTTAAAAATAAATTACTGTTACAAAATCGCGAATACAAACTTTATTCTTAATAATCACTTACAAATTAGTTTAGTACAACTATGAGCCTTTTTCCTCATCCTTCATTTCTACATCATCAGACACAGTCTCCACATCATCGGGCTCATCCAGCAGAGCTTGCAACTGGTGTATAGATGTCACTAATACATGAAACTGTTTCTTTCGTAATGCTAACCGACTTTCAAGTTGGTGTTTCGAAGCTTCTAAACTGCTAAGTTCTGTTTTCAATGTACTCAAACGATCTAAAGTCTCCTTCCTGTCTGGCTGTTCACTTATAACCTTAGCTAGGACATCATACTCTATACGGTTCTTACGGACTGTTTTTGCTTGGGCCAGATCGGCTTTGCTCTTCTCAATGTTGCCTTTAGCCACTTCTATGCCAGTTTCCAATATATGGGACAGAGACTCGTAGCTGTTCAGCTCGGCAGCCATCATTTCTGATCCAAGTTGTGACTTTGTGACAGCAAATTCACATTGCGCCAATTGTGCAAGCATTCTATCATGAGTGGACTTGCTGAAACAGAAAATATATGTTATTTAAATAAAAGCTTCGATCATTAATACCAAATAGATAACGCATTACCTACAAATTAATAGCAAAATTCTGTCCGCTCGAACATATAGCTATACATCTACATTGACTTACTAATAAACAGAGACTAAAGTTTTAAAACCATTTTAATATCAAGATATTTCAGACCATATCACCTTACAATAAAGTCGCTTTTTTTAAAACAATTACCTTATGCTTACGATTATTCGTAAGCATAAGGTAAAACACCTGTCACTTAGAAACGAAGAATCATTTTGTCTAAGAACATCCATTGTGATGACAATCTTATTGCACTAATCATAAAGTACTTTTCTCGTTGATTACATTGCGAGTTACGTCGTTTTGTTTCGTTTCTGTTTGCTTCTTTAAATGTTTGTGCGGATGTTGGCTAGCTTGGCCAAACATTTCTTGCCGTGGTTGAAAATCGGCAACTTTTATTTAAAATATTTATTATTAGTTAAAAGGTAAAATGTATAAAATAGTTAATTTACCTACCGAAAATAAGATACTCGGGACGAAAAATTCTTTTTTCGGCCATTATTTCAACAAGTTTTTAGTGCACACTGCGGCATCGTGACACTTCGTTACGTTGGCTGTGTTTGGACCGAACTAAATAAAATAGCCCCACACTGCTTGAGTGAGGGGCTATTTGCCGAGCCGTTTTTTATGCGCTGACCCGACATCTAGTTGGTATTAATGATCGAAGAATAAAAGCAACAGTTGAAAAAATAAATTTAGGTAAAAATATACAAAAGAAAAGGGTGTACAAGGACTATCGCACTTATGAATTTTACTAATCGTATGCAGTCTTTTCCTCAGGACTTAACTTATTTTTATATATGTTAGAATCTATCCAACATCTATCCATACATGATGTGTGACTCTGTTCACCATTTAGGCGACAAAGACACGATTTTTTGTTTACAGCAATTAGTCCTTAATTTGAAAATAGTTAATACAAATGTCTACGTCTAAATGGTAACAGGTAAACAAATTTCTAACCTCTCTTCAGGTTTGTCATCAGTGCTATTACACCATTTTATTAAGGTTTTCAACAAAACATTCAGCCTCCTGTCATCACCGGTGCCGTCTCCATCGATTAGAAGTCTTCTACGGATAACATCTTCTGTAAATTTAATGAAAAAACGCGATTTAATCACGACCACAGAATATAAGTACTAACGTATCACGACGATAAGTGTAAAAGGATAATTACACTAAACCATTTAAACTCATCATTACCATCAGCCATCCTTAGTCTCTGTGCCTGCCTTTGAGTTCTGCTACTACACTTATATATCTTATATTAATTAAGCTTCTTATCTTTCTTGATACATATAAAAATTTTCAATAATTTCATCAGTTTCATATAGACCACAAACTACTAAGAGATACTACGTATATAGACTATAGACGCGCTCCAAGCTGTCACTGTCACTGTCAGTGTAATTTTTTTTTTTATTTTCAGAGCACTGTAAAAAAATATAGTTACAAATACATGTACCTATATTTTTTGTCTGCGGTTTCTGGACGAATCATTTAGCTGTCAAGTGTCATGTCAAACTGTGTGATGTTGTTTTGCGTTGCCTTGCCTTGCCCCAGTGATTGAAAATTATGGGAAATTCAAGTGCTTTTACTCCGTACCTTGAAAAATTGGCTCGTATATTGCAAATTTAGACCTCAACAAACAATATCACGTTGCTAGAAACATGGAGGAGACAACATTCAGTGAGAAAGTCGAAGCATACTTTTCCGAACTAGGGCGATGGCTAGTATCGTAAATCTTGTATTATAATGTTTTTCTTTGTGCCGAATATCGTGTTTAGGTTACATTTCGATGTTTGCAGGAAGGTTTGGCGGAGTATATTATTAGGTCAAGTGCTTTCTCTACTGCTGAGCGGAAAGTGTATTTTGACGACACTTTTACAAAGTGCTACTTGGCAATTCCCAACTTGTGCTCAACTGGTTGTGTCGTATCTCACCATATTCGTATTATTTACCCCTGCAATGTTCTGTAATGGACTCAAGACTATGAGCAAGTAAGTTGATCTCTAAGGAGTCTTTTTTACAAATAATATTTTTTTTATAAATTTGTCCTAAACTTGTAGGTACATCTTTAAAAATAAAATGTAATAAGTACTGAGATAGGAAAATGTAGAGCAAGTATATCCTTTTCATATATTTTACTCTTTATGCGTCTTATAATGTAACATGAAAATCTTATTTGACTGCTAATAGAAGCGAGTCCTATTGTTTTCACAGATAACACCCAGTATACCCACCCATGTTTTAGTTTATCTTTTCTGCTAATATATGGTGAAAAACAAAGTCAAAATATTATTTTTGGGTTCTGTACTTCAAAAGGAACCCTTATAGGATCACTCGGTTGTCCATCTGTCTGTCTGTCAAGACCCTTTTTATTTTAAAGGGTATGAGTCCAAATTGATCACAATTGAATTTCATTAAATTAGTTCTGTATTTGGCTGCAGTTGGTTTTTATCTGAAAGCTTATGAAATAAACTTTAACAATCACAATAAGAAACTAATCGTTCAGAAATGTTTGTGGTCCCAAATTTACTAGAGAGCCACTTGAATTGATGTTGCAGTGCTTTTGTTCTATTATTTCACAGCTACTTGATTTTATTAATGTTGTTTAGGACATTAGACGTGTTTAACTTTGGGTTTTATGATCTTAGGCTCTGTCTGCCCTGTAAGACATAAAGACATGATAATAGGTATGTATGCAATGTTGTTGATAAAGACAAAACTCAAAATTATGCACTTTAAGAGCATGCTCAGTGGCAAAGTGGTTAACATGTCAGGCTGATTCCTGGTCAGGTCATGATGGAAAATGATCTTGTAGAAATTTTCACATAATAAAAATATTGTTTCAGATCATGGTGGATTGTCTTAATCGCATGCATTATGGATGTGGAAGCAAGTTACCTACTAGTTCTTTCCCAGAGGTTCACATCAGTGCTAAGTTGACAGCTGCTAGCATGCAGCGGCGTCGGCGCAGCCCTAGTAGGGGGCGCGTGGCGCGGACAGAGACTTGGAGTTGCTCATGTGGCTGGAGCCACATTAGGGCTCATGGCTGTTGTCTGTGTGGTGTGGGCTGATGTAGAAGGAGCCCCCACTGATGGTATATTTTTTTTATAACCTAATCTTTACATATACAAACAAGAACAAATTAACTAAATATTTTATATTGCATCAAACTTAACAACCACTACAAGAAGCAGAAATCAATTAAAATTACTTAAGAAAGTATTAAAAAGACTGTCAAATGGAGATATACGTTTTAATGGCTATTTTAAAGAATTTTTGACTATTGCGAGATTGCTACAATGGCTATAACTATAATGTACTTTTGGGTATTCCTGGTTTAGAATTAAAGCACCTATTATACCATCCTGAATATCGGATCTGAGAGAGCGACGCCGCTATACGTGCGATACGATTGAAGATATCTCGTATTGTGTCAACATATAGCGGCATCCCTCTCATCGGATCCCATTATGGATGGTATAATAGGTGCCTACATTTTCCATTTCATGTTTTTTTTAAATGTGAGGTCTTTTACTTTTCACATAAAAATTTGAATATGTGTACCATTTTCAGGAAAGAATCAGCTAGTAGGTGACATGCTTTGTCTGGGAGGCTCATTGATGTATGCTGTGGTCACAGTTCTTCAAGAAATGATGCTCAAAACCTACTCCAGCTCAGACTATTTAGGATCACTCGGCTTCATTGGCAGTATAGTATCAACTGGACAAACATTCTTTTTGGAATTCAATGAACTGATGTCTTTCACATGGTACGAAGTAGACACAATGATACAGCTCTGCAGTTATTGGACCACGCAAACAATATTTCAGATACTGCAGTGTTTTATGCTTAGAGATGCAGGATCCATTATACTTCATTTGTCATTTTTGTCAGCGGATTACTACACTCTCATCGCTGGGATGTACATCTTTCAATTTAAGGTGAGTTTTTTACTCTACCTCATTAACAAGGTATATTAAGGCTGACTGGTTGATCACTAGCTGGTATCAGTCATTTGTTTGAACTGCATCGTCCAGACGCGCGCGCTTTCAATTACCCTAGATAGTAGTCCCGTTTCATAGTCACGCAGTTGAAACGCGCCGCTCGTGCGAACTTTAAACGCGTGACTCTGAAACCAGCCTTTCCTTAAAGAGGACAGTAAAATTTTCAGCATCTATTTGTGTGTCTACACATGAGACATCCACTGCTTAAAATTAAGTTCATTTTAAGCAGTGGATGTCTAAACAACTGTGACTGGTTGAACAATAATTTCAATGGATTGACAGAGGTTAATTTAATTAATTAATTAATTTAGGTTATTTTAATTAACCTCTAACAATCCATTGAAATTGTTATTAGCCACACATGACAGGTATTTCAAGCTGCCGCCCCCACTCCCTTATCTAAGCGTTTTCCCAGTTACATCCTCAACTGCGATGCGTCATGCCCAGCTTGCGTTAACTACTGCGCTAGGTAGACCATCAGCTGCCTAAAGACATCACGCGCAAATTAACAACTCCTGTTCCTGCAGAACAACTCCAGAAGGTTGAAGGAGATTGTGATATACTGACATATATGCAACATGTGTCATCTCTTTATTAAAAACACCTGGAGATTAAACTCCACAAAAAACTGCCTTTGAAATGTTCTAGCCGTGATAATTTGTATGTTGGTTAATTGTGTTTGTTTCAGTTCCACGCCCTATACTTCTTATCGTATCTGCTGGCGATAGTGGGGGTGTTTCTGTTCAGCGCGCGGCCGCACCACCCCCCGCCGCCCCCCGCCCCTCTAGAGCGCCTGCCGCAGCTGGTCAGTGACGCGCAGCAGTCGCAGGACAACGTCTCGCTGTAAGTGCTCAAAATAACTCTCGTCCGGATAGGTTATTTTTTATTCCAGCAATTTACCATATGTGTAGGTAGACCCACCTAGCTACCATATGTCCAACACTAAATTTCCCATTTCTATTTTTATTTAATATCTATTTATTTATTTGACAGAATGGTGGCCCATAAATTGATTCGTAAGGCACAAGACCGAGATGGATGGCGTGCATTGAAAGATGCTTATACTAAACCCAGCAGTGGGATATAGAAGGCTGTCGATAATGATGATAATCGATTTATATTTCTATTTGATACAACTCGGTAACAGCTTTACTCCATCTACCATAGTTCCTTCAATATCATCATTGCAGTCGTACTTAGTCCACTGCTGACAAAGACCTCTCCCAAGGATTATTCGTTCCATGGGAGGATATTGCCATACTCACCACGTTTGGCAGGCGAGTTTGCGAGCGCAGTTTCTTTGGCTTCTTGTGCTTCCAACGCTGAATCAATTTTAAGCTGGGAAAGAATAGGAATTTGATGAATTTGGAAAGGTAATGAAGGTATTGGAATAATACTTACTTGGATAAATAGGGGAAAAGCAAGTGTCAGCTCGGGGGGCCGGGCGCGCGTACCCAATGCTATACCTCATCATCATCATTTCGAGTAGGTGTCACAGTCAATCGACCATGCACACCCTGGTGTCAGAGTTCTTCGGAACCGTCTCTCGGCCTCTGACGTGGTTCCTTTAACGACTACCAGATGGCAGCCGGGACCACCGGCTTTACGTGCCTTCCGAAGCACGGAATCATCCTTATTATCAGACAATCAGGTGATTCAAGCCTGCAATGTCACAACTAAACAAAGTATGCTTCCGGTGGGAATCAAACCCACGACTCCCGGGTCAACAGGCAAACGCCTTAACCACTGGACCACGGAGGCTGTCAAATGCTATACCTGCAACCACCGGACAGGCATTTGAGGCAGAACCCCTGATCTTGTTCCTTCAATATGTTTGTAAGTAATTATTTTTATTTTACAGAGAATATACAGTCCCCACGTTGGACTGCATACCGATAGAAGGTCTGGAGCCTCCGATGAGTCGGGACACGACCTTCACGTCGTTCCTCGGGGGCCCCAATGTCCCTAATGGCAGCATCCCATACCACTCTAATGGTACACAAAACACGAAAGACCCGTGTTAATGTAGATTCTAGATATCTTACATAGACTATATGATTCGGCCAGCGGATGTAGGCGTTTGATGATATTGTACGAGATGCTGTGCGAGAAACGACTTTGATTTCATGTTTATGTTTACAAGAATCGCTTGGTTAAAGCAATAAGATTGTACAGTTTATGTAGAAAAAGGCATTTAATATGATTTAAATGTAAACTTTATTGCCACGCGTGTAATTAAAGGCCTTTTCGGTACCATACTTAATTAACAGAGGCGCCAACTAGTCAGTAAAAGACGAAGCCTTAATTAATGACTGATGTGATGAGATTCTCATTATTTATTGGCTAATGAACAATTCAGTACCTTTTTTCTCGTTTTTGTATTTCAATAACACCTCGAAAATTCTGTTTGAGCTAAAATAAAAATGTAGCGACTTTACTAATCGTATGGTGTGAATAGTGCTCAAGGACAGAAGACCCTTAACCAGGTGATAATATATATAAAGCTCACTTTAAATTGAACCTTCTATTCTAAACATATGGTTCAAAACCTAAGAAATTGTTTACCTGCGAGGCCTGTTAAGGGTTAACCCCAACGCACACGTCCGCTGTGCGAACCTATTAACGTAAGACTTATTAGAATACTTGGCCGTGGCAATACTTGTATTTATTGTTGAATACTTGACGTATTGAGCAAATCGGGTGTCGGGGCGTATTGTAATTTATTTTTTAAGTACGGTCTGTGGACTGTACAGTCGGTAGTCTATTGGAGGAATCGAAATATTTTCAAAATATAGATAGAGGGTAAACCCACGCAAATTTATCGTTTTGTAGAATTATGTAGGTGAATTATTTTATAGTAAAATTTCATAAATTTTAAACCTTGTTATATGCTCAAAAAGAGATGTGAAATGAATGTGAGGAAGGGCGGAGAGGAGATGGAGCAAAAAGAGCGAGGGGGCCCAGGCGATTGACCGACTCGCCATCCCTACCGTTCCGAAAAATAAAAATGCAACATGGAACACGCTCAGGTGAAATAGAATACTTAGGAAGGAATGTGAATAAAATCGAGATGGAAACCCCAGCGCCCCGACCCGAACTTGCAAAGTAAGCAAAACGATAACTATTAGTAGATAAAATCACCCACCACGGTTGTTAGTTTGTCCCTGTTAGGTCACCTGCACCCTTCATATTTTATATTGTTTGAGATCTATTAGTATAGAGCGACGTATATATCTCATATAAAAACTGTTTAAAATATAAAATTAATTGTCAAAATAGTATTGTATTCTAAAACGTATCTGATGTTTAAAAAAACAATATGACTTACAATGAAATATAACAAAAGTATAGCAGGATCGCTTTTGGTGAATTACTTTTTCTTCCTTTTCATTTCAATTTTTAATTGGTTAGCAATCACTTGTAAGTTACGTTTCATTGCTCGTGCTATTTGTATTTGTGTATTTTCTTAATCATGCATGGAAATAAAAATCCGAATATTATTTGGACAATCTCGTTTGAGATAAATCAACGTTACTGTACTAATCAAATACATGCCAGTAACTGAATGAAAAACCCATATATAATAGCAAGTTTAACGAAAACTTATATTTGTCATGTAATTCAAAAATGGAACGACCGTGCTCCATTAATCCGAAATAATACTACCAGAGGTAACTTTTCACAGGTTTGAATTCGAACTGGTTTTGAAATAAAACGAAAAAATACAAATGATCGTTTTGGCGTTTGATGAATGTGTTTTGTAAGTCACATTATTTGAGAAAATGCCGACGAAACGAAATTTTTTTTTTTAAATCTATGTACATGCCTTAGCCGCACTGAGGCATTCGACGGGCTCAAATGATGTGGTGCCTCGGCATCACCTCGGCCCACACGGTCCTTTCTTTAGCCCATCAATAAGACTTTTGCCGGAGTGCAGTAATGTAGCTACGCCTTGTAATCACACCACAGACTTTTTTGAAAAATTAATGCTTAATTTGTACTCGTATGTAGATTTCTTTATTTACACCTTCTAAAAGCCCGTATTTGGTGAAAAGTTACGTAAACGTTTGTAACAATGCGTAGATCACCGCGAGTGATTATAAACTTGTATTTCAAAAACTTGTTTTTATATATTAATTTACAAGGTAAATCATATTCTTATTCGAAAACAAAGGATGAACCAAGCGGTCCTGTTATGCTAATTGTACCCATGTGACAATATCACATTACCATTGATAGCACAAACCTATAGTCTTAGTCATAAAGTTAACTACTAGTAGCGCACAAATCTAAATAGCTACAAATTAAAACAATATCTTAATATTGTAATCAGTTTATATTTTTAATATTATAATAAACAAGAGACCAGTAAAGTCGAGGAACGAAAACTGCCACATACTCGAATTTTTACTCAATTTTTTAATCGAAATATTACATTTTAGCGATTTGTATGAAATTTTAACATAGTTTCCACGAGAGGAATGTATTGGAATTGTATAAAATTAAATGTAGAAAAATAAAGCATCGTTATAAGCTATTTTATCGATTAATTGGATTTATATTTTGGTCAGAGGAATACTCGTAGCTGTATTTGTACTTGATATTGCAACCAATTAGCGTTTCTGCAGATGATAATTATAAATCTCAATACAATAAAAAAAACAAATTATGGTTATCTATTTACTGTGTACTTAAGAAATACTTACATGCGGGTGAAACTGGTAACAGCGAAGTATAATTTAAAAAAATTGGTTGTCTGTAAAGTTGGTACGGACAATAATTTTACGTCATACATAACGGTGGAAGAGAGATAGATGCGTCACAAGCCGAATGCTAAGGTCGATCGTGCCTCTATCGCTTGTTCCGGGGTCTCGTTTGCACACGGAACGTAACATTTTTCGTGCGTACAGCCGGCGTTTAGCGAATTAAAAGACGTTATCACGTAAATATGGAAAGGAATTTGGACTTCCCGGGCAAATATATCGATCGACTGGTCGATTTTCAAATTGGCTTCGTATTTCGTCGTCAATATCGTGCTTGAACCTTGCATTCTAAACAGCTTAAACTACACCGGAACGGGAACGACGCATGAGCGTTTATGATAGAAAATCGTCGCCTACTTCGGCGGGCGTTTTTTTACCGCGTATTTGTGTATCAGTACGATTAACTATTAAAGCGTACCCAATGAGTATGAGGATTAACATTTTTTACACTGAAAGTGCTCGCCGCGTTCCTGCCATTCCAGTGTAAAGCCAACCCCATCTTAGTTTGCCTTTCAGTTACATATCTTAACCGACCGGAATGTGTTTTTATTAATTCATTTACAAAATAAGTAATTATTTTAAGAAATATTCCTCTGATTAAAGTGATACTTTCAAATGTCTCGTATCAGTTAGCAAGCTGATATATTATTTTTACAAGCTTTTTATTATTGCATTTAGCCATTCATAGTTTATTCAGATTTTATTGATATTTCTTCAAGATTTTGAAGTTGATATTTATGCTTATCTTGTTGACCTGTGTTATATTGAATATGAAGCTCAATTATTAATAATAAGGTTAAATACATTTTAATAGTCCAATTATTGAACCATTACAATTATTTCAATGTAACGTTATTTTATTTTTAAGGAATTTCTAAATTCTCCAGAATGGAGTGGTTGTGTTGGTCGAATACACTTTATATTGATAAAATATCTAGATATAAGCTATTATTGTTGCTGAAAAAGATAAAACATTAAAACCACTAGGTAGATCTAATTGTAGGTTTGTTTTGAACCTTATTAATCCCTAGTGAGTTAGTCCAGTACTATTTATACTTGTTTGTATCCAACTCATAGGACTGTCTTCGAAAATTGTAATGTATTTTAAAATTGGTAAATATACAACATTTTCATGATGGTTGGTTCATTATTTTAAGAAACCTATTCCTGTTTCGCTTGAGTAACAAATAAATATATAGGGACATATCACATAGATTGAGCTAGCCCCACAGTAAGTTGTGAACTTGTGTCGTAGGAAACTAACTTAACGATACTATATTTTATAATAGATTCTTATACAGATAAACATCCAACAAACATCGTTTTTATCATTATCGAACCCGAGAACTCTCCGTGTCGCAGGTTGGCGTTCGCGCTCTTAGGCTGATTTCCGTCACTCCTATTATATTTGTCCAAATGATAACGACTATACACAGATGTACATTGCAACGAAATGCGCGATATCAAAACTCGTATCACAGTGCACGCCGCGCGTCAAAAGCGCGCTGGTCAACGGCGCGTCTCGCCGGCGTTACTCTGAAATCAGCCTTAGACCACTGAGTTACTACCGCTTCTGTATCTATGGTTACAGTAGCGGCGTTAGGGTAGAGCGCACTTCGGCGACCGCCCAGGGCCCTGGATACGGAAGCCCCCCCAAGCAAGGAAGCCACGTTTAGACGTTAGGCCGATGCGGCAGAAAGGTCCCGGCTGTCATCATTAATGGCAGTCGTTAAGCTATGTCAGATGACTTTAGGCAGCTTGAAAAGTCTCGACACCAGTGTTGGCCACTTACGTACACGAAAAACAAACAACCAAGCAAAGGAGAGAACGCAGGACAGTGTGATTCAATCGCATTGCATCCCCCTCTCCCCAATAAGAAGGGGCGCTCGTAGAAATCTCGCCCAGGGCGCCAGTAATACTGAGGCCGGCAATCTGTTATGATGAGGGAGGATATGTTAGAAATTAAAAACCTCAATTATTTTAATTCTTTATTAATTTCAGTTTGCCACAAGACGGTAAAACTAAAACTATGTAGGAGTGCTGTAGGAAGAAAGAGAAGAAATTTTGACGATGAAGTAATAGAACGGTTTGAAGTTGATGTTAAAACGAGATACACATATGAGACAACATTATGTTAATCTCACGTTATAGTATAAGAAACTTGTTAATATAATCCTTGTTATTATACAAACTTAATTGAGGCTACATTTAACTAAGTTCTTCTTATACAGTATCTCATTGCGATGAACCAGTGGAGAGTATCGTTGAAGAGTATAAAAATAAGCAAGATAAATGACACCGATATTTTTGTGAAAAATAGGCCTCATGCCTCTTTAACACATTCTCTATCTTCTATAGTGGATGTCCCCACTTACCCATCTCTGTGATATACTTGTTTATTTACTCAAATCGACAGAACTTTACTAGATCATCAATTCATTGGAAAACAAACTAAACGCAACTATCTAAAATGTTTACCTTACAGGTAATATATTTACAAGTAAGTATAAATACCTCGTGATTTTAACCTAAACTAACAACATAGTTCAGAGGATGACAGCCCTAATAAAATATAGAATTGCAAGAAAAAAACAGAAAATCAAAAAAAAAGACGAAGTCGCCAATCAGCTGGACGAATTTTTATGAAAGGTCATTTTTTTATTTCGTTTTTTACCTTTTTTTCTTGTAATTCTGTATTCCATTAGGGATTCCAGGATTTCAATATAGTTCAGAGATTTAAAATCACGCTGTATGTGTTGCCAAATCAACACGAAACATGACCGATCTTCGGCAGCTGTTCACTAGCGATAGTTGTATTCATTTCAAACCGTCAGAGGATGGAACGCATGGAGCATAAAGCTCTCTACACACCGAAGCTGGCACGGCAGCGTAAACGCGCGGGCGCACACCGCCGCCTGCAGAGGAGTGTATGAAAATGATGCCGCAGGCCTATATGATAGTGTATGATCATACAGTGTTGCCATAACTTTTAGTTAATTCAGCGCCCCCAGCCCATGTAGCATGACCCGCGCGACAACGTTTATCGACTATCGCCGTCTTGTTTTCTGTAATATCAAAGAGCGAGACGTGGATAGTTTATCGCGCCATATAAACGGCGTCGCGGGCGCCATGTTAGGGGGGCAGGGCAGGATTGTTCTATTTTTCGTTGGGCTTTACCGTAACAGAATTTGTCTATAATGCCATTTGAATTATCTATTTACTGAATATAAATTACGATGAGTAGGGCCTGACATGTCTATGGCACGCGCCTACCGGAAACGTATTTAAATTTTGTTACTAAACCACTCGTTACTTGGATTATTTAAGTAGCAAGTGATTTAGTTATTAAACGTGACTTTTTAGTCAACTGTTAATTTTTAATCACCAAAAATGGTTATGACAATTGTTGCTGTAGTTACATAACACAGCTTATCGGACCTGGGGTGCTATTTTAGAACTGGCGACCGCTCGAAACGAATGATATTTGTATGGTAAAATCGTTCGTCTTATGAAGTCACCGTTGAATTTTCAATTCTGTGTACTAAAGGTAAGTAATTTAGAATATTTCATCCTAGTCTGGACAGAAACCCATAGTACTTGTATCCAACGTTTCGTCGCGACCGTGACCAGCTGCCGATAGAAAGGAGCCGGTGTAACTTCGGCAAACATACTAGTTCAAGCTTCATCTTCACTCGCAGACACAGATTTCCGGGAGACTGGTGTTTCAGGTCTGGATCCGTTTCGGGATCCGGACCGTGACCTCGAGCCGGACCGTGAGCGCGAACCGGATCTGGAACGGCTTTTTGACCTCGAACGAGAGCGGGAGCCACTCTTTGAACGGGAACGAGACTTGCTTTTGGACCTGCAATAAATTAAAATGTATGTTATATTAAAAAGCAATAAGTTAAAAAACGGTGAAGTCGGAATTAATGTATGTTTAATTCAATATTTAACTAGTCATCAGGACATCGAAGGCTTATTAATAGGGTCCCGTTTTTACTCTTTAGATACGGCAAGCTAAAAATTAACAAGCTTCCACACGAACCTGGACCGGGACTTCGAACGCGAGCGACTCTTCGACCTCGACCTGCTTTTCGATCGAGACCCGCTCTTCGACCTCGACCGACTCTTCGACCGCGATTTGGACCTGGATTTCGACCGTGAACGGCTCTTGGACCTCGACCGAGACTTGCTTTTGGACCTCGACCGGGACTTGCTCTTGGACCGCGACCGGGACTTGCTCTTTGACCTCGACCGAGACTTGCTCTTGGACCTTGACCGGGACTTGGATCGGCTCTTCGACCTTGAACGGCTCCTTGACCTAGATCCACTCTTGGACCTCGAACGGCTCCTGGACTTGGACTTTGAACGGCTCTTGGATCTGGATTTTGACCTGTAAAGTATTTATTTAAGTGAAAGATTCAGTACTAAGATTTTTAGTTTTGGTAGAGTTCATTTTTGCTAACAGCATGAATGGGTTAGCTCGTCCGGGGAAGCACCACAGCCTCACAGAAAATCGACGTTTGAATAGAAGGTTCACTGTTTTTATGCTTCGTTCGGTGAGTGAGAGAGCCAGGGACCCAAACTTCACCATTACCTACCCCCATGTCCTTCCCCAACTCCCTGAAAGGCCGGCAACGCTCCTGCCATACCCTGGTGTTACAATTATCCATGGGCAGCGACATTGCTGCACTGATCAAATACATGTCAGCAAAGTATTTATATCAAAATCCATAACTGTAGTGTTTTAGCGGCCAGAAAATTTACTATGAAACTCATATCTGTTGTGTAATTTGAAAAATGACGACTGGTTTGCTCCAAAAAGCCGGAGATAATTTTTCAAAGGTTTTATTTCAAATTGGAACTGGCTTACACATAAAAAGAAAAAAAATCAAATGGAACATCGCTTAAAGTGTTGTAAGTAAATTTTATACTACTTTGTTTGAATTTCCGCACATTATTTGAGAAAAGTACTATACAAGCCTTGGCCGCAATGATGCAATCGATGTGGTTCGGAGGCAAACTGTCTTATTACCTATTGCTATCAGACGCCGACATAATCCTTTCGACTTTGGTGGCCTACTGGATGCGGCTACGTCCGCTGAGACATGCTTCAGAGTTTGATTATGACGTGAATATAGCCTGTTTTGTTTAGTTCTATTACCTATCGCTATCCGAGGCTGACATGATCCTCTTCCTGCCCTTGGTGGCGGGTGCCTCCCGGCTGCCACTGCCGCTGCGGCTACGTCCGCTCCGACTGCGGCTACGAGACTTGCGGGAGTGGTCTGAGTCAGATTCGGACGTGGAGATGGTCTCTTTAGACACGATCTTGGCGCTCTGTTTCGCGCTGAGTTTCTTCTCAGCCGCTTTGGCTGCAGCCTTTTCGCGACGACCGATGCCTTTTTCTCCCTGGTAATTGAAAAGGTATTCATTTACAGCTAATATATCGCTATAATACGCTTAAACCTAGAAAAAGGAAAAAAGGAGCGACAAAAACGGTTCAAATACACTTAAAGATGTTTAGAGTACTTCGATAATATCAACACCGGGAATAACAAGATGAAATTAATTACTTGAAAAATAGAACTAGGTAATGTTATGAATAAAATCACATGTAGGTATCCGCACAGCTAGTTTTGAACTTGTATTGTCAGATTTCAACTCAACGATAATATATTTCAAAATTTCTATAGTCTATATTAAATTATAATATGAAGTACTAGATGTTTTCCTTTGATAATGAAGCTTTCTACAGATGAAGAACTTCCTAAATAGGTTCAATAGTTTTGAATTTATCCATTACAAACAAACACACAACATACTCCTTCTTTATAATATTATTAAAGACATAAGTAATATCGTTGAGTACGAAAATACACAAAATAATATAGCTTATAATAGAGTATCTATAAGCTATATTATGTAGTTACTTTTCTTTAGAATGACGGCTTATAAAGTCGAAGACCCTACAATGATTGTCATGGATCCATTGTCCACAAATGCTCTAGCAGCGTACCTTCTTCCGTCCCCGCTTGCGCGGCGGGTCGCTGTCGGAACCAGAGCCCCGCTCGCGTCGTTTGCGTGACTTGCCTCCTTTCTTGTCTTTGCCCTCGCCCTTCTCGCGTTTCTTCTTGGTCTTTTTCTCGCGTCTAGAAAACGAATAAACATATTACCATGGCTTTATCATCTTTGACGTTTCCACGACGTTTTATACAAACGAGTTGCGCTGCAACTATATACAGAAATTCGAGCTAATAAAAAGTATTTTCGATTATTTAATCTATTTCTACCCTTACTGTCATTGGGCCTACTGCCATCTGAAATGACTTTTGAAACTAAACATGCAGCCTTTGCCAGAGCGCGAGCCACCGGATGAATATGACTTTTTATGCTCCTAAAAAGATTTCGAAAAACAGAAAAGTATTCCAATCGATATCTTAAGTCGCAAAACATAAGGTTTTCATTAGCATAACACGAAAAACCGTTCGTTTTCGCAAAGCATAAACAGTCTGCTTGCGTAGTTTGTGACAACGCAAAGCAAGTTAATTTAATTGAAAACGAATAGATGGCGCGTTTTATTAATTTGTTTTTTATTAAGTAAGGTAGTGTACTTTATAAAGCGTGGTTTTCGCTTGCTTAAAGAACGCAGACTAGTGTATGGTTTAAGTTTAAACCACCTCTTATAATATTATTATTATTAATAGCCTTTTAAATCACACTGCTGGGCAAAGGCCTCCCTCTCTACTTTCCACTCCTCTCTGTTCCGAGCTTTGGTAGTTAAAGAAAATCTTACCCGTCCTCCCCCCCTCTGGGCGCGTCGCTGGCACTGCCCGAGTCGGACACGTACTCGTCGCGCCGGCGCCCGCGGCCGCCCCCTTTGGACTTGCCCTCGGGCGGCATGTCGGCAAACAACAACGCATTCTTCGTCTTCTCTTTGTACTCTTGTCGCTTTTGCAGCATCTCCACTGTGCTCTTCTGTTGTTCTTCCTCGCGACGACGACGCTCGTCTTCCTGTCAATATTCATTATTTTTGTAAATGACAATCCGATTAAAAACAACGTCCTTATAATCATCAGCTTTCGACATTCTCTCTCTTCTTTATTTTTGTTTAATTTTTATTTAATTTTTTACTTTTTACTTTGTTTTATTATGTCTATGTTTTATTTTATGGACAGGTATCACGGAACACTAGCGGCGTGATGTTATTCAGGTACATCACCGCCTAATGCTGAGGGACCCCTTTAGGTGCTTTGTTTTGTAAAATGTTAGAAATAAGTATTGTTTGTTTTATTTGCCTGCAAATAAATTATTTTTCTTTTCTTTCTTTCTACGACCAGTGGGTCGTAGAAAGAAAGAAAAGGAAACATAAACAGCTAGCGAGCTGTTTATGTTTTTAGGTTTTGCATGCTCAAAACATAAAGCAGCATCATAAAATTGTTGTTTACGCAATCTAACTTGCAGAGCGAATTCGTAGCCAAGTTGTCGTCTCGCTCTAACCACGTGTCATTGCGCTACAAGAGCAGATCAGCAAAGTTCAGGCTTCCTACACACCTGGTTCGTAGCACTGTCATTCGTAGCACACTCCGTCGCAGCGCGCTCGTTCGTAGCCGATAGGCAGAATGGAGAGAGGTCTATCTACACAGTAGCCTACACAGTACAGTAACGAGCATTGATATGTATACACATCGGTTCTTAAGTCAATGTGATAAGGTCTAAAATGGAATACTGTGTAAGCATTAACTTTAAAACCCTTATAAAATTACCTATCTATCTTGCTTCCGTTCCCCCCTACATATTTCCTTTTTTGCCGTCGGCGGCCTGTGATTGGTCGCCCGAAGAGTCAAAAAAATATGGCGTTCGAGTCTTGTGGAGCGCGTCGCTTGCGCTGATAAAATAACTAAAAATAACGTCTCCTAAGAGCTTCGCTGGCCGAAAACAACCCGTGCGTATGTGTTGGTGTACCACTAGTGTCAGAAGTAAGAAAAGGAATACAGTTCAAGCCCGGGAAATTGCTAGGCAGCCGCCACGAGGCCTGCCGCCGGCGATTTCTTCCCAGAGCCCTGTCCACCTGGATCCAAGGTTAGTGCTTACTGTTTCTCTTGCTGTGATTCTGGGGTTGATCGGAGAGTGCAGTGACTCTTTCAGGAAGACGCAACAAATACAATTATATATATCAATGCTCATGACTATGCCTACCAAATGTTGAGTGAATAAATCGTACCTGCTGCCTACGGAAGGCCTCTCTTTGTTCACGCTGCCTGTCACGTAGCGTGACTTCTTCATCATGTTGCCGTCTCGCTCTGGCTACGTGCCACTGCGCTTGTGAGAGCAGGTCAGCACATGTCCTGGCTTCGTTGGCAGCGGCGGCGGGCTCGTAGCGAGCGCGCTCTGCTCCTTCGCCCGCACCCTCGGTAGACGATAGACGCTGGAAGTACCTGCAGCGGACACAATATTATTATAATATTGCAAAAAAAGAACAATGGGACTGAACTTTTGGTCTACAGCGTTAGGCGCATACACATGGGTTTAAGGTTGTAGACTCGCATAGTTCTCATAAACATGAGAGTTACAGTGAAATAATGCCACAAACCACAAAATTAATATAGCACTAACGTATAGAACGGATAGCCGTTCTGTACGTTACAAGACAAATGTCAACTTAGTCTACCTGCGACCATGAAAACTGTAAAGTTTCCGAAACGTGTAAAAATAATGTAATATACGCGATAATACCGTATTAAAGTGATTTTATTTAAAATCCGATTGTTCATCCTTTACCTTTACGCCTGAACGTTCGAGCCGTATTAAACCACAGAGTGAGCCATCCTTCTAGCATTAAGATCAAAGAGTTACCTATGCGACACCTGTAGTTCATGCACGGCCCTCAGCACCACGTCAAGGTCCGACCGCTCGTCCTTGAGCACGAGCGCGGCGCGGCGCCGCAGCGTGAGCACCGTGTTGTACCACAGAGCCCACTTCTAGCACTAAGATCGAAGAGTTACCTATGCGACACCTGTAGTTCATGCACGGCCCTCAGCACCACGTCAAGGTCCGACCGCTCGTCCTTGAGCACGAGCGCGGCGCGGCGCCGCAGCGTGAGCGCCGTGTTGTACCACAGAGCCCACTTCTAGCACTAAGATCGAAGAGTTACCTATGCGACACCTGTAGTTCATGCACGGCCCTCAGCACCACGTCAAGGTCCGACCGCTCGTCCTTGAGCACGAGCGCGGCGCGGCGCCGCAGCGTGAGCGCCGTGTTGTACCACAGAGCCCACTTCTAGCACTAAGATAAAAGAGTTACCTATGCGACACCTGTAGTTCATGCACGGCCCTCAGCACCACGTCAAGGTCCGACCGCTCGTCCTTGAGCACGAGCGCGGGGCGGCGCCGCAGCGTGAGCGCCGTGTTGTACCACAGAGCCCACTTCTAGCACTAAGATCAAAGAGTTACCTATGCGACACCTGTAGTTCATGCACGGCCCTCAGCACCACGTCAAGGTCCGACCGCTCGTCCTTGAGCACGAGCGCGGCGCGGCGCCGCAGCGTGAGCGCCGTGTTGTACCACAGAGCCCACTTCTAGCACTAAGATCAAAGAGTTACCTATGCGACACCTGTAGTTCATGCACGGCCCTCAGCACCACGTCAAGGTCCGACCGC
Source organism: Elegia similella (assembly GCA_947532085.1). Classification (NCBI taxonomy): domain Eukaryota; kingdom Metazoa; phylum Arthropoda; class Insecta; order Lepidoptera; family Pyralidae; genus Elegia; species Elegia similella. The sequence goes on from OX383936.1 coordinate 21,590,912, forward strand.
TCGTCCTTGAGCACGAGCGCGGCGCGGCGCCGCAGCGTGAGCGCCGTGTTGTACCACAGAGCCCACTTCTAGCACTAAGATCAAAGAGTTACCTATGCGACACCTGTAGTTCATGCACGGCCCTCAGCACCACGTCAAGGTCCGACCGCTCGTCCTTGAGCACGAGCGCGGCGCGGCGCCGCAGCGTGAGCGCCGTGTTGTACCACAGAGCCAACTTCTAGCACTAAGATCGAAGAGTTACCTATGCGACACCTGTAGTTCATGCACGGCCCTCAGCACCACGTCAAGGTCCGACCGCTCGTCCTTGAGCACGAGCGCGGCGCGGCGCCGCAGCGTGAGCGCCGTGTTGTACCACAGAGCCAACTTCTAGCACTAAGATCGAAGAGTTACCTATGCGACACCTGTAGTTCATGCACGGCCCTCAGCACCACGTCAAGGTCCGACCGCTCGTCCTTGAGCACGAGCGCGGCGCGGCGCCGCAGCGTGAGCGCCGTGTTGTACCACAGAGCCAACTTCTAGCACTAAGATCGAAGAGTTACCTATGCGACACCTGTAGTTCATGCACGGCCCTCAGCACCACGTCAAGGTCCGACCGCTCGTCCTTGAGCACGAGCGCGGCGCGGCGCCGGAGCGTGAGCGCCGTGTTGTACCACAGAGCCAACTTCTAGCACTAAGATCGAAGAGTTACCTATGCGACACCTGTAGTTCATGCACGACCCTCAGCACCACGTCAAGGTCCGACCGCTCGTCCTTGAGCACGAGCGCGGCGCGGCGCCGCAGCGTGAGCGCCGTGTTGTACCACAGAGCCAACTTCTAGCACTAAGATCGAAGAGTTACCTATGCGACACCTGTAGTTCATGCACGGCCCTCAGCACCACGTCAAGGTCCGACCGCTCGTCCTTGAGCACGAGCGCGGCGCGGCGCCGGAGCGTGAGCGCAGTGTTGTACCACAGAGCCAACTTCTAGCACTAAGATCGAAGAGTTACCTATGCGACACCTGTAGTTCATGCACGGCCCTCAGCACCACGTCAAGGTCCGACCGCTCGTCCTTGAGCACGAGCGCGGCGCGGCGCCGCAGCGTGAGCGCCGTGTTGTACCACAGAGCCAACTTCTAGCACTAAGATCGAAGAGTTACCTATGCGACACCTGTAGTTCATGCACGGCCCTCAGCACCACGTCAAGGTCCGACCGCTCGTCCTTGAGCACGAGCGCGGCGCGGCGCCGCAGCGTGAGCGCCGTGTTGTACCACAGAGCCAACTTCTAGCACTAAGATCGAAGAGTTACCTATGCGACACCTGTAGTTCATGCACGGCCCTCAGCACCACGTCAAGGTCCGACCGCTCGTCCTTGAGCACGAGCGCGGCGCGGCGCCGCAGCGTGAGCGCCGTGTTGTACCACAGAGCCAACTTCTAGCACTAAGATCGAAGAGTTACCTATGCGACACCTGTAGTTCATGCACGGCCCTCAGCACCACGTCAAGGTCCGACCGCTCGTCCTTGAGCACGAGCGCGGCGCGGCGCCGCAGCGTGAGCGCCGTGTTGTACCACAGAGCCAACTTCTAGCACTAAGATCGAAGAGTTACCTATGCGACACCTGTAGTTTATGCACGGCCCTCAGCACCACGTCAAGGTCCGACCGCTCGTCCTTGAGCACGAGCGCGGCGTGGCGCCGCAGCGTGAGCGCCGTGTTGTACCACAGAGCCAACTTCTAGCACTAAGATCGAAGAGTTACCTATGCGACACCTGTAGTTCATGCACGACCCTCAGCACCACGTCAAGGTCCGACCGCTCGTCCTTGAGCACGAGCGCGGCGCGGCGCCGGAGCGTGAGCGCCGTGTTGTACCACAGAGCCAACTTCTAGCACTAAGATCGAAGAGTTACCTATGCGACACCTGTAGTTCATGCACGGCCCTCAGCACCACGTCAAGGTCCGACCGCTCGTCCTTGAGCACGAGCGCGGCGCGGCGCCGCAGCGTGAGCGCCGTGTTGTACCACAGAGCCAACTTCTAGCACTAAGATCGAAGAGTTACCTATGCGACACCTGTAGTTCATGCACGGCCCTCAGCACCACGTCAAGGTCCGACCGCTCGTCCTTGAGCACGAGCGCGGCGCGGCGCCGCAGCGTGAGCGCCGTGTTGTACCACAGAGCCAACTTCTAGCACTAAGATCGAAGAGTTACCTATGCGACACCTGTAGTTCATGCACGGCCCTCAGCACCACGTCAAGGTCCGACCGCTCGTCCTTGAGCACGAGCGCGGCGCGGCGCCGCAGCGTGAGCGCCGTGTTGTAGAGCAGCGCGGCGTCATGTGGCGCGACGCGGCGTGCTCGCAGGAGCGCGGCGCGCGCGGCCGGCGCGCGGCCCGCCAGGCTGTGCGCGCGACCCACCCACGTCAGCCACTCCACGTCGTGGTGTTGGCGGAACTTGCGGATGCAGTTCTCGTACTGCGCCACAAATACAGTATGATAGTAGGACGCGGCGGGGTGTGTCGTAATGAAAACACTTATTTGTTGGAGTACTGGTCTCCCAACTTGAACTGATTTATTGTGGTTTCTACAGATGCTTATATACTATGTGTTTACGTAAATAGATACGTCACATGACCTTTACTTAATCTAGTACATATTTTACAAGATAACATCGAACAAAGGGTTTATTGCGATCATCCTGACGAGCCAGTGACGCGTGACGTCACGTGCTACGTCATGCACTATGTTGGAGGATCGAAATGATCGTAGCTGTGATAGTTGCCTGTCGTCACACACTACAACAGACACATTTAAATTAGTTTTGGTCGGTCACTTAATAAGGTCAGTCTTCCTCGACTACCACCAACAAATCACTTAATAAGGTCAGGGCGTCTGCCTTATAATATATACATACTCCGTACCATACACAACGAGTATGCAAAATATTAATGAAGATCAGTTCAGTAGATAGGGCGTGAAGGCGTAACAAACAAACAAATTAACTCACTTTCGCATTTATAATGTTAGTTAGACTTAGGATTCGTGTGTGCAAAATTAGTAGATGGTAACAACGCAAGAGCCTAACATAATACTTTTATGTATTATTCAAATCCAGTGTGAAACGAAAGAGTCTAGAATAGAATCCCAAGCGTAGCAACGTAGCGTATGTAAAATCTTACATAGCTCAATTATTGTTGGCTGTCTATGTATCTTAATTGATTGTGAACAAAAGAAAACTCATACGCAAGATTCCTCACTGTCTTCTTTCGCCGAAAGCTGGTAGAGGTTGATAAAAATTACCATTCATAAATCAAACTGTCCTACAAACTCAAAAAAAAACAGGTCAGGTCGACCTCAGATTAAACCCGGAACCTTTCGGTTATAAATTGCGCTGTAAAACCACTTCGCTGCGCTTCTCCGGCGTCCTGTTATACATTTCCATCCCATTTTACGAAATCACTCCCACAGATTGTATGAAACCGAAAGGAAAGATAACATGTAAAACACCAAAAATATATGATTGAAGGCAGTAAAGGAGAAAACTAAAGCGTCGTTAACTTATAATGAACTATAATGAAAAATTATCAGATATTTCTTACCATCTGAATAGCGTTGATGTACTGTTTCTGCTCAACGTAAATATGGGCAATGTTCATCCATACATCGGGGAAGTCCGCTGTTGCTTCTCGCACTTGGGCGAATATGTCGCGAGCTTCGTTGACACAGCCCTGGAAATAATACTTTCTTAGTACTGAAAATAAAGTAGGCAATCATTTTTATTTTCAGATTTTATAGACAATTTCCATGGAGTAAACAACCATATATACTTACAAACTTCCGCGTTTATAATATTAGTGTAGACAATGAACCATAATTATAAGGCAGAGTCGTATATACTGGTTCAAAAGAAATGTCAAACTGAAGAATGATAACGATCTTTTCTCTCTCTTTGGGTTTTACTTACTCGGCTTTTTTAGGCTACCTAAGCCTGTTAAATTACCTTATGAGCTAGAACACAGCCAATGCCGTTGGCTGCCCAAATATTCTTCGGATCAGTCTTCAGCACCTGCCGGTACATGGTTAGGGCTCTGTCTTGATGCCGCTTCTCACGATCCTTCTCTCGACAAGGTTGGTGCAACGTTTGCAGCCATACATTACCTAAAATTTAAGAAGGCATATAAATAAATAAATAATAAATATATACGGACAAATCACACAGATTGAGCTAGCCCCAAAGTAAGTTCGAGACTTGTGTTATGGGATACTAACTCAACGACCCTATATTTTATAACAAATACATATATAGATACACATCCAAGACCCGGGCCAATCTGAAAAAGATCATTTTCCATCTTGACCTGGCCAGGGATCGAACCTGGTCACTCCGTGTCGCAGGCAGGCGTGTTGACCGCTGCGCCACGGAGCTAGTCAAAATTTAGATAGTGAGAATAAGATTTTTGTGAATCATAACTGAAACATTGGTTCTAAATATACGGACAAAACACAGATTGACCCAGCCCCAAAGTAAGTTCAAGACTTGTGTTATAGGATACTAACTCAACGATACTACATTTTATAATCCCCAGGTCAATCCGAAAAATATAATTTTCCATCTTGACCTGACTGGAGATCGAACCAAGGACCTACGCCGTGACAGCCTGGCATAATGAACACTAGACCATAGGTCGTCCAAGAGGAGGTTCTGATGAGCCGTTGTCATTGTACTGTACATCAACAACTGTTAATCTAGATAGATAATTATTTTTTGATCAGCAGCAATAACTGACATTTTTGCCAAATAACACCTTACCAGACTCTCGGTGTCAGAAAACCCTTATGCCCTGCACCATTCTACCATCGTGGTCCACCATATGTGGTCGATATTCCTGCTCATCGCAATGAGGATTGGCCTACAACGTGTCAGTGGTCACTGCTTATAAAATATTATCCAATGACAGCGGCTTATCGTATCCTAAGACACAGTGCTGCCATCTGGTGGTAAGATGAGAATCAACTGTGCTTATCTGACTTACCGGCTGAGCTGTTCCGTCGAGCCAAGAACAGAGAAGACTGTACCAAGCTGATCGCCAACCTTTACTAGTTGGAGAGGCACCTTAATAAGAAGAAGAATCTGACTTACCAAGAGCAATCAAAGAGTACGCGTCATCAGCAGTCGACGGATTCTGAAGGATTCTCTCAAATTTCTTCTGCCCTGGTCCCCACTCTTGCTGGGCAAGGTGAAGGTTACCAAGAAGAGACCAAGTGTCAGGGTGTTCCGTGTTGACCTTCAGAGCCTCTTTGAACCAATCGGACGCTTCGTAGATTTGACCTTTATCTCTGGCCATGCAACCTAACCTGTTGGACGAACACGAAACACATAAAATATTTACTGCTAACAATCATAGACTAATATCATAAAGAGGATAGATTTGTGTGTTTGTAATGGATAAACTCAAAAACTACTAGACCTTTTTTCAAAATTCTTTCACCAAAACAAAAGTGTATTGTCAGCAATTTTCATACTTTTTTTATGACATAAAAATTAGGGATCCATCCCAAAATTGTATTAAAGTATCCTAAGGTACCATTTCCCAAAAATGTAATTACTGTACCAGTGTTGCAAAAACTATTGATGTCTCTGACATCTAAGCGAGTTTCCAGTCAAATTTTCATCTGAGATTCTTCGGGATCTGGGGCCAGGGGTCTGGACTCCAGATAGATTTAATGATAAATTGATGTCTCAGTCATCTAAACATGTTTCTGGTTACTTCCTCAACTGAGATGCTTTGGGATTTGGGGTCCGGAGAGGGGGGGGGAGTGTGATAAATTGATTTCCCTGTTATTTAAGCGAGTTCCTGGTTACATCCTCCCCTAAGATGCTTCGGAATCCGGTGTCTGGAGCCGGGGGTCGGCCCTGGGGCCTGAATAGACTGTATGATAAAACCAAAGCCGGAAAAAGTCGCGGGTAGTAGCAAATTTTTAACAAAGCATTGGTGTTCCACAAGGCTCTGTCTTAGGCCCTTTACTATTCATTACAGATGTTACTGTCCACTATCTTTCTGCGCCTTGTTGTAAATCCATAGAACTTCTTAGGAGCACGCTAAATTGTACGTTATTGCAGAAGTAATAACGTTGATATTACCTCAGATAGCAATCAATATAGTTGGGATGCTCTTTCAAAATGTCTTTGTATAGTTTCTCAGCCTTGTTGTAGATGCACAGAGCTTCATTGAGGCGAGCCAAGTTGTACATCGTGGTGACAGCGATTGAGTTGTAGTACTGCGCGTCAAGAGTTTCGGCATCAGCTTTCTCCCTAAAAGTATTGATGAACAATAAATAAATAAATATATACGGACAAATAACACAGATTGAGCTAGCCCCAAAGTAAGTTCAAGACTTGTGTTATGGGATACTAACTCAACGATAATATATTTTATAACAAATACATATATAGATACACATACAATCAAAAACAAATATCAATAAAAAAATTATATATACTGCGTGATTTTGAACCTCAAGACTATATTGAAATTTCTGGAATCAGAATCCCTAATGGAATACAGAATTGCAAGAAAAAAGGTCAAACCGAAAAAAAACATTTGACCTTACATAGATATTCATCCAGCTGATTGGTGACTTTGTATGGAAAGCTTTTTTTTTTCGATTTTCACCTTTTTTGCTTGCAATTCTATTTTTCATTAGGGATTTTAATCACGCGGTATATAGTGTGTTATTTAACCACAACTATTTCCTTGAATGAGTAATACAGTCCGTCTAAATTAACAACAAATAATTAAATAAAACTTTAACTATGGGTCAATTCTGGGAATTCGAAAAGTCGACATTTTCATACAAATGTGGCCGGCTCGTCAATTTGTATGAGATTGTCGAATTTTTTAGTTTCCATCATGAGTTTGAATGTCGGGGTTAATTAAGAACGCAGTATGCATGAAGCAAAATAAATTTCTAACATTGCTTAATATATGATATTTATATTTTTGTTGTCAATTATTATCTGATATTGTTCCCCAGCTTGGAAATCTATGTGATGGCCAGCAGCATTGGAAGCACAAAAAAACAAAGAAAATGCGCGCGCCAACCCGCCTGCCAAGCGTGGTGAGAATAGCAATATCATCCTATAGAGCGAAGAATACTTGGCAGAGGCCTTTGTCCAGCTGTGGACTTTTGATGGCTGGGATGACGATTGTTATTGGGTGATCAGCGGTGGAACGTTTCAGGGTGACCACCTGGTGGTAACCTAAAATGGTTACCACCAGGTGGCCGCCCTGGAAGCCCTTATTGCACTGAATCCTAACAAAAACATACCTTTCCAAAGCTTCCTCCAGATATTTCTTAGCATCATGAAGATTCCCCAGTCTGTAGTGTAGGGCTGCTACATTATTGAGTATCTCCGCAGGAATATCGGCATTGACTTTCTCTTTCAATATTTTCATTGCTGTACTGTATGCGTTTAGCGAACCCTGGAAAAGTAGATATTGTGAAACTATAAATCTGAGGTTTCTTGGAAACAGTTTCTTAGAATCAAAATCTGGTGTTGCAGGTGTCCATACATTAGGAGGACCGTATGCCTGTTTACCTTCCTCGTAGTATAAAAAAAACAAGTAGATTTAGGTAAATCTCTTTATTTTTGTATGGAAAAAAATTGAGTCGGGAAAAAACGAACTTATCATTTTCGTAGCTCTATAGCTCCGCTTTTAGAATAAAAGTTTATAAAGTGGTTTTAAAAGTGCTAATACTTCTGCTATGGGTTGGAGTGGATTTGATCACCACCCCTTCATAAACATATGAAGACTTAAAAATCATATAATTCCTCATCTGCATACTGTGTCCCAAAACTCCCAAACCCCAATAGTTTTAAACATTTCCAACCGGGCTGTAAGATTCATATAGATCAGATTTTCGGTCACTTCATCACCACGAGGAGGGTGATGGCCTAGTAAGCATAAATTTAGCGCGCTTACGCATGTTAAGCAACCCTGGGCGCGGTCACCGCTGGGATGGGAGACCGCAAGTGGTATAAAAATATTTCAAGCCCATCCGTGCTTCGGAAGGAACAGTCGGGACCAGATAAAACTAACCCCTCTAACAACAGATTTTAAATTGTAGGGGGGGTCACATTGATCTGCTTCGACTGTACGTTAAGCTGTTGACCCCGGCTGTCATCATTAACGGCAATCGTGAGCTGTCAGATAACTGCAGATTAAAAAACTCCGACAATGATGTTGGCCACTTACACGAAAAACAAACAAACATCACCTGGCATTTGCCAGGTGATGTTTGTTTTGCATTTGCAAAGACTGACCTGCATATCATTCTGCTCCAAAATCTGGGCCAACTCGATCCACGCCTCCACGTCATCCGGGAACTGTTCCGTGACCTTCTTGAGATGTTGCCGAGCGATGTCTCGCTTGGACTGCGACGCCGAGTTCGCGTATAACGATCCCAATATCTTCATTGTCTCGTAGTTTCCTGGCTGCGCTTTTAAAACCTTTTCGAAGCACTGAGCTGCCTATAAGATTACATTAGAAAGTTATAAAAATGTTCTTGAACTTTGAGAATTTTGTTTGAGAATTTGATGAAAGGTTTAGTTACTCGCATTATAGGAGAAATACCGGCCATTGTCCAGCAGAGTACTTCTTACGGCTGTAATGATGATAAGAAGAGTAAAGCACTATATGGGACAACTTACATTTTCAGTGTCGCCTCGGTAAATATACATCTGTCCTAACCCATAATGGGGCAATACAAAGTTCGACGGCGCAAACTGGGTAGCTTGGTAGTAATACTGGAAGGCCTGGTCACAGTCTCCCTGGGCATGGAATGCTCGAGCAAGGTGGTGACAACTTTCCGCTCGCATTGCTTCATTTTCTGTGTTGTGGAACGCATGGAGCGCTAGATGTTGAACCTTGCTGTAGTCCTGGTGAATAATGTAATAGAAAATTAATCTATACATAGTATAAAACAACTATTGTCCTTCTTGTTCTTATCGAGTCGGAGATGGCTATTTAAATGTATTTTGACCAATAGTTGGCCACGCTGACTGCCTTGTCGTTGGCTTCGTTAAGATCTTCATTTGTACAAGAAGTAGGGCAGTTGGGCAGTTGGGACACGACAAAAGGTGGGCCATAAACTGAGTGGCACCACAGTACCACCTGCACACGCAAGGACCTATACAATGCCACTGATAACGCTGTGTCAGTGGCAGAGTTCTGGTTAACACAAATTTTATTCACCCGAGTCGACACTATAAGAAGAAGACGAAGTATAAAACAAAGTCGCTTCAAGCTGTCTGTATGTCCCTATGTAGGCTTAGATCTTTAAAACTACTCAACGGATTTTGATGCGGTTTTTTTTTTATACATAAAGAGTGATTCAAGAGGATGGTTTATATGTACATTACCCCCGTGAGAAGCTATGGTCTGGTCTGGATCTCTAGTATTATATACAACTATTTGTAATAGTTTTATTTGCTATTTTGATATACTTTTATTACCTACGCTCTAGGTCGTACGTACATAGACCTAGGGTCGAGTGTCGCTGGTTCAAGCGCTGCCTGCATGAAATTTTTTCACCATATTTTATTTCTTAATTTAATAACAGTAAAACTGACCAACGGAACTTTTTGTTTGTTTGTTTGTGAGGGGGCTGGGAAGGCGTCTAAAAAATTGTGGTGCTGACGCACGCGCCGAATCGTATCTGGTGCAACGCATATCCCTTGCGATACAACGCGGGAATGCTGCAAGCGTTATGGGCACTTTTGCACCAGGTACAATTCAAGGCGGATTATTTGACTAAACCGGAACTGCCGGTGTAATTTATTGACGAAATGTACACGTGAATGTATTTTATTCGATTGATTTATATGTCATTTGTAAAGTTTATTACAAAATTAAATTGTGAAACCAACGGAATCAAACCAGGAATATACCTCAAAGGGATTTGTGTTCTTTACTACTACATACGCCTTTTCAGCTTATAAATCTAATGCCATCTAGTTTAATGTAGAATTTTGTTCTGGAATGTACTCATAATTCTGCCGTTAGCATAGCGCCCACGACGCCGTTTATATCGCGCATTAAACGATCGGCATCTCACTTTTTATCATTAGGTAAAACATAATAGCGATAGTCGATAAAGTTTTAACGCTCTATTGATATTGACGTCAATTAATAAGTATCTATAGTAGGTAATAGTAATAAGTTGTATGCCAAGAGAAAGCGTTTTTGTGCGCAGGGGTTAACTGCTTCTTTTTCTACATTGTAAGAGCAAGATATCTCTAAAACCAGCATATCTTTTTTTTTTTACTTCGACAGGACTGGCATCCATCCTTATCCTTACTAATATTATAAATGCGAAAGTGAGTTTCTTTGTTTGTTTGTTTGTTACGCTTTCACGCCATAATTACTGAACCGATCATCATGAAATTTTGCATACAAGTTCTCTGGAATACGGAGAAAGACATAGGCTACCTTTTATCCCGGGAAAAAGTACTATTCCCGAGGGATCTACATTGACGCGGGCGGAGCCGCGGGCGAAAGCTAGTAATCTATAAAAATGCTATATTTTAATAGCATAAGGATGCCAGCTCTTAAAATATTTTGATTTAATTTAAATTTACCATAAATATTTAGCCAGCATTATTCATTATTGCTATTTAAAAAAAAAGCTAGCAGGTATATTAATTGTTAATTTGAAGAAATGTTGTTTGTAAAGATTAAGAAAACACAAGTTGCAAAAATATCAATGAAAATACCTTTTTGAAGAAGAAGTGATTAGCCAAATGATTTAACACCATAGGATTCTTAGGATCTATCGCGTACGCCTTTGACAGCATGATCACAGCCATTTTGTTTGACTCGTTCTCCTGAAGGTTGAGCTTTAGGATAGACAGACCGACTAGTGCGCCCACACATTGGGGGTCCAGCTGAAGGGCCCTTTCAAAAGCCATCCTAAAATAAAAAGGCGAGTAAATAAAAACAGAAAATTACAGGCTATTTCTCAGTGCTTTTATTGAATGATATTGGTAATATTGTAAGAAAACAAGGATTTAGAGACTCATCCACTATAATAGACATAAGGTATATCCTTTTAAAAATTGACGAGATTCCGTTTAATAACCATCATCTTTCAGCCAGTTTTTAACCAACTTCAAAATAAAGGAGCAGGTTATGAATTCGATTGTATTTGTTTTAATGTTTGTTACCTCAGAACTGCGTCTTGTATAAACTGATGTTTGAAACGGTATGCTTTCAAGTTGGTCCCATTAAAATTTCATCACAATCGGTTCAGTAGTTCGATTGAGGTATCGATTGAAGTCTGTTTTTATATGAAAGATTTAAGTGTACTTTTTGAGTATAATTATACACGTTTTCAGCTTAATTTAATCATAGGCCGCCTATACAATAGCAGCTTTGAAAAAATTAAGTATAGACCTTAGTCAGATTTAATTATTTAAATCTGGTACTAATGGCAGACCTGTCTCACTCTCCGTGTCGGTATCGAAAACACCTACGCGCGGCGACCACTTCGAAGCGGTAAAATCGGGCAAATACAGTAAGCGCGTTTGGTCACATGTGTTCACGAACTACATCGAATTATGAATCGTTTACTCAACGCTATAAGAATGAAATTGGCTTGTAATGGATTCTGAAGGTATATAATCGAAAAGGTGTTACGTTCTGACGCCAGCTAAATTACACCGTATCGCTAACTACATTGAGTTGATATTTGTTTGAATACCTTTGCAGAGTGCGACTTCTGCACGTAAGTACTTATTCTGTGCTAATGGTAGACCTGAAATACTCATTTTTCACAAGACGAATATAGTTTGGACATCTTACCTTGCTTTTTCTTGATTATTCAACTTCATAAAGCAATGTCCCATGCCCAAACGTAAAGCTGCTGGGCTATCAGGGTTTGTCCTGAGAGCCTTCTTGTAAAATGCTAGGGCTCCTCTGTAATCCTTGCGGTTGAAAGCTATGCAGGCTTTACCAAGTAAAGAGGGGACATTGTTTGGAGACTGGTTGAGTACAAAGTTGAATTGTGTGTCTGCTTGTTCCATTTTATCTCCTTCCAGTAAGCAGAAGTAGGCTCGCCCAAGGAGATGGTTCTACAACATGATACTTTTGTTTAAGCTTGACTTGAATGTATAGAACATCAAAACATACGTAGATAAATATACCAATCACACTTTACTGTTTTTATCAGTCATTGACGGGAGGAACGCGGCAGTACGCAGGCCTTTTTTTGAAGCGTTAAAACTGGGAAAATCCAGTAGGAACGACGCGCGGTTGGTCACATGTGTTCACCGGTTTCAACGAATTATGAATCGTTTGTTCAGAGCTATAAGAGTCAAATTGGCTTGCAATGGATCCTGTAGGTATCTAAACGAAAAGGTGCTAAATTACACCATATCACTAACTACATTGAGTCGATATGTCTTTGAATACCTTTGCAGAGTGCGACATATATACGTAAGTACTAATTATTCTGTAGTTATACACAAATAGAAATATCTTTCTCTCATCATGTAGAACGTACTGTGGCGTATCTCTCGTCAGTGAGTGAATTCGGTATAGTGTAATAGGGCTTTAATCCTAAAAATAATGTAGTTCTTGAGAAAATGGTGAATAGAATATAGAACATCTTTTTTGATGTGAAACTATAGCGGTGGGTTGGGCCGACTGCTGGAGTGGCGAAGCGTCACCACGGCATATGCCGCCACGCTATACTATTGTATGTATGTAGTACAGTGGCGGAGCAAAATCTAAATTGGGCGTGGGCAAGATACGTTTCGCCACAAGGTCTCGACCTTGTGGCTCCTTTTCGAAAATAGTAGGCTTCCCAAAAAACAAAGATTGCTGCATTATGCGCGAGGCCTCTTTGGACGCGAGGCCGTTTGCTGGCACCCACATCGCCCGCGCCTAGGTACGCCACTAATGTAGTATAATGTATGTGCAAAATAATTTCAATGTTTCACATCTGCCAGTAGATCAGGGGTACTACTTTTGAAAGTGTGACACTCGTCTTCAATCGATTTTTGTATGGAAACTTCGCTCGTATACGAACGGCGTCATTTCAAAAATAGCACTCCAGCGATGGCTCACTTTTTTTGTCATTTACCTGATCATACATGATAATTTTGTCCGCCATTGTGTACAATAGGGTTGCTTTTGTGAACAACTCCTTTTTCTTGTCTTTGGACTTCTCTTTATTTGCCTCCTGTACGTAATATGCGGCCAACATGTCGAGGGCTCGCATCTGATCCCGCTCAAAGTCTCTGTAGTCAATGTTGGCGTCCACTCGGGACGCCTCGAGTATCTTGAGAAAGTCATCGATCTTCTTTTGTTTGTAGTAGGCAAGCTGAAAGTATGTAAAATTATATTTTTTTAAACAACTATACAGATAGCTCCTATTGACCTCTCACTACAGCCTATGGGAGTAATCTATAGAAACGAATGGAGGATTTTTGTCGCCTTCAACTGCAGGTAAATTCATCAAAATCAGTTCAGTAGTTTGATTAAAGTCGGTTTTTTTTGTATGAAAGATTATTCAACCAGATCTTGTACTACGATCTATCATAATTTCAAATTAAAAGGCAGCAACAATCTAATATTTCACTGAACTCTTATCACAATCTCTATAATATTTAAACAGGACTTGATACTTCTGCTATAATTAGACAGGGTTGCTGCCTGACCCTAGGTACTTAATGATGTAATTGTTTTAACCTCTTAACACTAATAATAACAGGATATGTTGGGGTTATACTGTATCAAAGGGTGCTAAAGTTCTTCCGACATACAAAAATTTTGACTAGAAATTATTATATATCCCAAGAACCTGAGCACCATAAAAATATAAATACATCATAAAAATTCTTTATCTTTAAAGAGTTGGCGATGGCAAAACGTGTCATTCCTCCATGAAGATGCTTCAAGTGCCACCTTTCAACCTGCTTACAAATGGTCCTCATAGTGCTGGATAGGGATGGCAACGTCTTTAAAAATGATAGTGAAAGGCAACCCTATTACACCATCATCCACACTCTTCCGTCCCATAATGCTCCTTTATCTACACCTCTATCATCAAGTTCTTAATTCTGTCATACCAAACTGGCCAACAGCACCTAAATGTTCAAAGAGGATAAGCTCAGGGTAGTCTATTTCCTAAATTGGAGATTAATCAACCTAAACCAGGTCTCTGGAGTTGTGTGATGTGGGTAAACCGTTTTGATACTATAATTTTTTACTTTTAGAATTTTGTAGATCTTATTTTATATTTATTATGGACAAAAGAAAAATGTATGTCAGTCAGAAATTTTCAACAATGTAAATATCCAAGTTCTAACATTCAGTTGTGATCTGTTTTTCTTTTAATAAATTATCAGTAGCTTCACCAAAGACCAAACAATTTTTCTTTAAAGTATGTAGTTAGGCTACAAATTAGCTCAGAATATCACAGCAATTTTGTTTTTTCACCTCACGCATGCTTGGTTGATGTAGAACCTAACAGACGCCTAGTTTACGTAGACCAGTTGCTTACTGTCACCATAGTCTTAACCTTCAGTTGTGAGTGAGTTCAATGAATTAAAGTTCTATCGATTCCAATACGTAGAATATCTAAATTAGTGGTGAACTATTGTAAAAAATAGCAAAAAAAAATAGGTTAGATTCACTTACGGCAACATTGATCCAAACATTAAGTTGGGATCTTTCCTGCTGTAATATCCCCAGGACTTCATCTCCAGATGGCAATTGCTCAGGATCTAGCTCAATCACCTTAAAAATGTATAAAATACGTTTACAATAAATATGTAACAACACCTATGACGCGCGACGTGTAAGCAAATACAATCACCTCATCTGTGCTCATCAAGGGAATTTCCAGCGACATGGTGAAATTTTGTGTGCTACTTTCTACATCACAAACACTTTAATACCACAGGGCACTCCGTAAATACTGAGAAATTATACTTCTACACGACGCGTACTTTTCATTACATACACGCCAATTTTTAAGATTTGACATTTGACAGCACACCACGACCACAGATTAGTGAGGAGGACTGAAGGTGACGGAAGGAACCACAGGTTTGTCAGTTTTTTTTTTTACATTTTGACCATCAAACTTCTTTGAGGCAGAAGCTTATTTTAGCCAGTGTCTAGTTATTCTTGTGTCACTGAAATGATGATGATTCGACGGAGCCAATACACTTTTTGGTTTTGCTTGTTGACGTGATAACGTCTTAAAGCGATCGATGAAAACCGGCTGCATGCTCGAAAAATATCACTGTTTTTCGAGCGTGCAGCCGGTTGATTTGCAAAACAATCCAAAACAAAAACCGTGCAGTCCGCCGAAATTACTTCCAAGAACTCCTTTGCAAAACTATTTTTGGTTGGTTTAGTATTTGGACTTTGCTTTACGCATGAACTTACAAAGCGAATTAATGGTATATTTAGGCCAGTATCAAGTATAATGGAGTTTCTCGCGCTTTTTCATAGTCTTCTATTTCACTATCCAGCCCATCATTCGCTGTACATTGCTGTTTAATTCACAAAAGAACATGAGAGTATTCCATTCAACGCAGCTATGTACAGTGAAACTCAGCTGTGTACCTACAGCAAAAATCGCAGCGAGGGTCCCACAAACTATTAAGGGATACTAGAGGGCCCTTCGGAGGAGGAGGAGTATTACCTACGTGCCATACCGTAGATAAGATAACCCCTGGCCAGTGTTGCCAACTCAGTAGATTTTCCACTAGTTCTGGTGGTCTAGATTATCCTTTCAGCGGGAAATATTGGATTTAGTGGCTAGTAGATTTTTCTTGTTGCGTTGATTGCTTCAGTTAGTGGTAAAGTACCATAACAACTACAAACCACTAGATTTGCATAAATAGCTGAAAAAAAGTAACAAAAACATATTCTGAACTAAGAATCTAACTACGAACTAAGAATGTTGTGTAGGCAACACAACAAAACTAAGGTGCTGGTTTACGGAAATTCCCTGAAACATTAAGTAAATTTCTTGAATAATTTTCATTATGGATTTATTAATATGGCTACTAGGTTAAGTTTGATTTGATTCAAAGGGTTAATGTATTTCAATTCATGTTCAAATTCATTTTTATAAAAAATTTGAACAAAGGAAATTTTATCTTCACTAACTGAAAATGCAAATTAAAGTGATTCTTCTGAAGATGATCTGATGATTTACCTAGCTATTAGTTGTATATGATGTGATTAAAAAATAAATAGCTGTTTTATTTTTAAATAAAATTTAGGGGCACGGCGATTAGCACTAAGTTAGTTGACTAAAATTAGTAGATTTCTAGTGGTTAGCGAGACCGAATAAATTATTGGGTCTCGCAAACCACCAGAAATCTATCTCAGAATAGGTTTAGTGGTTTACTGGTGGGTGGTCAACCAGTAACAAATCAAAAAAAGCAGTCCATGTACATTTCCAAATTTCGGGGAAAATATTTCCCAACCTGTTCTTCTTCTTTTCTTAGTTTATGGCTCCATCGTTCAGCCAAACGATGATTTTGCCATTGTCAAGGTTGGAGATGACACAACAAACTATTACAGGCAATTGATCGGTACAGGAGCTTAGTGTAACCTAAAACAAACACAACACAAATAAGTTAGTAGTAGTGTTAGTAAACTATAGCTACATAAGATCAATTGATCAGTAAGAGAAGATTAGTAAGAGAAGGTGAGACCAAACAATTAAGGAATTAGGAAAATGATAATAATGGGAAAGGGAGTGGGCAGTATATATATAAAATAAGTTTATAAGTAAATATTATTATTTTTTATAAATTTAGCTAAGACATTTACAAACGAAGAAAATATTAAAGTTAGTAAGAAAGAGATATTGACTGGACGTGGAATATTACAAGGAAGTGAGTCGTACAGAGACACAGACAACTTGGGACATTCAAAAAAGAGGTGTTCCAGGGTACCCTCGTCCAGGCCACACTCACACAGCGAACTGTCTTTAACTCTGATTTTTGCTAGAAATACCGGAGAGCATACATGTCCTAGGCGTAATCGAATAATTGCCGATGTAGGGTGTTTATGGAGATTTCGGTATTTATAAAACCAGGGTTTTACGGGGATATCTGGTTGGATTTTAAAATAATGTTTTGCTGCACGTGTGCCGTTAGAATCCCAAAACGAATTCCAGTCCTTTTTAAGACGAGTGTGAGCGGTTAATCTGAGGTCCCGTGAAAGGCAAAATAAGTATTTGTCAGAGCCCTGTTGAATAGCGTCTTTGGCGAATGCGTCTACTGTTTCATTACCAAGTATACCAGCATGACCCGGTATCCAAGCTATGGCTACCTCGATTCCAGCCTCATGACATCTATACAAAGTGTCTCGAGTAGACAAAGAGATGGAGAAGTTGTCTTTAGCGTGAAATGGGAGCTTAACTAGATCCTGGAGGCTACTTTTAGAATCCGAAAGGATGAGAGTTTTGTTTAAGCAGTGGGTTTCTACAAACGTAGCTGCTTCTAGTAAGGCGATAGCCTCCCCAGAGAATACAGAACAATATGGGGGACATTTAAAGCTTAGGAGAACACTATATTTGGGTATCCATACGGCTATGCCAACATTACCTTCCTCTGACAACTTGGAGGCATCTGTATATATAAGAAGCCAGTCCGTCCATTTTTCCTCTATAATTTGGTTAAATTGTTTGTTTGCTTCAAATGAATATTTATTAACTCCAAAGTCTAAAATTATATGGGGGTGAAAAATAAGGGCTGAAAATGTTGTGTGGTATAGTGGATGACTTGTAAATTGTTGTACTGGTAAATCAAGGTTTTTATACTTTTGATAGCTTTTAAGAAGCGGGGAGGGGTCTTTATATATCCAGTAGTTTGTAGTGTTAAGGGTTTCAGAAAGAGAATCAAGGATGTTTATAAGAGGGTGGGTAGAATTTTGAACCACTTTATAGAAGAAACGATCTGCCAGATATTGTCTCCGGAGACGAAGAGGAGGTTCCAGACATTCAGCTTGTAGGGCCAGGGTAGGGGAAGATTTCATGGCTCCGGTGACAGTGCGTAGACATTTGGACTGGATTTTATCGAGTTTTGCGAGGGCTAGCTTACTACAAGGTTCTAGCAGGAAACAACCATAGTCAAAGTGACTCCGTACTATAGCCTTATAAAGTAGTAGTTGGCTATATGGGTGCGAACCCCAGCGAACGCCTGATAATGCCCGAAGGACATTCACGCCCTTTTCAGCTTTCTGTGACACAAAATTTAGATGTGGCATGCCAGTCATTTTGGAGTCCAAATAGACTCCTAAAAATTTTATCTTGTCTTCAAATTTGATGGGGGTATCATTAACAGAGAGATTTATAGGAGGAATAGATCTTTTACGTGAGAAGACTACTGCACGGCACTTATTTATAGAGAGTGAGAGTCCATGTCTATCTAGCCAGTCATTTAAGTAGTACAGAGCTGAATTCAAACGCAAGGATATATCCTCAAATTTTTCTGCTTGTGCATAAATGGCAATATCATCAGCATATTGTAAAACTTCACAGAAGCTGGAAACGGTGAGGTCAAGGTCGTAGGTGTATATATTGTAGAGGATAGGACTGAGAACCGAACCTTGAGGAAGACCTTTCCAAATTTTACGAGGCGGGATAAGGTTGCCGTTGACTCGGACAGAGATAGAACGAGACATGAATAGGTTGCAGATAGCATTTATGAGTCTCTCCGGAATGCTCAGCTGTAGCATTTTTTGCCTGAGCAGTGGGAGCAGGACATTGTCATAAGCAGATGCTATGTCTAAAAATATTCCAATAATATTTTCATTTTTAGAAAAAGCTAACCTAATCGTTGAACTCAGTATGCTAAGACTGTCAACAGTGCCTTTGGAGCGTCGAAAACCAAACTGTGATTTCGATAGAAGGTTTCTATTCTCTACTATCCACTCGAGACGGTTTTTTATGAGGTGCTCCATGATTTTGACTATTACTGAGCTTAGGGCAATAGGTCTGTAAGAAGAAGGGTCTGAAGGATCCTTCCCTGGTTTTATAATTGGAATTATTATTTGGGTTTTCCAGGATTCGGGGATATTTCCATACAGGAAGAAGGAATTTATAATATTGAGAAGATATCTTTTAGTAGAAGAAGAAGCTTTACAGATAAAGGAGTATGGGATTCCATCCAAGCCTGGAGCCGAGTCCTTTAAATGGTCTAAGGCACTGGATAGTTCTGCAAATGAGAATTCTTCATTCATCATGTCGGAAGAGACATGGGAATAGAAGGGAGGATGGCAGTCCAAGTTTGGTACAAAAGGTGGAGCTAATCTGTCCACAAATTGGTCCAACCATGGGGATGAGTCATTTGAACTACAGCTACTCTCGTTTAGACTCCTGCGGAAGGATTTAATTTTTTTCCATACCGAAGAGGGATGCGTCCTAGGAGATAAAGTTTCACAATATGTATTCCAACTTGTCTTCTTTTTTTTGGCAAGAAATCTCTTGGTATGGGCACAAACCTTTTTGTAGTTAAGGTAGTTGGACATATTGGTCTCAGAAAGAAACTGATCCTCAGCGTCCTTGCGTTCATTGACACTGATTGTACACTCATGATCCCACCAGGGAGATGACGGGATATTCTTTCTAGGGGGGGACTTAATTGGAATTGTTCTACTAGCGGCTGTGTGAATACAAGCTATGAATTGGTTGTAGGCTGTTTGTGCGTTTAAATTGTTTACATTTGGAAGAATACTTATTTCGTCATCCAATGATTGTGAATATTTAGACCAATCTGTCTGTTGGGTACGGTATTTAAGAAGAGGCTGTATGGGGGGAGAAGGTTTGAAAGAAGAACAAATGGAAGTAATAATAGGCATATGGTCACTCCCAAATGTATTAGGGAGAACATACCAAGAGGTAGAGGGGGCTATGGATGGGGAAACTAATGTAAGGTCTGGAGCGCTCTTTCTCTGAGAAGGGGATGTTCTCCTGGTTGGAGAGCCATCATTTAGAATACACAAATTTTGTGAGTCCAAGAAGTCAAGGAAAACAGGAAGGAAGAGGTCATCATCTTCATAACCCCAGAGGGTACTGTGAATATTAAAGTCGCCAAGAACTATCATGGGTTTGGGGATATTAGAGAAAAAAGAATTTAAATCTGAAATGAGTTGGGAATTAGGGTACGGAATATATACTGATACAAAAGAAATACCTATACAAGTAGCAGCCACCAGATGTAGATCAGGGCTGTGATTAGGTATAGGTATTTGTGAAAAGGTGTAGGAGTTAGAGATGAAAAGAGCACAACCTGCAAACCCGTCATCCCTGTCATCACGAAGACAGGAGTACCCAGGAACTCGAAAACGCGAACCAGGGCACAACCATGTTTCAGAGATGGCAGCAACAACGGGCTTATACTGGTTGAGAAGGGAGAGGAAGTCATGTTTTTTGTGGCGGACACTCTTACAATTCCACTGTAGGAGGTCCTTTTGGGTGTGATCCATCATGGGATACTAGAGTTTGAAGGAGCTGTTGTAGTAAAACATTGACATTGGGCGGTAGTGCATCGGAGAATTTTGAAACTATATTAATAAGGGAGCATACTAAAAGTTCTATAATGTTGTCGTTGGGGGTAAGTTTAGGGGTGGGGCTGGTAGGATTGTCTATCAGAGCACATCCGTTGGGCTGTGATGATCTAGGGGTACTTGTTAAGAAGTTATGAGCTTCATAGTCATATGATTTTCCGAGGGCTGGAGTGGGTTTTGGAGATTTAAATACAGTTTTCCTGTACGATGTTTTCTGTGGAGGATAAAGAGATACATATTCAGGAATCTGGGTACGTGGAGGGGTCATTTGGGGTTGGATGGTAGACTTAGTGGCTGTTATATCAGCATAGGAGGTTTTGGTAGGGGGGAGTCGGCGAGCAGCCTCTGTGTAGCTCACATTTTCCTGAGACATTATCACTTTTATAGATTTTTGCCGTATATGTTCTGGGCATCTACTATCTGTAGCCAGATGTCTTCCACCACACAAAAAGCAGATTGGGTCTTCTTTTTCACATTCATCACCAGTGTGGTTTTGACCACAGGAATAGCAACGGGGTTTTGAACGGCATTGACTTTTAATGTGGCCAAACTTACAGCAATTACGGCACTGGATTGTTGGTAGTTGGTAGATGTCTACATCAAGGGATGTACAATAGCAGTAAACTTTTTCTGGTAGTGACTGCCCAAGAAATGTAAGGACGACAGTGGTTGATGGGACCCAACTTACCCCAGACTCGGTTTTCTTTTTTATGTTTAACCTTCTAGCTCTAATTACTAAACCTGTCCCTCTAGGAACCTCAATTCCATGGAGAAGTTCTTCTAGCGTCCAATCTGTAGGGATATTACGTACAACTCCCATACGGGATATTAAGAATTTGGGTATTATAGCATTTAAATTATTTTCGTTAAGGAATGTATCATTTTTTGTGAAGTTGTTAGCTTCAGAGGCTGTATTAAACGTTACGGCTATTTTGCTTCGGCTAATAGCTTGAATGCCACCTGACGTAATTCCGCCTACCCTAATTTTATAAATTTGTTGTGCGAATTTTAGAACGCGGATTGATAAACCGGCCGTAAAGTGATCTGGTTCTGTACGGCTCACGTGTACTATGTATGGTCCAGGATCGGATTCATCGTATAGGAAGTTGCTGTCTTCCTCGTAACCAGGTCGTATATAAACGGATTGGATTGAATCTGAAGGAGGCGATTGGGCACTTTTGTTTGCCTCTTTTGGGAGCTCGGATTCCGCGAGGCGCTTTGTAGCGCGTAGAATGGACTTTGGTTGTGTGGGCATAGTGGGATTGTCTATTGGAATATCAGGAGGAGAGTTACCTCCCCCATCCGGGGGCTCCTCGTCCATCCTCAATTGGTCAAAACTAAATCACTTACCTTAACACCACCACCAGGACAATACAAACAGAAATTTTAAGAAACACAAAGCACTAAAGTAAAGAGATCGCGATTTTATCCAAAACACCTGTGATCACCAACACAGTGACGGGCAAAAACTCTTTCCCAACCTGGCAACTCATAAGACTCGGCAGTCAACGTCATCACTTTTTGACAGATTGACAATGACATTGACATTGTCATGTGATGAAGCATGGGAATATTGCTTATAAATCCTACATTTGGATTTTTTTTTCAAAAATACATAAAAAATCGAAACTTTGGATAAAAAAAAATTGAAAATATTCTAGAAGTATTTACATTTAAGTAACTTTCGAATGCGTAAATAAAAACCATCACTTCCGGTCTGTAGTATTTTGTCATTTGGTGGGTTTGTAAAAATAAAGTTGGCAGCACTGCCGACCTGTCGGGTTGTTGACATTAGCCATGCAAATAATAATATTGGCCGGCCCGGCGCTGTAGTAGTTAATATATTGATAACAGAGAAAAGTGTTTAAATAGTTTGTTTTTTCATAAAAATATTTCCTGTGAGCCGGAAAACAAAAGGAAATAAAGATGTGCAGCACTGAACAGCGTAAAAGAATAACTTTCAAGCGTACTCGACCAAACCCACTGTTTCAAGAATGGCTCGAAGAACTGCATGAAGAAGCTCAAGCGAAAAACAGTAAATTGGAGCCTATGCTAAAGGAAGCTTTGGATTCTATATCTAAGTACCCTTTACCATTACAATCTGGCGCTGAATGTGCTATTTTAAAAGGATTTGAAAAGAAACTTTGTTTATTCTTGGATAAGAGGTTGGAAGTTTATAACTTTAATAAAAGCTTAAGTAAGGAAGCTGGATCAGATAGTGAAGTCGAATTACATGGAGCTGACAGCAATTCTTTAAGTAAACAAAATGGTTCACTTGTAGTACCTACATCTGTGCCCATCATTTCAATACAAAAAATGAATTCCAAAGAAATAAATGCAATTGTAAAAAATGCTAATTCTAGTACTTACTCATCTCATAAAAAGTCAAGTGTAAAACTAAATAATGAGCCTCTGGAACCAACAGCGTCAACAAAAATAAATAGTCCAGAAGAATTGGATTCACTGCCAAAAACTTCTGCTCGTAACAAACAGCCTAATAAAAAGTCTAGTAGTAAAACTTACAAACCATCATTTAGGTCTGGATGTTATGCTATCCTTGTAGCTTTATTGGAACAGTTTAGAAACGATCCTGAACAACCTTTGTCAAAGCAAGAGTTGATAGAAAAGGCACAGCCTCATTGTGAAGAATCGTTTGTTCGGCCAAAACCTGATACATTTTACACAGCTTGGTCCAACATGAGCCGGCTTATAACTAAGGGCTTAGTTCAGAAAAGTAGGCATAAAAAGAACATCAAATATATGTTGACTGATAAAGGCACACTTTTAGCAAACGAGTTGTTAGAAGAATCTGCCAATATTCCTACTGCCAATGATATAATTTTCAATGATGCCAAAGTAAATACGATAAGGCCACAGGAAGTGCCTGTGGCTAGTAGTAGTAGTTGTAGTAATGAAGCAGCAAGTCAGGAAAAGCATGCTGTCATTAATGGAAAGAAAAAAACAGCAAAGGAACAGGAATGCTCAGAAATCAGTAATGAGCACAGAAATGGAGCAGAAGACTGTATTACAAATAGTCCAAAAGAGTATATAAAACTGAAAGCGGGCAGCTTTGATATTATATTGTTGATTGATAAAAATGAAACATCGGGGTTGGTATAACTTTATATTCATCATCATCAGGTCTTTTTAATCTCCACTCCAGGAGCATGACCCTCTCTGTACTACCGGAGCCATGCTTGGCCAGAGCAGACAGAGGATTTGGCCTACACTCTCCTCGGTGGCCAGACATTATACTAATAACACTAAAATAATAGTAATAGAGGAGCCCGATGGCCCAGTGGGCGTGAGCATTTTTAGCGCTTAGCATGTTAAGCAACCCTGGGCGCGGCCCCTACCTGCATGGGTGACTGCAAGTGGCATTAAAATATCTTGAGCTCCTCCGTGCTTCAGAAGGCATGTTAAGCAGTTGTTTTTAGCTGGCATCATTGATAGCAGTTGTTATGTCAGATGCCTTTAGGCAGTTTGAATCTGACACAAGTGTTGGCCACTTGTACACACAAAATACAAACAGCAATAGTAATAGGAAAGTCATTTTATAATGTTGTCATGTTGTAAAAGTCACTTTTAGGGTTGAGCTGCATCTATTAGCACAGAATCTCATACTCATACTCATATTTTTATTCACATAAAATGTAAAGCCATTACAATTAACCTTCTGGTATTTGTGAACAAATAACTTTTAATGTGTGATTTAATATATTTAAATACACATACATAGTATAGCTTCTTTTTTTTAAATTTAATTTGGGAGTAAAATAGTGGGTGGTGTTAGTAAGCTCATGTAAGTTTCTTAAAAATTTGTATCTTTGATTTTTTCAGGGTAACCAAGAATGATCCAACAGTAGCTCAATTCAACAAATACCCAGCACTTAAACACGAATATCGGAGCTTAAAAGTAGGCGATTTCACTTGGGTAGCCCAAGGCAGGCAGAATAAGGATATAGAACTGGTGATCCCATATGTAATTGAGCGGAAAAGGATGGATGATCTTGGGAACAGTATCAAAGATGGGCGATTCCATGAACAGAAATTTAGACTGAGAAAATGTGGACTGAAGAATGTGATTTATTTAGTGGAGAATTTTGGGAAGAATAAGCATGTGGGACTGCCTATACAATCCCTGATGCAGGCTTTGGCTAATACGAGAGTGCATGATGGATTTAAAGTACATATAACAGACTCTTTGAGTAATACTGTAAGGTTTTTAGCTATGATGAGTAAGAGATTAACTATGGAATATAAGGTGAGCATTTCTAACATTTTTATATGGTACATTTTTATGGTCCCGCCGAGTGGCCAAATCGTGGGCCAATAAAATTTGACATAAATTCAGTCCATCAACACGATAAGAAGAAGAATGGTACACAGACTCAGCAGTAAATTAAATTATTTCATAACTACAATGTTAAAACACCCAATCATAGCTATCAGAATCAGAATCAGAATCTTTATTTGCATAAAATATGGTATAAAAGGTGTTAATATACTTGTTAGTAGCACATATTTTACCAATTCAGGCATGCAAATATATTAAAATAATAAAAATTAATTACACAATTACCTATAAAAAATGTCAATATGTCAAAAAGATTTAAATATAAATTAAATTTTACATAATATTATTAGAAATATAAAAAATAAATTAATTAAATAATTCCTGGACTGAATAATAATTTTTATCTTTTAGCCATGTTGTAAGTCTACGTTTAAATAAATTGTTCGGTAATGATTTAATGTCAATTGGAATATTATAAATTTTTACACACATAAAATTGCACTGTCTTAAGAGTCAATTTTGGATTGTTAATATGCACAAGTCTATGAGGGTCTCTTCTACTTCTAGAATTTCCTTCTGATGCCTTATTGAAAAGGTGAATGTTAAATTTAACAAAACAGGAAATTTCTAGGATGTACAGGCATGGCAGAGGCAAAATACCCAAACTTTTAAACAAAGGTCTACATGGCGTTTGTGGTGCTTTACCACACATGGCACGTACACATTTTTTTTGAACAACAAACAATTTCTTCGCATCTACAGAGTTACCCCAGATAATTAGTCCATAATTAAGATTTTATGCAACGTAACCGTAATACTCTGCTAACAAAGTCGTCATTGCAGATGTATTTCGCAACCTTCTTAAGACGAACACATATTTATTCAATTTGTCACATAAATGCTTAATATGCTCCTTCCAATTCAAATTTTCGTCAACAGTGACACCTAGGAATTTCGTCGAGGTTACTTCATCAATATTGTCGTCATTATAATTAATACTGAATTGAAATTTATTTTGCCTGCAAGAACCAAATTGTATATATTTTGTCTTATTAATATTAACAGTTAAATTATTATATTTAAGCCAATTAATTATAGATATAATAGTTGTGTTTATGTCCGATTCATAATTCAAAATGTCTGTATTAGAACAAGGTATTATTACAGAAATGTTATCAGCAAACATTATACATTTATGTGTAATTACTTCCGGGAGGTCATTAATATATAGTATAAATAAAAATGGCCCCAACACACTTCCTTGAGGAACTCCACATGGATTGACTCTAAGTTCTGATCTATATGTAACTATATTGTCATGTTTATCTACATTCTTTATTTCAACTGCTTGTTTTCTGTCAATGAGGTAAGTTTTCATCCATTCATATGCCAATCCTCTTATTCCAAAATTATATAATTTTTTGAGCAGTACCTCATGGGACACAAAGTCAAATGCACTCTTCATATCAAAAAATACGACGGTAGTTGGTATTTTACTATTGATATTATTCGACACGGCCCGAACAAGATGATATATAGCGAGAGAAGTGGATTTTCCACTTTGGAAACCAAATTGTTCATTTCTGATGAGGTTGTATTTAGAGCAAAACTTCACTTCTTCTTCAAATACTTTAGAAAACACTGTAGGCAAAGCAACCGGTCTAAAATTGTCCATATTGGTCTTTGGGCCTTTCTTATGTAACGGACTTACAACTGATGACTTAAGCAACTCAGGAAATGTACCAGATTCAAAAGAAAGGTTTACCAGATAAGTAAGCGGTACAATAATTTCATCAATACAATGCTTGATGGTTTTGGTATTGATATGATCATATCCTGTTGCACTGGTATTTTTTAATGAACGAACTAATGTTTTTATTTCATCAATAGTAAAAGGCTCAATGAAAATCGAATTTTGTATTACTTTCTTGTTAGTATTTACACATATATCTACTTTTTTATTTATAAGGTAATTGTTAAATTCGTCAGCTATAATAGAAGGGTCAGTTAATTTCTTATCATCTAATATACTTATAATAGTATTTCATTGATCAAATCGTCCGTATTAAAACCTCCAGCCTTATTTTTAATTAAGTCCCATGTTACTTTACCTTTGTTTTTTGCATTTGATATTAATTTGTCATTATGAATTTTTTGAGACGCATGCAGGCATTGACGTAAATATTTCGAATACTTTCTATATAGATTTTTGTTAATTGTTGACTTTCTTGCATAATATTGATATCGTAGTCTTCTTTTAGTTCCACAACTTTTTAATATACCTTTAGTGATCCACTTAGGCCTACTGTATTGATTTGTAACTTTACTCCTATTGACTGGAAAACATAGGTCGTAGAAACATTTAAATAAACTATAAAAAGACTGCATAGCTTTATTTATATCTGGTTCAGATAGTATGTCAGTGAAAGATAAGTTACTTAAAATATTTTTAAAACGATTTAAATTTTCTAAGCTATAATTTCTTACAAACTTAAATAACTGAGTCCGTTTATACGTATTACCTTTTATTGGAATAGTCAACATTTGCGCCGTGTTATGATCTGACAGTTGAAGGTAAAGCAGTGTTGCAGTAGCATCTTCAATGTTACTAATTATATGGTCGATACAATTGTTTTGTCGCGTCGGCTCTTTAATGTGAATTGTAAATCCGTAGTTATTAACAATATCAAATAAATAATTTCGTTTAGTCGATGTTTTCAAAGTGTTTATATTTATGTCACCTGCCACTATTATGCGTGAATTAGTTTTTTTTTGTGAAATTATGCAATAATTGATTTAAAATTGACAAAAACAAAAACGCATCTGAATCAGGTGTTCTATAAACACAAAAAATTATAATGTTTAAGTCAAGAAGTCTAGCTCCACAACATTCGAATACTTTATCCCGTGTATATTTATTTATGTCCACTAATTCCTGGAATCTAAGTCCGTTCCTTAAAAATATACATACCCCTCCCTTAGCAGGTTTTTTTGGTTGTATTTTTCTACTATAACTTGCCACAATCTTGTACCCAGAAACTCTTAGTAAACATTCACTACATTTTTTAATAAACATTTCTGAAATGCACAAAATGTCTGAAATTTGACCTCTGCTATATAAATCTGCTATGGTTACTTCAACTATGTCGTGTTTGGAGTTAAAACCCGCCAAGTTTTGATGCAGCAATTTTAATACAGTTTTAATAAACATATTAGCATTACTTACGAAAAAATGTTTCGCTCTGTGATTGAGGTTCATCTGAAGTATTACAAATAGAAAGATTATATTGAGCAAGTTCCTCTATTAATTCATTTAGATCCCCAAATAACTGTTTAAAACCATTATTTTTTAAAAAACCGGTATTCTTATTAAACATGTCAAAATTATAACTCAAATTCTTATTACTGTCCAAAATGTATGCATACTTATGGACTAAATTATCTGAGTATAACATGTTATTAAAATTTTTTAATTCTTATATTGAACAAATTTGAATAACCAGAACATTTAAAAGTTGGTAAGCATATTATAATGTTAGTATGTTGCAATGTCAATAATTTGTCCCTAATTTGTTTAACAATATTAAAATAATTATCAGTGAAATAAAAGTCATCATGCCCAATCATAAAAATACAGTAATCATTCAAATTATAGGTATCCAACTTATGTTCTATCTTATCTAAAAGTTGTACAATATTAAGTCTAGGATATACATAGTGGCAAAATTCATTATGTTTTATATTATTTATAGCCATATTTAATAATTTATTTCTAGAATTGCTGCTAATTAGACAGATTTTCCTATTGATTTTTTCTTGGGCAACTGCTGTTATTTCTTTTTGAAGACTTTCTCCCTGTGCTGCTGGAATACAATTATTGGTACCATTTCCATTGATATCGCCAGAGACATTCTTACTGGGTAAATCAACTAAATGTTGTTTCTTTTTTGTTGAAGTCCTCTGTTCTAATGATGTGTCCTGTGTTTTTGACAGTTTATTATTTTCAGTTTTCATCTCAGCTAGGTCTTCTTTCAGCTTTTTATTCTCCATCAATATTTTCCTAATCTTTTCATTGGCAGTCTTTAATTTATTTTCCAGAATTGAATTTTTCAGAATAATTTCTTCTAATTTTTCATTATTATTGGATTGCGAGTTCTGACTTTTTGAACTAAGAGGGGAGCTAAAAGACGGTTCGTCTTCTGATAAATTATCAAAAGAATTTTTAATAGGTATTGGCTTAGGCTTGTAATTTCTCTCAGTAACATTGCTTGATTTATTATGCGTTTCTCTATGCAATTCTTCATACTTTAAAATTTCGTTGTGTTTTTGTTCCCAACACAAGTTGCATCTCCATTTTTTCTTATGTCCTGGTGACATGACATAATATCTAGGTGATGATACGTTGGCACAAGCCAAATCATATTTTTTATTGCAGGTAAAACAGCATAAAATTCGTCTATCGTTAATATCATTATTACACCTTGCACATGTCTCCATTGTTAATATTTATTATAAAAACAAAAAAAATAAATAAAAAAGAATAATAAGTTAGTCCAAAAAGCAAATCTTCAGTATCTTTCTAAGTTGACACGGTGAGATTCGAACCAGTGTTCCTGACGTCAGAAGACCGCCGCCTTACCGACTACACTAAACGCCGATAGTCAGGCGTGGCGAATTTGTGCCATAGCTTGTACGTTTTGTAGGAATATGAGCGTTAAATTATGACTCTTTATATTATTATGAAAATTATTTGAAATGATTGGCGAACTCATGAACAAAGAGATTTACTACGATCCTTATATTATTTAACCGTGATGTTTCCACTTGCAAAAACAATACTTTTTTTGTTCTGAGTAGTTTTTAAATGGTTGTAAACACTTTACTGCCTATATTTAAGTCAATTATAACTTTATTTGACACTGATATAGCATTTGGTTCGTATGTTAATATTATTGATTCTCCACAGTTTAAAACTTAACAGTTTTGGCCACAAACACTATCACTTCAAAGTCACAATATATAGTCCACTAATAAGTCACTTAAAGTTCAATTTATCCACTTTAAACAATTTACAAAAATATTTTATACAGAGCTGATGTTTAGCGTGCAGCGCCCTCTGTCGCCATCTACCTACTATAATTAAGGCATCTACCCTTAAGTGCCTATTCTATTTTTAAAGCAAGAAACTAACAGATAGCAAAGTCAAAACAACAGAATATTAACCTTAATAGTATGTAGCATAAAGTCGATTTTATATTTAATTTTATTGCGCGACGCAAAGAGACGCGCGCCGCATGATGGCGCCGGCCGGGCGTACTACAAAAATCTTTTGTTGTTGTTTTGACTCTGCGCCGCTTGTGGCGCGCCTCCGCCGCAATCCATCTGTTAGTTTCTTGCTTA
This sequence comes from Elegia similella, assembly GCA_947532085.1. Classification (NCBI taxonomy): domain Eukaryota; kingdom Metazoa; phylum Arthropoda; class Insecta; order Lepidoptera; family Pyralidae; genus Elegia; species Elegia similella. The sequence goes on from OX383936.1 coordinate 21,621,178, forward strand.
AGACTTAAAAAAAAAATGTTGTAAATTTGGTTTTTCTTTCTTTAATGTCTTTTTTTGTTTAGATGGGTATGCTTTCAAGTTGGTCCCATTTAAATTTCATTACAATCGGTCCAGTAGTTTGATTGTAGTTGTTTTTTTTTATAAGAGTTTTACTATGCGTATGTAAGTATTATTTTATATTATAAATATTTACATTTATTAAATCATGTAACAACGGATTACTCACATACGAAGTCAGCTACTGAGGAAGACCTCCGGATGAGGTCGAAACATGTCGGCCAGTAGCTGACTTCGTACGTGAGTAATCCGTTGTTACATAATTTAATAATGTCTATATCTCACGTTAGTTTTAATTTAAAAAATATTTACATCTTTTTTTTGTAAGTATTCTAATTTTGTTTGTAAAATTTGGAGCACCAATCGAGAGCTGAAACTTGGTGATCTTGTTCTAACAAAAGAAAAATAGCTGCATTTTTCCCCAAATAACAAACGCGTTGCCATCGTCATTTATAAATATTTTGAACATATTCCTAAGGGAATATGTCTAGCAGATCCCAACTTCAATATCCCGTCTTGCATAGACACCTTAGTTGGAGCTGAAGTTTTCTGGTTGGTCTTATTTTTTTTTTTTTTTTTTTTTTTTTATGTATATCCGACGGCAAACGAGCAGACGAGCCACCTGATGGAAAGTGGTCACCGTCGCCCATGGACATCTGCAACACCAGAGGAGCTGCTGATGCGTTGCCGACTCTTAAGATACCTGTAAACACGCCTTTTGAAGGACCTCAAGTCATAGCACACAGGGAAAACCTCGGGAGGGAGTCCATTCCACAATCTTGCTGTACGAGGAAAAAAACCACGTGACGCTCTGACATTTTTGGAGACCCAAGTGTCAAGGATGTGGGGATGGACTTTACTCCTGTGGCGAGCGGTGCGGTGGTAGAAAGGTGACGGTGGCACCAATTCAAAAAGTTCTTCAGAACACTCCCCATAGTATAGACGGTAAAATATACACAGAGAGCCAACGTCTCTCCGTAGACTGAGGGTGTCTAAATCATCTGTGAGTGTGGGATCGCCGATAATACGAATTGCCCGGCGTTGGATGGAATCAAGAGGAAGGAGTTGGTATTGAGGTGCACCAGACCAGATATGAGAGCAGTACTCCATGTGGGGCCGGACTTGAGCTTTATATAACAAAAGTCTATGACCCGGAGTGAAGTACTGCCTCGCTCTATTGAGCACCCCAAGTTTTTTAGAAGCCATTTTGGCTTTACCTTCCAGATGACTCCGGAATTGGACCTCCTTCGTAATATTGACGCCAAGGATCCCAATACTCTTAGAAATGGTAAGAGAGGTGTCCCGGAACTTCGGTGCCATGTTAAATGGGGTCTTCTTAGCGGAAAACAGGCAGACTTGTGTCTTAGTAGGGTTGAATTGAACTAGGTTTAGTTTACCCCATTCAGAGACCTGCTCCAGAGAGGTCTCAATGTCAGACACAAGTCTCTTTCTGTTCTCCTCCACCTGTGTTAGAGGGATATTTGCACGAACCTGCATAATATGCATCACCCGTACTGTCGTCTGCATAGCAATGGATGCTACTAGTGTTAAGCATGTCGTTGATGTGCAGAAGAAACAGCGTAGGTGATAAAACAGATCCTTGGGGGACGCCAGCATTGATGAGCATGATATCGGAGCATAATCCGTCTACAACGACCTGAATGCTACGCCCAGATAAGAAACTAGCGACCCACAAGCATAGTCCCTCAGGAAGCCCGTAAGATGGTAACTTCGCGAGAAGAGCCTTATGCCAGACCCGGTCAAAAGCCTTTGTGATATCTAGACTAAATGCCAGTGCTTCTCCCTTGCTCTCGATGGCGGCTGCCCATCGGTGCGTTAAGTACACAAGAAGATCACCAGCACTACGCCCGTGGCGGAACCCGTATTGACGGTCACTAATTAGCTGATGATCTACAAGATAACCAAGGAGCTGGATGTTTATCATACGCTTTATCACCTTAGAGAGCAGGGAGGTTATCGCAATAGGCCGATAGTTAGACGGGTCTGTGCGGTCACCCTTTTTAGGAATAGGGTGAACGTAGGCTACTTTCCACGAAGACGGGACTTTTCTTGAGGTGTAAGACAGCGAGAATAGGTGTGCTAACACCGGAGCCAACTCAGGAGCGCATGTTTTGAGCACAATTGCTGGAATGCCATCAGGCCCGCTGGACTTCTTGACGTCGAGGGAAAACAGAGTACGTCGCACTGCACTTTGAGTGAAGCGAATTTCCTGCATTGAGTGCTCGCATCGCGGTAAAAAGGGCGGCGATGCTCCTCCGTCGTCAAGGGTAGAATTTGACGCAAAGAGAGTAGCCAAGAGATCGGCCTTCTCTTTTGCGGAGTGGGCCAGCGAGTCCTGACGATTGTGCAGAGATGGAAGTGAAGGGCGACAGAAATTCCCCTGCGCTGCCTTAGCAAGAGACCAGAATGCTCTACTCCCGGAGGGATAGCCAACCAATCTCTTACCAATGCGTGTAGTGTGCGCAAACTTTGCTGCAGTGATCTGCTTCTTGCAGGCTCTTGAAGCTGCGTTGAACCGCTTCTTCAAATCAGAAGTATTACGATCCTTGACATTTCGCGCAGCAACCCAGGCTTCGTAGGCTTCGCGCTTTAGGTGGGCGGCACGCAAAGACGAGCAACGAAACCAAGGTTGAGACCGCCCTCCGATACGAACCGCCGAGCTGGGAATGTAGCACTCCATGCCCAGCAGTATCGCCTCGGCGACAGCTTTCGCACAAATGTCAGGATTTTCTGATGAGAAGCACAACCGTCTCCAATGATGATGCATAATCTCGCAATCCATCCCAATCTGCTGACCTATAATGACGCATACCAGGTGGTCTGGATTGCGTGGTCTGACCGGATGGAACCACAGCACGTACCAGGCAATGATCCGAGGTTCCCAGAGGGGCATCACGGAATACCTGGTAATCGTTTGGATGTGAGGTCAGCAGAAGATCCAACAAATCAGGGTTGTGTCCTTCAATATCAGGTATTCAGGTAGGACCATCAACTAACTGGTTGAGGTCATTTGTTACAGCAAAGTTGTATGCAGCCTTACCAGCGTAGTCGGTCTTCAGTGATCCTAGCCACTCAAAGTGGTGAGCGTTGAAGTCCCCTAGGATCACTACCTCCGCCGATGGGTGCTGCTGGAGAATTTCGTCTATGCCCTTCTGTACATGCCCGAGAAGTCGGTCTGTTTCGGCATCACCGCTATGGGACCTGTAAAGGCACGCATAGAACCGGATGCGGTCACCGTGATCTACGCGCGCCCATAACAATGACAGGTTTCTGTCTTCAAGGCTGCTGAGACGTCGACAACATACATCCTCCCGTACATACATACACACCCCAACATTGGGCATAAACTTGTGCTCCAAGCTGAAACCGGGATACAAGAGATATGTGACGTCGGTCGGAGAGGATATTTGTGTCTCAGTCAGGAAAAATAGAGCCGGCTTAGTCGTCTCGATGAAGACGAAGTGATGATGGACGACATTGAGGTTGGAATGCATTCCTCTGACGTTGAAGAAGTCCACATTGAATGTGGAAGGGGGTGCCGCTGTAGAAACATGTTTTCTATTTTTCGATCTTGCCATAAAAAAGGTGGTTAACAGGGAAAAAATTGAGGATTGCCGTAGGTACGACAGTTACATAGGCAAAGTTAAGGAATGATGGTCCGCAACGAATAACCAAAGGTGCGCTGCTGGCACGGGGGACGGAAGGGCGCCCGATCCAACACAATGATCAGCCGCCGTGTTCCACTCCGGTCTCCCAGGCCGGCACGACGACCAATCACGAGCTTTTGACACTGGCGGCAGGACAGCCTCCCTAGCCGGGACGGGTCCTCTACGTACCAGCGGGCGGCCAGCGGACAACCGTTTCATCGGGTCTCCCTGGCCCCCGCGCCAACGTCGCACCCCCAATCAGACAGTGCAAGACTCCAGTCCTTAAGGGACCATAAACTGTCGGAACTACGGGAATCGGGAATGGGGATTGGCTCTCACGCGCAACCGTCGAAACACACCCAACGGTGCTTTACGATAGATTTCGGCATGAGGGTGGTCGCCAGCCAGTCGGACCCCACGAGGTCCTACCACCGAGCATGTCGGGTATTTTACTCGCCTCTTACGAGATGCCAACCTGACGGGCAGTAGGGAATTGTATTCTACTCCGTCCCCACACGGAGAATCTTAGGATCCAATCATATTGATTTTGGGTAAATTCAATAAAATTAGGGGAACTAGGAAGGCGCGTCGTTCTTGGTTGGAGTTCCTGAGATGTGTGTGTAGTGGGGGCTCCGGCAGACTGCTCACCGCCGTCCGTGTTCAAGTTTCTTTGTTAACAAATGCAATTATTATTATTTATTATGTTACTAGCTGTTGCCCGCGGTTCCGCCCGCGTTAGTGTCGATCCCTCGGGAACAGTAGAATTTCCTGAAATCAAACATACCCTATGTCCTTTCCCGGGCCTCAAACTACCTCCATACCAATTTTAATCCAAATCAGTTCAATGGTTGAAGCGTAAAAAGACGACAGACAGAGTTACTTTCTTATATTTATAATATTAGTATTAGTATGGAAGTATGGATATTATTTATACTTCTAAGTCCAGAAATGAGAAAATTTACATAAAAACTTTACCCTCCCATTTTACCCCTTTATGGGTAGGGGTGAATTTTGTCCATTTCACCAACATAAATATCTTTTATAATTGTAATCAAGAACTTACATACTTATTTAATTTCATACTTCATAAACCAGAAATGAGAAAATTTCCCATTTGCATTTAGGATTGATTTATTGAGTTCCCAGCATAGGTCCCATAGGAAAAGTTGTTTATATCAACGGGCTGAATCATCCGTGTAAGGGTGCGGAACGATCAAAATTTCACCGTGTATATTTGCAGGCGAACTCATGCCTTGAGTTCATTCAAATGAATGACGATAACTTTTTTGTTAATGAACCGATTTTGATGAAACGAACTTTAAATGTTTTGCTGAGTTAAAACAAAGCAATTGGTGAAAGTTTGAAGTAAATCGGTTCAGTATTTTCGGAGATAATCGTGATACAGACAGACAGACAGACAGACAGATAAGAAATTCGAAAAATTTTTTTTTGCTTTCTATTATTTTTTTTAAGTGTCCCTCTATCCATTTCAGTCAAAAATTCTAAATGTACAGACAAAATATTTTTACTGTTTTATTATATGTATATAGAAGATATAGATTAATTAATGTGAGTGGCCATACTTGGTGTTAGATTTTTCAAGCTACCTAAATTGGGTATTATACCATCCTGAATCGGATACGATGAGAGGGACGCCGCTATACGTGCGATACGATTGGAGATATCTCGCATCGTTTCTAACGTATAGCGGCGTCCCTCCCATGGGATCCTAAATTCAGGATGGTTTAATAGGCGCTTAAAGGCTTTGCCAAATTCAAATAAAAAGGCATCTGACATAGCTTAACATCATTTTGTTGAAAATAAAGATCATTGTAAGTATCCCTTAATCAAACCATGGGAGCATAGCTCCCACACTAAATTGAGCCTTCTATCCTTCACATAAGGTTCAAAACCAATAAAAAATGTATACCTACGATTAAGGATTAAATCCATCCACCTATGGAGCAACTTAATACTCTCCCTTTGGGTCGCTAAGCTTATAGTGGTATATTAACTTATCCTTTTTATTTTCAGAACAAAGATTTAAAAGGCTGCAATGAAGAGCCAGATGGTGAAACACTAATGACGTTCAAATATTTCAACACATCCTCCATTAAATCCAAGCTTTTAACAGTAACCGAAGCATTTATAAAGCTAATCCTACAATTAAAAGGAGTGTCCGTAGAGAAAGCACTAGCTATTACTAGGGCGTATGGAACTCCAAGTTTGCTGATCCAGAAATATAAGGAATGTGATCAGAAAGAAGGAGAATTCCTCTTAGCAAACTTGAAGTATGGAGAATTGAACAGGAGTGTAGGTGCAGTTGTGAGCAAGTCATTGTATCAGCTGTTTTCCAATCGTTTCTAAATTTACCAATTGTTTAAAACATTAATATTGCAAATATGTGATGAAAAAGAACTGGGCCACAGGTAGGATTCGAACCCACGTCCCTTAGGTTTACGCCCTAAGTGTTACCATTACACCACCGTGATTTCGAATCACCGCGTCAAATTCTCTCATCACATATTACCCCGTAGGGTATACGCATTTGAAGCATGCGTACCTCTTCAATACTACCCACTATTTCGTAGTGTGGTATTCTACTTCATTCATATCCGATGAATAGAAAGTTGATTAAATTGAAGAAAGCTTTTTACTTACTTATTTTTTTTTTTTAAATAGCATTACAATGCTCGGTATATTATTAATATTATTGTTAAAAACATTATTTAAAAAAAGAATGATCTGAAATAAGAATAACGATCATGTTATATTTCTTAGGTCATAGAGCTCTAAATGTGATATTTATTGTATCAAACTGCTACATAAAGAAAATGATGCAGATAATAGTTTCTTTGGTAGCTGTACATAGATTGGCTGTTGGAATTTACTCTAGGATATACAGAGTGGAAACGACATTCGTAATAAACCACGGGCTATACAACGTGATTTTGAACCCCCTAGCTTTATTGAAATCTCAGAATCAGAATCCCTAATGAAATATAGAACTGCAAGAAAAAAAGCTGAAAATAAAAAAAAAATTAGGGTTTCCCATACAAAGTCGCCGATCAGCTGGACGAATTTCTATGGAAGGTCAATTTTTTTTTTCGGTTTTTACCTTTTTTTCTTGGAATTCTGTATTCCATTAGGGATTCTGATTCCAAGATTTCAATATAGCTAGGGGGTTCAAAATCACGCTATATTAGCTAGATCGTTACAGTGAGTGCTACCACTTTTATAAGTTACACCGAAGTACTTGCACAGAAATCAAACTTTTGCATGACGCAAAAATATCCGTCTACTATTGGCTGATGCGTTCATGCGCCATGTGTTGAGTTTAGTGCAACCCCGCGCCACACCGTACGAGTATTATGAGCGAGACAGCGCTAGTCCTGTTGTTTTTGGATTTCAAATCTTATGTAGTAGGAATAAGTTAGTTTTTAGGGTTCCGTACCCAAAGGGTAAAAACGGGACCCTATTAATATCGCTCCGCTGTCCGTCTGTCTGTCTGTCCGTCTGTCACCAGGCTGTATCTCATGAACCGTGATAGCTAGACAGTTGAAATTATGTTGCCGCTATAACAATAAATACTAAAAAATAAAATAAATTAAATATTTAAGGGGGATCCCATACAACAAACGTGATTTTTTTTGCTTGTTTTTGCTCGATATTGATGATAACGGGCAACAGGTAGACGCTTGAAATATTCTCAGAATATTTAGTTATATATTTGAATAAAATTAATATTATAATCTTATACAACAGATATGATTTTTTTGCCGTTTTTATAGATAACGGTACGGAACCCTTCGTGCGCGAATGCGACACGCTCTTGGCCGTTTTTTTTTTAATTTTTCATTCGGTTTGATTCGTCGGTTTGTTGTGTTATTCTGTGCCGCCGAACAAAGCAAATGCGACTTATAAAAGAGTTACTACTGTACAGTATAGTGAAGTCATAACAACATTTAGAAACTAAAATGTAATTTTTATCTTTTTGATCCCTTAAAGAGGTGACTCAGACCATCAAAATGAACAACTTTTCCTATGGGAAAAATACTGGGAACTCGAAAAAAAATTCGACATTCCCATACAATCTGGCCGGACCGCGGGACTCGTATGGAAATGACGAAATTTTTTTTGAGTTCCCAGCATTGGTCCCGTAGAAAAAGTTGTTTATATTGATGGTCTGAGTCACCCCTTTAAGGGTTCAAAACGATCAAAATTTCACCGTGTATAATTCACAAAACTCAAAAAATCGTAACAACCTGTATCTTCTCTGGCTTTCTATTCTAAAATGAGGAGTCATTGAACCTTAATGTAACACTTATATTTATACAGCATGTCCAAAAAAATTTGAAAACTGATATTTCAAAATTGATTTTATCGAAAACAGACTGGGTGAATTTTAATGAGTTGTTACCATCATTTCATTTAGATTTAGGTATAACGCATACGTATGTTCCACATTGTATATGAAAACTCCACCGACAAGAACATAGTTCCTAAATAAATGATAATAGTTGATAAGGACTTTAATTGTAGAATATTAAGAACAAGGCTTCAAACGATTAAACGATTAAAAAAATCAAGCTACTCGTAAAGCAAGCTTACAATATATATACGGAAGATTTAGTAAGAAAAAATAAGATTCGTAAATTTCTATACAGTAATTAATTAGTAGGTACTAGGTACCTAAATGACGTATAATGAAATAAGTAAGGTACTGAGGTATGGTATGTACTACATACAAATAAAAATATTTTTAGATCTTTCGTCTATTTTTCATCAATTTGAGAGCTAGCTTGCAAGGCGAACGCGCGAGAGAGCTAGCTAGTGAGGCGGACGCGAGACCGCTAGCTAGCGAGCTCACTAGCTCTCTCGGATGTCTTCGGCCGCTCGCTCATATACTCGTAGTTCGCTGTGTGAACTTAACTATGAAAAGAGATGAAACGATGTTCCCTCTCGCCTCTCTCGCTCTCTGTTGGATGGATGGGTCCAAATAACTCGATAACCTATACCTACAAAAATCCTACTTAAGGCTGAACGAGTCGATACTTTTCCCATACAAATTTCGGGGGTGAGTTCGAGCTCGCGACTAGTTCGTCCTTAAGGCAAATTTTTAATCTATGTTTATGATTATTAACGCGATTATGGACAAAAGATTTTCTTTTATCCAAAATTAAGCCCATCCTACATATTTACGACAAACGGGAGATATTGTTTGTTTCATTACACACCAGTTTGACGTGCGTGATACCTTCGCTTTATTAATCACTGTTCTGAGATTGACTATCTCTATGGATTAATTATTATTTCATATCGCTGTTATTTTATCTGTTTTTCTTAAGAGTCAAGTAAAAAAAGTATAACCAATGCCGGACTCATGGCATGACTGCTCAGAACAAACATGTTTGCTACGAACATGACTGAGATTTATTATTCATAGAATAAATTACTCTGACGAGTTATTTTTTCGTGTAACTGTCTTAACTTCTTCAATCAATCGATCGAAGGGCTTGGTAAAAGTTTGACCTTGTCTCGAGGATTTCGTGACCGTAACCATTACAAAGTTGGATACAATCTCAAATTCTAAAGTTAGGGTTTAAGTAAAAAAGTCCACAGCCCTTGTATTTTTAATTAGGTAAGAGCACCGTTTATATTGCGGATTAAATAACCCTGACATGTACTCCGTGCTTGCTAAATCCATTATGGGATTCCAGGGAAAATATCTACCAGAGTAAAACAATACTTTTGGTATATACCTTTATTAACATAACCAATGACTGTGACATGAGTAGCACTGTAGACGGGACAATCTTAGTTGTTAAACATTTTCGAATCTACCCATAAATAGTTCAGATTTAAGAGCACTTGAGGATGGAATCATCTTACTTCCAGTTTACAAATAGCGTGCTAAATTACGAAAATAAAACAAAATATACAGAATTGTTGTGGCACAAAAAAGTTACAATCATGCAATATTTTCCTTGAGATTCAAGACAATATACAAAAATACCTCAAGTTATAAAGATTCTAAGATAGGAGGTGAATGTTACATATAATTTCTCTAACATGAGATTCGATAAACTTTATTATGCCAAAACAATATAGGTACTACTTTAGACCCTTATTTTCATCATCACATTGCGTTGCCTTATAATAAACACTTATTAACAGTAATAATATACTTAGATCTACCTACATGTTTTAAACATCAGTGCGGATAAGCCATCCAGTGATAAATTTAGAACCCAGACTTTACACCGTGAAAATTCTGAAAATGGCACAGTAATCTGCAACACCCTTAAACTAAATTGCACACAATATTACTAGTTAAATCAATTCTTACGTGAAATAAATGTCATTGTGTAATAATTCTCGAAGGTCTAGGTATAGAATAGATCATATAAGCTTTCAAATAGGTATGCTTAAAGTGGGTAAATGTAGGAACTTACGTTTTCTTTTGATGTATTAAACACTACAATGTTTCATTTTTTAATTCAATATTTCAATTGAAATTACTTTTACGATAAAGTCACGCGTGGGATTCTAACTCACTGACTACGGCGTTAACTTAACGGGCACGGGTTTGAATCCCACTAGTGGCGATGATTTGTTCAACAAGTTCAACCTAAATATGTATAAATAAACAAAATCGTACTCTTTCGATCATTTGCCAAATAAATGCGTTGCCATGAACCCACTTTTACATACAAAAGACATAAAGATAGAAGCTAATATAGATAAAAAAAAATCACATCAATAGAACAAATAATTTAACTCATGCAAATTCAGTTAAGCTTGGGTTTCCTAAAATAACGGTGCTGATATGACGGCCGTAATAACATGCTGAAATGCCTACAACCAGATGGCAGCAGTGAATCGTAGTGTTCGGCAAGCAGCAACAACTGACAATCTTGTTGTAATAACAGCTTATAGGACCCGACGCTTCATTGCTGCCACCGCTAATTTAAAAAACCCTCATTGCAAAGAGATCAATCAACATGGGTGGTAATACCGCTAAAACTCAACCAAAAAGTTAAACGCATGTGACTATACAGCGGGTTCCGAAATCTTAGGAAACCCTATCTTTATAGTTTAAGAGACTACTCTAATACACACAAGTGATAAATGCCGAAACAATAAAAAATAAACGTTAAAGAGATTACAACGTAGCTTAATACCAAATAATAATCTAAAATATCTTCAAATTCGAGTAGGTAGTAACTTAAATCCTATACCAGCCACCAAATCAATGTAGCTATATTAAACTAAAAAAAATAACCCTGTTTGAATCGAATTACAGGAATAGAGTGCACTGAACTGTAGATAAAAAACAATAAAAATATATATACCAAAAATTAAAACTTAGTTAAAATAGTGCACTTATTATAGACGTAAGAGAAGAGGGAACTAAACCTAATACTTAGAGGGTGTGATAGTTTCTTTCGGTTTGGTTTTTGTAGTATTTGAAGCCCATGAAGCCGATTGCGAGGAGTCCGAGAGTGAGGATAATTCCCCCAATGAAGCTGGCGCCGTCGAAACTGAAAACGACAAATTATTATGTCAATACATGTAACACTGGATTTGAAGGAAATCCTGTATAAGTAGGTATTGTTTTTATTAAGATATTATTGTATTAAAAATGAACAATTGTGTTGCGGAACACGTCAACAACCATAGAAATTGTATACAATCGAAAATAAAGAAATAATATTATTTTTTCTTTATTATATAGTATTTTTTTTTCGAGTTATATGTATAATGTATATTTTTATTCCCCCATAACTAAATGCCTCAACGTATTTGGACGTATCTACATACGTCCAATAAGTAAAACATAATTATTGTTAGAATCCTTTCACTATTTCGAGTGACTTAGCAGTTCTTCATATGACAGCACTACGGGAGTGCCGGCAGAAGTGAAAACTCCGCGCGGTAGAAAGAACAAAGGATATTACTTCATCTCCTACGCCGCGCCGACGGTCTCAGGTCACGTGTCCGTCTTGCGAATTTTCGATTAGGTCATGTGTCCTGACGCGAGTTTTACATTTTTCACCCATCCCAAAAAAGTGCCCAGCCCCGCTAAAGAAGTTTTCAAAAACGGCTTGCACTCCGGGAGTTTCAGCAGAAGTAAAAACTCCGCGCGGTGGCGAGGGGGATATTACTTCCTCTCCTACGCCGCGCCGGCGGTCTCAGGTCACGTGTCTGTCTTACAAATTTTCGATCAGGTCACGAGGCGCGACGCGAGTTTTACTAAAGAAGCTTTCATTTCAAAAATCACCCTTCTACAAGAAAGTCATGTCAATCCCATGACCTAAATTAACATTAACAAACATAAACCTCCTTCAGACATAATACTGGCTTCAAATAATTAAAAAAATTAAGTGATTATGACGCTGTTATTGTCTCGAAACGGGGTACTATTTTGGTGTGGTTAACGGGGGACTTCACAAGACGAGCGAATTCCCATAAAAACATTATAAAAGCACTCCTCAGCTCGTTCTCCCAGATGGCGATATCTTCAACAGAACCACTGTTCCGTTATTTCTAATGCATCGGCATGACTCACTGACATTTCTGCATTAATTATTTTGAAATGCACAAATAGGTATGTGGTCACTGCTCATGTTCGTTTACTGTTATCTGTATGTTTTTTTTAGCAACCGTGCGATAAGTAACAATATGTGCATTTAATAACAAGTATTTTAACCTCTTATCATTTCAACCTTTTTAAACAGTTAAAAAGTTCGAGACTTGTGTTATAGGATACTAATTCAGCGATACTATATTTTATAACAAATACATATATAGATACACATCCAAGACCCAGGTCAGTCTGAAAAAGATCATTTTCCATCTTGACCTGGCCGGGGATAGAACCCGGGCACTCACGTGTCGTAGGCTGGCGTGTTGACCGCTGCGCCACGGAGCTAGCCATAACTTTTAGACTTACAGAGAAGGTCATAGAGTACCTTTCATACCGAAAACCTAAACTGATCCCGAGGGATCTACAATAACGCGAGTGAAGCCGCAGGAGAAAGCTAGTACCTAATTAGATAACTATACTAAGATAAGAATACATGACAAATAAAGAGTGCACAATGCTCAAATGTAAACATATGTTAAGTGCAGTTATAGATTTTTTTACTTGTTTTTAAAAGTAGGTACCTACTTAACACTTTTTGTCTGTTCGATAATGTGTGTGAAGTCAAAGGAAACTTATTGGTTTTTGTGTTATTTAAGGTTAATGTTTATCTATGTAACTTTGTTTCCCTAATAAATATAAATTAAATATAAGTCCAATTGCTAGACTATTCTTTACGCAATCAATGCATACAGATTTTTTTGCCGAGCATTTGGTACCTACTTCCTGCTATAAATCGAGATTAACGACCTTGAAAACAAGTTTTATAGTTGCAAACAAACATACCTACAAAGATCTTAATATTGAAAACGTGAATTATTCTAGATAAGGCCTAAACAATAAGATTTCTCCTGCAAATCATGAATATCAGAATATAATACATGGTAATGGACCGGATATTTGTTCAATAGAACAATTTGTTGGAAAAAAATATTTTAATTTATTAGTACTAGGTATTTAATATATGAATTTGTTAATTAATAGCCCCCATCACATTAAGCATACAGATTAAGCCGACCACACACTAACAACCACGGCAACACAATGCATGGGGAAATATTTTTTTTTTAAAGCTAGCGACCTCCCCCGGATTTGCACAGGTGCGATAAATTATACATTAACCCTTACCCTATTTATTTAAAAAAACCGCATCAAAATCCGTTGCGTAGTTTTAAAGATCTAAGCATACATAAGGACAGACAGCGGGCAGCGACCTTGTTTTATACTAGGTATGTAGTGATGCATAATGACGTCTACGTTAGTCAAACGATAAGGGCTTCTGTAGACGTAGCGTGCGTGCGCATCCTATGACGCAGTAAGCTGGCTTATCCTTACTAATATTATAAATGCGAAAGTGAGTTTGTTTGTTTGTTTGTTTGTTACGCTTTCACGTCGTAGCTACTGAACCGATCATCATGAAATTTTGCATACAAGTTCTCTGGAGTACAGAGAAGGACACAGGCTACCTTTTATCCCGGGAAAAAGTACTATTCCTGAGGGATCGACATTAACGCGGGCGGAGCCGCGGGCGAAAGCTAGTGGGCAATAAAGCAAATGATTTCAAAAAATGTTAAATAGGTACACATCACATTTAATAACTACCTGTGATTTAGATTGATGACCAGCATAATAAGTTAATAACATTGTGCAATGGCTGCCATTTTAAAAGTACATTTTTTACCGACTATCACTGGCTTGTTTTCCGTAAAGAAAGAGAGAGATGGAGATAATTTATCACACGAAGCCTCAGGCAACACCTAGTGACATCACATGTAACTTTGGAACTTTTTTTGTAGATATATATGTATATAGAATAAAACAGAAATTGCATTTGTACTATAATACTAGTTTCATTTGTAGTATATTAATCATAAAAGATTTATAGAATAAGTAATGAGGAGCTTTATTGGTTAAAGGGTTGTATACATCTGCTGACCCATGAAGCATTATTGCAGGAGGTGTTATTAACACTTTTACAAGTGACTACAAGTGTCATTAACATTTCTATCTCCACCATATGTACTTTGGTGGCCACAAGTATCATCAATAAGACTTTATGCAGCTTAATAAATTTGACAATTGCACCACCATTGATAATTGCACAGCCCTCTATGGTCTTGTTACAAAACATAGTCCTCCCCAAAAAAAACACTTCAGTGACAAGTGTAAATTCTGGGAGGGTGAGGCCATAGGCAGTTGCCTATATCTGCTGGCCACTAACATGCACAAAATACAAAGAATAAAATCAAGCATCTTACCCTCTCGCTTGAACTGGGACAGGTTCCGGGGTCTTTGGAGTAACAGGTGCCTTGTGTTCAGGCTCCGTAGTAGGTTTGGCAGAAGTGCTCACTGTCGTAGGCACGGTAACTGCAGGCGAGCTTGTTGAAACTGTTGAGCTTGGAGTTGTTGGTGTTTTCTCAGAGGTTAACTTGGCACTCTCTGTTGTAATTGGTGCTGGAGCAAGGGTAGTAGCATTATCTTTGGGGGATGCATTCGATTCAGAGGTTGCAGTTGAATTTGAAGTGCTGGACCCAGTGCCTTGAGGTGCTGGGGTAATCTCAGCACCTTGTGCTGGTAAATTAGGTACTGTTGCGCTTTTAGGTACTGTCGTGGTTGGATGTAGGGCATCCTCATGCTTTGCCGAGTCAGCTGTAAATAAATGATTATATCATTGAACACAGTTTAAAATAACAATATTATATTCATCATCATTGAGTAGGTGACAAGGTCAATCGGCCATGCACACCCTGGTGTTTGAGTTCCTCAGGACCCTCTCAGCCTCTGACGTGGTTCCTTTAACAATTATCAGATGGCAGCCAGGACCAACGGCTTAGAATGCCTTCCGAAGCAAGGAATCTTCTTACTTATCAGACAATCAGGTGATTCAAGCCTGCAATGTCCTAACCAAACTGGAAACAACTAATCAAAGTATGCTTCCCATGGGAATTGACCCCCGGCCCCCAGGTCTACAGGCAAACACCTTAACCACTGGACCACGGAGGCAGTTAGTCAATATTATATTGGTTCTGGCTTAATGAAGGCAGTGATTAAGATAATATCAGGCACATTTAGGTAGGTTTAAAAATATGATGCCATCTTAGGCCATTATATATGATACACAAAAAATATGGTGTACTATCCATCTTTGACATTTCTAAAATGTTTCATACAAACTAGTTGCACTGCAATAAAACATATTATATAGGATATAAATAAATAATGTTAAGTAACAGATTTTCATACTAGATTAGATATATATAGAGATATATATAGATATAGAGACATTCATACTAGAACTAACTAAAATGTTTTTAACTATAATACTCCAATAGAATTTTTATCATTTTGCTTTAGTCTAGCCAATAATATAAACTATGTTTTTAATTTTAATTGCATAATAAAATTTATATTCAATAAAAGTTGAGGTAAGGAAGGAAAGAACTCAGTAGTAGGTATTTATTTCACAGATGGGAAGTGGAAAGATGATGAAATTACGAAAATGAAGAAATTAAGCAACCATATTTGTATCAACTCTTGGAATTTTAAGAATATGAAACCAGAATAACCTGAATTGGAGTGTCAAATGAGATAAGTAGACACTCTGACCCCACTCTTCATTTAATTAGCATATCTGCCAATTAAGTACATTATTATATGAACAAAGCAGCTTCAATCTATAAAGAAAAATATAAACCAACAAGGTAGGTACCGAGTTACTGCAAACAAATTTGTTTTCAAATATTTATGTTATATTGATAGGATGGTAAGATAAATAATATTATGAGGTCAAATTAGATGTAAAATGGCAGGAGATAGTTGTAAAAAAGAATCAAGACGCAATAACCATGGTGAGATTGTATTCTGATTTAATTAATGTAGATACTCACTGGGTGTTGGAGGAGCGCTGAGACACAGCGAGATGGACAATAAACAAATAAATATCACTTGCTTCATCTTGAATAATTTGTATTTGGTTTACTAGAATATTTTAGTGAAACAATCTACCTACGCTTCCACAATCGACACGCAATAAAAAATAGGGAACTTTTTTTATGACATGCCAGCCAGTATTGCCCTAAGAGTAAGGATTGCCAACCTTCTCCTAGCCAGCTTTTTTACTATCACTGAGAAGTAAAGATATCTTAATTTTCAAAGCCAAATTTTTTTAGTTTAAAAATAAAAATGTGAATATTGTTAAATAAATAAAAGATTCTGTGCAAAAAGAGAGAGATTATATATTTGGCGCAATAAGGAAATATTGTGCTCACTATGTATTTTACATACAGCAATTCAACCAGACTTTTTTTAACCAGATGAATTATTACTGCTTTTGGATCTTTTGAAAAAATCGTATTGAAAAGAGATAAAATCTTTTTACAATGAGAAAATCAGTAGTGTAGTGCCCCTAACGACTAAGGACTGATTCAATGGAACTAGTAGGAGTGGGGTACTATTTTAGAAAGTGTGACATTTTGGTATTGTCACAGTGTATTGTTGTAAGTATATGTGTAATATTTAAAGTAAACACGTCATACCTGGTTTTTTTTTCATATGGGACCATTATCAAAAGTACCTACTTTGTCATGGATAAATAAAAGTACACCTGGTATAAAGCTCCAATTTTTGTCGAATATTTTGATGTATAATTAATTTCCCTAGACTTCCACTCCACATAATCAAATGAAACATACGAATAAATAAGCTATATCAACATAGTTGTCTACGAACAATAACGCGAAATGAATGACGAAAAACAGTAGGTAGAATAATTATTATTATGATATTTAGATCGTCGATTTTGTTGTAAGTGATCAGAAGCTTCTGAACTAAGGTACTTAGGTACTACTGAATACCACCTGAATACAGACTGCTTAATTTAAGTCACAGATTTGAAAGAGTATGTTTTGAGTGAGACAACTGTGTTTTAGGTTTGTTTTATTCATATCATAAACAAAAGAACTCCTAATAGTGGGAAATTCCCGTCAAATAAAAACAGAACGAATAGGGTTACCAGTTGAAACCACTTATGTTAGTAGTAGTTATTATATTAGTTAGGTCGTTGAAATAAATCGAGAAAATATTAGATGGAAAAGGTTAGCTCCTTGCTTGGCTTCATCCACGAAGGTTCCAGTTTTCTTCGTTATAGTTGGTAGGTTTTTTCTTCTTATTCCTTTAGACTTGGTTTAAGTCATATATCCTAACTAATATTATAAATGCGAAAGTGAGTTTGTTTGTTACGCTTTCACGCCGTAACTACTGAACCGATCATCATGAAATTTTGCATACAAGTTCTCTAGAGTACGGAGAAGGACATAGGCTACCTTTTATTCCGGGAAAAGGTACTATTCCCGAGGGATCGACATTAACGCGGGCGGAGCCGCGGGCGAAAGCTAGTATTATATAATTTAATTTAAAGCACAGATTGATAACTGAACCAATTTTTCATGGCTTTGTGCGAGTGTAATCAAGTAACGGTTTAACCCTATTATGTTATTTAATAGTTACAAAAAATTAATGAGAAAAAAATAAAAAAATAAATTTGGTCCTGTTTCTTTCTAAAAATGGTAAAAATAAAAAAAAATATTGAACAAAGCCCACTTTAATCATTTTATTTTATTTTAATTATTTTTTCAGATTATGCAAATTTTTATTGTATTTTTATTTTAATTATTTTTAGGTTGATGTAGGTACGATTTCCACATCACTATGGTTAAGTAGGTACTTACTGTTTTACATATTTTTTTAGAGAGATGAAAACAATGATACGAAAATGCAATGTATGTATACATCTATGTTGGTCCATTTTACTAAGAAATTATGATATTGCATTACATTCTGGAGTAGTATTGTAATTGGTGCAGGATAGTGAATATTACCTACTAACATATTTTAAGTTTAAATTGTTACTAACAAAATGCATCAAAGTTATCTACTTAAATAAAAATAATTTTATTTTTTATTTAATGAAAAACTATGAGAGTCATTTATTTGACATTTTTCTCTTTTACGGAGAAAGTTGTAAAATTGGACTTGGCTGGGAGTGAAAGTGATAGGTTTTATTTACTCTTTATTTATGCAATCGAAAGTATTTTAGATATAAAGATTACTTTCAAAGTATATTTTTTTATTAAATGATTTATATAATTATTATACAACATTCCCCAAACCCCAAACAACACTGAGTGCTATTTTTGAAATGATGCCGTTCGTAAACGAGTGATTTTTCCATACAAAAATCGCTCGAAGACGAATTTCACACTTTCAAAAATAGTACCCCTGGCAACTTATCAGACTCATCTGTCAACGTCATCATTTTTTTTTTTTTATTTATTTATTTATTTATGGCTTTCACGCGTTACGTATTTAGCCAGTATCAAGTATAAATGAGTTTTCCCGCGCTTTTTTCTAAGTCTTGTTATCAATGAAACGATGGTGTAGTTCATTTCATTGAATTCCCACGAATCCACTGGCTTGATCACAGACGCAACGAGGCGAGGCGGTCCACCAGCCCGCTAAGTAAATCTCACTACAGCCGCACCGTGACAGTTTATTTCGGTTATTCCATACATTGTTCATAAACATGGGCATTTATAACACCAAATTACACCGATTTCACATTATAAAGTCCACTAGAAACAATTTACAAAACAATCCAAAACACAAGCCGTGCTCTCCGTCGAAATTCCCGCCAAGAACCAACGTCATCATTATTTGACAAATGACAATGACATGGTATTTTTTTTTTATTTATGGCTTTCACGCGTTACGTATTTAGCCAGTATCAAGTATAAATGGGTTCTCCCGCGTTTTTTATAACCCTTTCGGACCGCTTCAATACAATTGTGCGGGTCACAAAGTCGAGAATAGCTAATTCGTTTTACGTTAGAAGAAGACGGGCCCAGTATCGTACGATTGTACGGGAAGCGAACTTTCCCCTCCCGCGCAAATTTTGTCCGACCCGCAGTCGGCGAGCAGGTTACCACACAGGTTACAACCTGTGCAGTTCGTGTCAGATTGCGCTCCCCGGCTTGGTGAAAGTAAGTACCTACTGTTGTTTTATTTTGTAAGCAAACTTATATATGAGTTATTGATTATAAAAATCATAGATTTAAAAAACATGCGTTTTCTACTTCTATGATAAAAATAGATAAACATTGGATGATTTTGTGATAAACGTGACTTTTGGAAAGCAACCGCTTTGGCGTTACGGCTTAACGAACTTTATTGACACAATTGTATCGACGTGGGCCCTACATTACCTCAGGCGTATTTTTCGCTTCTAATGATTATTCATTTTTAACAGATTCCACACCATGTTTCCGGTTTTAGACGACGCTGCTATCGCAGAGATACTCAATGACTCTGGGGACGAGGGCGATGACAACGATGAATTAGATTTCGATTACGTTATTCAAGAGAACCCCGAATATTCAAGTTCCTCTTCTTCTGACGAAGGAGAAGAAAGTGATGATGATAACATACCTCTGAGTATGCTAGCAGCATGGGAGAAGAAGCGTTTCAAAAGCAAACCTGTTCCAGAAGACGCTGTTCGTGATCCAGTGGATATTCAAACTCCATACGAATATTTCGAGCGCTATTTTACTATCGAGCTTATGGAACAGATGGCTTTGACCACAAATCAATATTATATGGCCAATACAGGCATACAAATGAAACCTGTTTGTACCTTACTGGATATAAAGAAGTTTTTCGGAATACATGCCATTGTTGGGTGTATAAAATTTCCAAGACTGAAGATGATTTGGAGCGAAAAATACAGGTATGACCCGATTGCAAATGCAATGTCTAGAGAACGGTTTTTCCTCCTCAGAACAAACTTGCATTGTGTAGATGTTACAGCAGTGAATCCGACTGAAGAACAAGCCAAAAATAGATTATGGAGGGTGCAGCCTGTTATCGATGCCGTCAGAAACAGATGCCTGCAGTTGCCAAGAGATGCTGGTAATTATTCAGTTGATGAACAGATGATACCTTTTGGAGGTCGGTGTGATTTGAAGGTAGTTGTAAAAAACAAACCTCGTCCAGCAGGATTGAAGAATTTCGTGCTAACTACCTACAAGGGACAAGTTCTAGACTTCGAAATTTATCAAGGCTCTACTACTAACTTACCTGATGCGGAGAATTTTGGCGTTGGTGCTGCTGTGGTATTACGCTTGGTCAATACACTCCCAAAAGGCAGTTTTGTATATTTCGATCGGTATTTTTCCTCACTGCCGTTGATGAAAGAGTTAGTTCGTCGAAACATAGAAGGAACAGGAACTTTGATGGCAAATAGATTTAATACCAAGAAAAAAACGCTGTATGAATTCAAGAAAGATCATAGGATGACTAGAGGAGAAGATGAGGAGGTTGTCAACAGGGAAAACACCTTGAGCGTCTTGAAATGGAAGGACTACAAAGGAGTACTCATGGTCTCGACTGCTTTTGGAGCAGAGCCGCGAACTCAGGTTTCAAGATGGGATAAAAAGAGGAAACAATACGTTGAAGTCTCATGTCCAGCCGTAGTTAAAAATTATAACACATTCATGGGTGGTGTTGATGTTTGCGACCAAATGCTGGAGGCTTATCGAACATGGCGTAAAACCAGAAAGTGGCCTGTGAAGGTGATCATCCACATGTTTGACCTGGCTATAGTAAATTCTTGGTTTGAGTATCGGGCTGACTGCAAAGCCAATAAGCGCAAATCTAAAGACATCATGGATTTGCTGGTGAACTCCAGCAAATCCATGTCTTCATCCATGATTGTCTATTAGTGACCACCTTCTGAATGGCCCTCCAAGAAAAAGACCAAGGGAAGATCTGGAATTTGCTGAGATGCCTTCTACTTCCAAACATAGAGTGAAGTCTCTTCCAACAGTCGACCGACAGTATGACGGATTTAACCATTGGCCAGTTTTCGACACTCTGAAGCAGCCTCGTTGCTGTCGTGCTCCTGGCTGCACTAGTCGTAGTCGTTGTCGTTGCTCAAAGTGTGACAATTACTTGTGCCTTAACAAACATCGAAATTGTTTTTTTGATTTTCACAACAAAGACTGAATTTAATTATAAGAAAATTGATCTCATTTCATATTAAAGTTGATCTCATTTAAAGCTTGTTGATTATTAATAATGTAAAACTATTACAAAGTTGTGTTTGTGATTTTTAATAAATATTTTTGTAACTTTCATGTTTATTTCATTCATGGTCTCATTTCAAAAAAACGTAAAGAAGGAGGCGTTAGGCCCAGTATGATACAATTGTGACCCACACAATTGTACGTAAGAAATGAAGGGCCCAGTATGATACAATTGTGACCCTCACAATTGTACGTAGGAAATGAAGGGCCCTGTTTGATACAATTGTTGGTATATGAGTTTTCCAAGATGGCGGCGGAAAATCTGGAAAATTATAGCAGATTCGTAATCTGCGGCCCCAAATTACTTAGGATTTTAGTTCAATATCACAAATTACTTTGTAGTTTAAGCGCCGGTCCGAAAGGGATAAGTCCTGTTAATCAATCAAATGATGGTGTTGTAGTTCATTTCGTTAATTTACGGAGTCCCTGGCGACAATTCCCACGAATCCACTGGCTTGATTATAGACGACGCAACGAGGCAAGGCGGACAACCACCAACTCGCTAAGTAAATCTCACTACAGCCGCACTGTGTCAGTAAATTTCATTAATCCACGCATTGTTCATAAACGTGGGCTTGTTTTAATTTTGTAATGAAAAAAGAAATTAAATCGGTTAAGTTTTGGAGAAGAAATCAGGGGACTACGAAGCGTTAATTTTGAGTATATTTTCATAGGTATCTTCGGTCCGAGCTGCAGTTGTCTCTATCGCACTCTGCTGGTGTTGTTTACCTATTTTTCAATTCTCTCGAGCGCAGTGTTTCCTCTTAACTTATAGCTTTGTTAGCATCTAATATATGGAAATGGGAGTAAATTAATTCGGTGAGACCTGCGAAGTGAGAGAAACGTTAATTTGCAATTCCTCTATGGCGGAACAGCCGGTGTTGTCGCGATGTTAGATACTAGGGCTGCGGCTACAGACAATATAACCAATATTGTCTGCCGCTGCGGCTGACATTCGATGCACTCTCTCTCTAGACCAGACACAAAAATATGTTTTTGAAGTGAACATTTCTTTAGCGGCATTGTGCACTTTTTGGGGTAATAAATGTTAAACTAGCGTCAGGACACGTGACCTGATCAAAAATTCGTAAGACGGACACGTGACCTAAGACCGCCGGCGCGGCGTAGGAGAGGAAGTAATGTCCCCCGCTCTTTCTACCGCGCGGAGTTTTCACTTCTGCCGGCACTCCCGGAGTGCAACTCTCGTTGTTTTTTAGGGTTCCGTACCCAAAGGGTCAAAAACGGGACCCTATTAATTTCGCTCCGCTGTCCGTCTGTCTGTCTGTCAGTCCGTCTGTCACCAGGCTGTATCTCATGAACCGTGATAGTTAGACAGTTGAAATTTTCACAGATGATGTATTTCTGTTGCCGCTATAACAACAAATACTAAAAATAGAATAAAGTAAATATTTAGGGGGGCTCCCATACAACAAACGTGTTTTTTTTGCCGTTTTTATAGATAACGGTATGGAACCCTTCGTGCGCGAGTCCGACTCGCACTAGGCCGGTTTTCTTTTTTTTATTTTCCTCTCGGGAAGGTAAAGGTTTCTAGCTCATACAGCCAAGTTTTATGTCGTTTATCAAATGATTGGTGTACTTAGGTATTCAAAATTATAGATAATACACAACGCCGGATCCCGCGTAAAATCCAGCGCGCGCTATGACATAACCTCCCATTGTTAATCATTTAATTTCTTCAATCGAGTCTTTACTTATGGTTTCATCCTCGATCTATTTCTGTGATTTCATCATTATATACGTACGATGTTTTCGTTACACTACTACGAACAATATAAGGAATGCCTCATATTGTTCGTAGTAGTGTATAATAGGTACTAAACTACACCTAGTTATATAATATTATAAAGTCCACTTTGCAGTCCTATATCATCAAAAAAAAAAATATTTTGATTGCGTTATGAACTTATGATTTAATTATGTATATAAACGGGACTTAGCACGAACCTTTTTTTTTTGGTACAGGTATCTACATGCTACCTCACATCATCATCCTCGTCATCTTCAATCTGTCGTGTCAACGCTTAAGCGACGAGCACACGACCTCTGTGACCCTGAGCATGTCAAAGAAGAACTTGAGCATGTACAGAAGGTACTGAAATTGAATGGCTATGAGGTGAGGGAAGCACATAGTCGACGCAAGCGGGGCTTAAGAAAATCTGTGGTGGACAGACAACCAGTATTTTTGCCGTATGTGAAAGGAGTTACGGATAAAGTTGGAGCGGCACTACGAAAATACTCCATTAAGGCTGTATACACTCCGTACTCCAAAGTAACAAGGCATATACGTTCACCGAAAGATGTTATTCCGTACCAAACGCCAGGTGTCTACAAAATAGATTGCAGCTGCGGGAGTTCTTATATAGGACAGACTAAGCGGACCATAGCAGAAAGGGTCAAAGAACATATCGCAGCTGTAAAGAATCGCCAGACCAGTAAGTCCGCCATTGCTGAGCATCTTATGGACACCAACTGCAACCACTGGATTGAATTACACCAGCCTAAAATATTATCCACTGACCGGCACTATTACAAGAGGATAGTACGGGAAGCTGTTGAAATTAAAAAGTTTAAAAATTTCAACAGAGAAGACGGATACAAATTATCATCAGCATGGAATCCAGTGATTGTCAAAATTAAACCGCGTCGTCCGGAGTTGAAAAAAAGTCGGACACTTAGTGTAGTGTGTACCGGGGCTAATGCCTAAAAACAAAACTTTATGTGGGTAGTGAAATTATCAAAATTATTAGTGAAACTGCGTCCACCACCACAAGATGACACCGCAGTACTCCAGTCTCGTTGCGACCACGATGGATGTTGTCCATTGAAACGTCAACGGAAACAAATAATAAAAAGGTTCGTGCTAAGTCCCGTTTATATAAATAATTATGTGTTTAAAGCGCGAAAGTTTAAAAAACAATATGAACTTATGATTTCCCTGTGAACTAGAGCAGGAAGCGGTCTTTTCGATCGGGTATCCTTTCAACCATATGTTAATTAAGCCGAAAGTCGATCGAGTCATTAGTAATTTTACTTCATGTATTTTTCGCATAATGGGGCAGAAAGGTTCTGAAATGGCGACCTACCCCAGCAAGCTCAGCATCGGACAACCACCGGCCACCGACCAGGTGGTCGGACGACCTAACCGTGGTCGCAGGGAAGCGCAATGCAGGCCGCTTCCAACCGGCCGTTCTAATCACGGAGACTCCGTGGTTCTAATATTTGAGGCCTATGTCCAGCAGTGGACTTCTTGCGGTTGATATGATGATAATGATGAAGATGTAGAAAAATAAAAGGTGGCTTTAATTTTTAATTGGAAATGGTTTGATTGCGTGGGTTTCATAATTTACTTTGTCACCTAATATGAAAATGGAAGTAGAGCTGAGAGAAACGTTAATTTGCAATTCCTCTATGGCGGAGCCAGTGTTGTCGCGGTGTTTGTCGTTAGGGCTGCGGCAAACTTATTCCCAGGAGGTCCACAGCCCAAACACATACGTGATGAATGACGAATGTGCATGTATTGTATGTATTATTTTTTTGTTACGTCTTTATCTTTTTAGGGTTCCGTACAACCGAGTGACTATCGGGATACTTATAGGATCACTTGTGTGTCTGTCGGTCCCTCTGTCACAGCCAATTAGCTCTGAATCTACTAGCCCGATTAAATTGTAATTCGGCCCCAAATACAAACATTATGAACTAAGAACGGGTCACTAACTTGCTATTTCGACGGGATTGCCGACTATAGTGAGTGAGACTCGTCAGGAGCCCATTTTCAAGGCGAGTGGGGGACGCGCGGCGGATGGTTCCGAACCGTAGTCTGTAGACTGAACTATAGTCGGCAATCCCGTCGAAATAGCACGTGAGTGACCCATTTTTAGTACATAATGTCTGTATCTCACGTTAGTTTTAATAAAATTCAAACATGTTGCGAAAGTAAATACATTTTGAGTTAATAGGCTCATTTGGGATTCGCAATAAAGTTCTGCAAACCTCGCAAAATTATCTACAAGGTAATTTTTAATTACCTGGCTACATTCCAATGTTGGAATCAGAATTTCTAATAGAATATACTCGTAAGAAAAAAAACATAGTTTAAACTTGGTGAATTTGTATGGGAGGCTCTATTTTTTTTTCGTCATTTTTATTTTTACTTTTTTTCATTGTAAACACTGCTAAAAATAGTAGAAAATATTTTTTATCTATTATACAAAAATTAAATAATTTTTGTGAGAATGTTGATTAGGATTTTTTTTTTCTTTATATAATCTGTTAGGATTCCGCAGCAGAGTAGAATAAGACCAGTAGAAATACAAGCTAAACAAAGCTCTGGGTTGGAGTGGTCTCATTGATGTTTATCAATGATGGAGTGGTCTCATTGACCCAGCGACGACAGTGTAGACCAAACCCTCTGTCTGCTCTGGCCAAGTATGGCTCTGGTAGTGCAGGGAGGTTCATGCTCCTGCTGTGGAGACTAAAAAGACCTGATGATGAAAACCTTGAGCCAGTTATCTTTTCAGAAATCAGTACTCTATACTAATATTATAAAGCTGAAGAGTTTGTTTGTTTGAACGCGCTTATCTCAGGAACTACTGGTTCAAATTTTTTTGTTGGATAGTCCTTTTATTGAGGAAGGCTTTAGGCTATAAAACATCACGCTGCGACTAATAGGAGCGAAGCATCAATAAAAACTGTTTTGAAAACGGGGGAAAATTATTCATTGTTGAGTACATACGACGCGTGCGATGCGTGAACGGTACAAGTTACCCAAAAAATATGTCCGCGACAATACAATAACAGAAATTGCCGCGGACGAAGTCGCGGGCAACAGGTAAAATATTTGGTGATCAATGGCTCGATCTTCCGCGGTTCGCCTGTTCCTATTCCCTAATAATGTCACTTTAACTTTTCCTCATCCGAACGTTTCCCCGGATGCATCCTCAGATGTGATACGTCGGAACCCGAAGTCCACTGCAATATCACAATTCGTGCTTGACATGGTTTGATTTGGCGAAAGTTTTTACGGCCGGCTGCCTGCCTGACGCCAATTTCCCTGGAGAGCTCCAGAACCACGGAACTATAGCTGCGAAAATGAAGATGATGACATTAGCAGACAAGCATTTGACCGCTAATTGTCCATGCTGATGTCAGGACGAAACATTTTTCCGTACCAAAAAACCGCCCTAAAAGTTCGAGTCATCCCGCTTAGTCCGCACGTGGTGACACGGGTATAATCCTTATCCTTATCCTTATCCTTACTAATATTATGAATGCGAAAGTGAGTTTGTTTATTTGTTTATTTGTTTGTTTGTTTGTTACGCTTTCACGCCGTAACTACTGAACCGATCATCATGAAATTTTGCATACAAGTTCTCTGGAGTACAGAGAAGGACATAGGCTACCTTTTATTCCGGGAAAAAGTACTATTTCCGAGGGATCGAGATTAACGCGAGCGGAGCCGCGGGCGGAGCCGCGGGCGAAAGCTAGTCACCTATATTTGCGAGATAAGTCTAAATCTACGGTCTAAATGGATAGATTTTGATTAATTAAACCGCGTGTAGGCCAACCTTTATGTTTATTCTGAATCAAACCCCATTTTGGTATTATGTCAATGTCAAAATAATAAATAATAAATAAATAAATAAATATATAGGGACAAATCACACAGATTGAACTAGCCCCAAGGTAAGTTCGAGACTTGTGTTATGGGATACTAACTCAATGATACTATATTTTATAACAAATACATATATAGATAAACATCCAAGACCCAGGTCAATCTGAAAAAGATCATTTTCCATCTTGACCTGGCCGGGGATCGAACCCGGGCACTCCGTGTCGCAGGCTGGCGTGTTAACCACTGCGCCACGGAGCTGTCGAAATGCCAAAATGGTTTGACTTCGTCTATTGAGTATCTCTCATCTATATACGGTGAAATTTTGATCGTTTTGGACCCTTAAAGGAGTGACTCAGAGCATCATAATGAACAACTTTTCCTATGGGAACAATGCTGGGAACTCAATAAAATTTCGTCATTTCCATACAAAGGAGTCCCGCCGCGCGGGCAGTTTGTATGGGAATGTCGAACTTTTTTTTGAGTTCCCAGTTGCTAGTTGTCGATTTCACTCCCTCTTCCACTTCACGTACTTCAACTTGTTTCATTTCAATTTATATTTAACGTTTGGACTACATATAGTCTGTGAGTTTGAGCAATATGGGAGTGAAGTTTATTTCTGTGTAATTTAATCATAAAGCCCTTTTGTTTGTTACCGTACATGGTATGTATATATAAAAAACATTTTTTCTCTGTATCGCCGACATCACAGTTACTACGCTCCATTGTCATACTTGTCATACATCATACTGAATGCACTAATACAAAAAAATATACAGAAAATCGATTTCAGGCAACTTTTGGGCAAATTGCCGACTATAAACACGTTCAAGTTTATTATATAAAAAAGTTGTTGAGACAAAAAAGTTGCGTCTTAATAGCAAAAAAGACTATATAATTGCCGAACCTGCTCACAAAATTTCATGAGAATCGGTTGAGAAATGCGACCTGTAGGCGAGAACAGACAGACAGACAGACAAAAGAATTTTTGGCTAGTCGAAATCTTCTTTTCATAGATTTTTTTGTGCGATAAAAATGTAAGAAAATATTAACATTTTTATCGTTTAAAAATTGTGTGGTGTCAACCCTAAAACTCGCGTGACGTCGCTAAGCCCGCACGGGTATTATCTGTCTGCGAGGTGAATCCAAAAGGCTAGATAGATTTTGATTAATTAAACCGTGTGTTAACTCACCTGCGATAATGTTTACTCCGAATCAAACGCCGTGTCTGGATTTAGGAAAATGATAAGATAATATTTTCAGTCTGGTATAGAATTTTTTTACTTTATATAACAAAAGTAGTTCATACGCTGAAATTTATACTTTTACTAAGGTCTCCTTTTTGACTCGTTGATAATTTGGAAAATTAAAAAAAAATCTATGTATTGGAATTGAATCACTTCTATTTGCAAGGCGAGCTGCAACATTACATGCGAAAGTAACTCTGTCTGTCTGTCTGTCTTCTTTTTACGCTTCAACCATTGAACTAATTCGGATATTTGTTATGTGGTAGTTAAAGGCCCGGGGAAGAACATAGGGTATCTATCATTATGGGAAATTTTACTGTTCCCGAGGGATCGACACTAACGCGGGCGGAGCCGGGGAAACAGTTTGTAAAAAATATTTTCCAAATTAAATAATTTTATTATTTTTATTTACTTTCCAAAATCTCTTGGGGGTGTACTGCCAACCATTTGCCAGACCAGTCAACTGCAAGCTGTCGACAGCTACCGTTGGCTTTTTCGACAGCTGCAGTTGTATCTGTCGACAGTTTGCAGTTGACTGGTCGACAGCAAAGTGCTGCTCGTCTGTTTGGTGCCTTAGGTATGTCACCTTTCAACACTGTGGGTGGAACTATAATTTTACATGACTGTGTTTAGGACTGAATGAAGCAAACCAACGAGAACCTTTTACGTCGGTCCTTTTCTATACCAAAAGTAGTTCATACTAAGAAATTAAGTACAATTATAACTAGGTATACTTTTAATGGTCTCCTTTTCGATTAAAGGTTAAAACGTTTAAACTAATGATATTGTTTCCAGGTCTGTTCCCAGCAACAACTAATTTACGGTTACTTTTCAGCACAAAAAGGCTAAGCCCTAAAACTTATACTGATAAGCCGTGCGGGTATTATCAACTCTATTTGCGAGGCGAACATAAAGCTGAATTTTGATTCATTAAACCTTTCCTGTGCGGTAATTCAATTCAATTCACCCCCGCGCCGAATCGTATCTGGTGCAACGCATATCCCTTGCCATACAGCGGGGGAATGCCGTAAGTGTCATGGTAACCTTTGCATCGGATACGATTCGACGTGGGCTATTTGACTGATTTTTAATGTAATTTTATTTATTGACCCTATTTATGTGTCTGTAAATTGTATTATAACGTTTAATTTTGTATCAAATAAAATGGTTTCTGATGTTTTCGCGATTGTTCCACATTGAAATAAAATCACTTTAATACGGTATTATCGAAACGTTAGGTGTAAAAATAAAGTAATATACGCGATAATACCGTATTAAAGTGATTTTATTTAAAAAAAAAAGGTATTAAAAAAAAACACAATTCGTGTATTTTGAGGCATCATCTGTGCGATTTAACTTTAACATGTATCATAGGATTAGGATAAATAATACCTTACAGAATAACACATTTGAAAAATATTATGTTTGTTTCGAATCGAAGGATGTATTGTGTAGCGCAGGGGATGCAAAAAGGGAAAATGCTCAGAAGAGCGAAAGCGAGAAAAACAGAGGTGTCAGCCCTAAACGGATGTGTGTGTTGCCGCTACGACACGCGGTTAGTGATGTGCCAGAAAGAAATTCTCTGTTCTCATGAATTCCTTTTCACTGAAATTTCCAATAATTCTCGTGAATATCTCTATAATTCCCGCACTCGAGAGATAGAAGAAGAAATTGTTGGAAAAACGTTCCGACCCGTGCTCACCGTTCTCGAAAATTTCGAGCACTGTACAACACTATTATCGCCTGTTTTTGTAAGATGAGCCCAATAGGCTAGATTTTAATTATTTAATCAGGTTAAGGTTATAATATCCTGAATTCAGTCAATGACGAGAGGGACACCGCAATACGTGCGATACGATTGGAGATAGGGTAATTCCAGGAGAGATGGACCAGTGGGAGAGACGGGCCACCTTCACATCACAAAACTGCCAAGATGATAGCATTTTTGTGAAATGCCAACACTAACATGTTCTTGTCGACCATTTCTTTCATGTGATTGTAAAGAACGATGTGTTTTTGTTAATATTTTCGTTTCATCAGTGTTCAAAATTGCGTCTCGCCACTGTTAGTTACTTGAAGGTATGTACACGATTTTGTGTTTTCATTCGTAATCATGGCATTATTGTAACTTTGTGTTTATGAAACTGTATTTATAGCATCAAAACTTTTTGATTGTGCTCGCTATTTTTTTTTTGAAGGCTAGTCCCTCTATCCTTGAACTTTAGGGAGAGATGGACCACTTTTTTTAAAGGAGAGACGGACCACTTTAAGTTGCTCTTTAATTTGTATTATTGTACATATTAATAGTAATTTGATGTTTAATATAGGTACAATTACTTACAAAAATCATTTCCTAGTATATTTAGTATTGTTTATTTTTATTTTCAGCAATACCTTTACAATATAAGAGGAAAGCGGTGTTTCAAGAGGAAAATGGACGGAATCTGATTAAAGGAGAGCTGTTCAAGCTCATGCTGACGGCCTATGCCATTTCTGCTATTGACCCCTATGGATCAATCAGGCAGCAGATATGTATGGTATACCAAAGTCTACATTCAAAAAAGACTGAAAAATAATAAGTTAACCAAATCAGATGTTCTTGGGCCCTGTGGTGTGTTGACTACTGAAAATTGATGAGATACCATCGCTAATATAGCCGACTATACTTCTTTTTATATGGTTTTTCGTTTTGTAACGCATTTAAATATTTATAATTGTTAGGTCCATCTCTCCTAATTCCGTGGTCCATCTCACCCGAACAGTATGGGAGAGATGGACTTCGTCGATTTTTGTATGATTGCCAAAAAAGTATAAATAAGGTTAATTTTTTCGATAATTTGTTTAATCATAAGGTTCATTAATAGCCCTATTTTTGTATTAAAAATAATGTTTCGTTTTATTTACTTCTTATAAAAATTTTTGGATCCCCAACAAAACGTGGTCCATCTCTCGTGGAATTACCTATACCAAAAGTAGTTCTATTCTATTTTAGCTATTTCCGGGTATTTCCCACACAAAAAGGGAACGAATGGGCTCAAAGTATACTTTGTACTAGTATGTCGACGTTAAGCCCCCGCGCGGTGTTATCGTCTCTATTTGCGAGACGAGTTCATGTAAAGCCTGGATTTGATTAATTACTTGTATTAATTATTTTATTAATTAATTACTTATAGCCTTGTCTTGACCTTGTGTGATAATATATGCTCTGTATTAAACGTTATGTTTGGATTGTCATGGCCTCATGGCTCTCAAGAGTAGAAAATCTATACTTACATTTAATATTTTATATCTTAGGTATGAACTATACAACTGGTAAGACGCTCCGCATCCAATTTAGTCCATAGCGATTCAACGAGGTTATGCAGCCAGCATAATAGGAACTTTTGGGCCGGGTACGATGGAGAGTGGACTTTATGATTGACATTTTTGGACTAAACTTGTTGTGGATAAACTTTTTGGTTCTTGATGAAGCATGTTGCGGATACATTTACGTAACAATTTAGACGAAACATGTTGTGGATACTAACCTGTAAATTCAGAGTTACATAAAAATAAAAATAAAAAAATAAGATTTGCCATTCAACGTGGGTATCTCTTGGATAGGCATGTAACATCCTCGTCTTCATCGTCACTTACCATCAGGTGAGATGGGAGACAAATGCTTAATTCAATATTCAATATAAAAAAAAAAGTGCCAGTGCTGGCAGTCTTCTGGGCACATTACCGCAGGACAATGACTTGTGTGAATTTTTTTATTTATAGGTAGATTTTTATTTATAGTCACTATAAATAAAAACCTTTACAATCATTAATCCTGAAATAAAAACCTAACTGTTAGGTTTTTATTTTAGATAGCATTAATTATTTTTTTGTTTTGTAGCTAGTAAATATTTATTGTTATCAATAATAAATAAAAGTAAGGAAGATGAACTAGTAATATATATATATATATATATATATATATATATAAAATGGTATACCTACATACGACTTGGTAAAGAGCAGGTCGATTTAGTGTTAATATACTATTAAGCAGTAACTTTATGCAAAAATTAATAGACGGGCTTTGGCTTTATACGAAATATATATGAAAGCTTGTTTAAATTTGGTGCTGTTCTTGAGTTTATATCAAAAGTCATTTCATCTGAAGTAATTGTCGGTTATTTTCCTCACAAAAAAGCTATATGTATAAGTTCTAAATTATACATTGTGTATCGTCGCCTCGTCGCTGAGGCAAGCGGTATTAACCCCTCTATTTTTCAGGTGAGCCCGAGTATGGGTAGTATTTAATCCAATAACTATAAATCGCCTTTATTTTGCAATAAATTTAAAAGTTGCACCAAAAATACTGACTTGCGCACTAAATGTGCACACAAAATAAATGTAATTTTATAACTAGTAATCTGTTCGTTTCTGGTGGCGATTCGTTTTCTGATGGGGTTGCAGTCCTAACCTACTTTTCTGGCAGCAGCTCGTTTCTGATGGCGATTCGTTAAATGACTAGTACATCTGTGGGATGTAATTTGTTAATGGAGAGATATATTATTGTAATGCATATTTAGAAACCAATTTTAGAAATTCAGTTGAAAGATTAGATCGATATATTTCTGTGGATTAGATAAATTAGTGTGTAAGTCAGTATTTTTGTTAGACAATAAGTATTTTTGATGTAAAACTGGTAAAAAAGGTCATCTAGTTTTGATTGACAATTTATATTTTTTAGTTAAACATGTTTAGATAATCAAGTAGTTTATTTGTAGCTTAATCATTTTTCTGGTATGCAGTAAGATAATTATAGGAGCCACTTAGTTTGCATAATTTGTAATTAGATGTGCAGTTAAAAAATTCCCGATTTCAATTGGTTAAGGCTCATTCTGTAGCCTAAGTGTTGTTCACATTTGTAAATAACTTTCCAGATCTTTCGCATAGGTACCTTACCTATTAAAAAACATATACTTATCAACCTATCAATCCTTACTAATATTATAAATGCAAAAGTGAGTTTGTTTGTTTGTTTGTTTTTTTGGTACGCTTTCACGCCGTAACTACTAAACCGATCATCATGAAATTTTGCATAACTTGTATGCAAAATTTCATGATGATCGGTTTAGTAGTTACGGCGTGAAAGCGTAACAAACAACTCTGGAGTACGGAGAAGGACATAGGGTACCTTTTATCCCGGGAAAAGTACTATTCCCGAGGGATCGACATTAACGCGGGCGGAGCCGCGGGCGAAAGCTAATTCTAAATAAATGCATACACGCCGCTAATCCGCGCGGTGTTATTGCCTCTATTTGCAAGGCGTGCCCGAAATGCTTGATTTTGATTAATTAAACCGTGTAGGCTTACCTTGTGCGATAATGTTTGCTCTGAATCAAAGGGCGTGTTGGATTGGGATTATGTTACATTTCGCCACTGTAATATATGAACAGTTAGGGTTTTTTGAGCTATGATTGGATATGGTATAGGTATGGATTTATCTTTACTCCGAATGCAATATTAATATATTACTATTGAAACATGGAGAGAAGTCACGAAAAAGAAGGAATGATTTTTCATATTTGAATTAATTGCTTATCGGAGCGAGGTTTCTGTATTTACAAAACAAGCAGAAGTATTGTAAGGGGTGTGTTGCGGGGAGTTGTTGCTAGAGAGAGTTGCGAGTAGTGATGTGCCGTTCTCAAATTCCCATTCCCAGGGAACGTTCCCCGTTCCCGTTTACGGGAATGTTTCCGGAAACATTCCCAATTTCGGGGGAACGTTCCCATCTAAATTAGGAAAATCTTGAATACTTACTAAATAAAAACTTTTGAGATTTGGTCTCATTCCCAGCAACAAGGGAACGTTCCCGGCAACAAGGGAACGTTCCCCGGGAATTTGGGAACATTCCCTGGGAACGTTCCCGTTTATTTCGGAAATTTTGTCGAATATTGAAAATATTTATATATTACATATACCAAGTAATGCATATACATCAGTTCAATATATTTGCATTGACAAAAAATTTGTATGGCAAATAAAATTACAACTTTCCCTGACATTTCCATTTATTGGGAGCGTTCCCGGGAACGATTTTGGAAATCTGGGGAATGTAGGAACGTTCCTGGGAACGGCACATCACTAGTTGCGAGGGATGAATTGTGAGAACAGCGTAGCGAGGGATGTGATCTTAGGGAGAGTTGCGAAGAAGTGTTGCGAGTGAGTATTGCGAGGGAGTGTTTCAAGGGAGTATTGCGAGGGATGTGTTGCTAGAGAGAGTTGCGAGGGAGTGTTTCGAGGGAGGGTTGCGAGGTATGTGTTGCGAAGAAGTGTTTCAAGGGAGTATTGCGAGGGATGTGTTGCTAGAGAGAGTTGCGAGGGAGTGTTTCGAGGGAGGGTTGCGAGGGAGTGTGGCGAGGGAGTGTTGCGAGGGAGTGTTGCGAGGGAGTGTTGCGAGGGAGTGTTGCGAGGGATGTGTTGCGAGGTATGTGTTGCTAGGAAGAGTTGCGAGGGATGAATTGCGAGGGAGTGTTGTGAGGGAGTGTTGCGAAGGATATGTTGCTACGGAGAGTTGCGAGGAAACTTTGCGAGGGATGAATTGCGAGGGATGTTGTACTAGGCCAGGTAAGCGAGAAATTGCTTGCAATCACTAAACGGTGTTAGAGGTAGATGAGTATTGTACGTTGAATCAGTGGAGAAACAGTTTTATATTTAACAACTTTCGATGAAGAAATCTGAAAACAGCCACACATCTTCGCATCGCTCATCTGTGCACCGTTTCACAGCTTTACTATGCCTCGCACCGCTCCCCTACCTCGCAAATCTCTGAAACGCAGCCTTAAGCTAGCTAGCTATGTAAACTACTACTCGTAACTGTACGCATTTATACTGGTAGCTATACCGCAAGCCTTTCAAAAACATTAACACGGTACAGATCCCGAGGGCCGCGGAACCATAAAACGGATGTGTTTGACTCGCGACACGATATTTCATTTGTTACTTTACTAGGTAGACCACATTATCTGAACATATAGTCTAAAATAAAAGTTCTCACTACGTTGCCACTATTATTCCTAGGTCCATGGTTGCCACCAGCCTGCACATAATAACGTGCGTGGAGGTAGCGGTTTGTAGAGGATGTGAATTATCACAATCTTTTTTAGGGTTCCGTACCCAAAGGGTGAAAACGGGACCCTATTAATATTACGCCGCTGTCAGTCTGCCTGTCTGTCTGGCTGTGTCATAAACCGTGATAGTTAGACAGTTGAAATTTTCACAGATGATGTATTTCTGTTGCCGCTATAACAACAAATACCAAAACATAGAATAAAATAAATATTACAACAAACTTGTTTTTTTTTTGCTTGTTTATGCTCGATATTGATAACGGCAACCGGTAGACGCTTGAAATATTCAAAGAATATTTAGTTATATATTTACTTTAAAAGTTAATAATAAAATAAAAATAAAATTAATTTTAAAGGGGTGCTCCCGTACAACAGACTAGATTTTTTTGCCGTTTTCACAGATAACGGTGCGTAACCCTTCGTGCGCGAGTCCGACTCGCACTTGGCCGGTTTCTTTTAACTTCAGTGTTGGAGAACTTGGCGGGATTTACGTCGG
The DNA here is from genome assembly GCA_947532085.1 of Elegia similella. Taxonomy (NCBI): domain Eukaryota; kingdom Metazoa; phylum Arthropoda; class Insecta; order Lepidoptera; family Pyralidae; genus Elegia; species Elegia similella. The sequence continues at coordinate 21,657,168 of OX383936.1, forward strand.
ACGGCACGTTTTTGTTTTGGACTGTTTTGCAAATAGATCTAGTGGACTCTAATCTCTATGTTGAAATTGTCTAATTTGGTATTTAATGCCCATGTTAATGAACAATGTGTGAAATAACTAAAATAAACGGTCATGTAAATCTCATACCAGCCGCACGCTGGTAGATTTACTTGGCGGGCTGGTGGTTGTCCGCCTCGCTGCGTCGACTCTGATCAAGCCAGTGGATTCGTGGGAATCGCCGCCAGAGGCTCCGTAGAATTGACGAAATTAACTACACCATAATTTCGTTGATTAACAAGACAAAGAAAAAGTGCGGAAAACCTCAGTTATTATACTTATTACTGGCTAAATACGTCATTCGTGAAATTCTTCATTAAAATAAAATAAAAAGTTCAGAGGCGCATTTTTTTAATCTATGCAATTTTATTTTCATTTCATTATCTGTATATAAATATGCAGCTCAGCTATGCAGCATCTATATAGGTAGTAAGCGGTTTTTCCTCAGAACAATACTTTAGTTATTGTTCTAAAGGTTTTTGTATGCAGTCATAGTGACTGTCTACGGAACAGAGATTATTATTAATTGATAGTTTTAAATTCTCCGGGTCTGATTTCGAGCAAACGTATATGTCGCGACCTTTTTTATTATATGAACTTATACTTACAAATACTGCTTTAAGTATTTATTTTACTTAATTGTCCTAAACGAATGTGAAAGAAACATGGTCAGCCTACTACATCCATAGGGAATGGATCACACTTCTGTTTCGCGCGATTATACAAGTTTACCACAGGGATGTAGCATTTTCCGTAGCGTTTGAAATAAATATTAGCTTGTAGTACCTACTACAGAGCCCAGGTCTTTAAGACCTTTAAGCCACATTTAGCATGTTACTGTATCCTTACTTCCTAACAATTATTATAAATGCGAAAGTGAGTTTGTTTATTTTACTAGCTCAGTGGCGCAGCGGTCAACACGCCAGGCTGCGACACGGAGTGCCCGGGTTCGATCCCCGGCCAGGTCAAGATGGAAAATGATCTTTTTCAGATTGGCCTGGGTCTTGGATGTTTATCTATATATGTATTTCTTATAAAATATAGTATCGTTGAGTTAGTATCCTATATGTGTTATGGGAACTAGTCTCGAACTTACTTTGGGGTTAGCTCAATCTGTGTGATTTGTCCGATATATTTATTTATTACGCTTTCACGCCGTAACTACTGAACCGATCATCATGAAATTTTGCATACAAGTTCTCTGGAGTACGGAAAAGGACATAGGCTACCTTTTATCCCGTGAAAAAGTACTATTCCTGAGGGATCTTTTTAGGAGTTTTATTTATGGGCGGAAAAGTATTTATTAATTTTTATAAGTTTAAACAAGCAGTTCTTTCTCTTTACTCCTTATAGTGTATATTTGAAAATATAGTATTAAAACAAGAAACTAATAACGCAGCTTATAGCACTAAACGTCTAGTAACAACTTAGATTAGATAGATAGATAAACTTTGGTATAAACAAAACAAATTCTTATTTGCTAAAGTAAAGTACCTATTATGTTTTATCATAAACTTTGGCTATTAAGACTAGTGAGCGAAACAACAAGCGAATCTTATAGGATAGGCTGTACTGTTGTAACTGTAAACAACCAAACTTGTATAGTCTAAACTAACAAAATGTAACTTTAAATTGGTTACGTAACGTAAGCTTAAGTATATATAACTGACCCCGTGGTCAAGTGGTTAAGGCGTTTGCCTGTAGATCTGGAGGTCGTGGGTTCGATTCCCACGGGAAGCATACTTTGTTTACTTGCTTTCAGTTTGGTTAGGACATTGTAGGCTTGAATCACCTGATTGTCTCATAATAAAGATGATTCCGTGCTTCGGAAGGCACATTAAGCCGTTGGTCCCGGCTGCCATCTGGTAGTCGTTAAAGGAACCACGTCGGAGGCTTAAAGCCGGTTCCGAAGAACCCTGACACCAGGGTGTACGGTCAGCTTCAAAAGTGCAGTCAGAATTTCTCACACTAATTGCTTAAACAAACTAGTCGCACTTAAGACCTTGTGATTATGAGTTGTTGCTAGTCTCTGTGTGTGCGCCGATGTATTGACGTAGATACGATAAATGTTATTCTTAAATTCAATGCTTTCTGCAGATACGAGCTAGCCTAATGGTTAATGGCTGCTGTCGCAGAATAGCGATCTTGCCTGTGGGTAGCAGGTTCGAATCTCACCACACAGCGATGTTTTACTAACGTTTTGTTGGTTTTTTTACATCGTTATTCATGTTATTCGTAAACTGTCTAATACGATGTTTCCGTATCGTATTTCATATGGTGCAGAAATAAAAAGTCTCAGAACAAGGACTAGAAAAGTGAATATTTGACGGTGAATGAAAAAAGACAGATGTTTGTCATTTAACCGAGTTCGTACTCGTTATAGTTGAATCGTGGTGAAGACAAATTGACGTGTGTTTAAGTGATTCTATTTGGGGTGTTAATTACCTACACTTTTGAAAATGCAGGCGAACATAAATATTGAGACAAAGGCGAATATTGTTTCTCTGTATAGCAGTGGCCGCAATATATCAGAAATTTCAAATGAAACTGGATTAAGTGTAAGTATTTTGACTGGTTAAAAACAGTCGTTATTTACTTAAAAGTTTTGGTTATTAAATTATTTCAAATTAAAGTTTTAAGTTTTTAACACATTGTATTGACATATTAATGATGATTAGCATGAATAAGTGTTAGTTTTTGAAATAAAAAAAAAATATTAGGTAAATATAGTCTCAATCACAACGTAACGCTAGCCTTCTTATTTTATTTTAGTGGTCCTCCACTAAAATAAAATCTCTGAAACGTGGATGACTTGGGTGCAGCGGTTTGCTGACGAGGGTACTCTTGCCAACTGGCAGCGGAGTGGAAGACCGTCGATTATCTCTGACCATTAGCGCCGTATGATGTTGGAGGAATATAAAAGAGATGGTTTTATACCCATCAGGCATTCAATGTCTCGTTGCCAACTGTTCGCCGTGCACTTCATACTGATAGTGTGCACCACAGGAAACCGGCAAAAAAACTATATTTAGCACCGAGGCATAAAGAAGAACGGTTGCATTTTGCGAGAGATTATTTGGACTTCGATTGGGAGGGTACCGTGTTTACAGACGAAAAGTCATTTATACCAAAAGGGAAGACTTCACCTATGGCGCAGAAACAAGCGACATCAGGAACAATTATTTTCTTACTGTATGGAAATTGGGAACAGTTTTATTGGGACAGAAATATGTGCCAATATAGTGGGATCCATGCGTCGTCGTATACTTGACTATATTGACAATAATGGTGGCTATACAAAATATTGAGTGAAATACCCCATTTGTAAGTTTGACTATGTGTCTTTCTATTTGTGTCACCGTATCTCTTAAACAGGTGAACTGATGTGTATCCGTTTTTTATATGAAAGTATTTTTTTTAGCGATAGCCTTAAAAATATAGTTTTATTTTATACTAACTTGTTCATTTTGTATTACAATGGGATGTGTTGGTTATGTTAATTTCCGTAAAAGTTGTTTGTAAACTGTAAAAGATTGAGGTTAAGTTTCAATCCTCTTTTCGTAATGAAAACGAATAATTAAGCTTTAACCTCAATATTTACTATGAGCGTAGGTAAAAATGTGTAATGTAAAATTTTTTTTTAATGAAATAAAAAAAAAAATAAGTAGGTAGATATTTTAAATAAAAAAATAATAAGAATTACTGTTCTAACCTATACGAGTATAATAGTTTCTTTTTTAATTCTATTATTAATTCTTAATTTACCTATATATCAAGATTTATTCTACCTATATAATTATTAATTCTAGCTTTTTAAATGTGTAAATAAAACTTAGGTATAATTACTATTCTACCTATATTTATTTATACATTATACATAAATTTTACCTACGCTCATACGGATACGGACAGTAGTCCGTAGTGTAAACATATTGACCGTCATAATATTTGTCACACTGATATTTTATGTTATTACTTAAATGATCCGTCTAATAAACCGTTGCCATGTTCTTTGTGCATTTTTATTTTTTAACAAATGGATTATTACCAATCGCATGCAGTATATAAAATAAAGTTATTAAAAAAATACTATGAGTTTAAAATTAAATTATTTAAAAATGATATATTAATTGCGATACGAACCACGGTCATTATATTAGCAGTCCAACCATCTACTGATTAGACCAAAAACTTGCTATGACGTGTGGCGAAATTAAGAACCGGTTTCATCTCGCCTGTCGTAATGACTCGTTATTACTATTCCGGTTTTCTTTACAATACACCTATAGTTAGTGCTATGTTGTCTGTGTCAAGCAAGCACGTAGCAGAGTTGTGTGGGTAATGTAATAATGATCACTATGTGCGTTATGGACACAAACACTCACGCAAAGAGGGACGATGCGTACTGCAACGTAATTTGATCTCTAAGCTATGACTCAATTTATACTTCTGGACTGTACATAGTCGATTGACCGTGACACCTACTCGAAATGAATGAAAAGTATAATATAACAGAACAAAAGTGTATTCTAAATTGCAGGCAAAACAATTATTTTTCAGTTTGAAAGAATGATCTTAATAAACAAATTGTATTGATAGTTTTATTACGTAACCTGGTTCCGCTGGCGCCGCGGTTTACCGGGTCCAGTGACACGGCCCGGTAACAATGGCCGGGCCCGGTGGGTGCTCAAAAGGGCCTGGTTTACAATCTCTAATCATAACCAGCAAGAAATTGACTCATTAAAACTAAGTAATATATTGAATCAAAACACGATATGTCTGCTGTAACTTGAATTGGATTGCCATACTCACTACGCTCGGCCGTGTGGTATCCGGCAGAGTAGAATAGGACCACTCCAAGTCTTCCCGTGGATGTCGTAGAAGGCGACTTAGGAAATACAAGCTAAACAAAGCTTATAAACATCTAAGAGACCTCTCCAACTCATCTGGCCAGCGTGGAGAGTGTAGGCCAAGCCCTCTGGCTACTCTGGCCAAGTATGGCTCTATTAGTACAGAGAGGGTCGTGCTCCTGTAGTGGAGACTAAAAAGGACCTGATGATGATGATGATGATGACTCACTACGCTTGGCAGGCAGGTCCTGCATGGAACAAAGAATCCTATTAAGAGGCGTTTCTCCAGCAGTGACTTCTTACGGCTGGAAAGATGATTTGTTCGTTTTTCATGTAAGTGGCCAACACTGGTGTCAGATGTTTCAAGCTGCCTAAAGGCATCTGCTGACCTAGCTTCACATCTGCACTCAATGATGATAGTCGGGACCAACGGCTTAACGTGCCTTCCGAAGCAGGGAGGAGCTCGATATATTTTTATGCTACTTGCGGTCACCAATCCAAGTGGAGACTGCGCCCGGAGTTTCTTAACATGCGTAAGCACCAAATATGCTCACGCCCACTAGGCCATAGGGCTCCTGATGAATGATGATAATGATGAATATCAATGTTTTTTTGCTTCATGCATGACACGTTACTGAAACAAATAAAAAATACATTTTTTTTTATTGATAAGTAGGTACACCATATACGAGTACATACTATTTATGATTATGAACTAAAAGTTAGGATCAAAAACAACAAGGAAAACAATTCAGACAAATTAACCTTCATTCAGACGGAAAGTAATGAGAATTTAAACAAGCTGAATAAATCAATTAAAAAGGTAAAGGGCCCGTTAAAAGCCGGAAATGTTTCAGCTGATAATGCCAAGTTAAAATTTATTAGCGTGATGTAGTGATGAGATCACTGGCATGGAGTGTAGTGGTAAGGAACAACTTTATGTAGAAAATCGGTTGAAATGTCTCTACAAAAACCGGCTAAGTGAGAGTCAGACTCACAACACTAGCGACAACAGAAATAAATCATCTGTGAAAATTTTAACTGGCTGACTACTACGGTTCAAGAAATACAGCCTGGTGACAGACGGACTGACTGACTGAAAAAATCAATCATAGGTATACAGAATGAAATTGAATTCATTAGCAAACGTTTAAAAAGTGACTCATATCACGAATTTGAAAAACTTTTACTATCTAACTATCACGGTTCATGAGATACAGCCTAGTGACAGAGACAGACAGATAGACGGACAGCGGGGCTATATTAATAGGGTCCCATTTTTACCCTTTGGGTACGGGACCCTATAAAGCATTAAATTGAATAGCAGTGAAAGATGATACGAAATGAATTTGGCAGTTGTATACGAAGTGTGAGCCCTAAGAGCGCTGTTAACTATTACAAACCAGAGAAGCTTCTTTTTGTCCTTGTTATTTCTTCATCCAACATACTACAACCATGAGATATCCTTCGACGATACACAGAGAGCGTTACTAGAACTAACGATAAAAAAGCATTTTCTATAATTACATTCATTCGGATTACATTTCTGTCATTTAAATCAATCTATAATATTTCATTTAAACTTTTTTAAAGATACTTAATAGTTTAGTTAACTACCTCCAAAAGTTCCAGATCCACTAAGTACTGCAATCTAATGATTTTTGGAACGAAGACGAACTTTTGGAACTCAGCTTGATAAAGCCTTTTCCAGGGCACGTGCCGCCGGATAAGTTATCTATTCCTGTAGAATTATAATATTTAAGCTACAGCCTATAACGTTTTCTTTAAAATTTACTTCTGCAATTACAAAACGGCGGATTTTTTTTATATAAAGCAGAGTGAAAGCACTGTTTCTTCAAAGTCTGTCAGATAGTTCCTAGATATTTGTGTAGTATATGTATGTATGGTTTATTTTATTATTACGTTATAGTATGTATTTTGTGTAGTTTATTTTCTATTTTAGTATTTAGATACATTGTTTTATTCTTTTTATGATTGTTCTTTAACTACCCGCGCATTCTCTACACCACTTGCTTGCAGTGACGTGCACAGACATTTATCATAGGGTAGACATAATTATAAAATTTACTTACAAACATACCACCTATATACCTTACCTTACTATACGGCTAGTTATCTACAACTCGTTTAATATTATAATAGTCTTTAATCTTCGACCGCAAAAGTATTCAAAACAAGCAAAAGATAAGAGATATGATTACAACCTGTGAGCCACGTACACGTATCATACGGTTTAAGATTAAACTTTAGAATAACTAACCATAACTAACCGGTTACTTGATTTGTTCACAAAACACTTTATATTTCGGTTTTGGCATGCAAACACTAAGCGACACAACGTTCACATGAAAATATTTTTGTCACAAATGAAATTTAACTGATAAAGCAATTAATTTTAAAATAAAACTTTCCTCTTGGATTGTTTGTAAACACGTAAATCAATGACATTGACATGACAAGTGACGATGACATTTACATTGCGCGCGGCAGCCAATAGAAATCTCGGAGACAGTGTCTTCAATTCACACACACAGCGCAAATTTGATTTGCATGTGTGAGTCGATGAAAGATGATTACTTGTACTACTACAAAAGTGATTTCCTATCGGTGTATAAAAATTTTCTATGTGTGCGTGAAAAGTCAGACCTTTGAAATTTTGTCTTACGCGGCTTACGCGTATAGATACTGCTTCGCGCGGGCAAGCGCGGGCCGCGGGCACAGCGCCGTACTTGAACAAAATCGACTATAAAGTATTTCCTAGCAGAATTTTGCAGGCGCACCTAATATAATTATTTTTTTGTAAGAAAAAAAAAAAATTGTATTTATTTAGCGACTGCAGGGTAGACAGTGTCTAACAGTCTATATGGACTGCACGTCACTGCTTGCTTGGTTGACTGGTAGAAAAAGCCATAGGCTTTAAGTCCGCCATTACACTTATAACTGTGTATGAAGTTAAATAAATAAAATAAATATATATATATACGGACATATCACACAGATTGAGCTAGCCCCAAAGTAAGTTCGAGACTTATGTTATGGGATACTAATTCAACGATACTATATTTTATAACAAATACATATATAGAAACACATCCAAGACCCAGGCCAATCTGAAAAAGATCATTTTTCCATCTTGACCTGGCCGGGGATCGAACCCGGTCACTCCGTGTCGCAGGCTGGTGTTGACCGCTGCGCCACGAAGCTAGTCAATATAAAGAGATGGTGTGTTCCTCATCACTACACTCCATAATCACCGGCCTGGGCGCACCTTTTTAATTAACGGTGCTTAGTAACTGTTTGGAAAAATGTTAGCAAGTTTAATTTATTACTGGAGTTTTGCAGATCTTAGCAGTTAATTTGGAAAAAATCGGGGTTGCTATTGTAAAAGATTAAAGTCACGTTAACAAGGTACGTTTCCTTTTCGCTTAAGATAAAAGCTGTAAGCTAAAATTCTAAGAGTAAAAAGTTTAGATTAAGATGAAGATGAAGAAGGCAGGGCTCAAGCTGCCGGTGGTTAATTATTATTATTATTACTTACTTATGGTAGGTGATGCCATGATGTTTCAGATTCATAACGGAGCCTCAAGCTTAGCACATAACCGCTGCACAACATGGAATCCAACGTATTACGCGTATGCACATAAACTCCCTACTCTAAAACGCCGTCACATTTTAGAGAAATATAATCAGTTTGGACAAGTCCTAAATACGTACTTGAATTAAACTACCAAGGCGAATGTACTATTGACTTTTGAATTTCTAACCTAGAGTTACACGGAAAACCTTAATGTTTTTACAAAAACTCTCATAGCGCGTTTTAACCAAGGACGTACTAAGGAAAAACACTTACTATATAGATGGTTTTAACTTAATACTAGAGCCATCTATGAAAACACAAAATTATTTGAATATTTGAAAGTACAGATTTCAGTGGACAGGCGCAGTTGCATACGACAACATAATCTCTTTCAGGTGGATCGGGGCCGTACAGTTTCACGAGCGATGTCTCCCTTTGTTCGGGTTGGGAATCATTTCAATACACTTCGCAACGCCATTGCTGATTTTGACCCCTTATTAGGGTTCCGTCGTAAACAAGGAACCCTTATAGTTTCGCCATGTCTGTCCGCCTGTCTGTCCGCGGTTTTACTCAGTACTAGAGAGCTGTAATTTGGTATGGATATGTTTATTAATCATGCCGAAAAAGTGGTAAAATAAAATCTAGAAAAAAGTTTTTTTTTTAGGATAGCTCCCATACAATTAAAGTGGGAGTCATTTTTTTGCGACTAACCCACCGTGTGCTGTGTTGATGAATAGGGCTTTTAAAAATATTGTAAACTTGTATCATTATTTTCCTATTTACTTATCCGTTTCGGAAGTATTTGGTTTTATAGTCCAAATTTTTGTTAGAGTCCAGTGTCCCTCCCCTCATCTACTAAATGGTTGTATATGAACACGTGAAATAATTCACAGCAGTAGTATATATAACGAAGTTTAAAGGAAAACTATCTGAGCTAAGTTTACAAATTAAAGAGTTATAAATAATAATAATAAATAAAAAAATAAAAATTTATTTATTCAGACAAAAACGTCCATTTTGTTAGTAGCACAGAAACTTACACTCTATGTTAGTATATACTTTAATTTAAATATTTTCTCGACCCACTGGGCGACCCTGAGACAACCGCGTGAGCATGTATCCAGTGCCGCACAATGGGACAATCAAATTTAGTACTTATTACCTTCAGAATAGTGTTGGCACTTCCGCGTACTCTGTGCAACATCGATGCGATCCTCTTACGTAAAACGGCATGAAAGCCGTCGACGTGCGCCTGCGCAAACATATTGGATGCGCTGCAGTGTCGCGGAAGCCCCAACATCACTCTGAAGGCATTATTATATTGTACTCGGAGAGCATTGTAGGCGCGCTGCGTGTAATTAACCCACAGATTACAAGTGTACATGGACTGGCAGAAGGATTTAAACAAAGTTATTTTAACTTCTATCGAAGTTATAATCGACCAACTTATATATATATATTTGGAAAAGTAAAATTCCTTTCATATTGAATTAAAAATTAGTTATGACAGTTGTTAGTTACGTAAAACAACTTCTGAATATAAATTTACGAACCCCGTAAAGTTAAGGAAATATAAAATCATAGCAGCTTTAATAATAATAATAGTACCTAAACTAATAGCAATGTGATTACGTTCCGCTGCGCGCAGCGCTTGGCAGAACGATCATCATCATTTCGAGTAGGTGTCACGGTCAATCGACCACGCACACCCTGGTGTCACAGTTCTTCGGAACCGCCTCTCGGCCTCTGACGTTGTCAAACATATTGCGTATTTTTTTAAATAAGCCATACTATCCAACTGCTGGAAAATGGTGAGATCCCATCTCCTTTCAATTATCTCCACCCAGAGCGCAGATTACTAAATAGTTACCTACCAGAGTCATTTCTGACGCTAAAAGGTGTCGAGATCATCGCGCTATCGCCTTTTTTGCCTGCCCCTTCGACGACGCCCATCCTCAGGTAGGTATCTAAGAACTCAATATGTCTGGCGGCATTCTACGGATATGATGCAATTAAATTAATTTTAAAAAATATAAAATTTTAATATCCTTATTTAGTAATAGTTAGTAACAGGATATTATATTCATCATCATTTTTCGAGTAGGTGTCACGGTCAATCGACCATGCACACCCTGGTGTCAGAGTTCTTCGGAACCGCCTCTCGGCCTCTGACGTGGTTCCTTTAACGATTACCAGATGGCAGCCGGGACCACCGGCTTAACGTGCCTTCCGAAGCACGGAATCATCTTTATTATCAGATAATCAGGTGATTCAAGCCTGCAATGTCCTAACCAAACTGGAAACAAGTAAACAAAGTATGCTTCCGGTGGGAATCGAACCCACGACCCCCGGGTCAACAGGAAACGCCTTAACCACTGGACCACGGAGGCAGAACGATACCACAGAACAGAATTAACCTGAGGAGTTAACAGAATTATTGCGCTTGGGAGTCAAAGTACGACTACGAAATCTTGTTACCAGCGTTTGCCTCTACTCGCGGTGGTATTCACATAAATAATATTTTTTCTAATTATCCCTTGTGAAGTAGCATTTTATTAACTCTTCAGTTACCACCGTTCTATGTGAGCACGTTCCATCATGATCTGACCGGGTATCGAACCCGGTCATCCTCGTGTCGCAGGCTGGCGTGTTGACCACTGCGCCACGGAGCTCGCCAATCTAACAATCCTACATTATCCCTGATGAACATAGGCTATAGAATTAAATACCTATATCTACGCGTGCGAAGCCAGGGTGGGTCGCTAGTTGTAAAATATAGGTAAAAGTATCAGCATCTCATGTAGGCTCAAAAGATAGGTATATGAACCAAGAAATCACTAAAAAGGAGGGTAATTTGATTAGAAGTTGATTAAAGATGGTGCACGTTCTGGGCGCTGGGTTCAAGGTTAGTGAGATGCCGAAGGATATCCCTACACTATTCTACAGAACCTTCATACGACAAAAATTGAACGCCTTTAGCGATGGCTCCCCGGAGATCTCGATGCTCGCGCCGAGGAAAGGATTGAGCGGTATTACTTTTTGTATGTTATGGAACATATTTATTGACGTATCGTATGGTAAACAGATGTCGTACAATTTCTTATAGATATTGCGAGGAAATAACCATAATATAATTGAGAAATATAATATGAATGTATAACATTTATTGGCTAATGAAATTCTTTTGCCTCAAGATTTTTTTGCCGCGATATTACATACATATTTTCACGGATTTATCCAATAGTGTTGACAAGAAGCCATAAGACCGAAAGACAACGCAAGGTATTAAAAAAGATAATGTATGTAAAATCTTACTATGTATTGCGTTTAGGTAAAAGTCATAGAACAAACGTTCTTAGTCTAGAACATGATGTACCTAAGTCGTCTTTAGCAGGTTTTGCGTTAGTTAACTATAACCCTGTAGATAGGTATAAGTAGGATCGGGACTTGAATTTTTGCCTTGGCACACAGGTCGGTTATAGAAATTCCTTCACGGTCCAGGAACGTGCGTTTACCAATGCTACAAAGGGCAAGCTCAGGGTTATAAATACTGAGGTGCAGATTGCCTTGCTGCCCTTTAAAGTTCATAACACGTCATGGAACTTACTCTTTACCTGATTAAATGGGGTCTTTATACCTTATTTTTATTTCATGTCATCATTGTGTTTGAACAAAAATGAATTAGTTTTTTTTTGTTAGTATAGATGAATAATTTTAAAGAATTATTTCAAAATATTTTTACTGATGCTTCGCTTCTATTGGTTGCAGCGTGAAATTTTTTAGCCTAAAGCCTTCCTAAATAAATGGACCATCCAACACAAAAATAATTTTCCAATTTGAACCAGTAATTCCTGAGATTAGCGCGTTCAAACAACAAACTCTTCAGCTTGATAATATTAGTATAGATTTACTTATAAAGAGCGGCAAATGTTATAAGCCCAGGGCGTCACATTTGTAAATACGCCACGAAGGTATAGCAGCAACAATGAATTTCTGCACGCCCTCTCTATTACGGGATGGACAGAACTATTCCTTATTGTCAACTCGGGGTGGGGAATGTCTATTGTTTGATACGTGATCAGGGTTGCTAATGAGTAATCAATTCTAATCTAAATATTCTACTAGTGAGGCAAGTCTTTACACCTCATAAATAATCCTTAGGAGCATCTCCCTCGATACATTTTAAATCATTACATCAACATGTAATGACAGTGTAAGAAGAAATAAATAAATAAACATAGTTGCAATATTTATTGAGACAGATCTCATAAGATAACTTTCCTTGTGGAACGTGCTAGTTGACTTTGTATCCTCGCCAATGATTAAATTTTGCAGTCCAGATTAATGGTGTCATAAAACGAATGAGAAATAATATAATTTTGACCCCTTTTTGAAAGAAATTCGACAAATATTAGGTCGAATTTCTACGGGAAGTAGAGGTGTTACGCATTTGTCAGATACTTTATCGGTAACATTTTATTGGCACTGAAGAACATAAAACGAATATATTGGGTTTTTACATTATATATATTGTGTTTTATATCGAAAAACAAAATTCTTAACTTGAAACTCCCTCCATACAACAAACTTTGGTCAATAGTACAAATCTACTCCCCAACCGAACAATCTAGTAATGCAGAAATATATGCCTTTTACGCTATGCTTTCTGATGCTATTAAAGACCACACTAACAATAGTAACTTGATTGTAATGGGAGACTTTAATGCAAGAACTGGAGGAAGAGTAGATAGAGAAGAAATTATACTGGGCCCCTTCTGCTCAGGAGAAAGAACTAGAAATGGCGAAAAATTAATACAACTCTCTTATGAAAACAACTTGAAAATACTTAACACATTTTACAAAAAACGCCCTAACAAAAGATGGACTTGGATATCCCCAGATGGCTGTTATAAAAATGAAATTGATTTTATTCTTACTAGCAGAAGCAAAGACTTCCAAGACTGCAGAGTTATAGACAAGCTTAACTTTAATAGTAACCACAGAATGGTGAGAGCGAAACTTCTAACTAAAGGATTAAAGAAAAACAGACCATTTAAGGTAAACCAAATAAAAGCAATAACATCCGAAAGCTCTTCAAATCTAAAAGAAAAGCTAAAAGACTTTGTAGAATTAACCAAGAATCTGGATGTTCAAGACAAGTATAACAAGTTTAAACAGCTCCTTACTACCAATACGACCAACAATTCAAAGACTAGTAACAATAGAATGGATTGGTTGTCAACGGAAACAAGAGAATTAATCGAAAACAGAGCCAAACTTATGACTAAAAGTGAAAAGACAAAAAAATACGACAAGAAATTTCTAAATTGAACTTTAAAATTAAATCTAATATGAGGAAAGACAGGAAAAGTCACAAACAACTGATGTTAGAAAAATGCATTGAGAGGACAGGTGGCATAAAAAGAGCCACCAAACAACTACAAGAAATGAAAGAATGGATACCAAATTTAAAAGATAATAATCTGCAAAGTACTAACAATCGTTCAGAAATATTATCTATAGCGACAAGTTATTTTCGAAACATATATACTAAGAAGAATATAAGTAACATAACAGACCTGTCGGGCAGAAAGGATGAAGAAATACCTAGCATCTTACCATCAGAAGTCGAAATTGCACTAAAATCACAAAAGAAGAACAAAGCTCCCGGGGCTGATAGACTCGGAAATGAATTTCTTATAGAAAATAAAGACCATCTAGTACCAATTTTAACACATATATTAAACACATATATTCTAGTGATGTAACGAATGTCATATTTTAACATGCGAATGCGAATGTGAACATTTGCTACCGACATTCGCGAATGCGAATGCGAATATTCAGATTTTGTTTAAATTTGGCGCCAATTCACTATCGCTTGGTGACCTTGATAGCAGTTCCGTTCGAACGAGGCGAAGCGCGTTCGATTTGATTTTTGTTTCGATTTTATATTATAATTTTAGATTTAAGGTTAATTTCTCAAAGTTAATAAATAAATGTTACCAACCAAATGATAAAGAGAAGACTGATTATGTGATGACGAGGTTAAATAATTTTCTTGAATTAAAACATAGTTAATGTATAGATTTTGTTTTATTATATCAACCAACAATAAAAAAAAAATAAAAAAAAAATATTCGCAAAAACATTCGCAGTAAATTCGCGAATGCGAATGCGAATATGCAAAAATATGCGAATATCCGCGAATGCGAATGCGAATATTCGTTACATCACGTATAACGAAGTTCTAAAATACGAGGTAATACCTGAACAATGGACAACATCCACTATAACATTACTACACAAAAAGGGAGACAAGAATGACTTAAACAATTTTAGACCCATTAGCTTAATGTCAAATATTTATAAAATATTCGCTAAAGTCATTCTGAACAGGATAACAAAAACACTGGACGAGAACCAACCGAGGGAATAGGCAGGATTTAGAAGCGGGTATTCTACTCTAGATCATATCCATGTTGTAAAACAGCTATTTGAGAAAGGCAAGGAATTCAATATTACCATATATTGCGGATTCGTAGATTACAGCAAGGCCTTCGATTCCTTAGAGCACGATAAGATATGGCAAGCCCTAAAAAATCAAGGAATCCAAACCAAATATATTAGACTGCTGAAAAATGTATATGAAAATAGCACAGCAAAAATTAGGCTAGAAAGGGAAGGTAAGGAAATCCGAATTGAACGAGGAGTTCGTCAAGGCGATCCAGTGTCGCCTAAACAATTTTCAGCTGTTCGAGAAGAAGTATTTAGACTGTTGAATTGGGAGGAATGTGGATTAAAACTCAACGGCGAAAACTTATCACATCTTAGATTCGCAGACGACTTGATAATTTTGTTATCGTCAAAAGAAGAACTACAAACCATGCTGAATAGTCTAGATGAAATAAGCCGCACTGTGGGACTGGAAATGAATATGCACAAAACAAAGATCATGACAAACGGGAAAAAAGACACTATATATGTAAAAAGTCATATAATCGAATATGTCGATGAATATATATATCTAGGACAAATAATATACCCGACAGATAGCACCTCGAAGGAAATCGATAGGCGAATAGGTAATGCATGGAAACTTTACTGGAGTATGGAGGGGATAATGAAGCATTTACTTTGAGACAATTTACTTTGCGTGCTTCCGCCACCAGTTAGTTCATGCAAACTATTGCTGGCCAGCGCCCACCCACTACTGTTAGTCCCTTCATACCCGCCACCAATAGTTGATGCATGCAACCCTGGTCGATACTGCTGCATCCGTTGAGGCTGCAGCAATGTCGGCCGTCGTGCTCGCGACACGTGTTTCGCCTCTACACGAGGCATCTTCAGGCAGTGAAACCTAGATGTTGATCGTTCGAATGACAAGCAACGAATGACAAAAATAACTTTTTTTTTTTTTTTTTTTTTTTTGAAAGGACTATGTAGCTAGCTCCAAGTGAGCTTTCGCTACTTCACCGGGCGTTTGAGGTGAGGGCAGAGTGCCCTCAACCTTTATAGACAACATCACCAAAGGGCCCCCAGGAGGGACGGACCTCGGCTTTGGGCGTTGCCTGTGTGCGCAAGGCTTGGAGAGACAGCAAACTCTCGTATTGCCTGATGGGCCGCGTATGCGTGCATGCAAGCCTGAAGGGCCAATCTGAGAAACAATGGCAAAAGCCTTTAGAGAGCAGCAACTCTCATCTTTTGCCTTATGGGCCGAAAGCTACGTTGCCAGAAGGGCCTATCCTGGGTGCAAGTCACCCGGGACCGCCGGGCGGTCACCAGTAATCGGAGCTAATCCTACTCTACGCACTCTATTCCGGTGGCGAGTGCGACGGGGTCGGATAGTGGGATTCCTCTGGCTGTTCGGAGCCGAAGAGGGGTCGGGGCGGGCTTGTGCGATGTCAATAGGATCATCGGGATCGTCTAGTACGTTCCTAGGACGTCTACGACGTAAGGTCGTATCGTGTAAGTTGGGGGAGTAGTTAGCAGCTTGCACTACTAACGGGTTGGGGTGGCGTGCGGCTTTCTCAAAGTAACGCTTGGAGGCGTTTTTGAGATAGCCGCGAATGGATGGGAGATCTAGGTCACGGTGTAAGTCTGTCATGCGCAAGTACCGGTGGTGACTCGTATTCGTGGCACGGGTGACGAAACGGTTCTGCAATCGTTGCAGCCGATCGATGTGAGAGGGCGCGATATGGGAGAAGACTACGCCGGCGTAGGTCATGATAGGGCGGACGCAAAGCTTATAGAGTGTCAACTTATTTCTAAGTGACATCTTAGCATTGCCTATCATGGGGTGGAGACGGCCTAATACGAAGGCGGCATGGTTGCGGACTTTGGTGATGTGGGGGCCGAAGGTCATCGCGCTATCGAGTACGACTCCAAGGTATTTAGCCTTGCCTGCCCACTGAATGGGCTTTCCGTACAACGATACTGATCCTAACGAGGGGAGTTCTGCTCCGGACATGGTGATTTTTCGACGTGTCACAGCTTGGTTATCCTTTGAGAAAAACACAGCTGTGCTTTTCTCCGGATTAACTTCGATGCGCCACCTCTTGAACCACCCGCCGAGAGCGTCCACGGCGGACTGAAGACGATTCACGATGACCGTTTTAAGGTGATGGGACGTGTAGAGGGCCGTATCGTCGGCGAATAGTGCCACTTCTACATCTGGGGTCTTTGGGATATCGCTTGTGTACAGCGAATAAAGGAGGGGCGAGAGAACAGCGCCTTGCGGGACGCCGGCTCTAATGGGACGGGGCCTCGAGAGGCATCCCTCTACTCTGTACCGAAAAGACCGATTCGACAAAAAGTCTCGTATGATGTGCACGAGACTATCCGGCAGGCCCAAGTTGGTCAACTTGGATATCAAGCCCGAATGCCAGACTTTGTCGAAGGCTTTCGCTACATCGAAGAAGAGTGCTCCCGTAGGACGTCCCCAATTTCTCAACTTGAGAATATGCTCCGTGAGGCGGTGCAGTTGGTGGTGACACGCGTGTTTGGCCCGGAATCCAAACTGTTCGTCGGGGATGAGACTTTTGGACTCTACGTAGTCCTTGAGTCTTTTGAGGATGATCCGTTCGTAGATCTTGCCTATACAGTTCAAAAGACTGATAGGCCGGTAGGAGGAGGGGTTCTTCAGGTCTTTGCCTGGTTTAGGGATCCCGATCACGATTGCTTCTTTCCAGGCGGCTGGAAAAGTGCAATTTGCAAGACAAGCATTGAAGATGCTTACGAGCAGGAGGAGGAGGGTCTGTGGGAGGCATTTGAGCACTCCGTTCGAGAGTCCGTCAGCGCCGGGCGCTTTCCGGGGTTTGAGATCGCGGATGATTGACTTCACTTCGTCAAGTGTCGTCGGGGCAAGGGGGGTATTCGGTGGGATCGTCTTAGAAGCCACGAAGCGTTCTACGTGCGATTCCACCTCGCGAAGGTGATCGGGGTCTACTGGCTCACGACTAGGGGAGCATTGGCTCTCCAGGCTGTCTGCTAGGCATTCAGCTTTTTCATCATCATCGAAGGCGATGGAGCCGTCTGGACGTGTGAGGGGGGGAGTGGCCGCAACCGTGTCGGTCTTGAGGCTTCTGGCTAGTCGCCAGTATGCCTGGTGGGAGGGCGTCATCTCGGCAAGGAGATCGCCCCAGCGTTCGTTCCTAATTTCCGCGATGCGTTCCTTGACTCGCCGTTGCAAGAAACGAAGGTGGGCACGGGCCTCTTCGGTGGGATAATTGTCATGTAAGCGTGAAGCGCGATTCTTCTCTGTCAACAGCTGCCGCATATCCTCGGGGAGCTCCATTCTGTGGGTGGGATCCACAGAAGGGACTTCCCGAGAGCATTCCTTGTAGGAAGCTTGCAGGTGGCTGGTGAGAGAGGAGATTGCGCTGTCAGTGTCGTCAGTCGTGGTGATTATGTCAGGGATTGCATCCAAGTGCGGTGTTGGCCGGTTGATAACTTTTCCAAGTTTCTTCCAGTCAGTCACCGTCCTTGTATGCACTATACGTCCGTTGTCTGTCGGTCCTAGTTGTAACACTACAGGTCGGTGGTCGGAGGAGATGTCAGGGTGGACCTCTACTGAACACACCTGAAGGGTGATGTTCTTAAGGAGGGCAATGTCAAGAACGCTGGGGTTTTGTCCCTCTTGAGTGGGGTAACGCGTGGGAGCTAACGTGGCCACAACGTCGAAATCTAGTTCGTCATGGAGACTCTCTAGGATAAGACCGTTGGGCGAGTTCGTGACAGAGTGCCAGCGGACTGACTTGCTGTTAAAATCTCCAGCTAAAATGGTAGAATTTGACAGCGAGAAGAGGGATTCGAGGTCGCTACGGAGCAACGTCTTTTTGCAGGGGAGGTAAATCGAGGCAATGTTGATAGGCGCATGACCGGTCATGGCTATCCGGAGGAGGGAGCACTCGATATTTGTAAGGGCTGGGGGGTCTAGCTGGGTGCAGTGCAGTGACCTTTTGTAGTAGATTACTGTGCCACCCTTTTGGGTGCGTAATCTGTCATTACGGATGATGTTGTAATTTGCAATCCGAGGATTGCGGTGGTGGGGCTTCAAAAAGGTCTCTTGTGCAAGGAAAATGTCCACCTGATGTGTTGTAAGAAACTCCTGGATGAGGGGTTTCACATCGGTGAATTTTCCGTTCGCGTTGTAGTACGCGATAGTGAGGGAGCGGGGTTTGATTCTCTTATTGAGACTACCCATATTAACGCGAGGGGAAGTAACGCGCGAGGAAGGGCGCGTTTTCTAATCTTTCCATTAGGAAACGGTGTTGGAATACGATTTCCAAGATCGCGTAAGCGTCGCCGTTTGTCTCGAGAATGGCGTGACCCATTTCGAGGATCTCGGCGCGGTCCTCACGTGTTTCTCGCGCAATGTCGAGAACCACTCCGAAGGCCAGAGTGTCCTGGTCCCGGCTAGCCGGAGGAGCGCTGTGGCGCATCAGAGGTGGGGGCCTGCTGGGGGGAGCGCGGTTCCCCGTTGGAACCTTTGGGGCTTCTGAGCGAGACACCGGCTGTCTCTGCTTCAGAGGGGGGAAGGCAGCTTGGCTGCTCATAAGGGGTTGGGGGGCGGTGGGCGCCGGCGCCTGGGGGGCACGATTTGTGCGTGTTTGGGGGGCAGCATTTTGCGAGGATTTTGAGCCCCAGGCGTTCCTGCTCGCTTTGGGGGCTTTTGAGCACCCCCGCCAGTTGGCGGGGTGGCCTTCCTGCCCGCAAAGTACGCAGGCCGCCTGAGTCTCGTTCTCCGCACTGCGGACTCTTTCACAGTCCGCTGTGCCGTGATCCCCCAAACACTTCACGCATCTGGGATGGGCATGACAGTTACGGGCCGAGTGCCCGTAACATTGGCAGCGGTGGCATTGACCGATAATGCCACGCTTGTGGGGGGGCTCGACTTTAAACGAGGTTAGCCCAGCGCACGACGAGATTTGGAAAATCCCCTTACCTTCCGGTGTGTTGTCTAAGACAACTAGCACCATTGGGTACGGGGTTTTCTTTTTCCCGTACATGCGGTGGACCTCGTTTACGGGGAGTGACTGAGAGACAAGGGTCTCTTTTACATATTCGACCGAAGTCGAGACGGGGATGCCCTTAATGACCGCCCTGAGTTTGCGGTCCTCAGGTAGGCCGAATGAGTGCCAAGGGATTTGGCGCTCGTTAAGGAGGCGGGTGAGGGAACGGTAGTCCTCCATGGACTTGACATTTATGTCGATATTACCGTCGCGGTTGGTGGACGCGCGCGTGTATTGCACCTTTTGTGCATTTAGCGAGCGGGAAAGCGGTTCCCACTGCTTAGGGTCGCGTAGGACCACCATCGGAGGTGGTCGGGGCTTCCTTCCGGTGGAAGATGGGGCGGGCTGGGAGGGAGTCTTCGCGACGGATGAGCCGTTCGCGGTTTTAAGTGCCTTAGGGGCAGGCTCTTTCTCGGAGCCCTTCGCCTTACGCTGGCGCTTTGCTCCGGTGACGACGGTGTAATCATCGTCGTCGGAGCATTGCGGCTGCTCTGGCTCGGGGTCCTGTCCAGAGGGGGGCGTCTGCTGAGGGGCTGTCTCCGTCTCCATATCGTCGGACTCGAGGACAGTCTCTAATGTCGCAGCTGGGTAACGGGGTTCGAAGGGCTGAGCGGCGGTCTCAGCCGGGTCGTCGGTGTAATAGTAGTCGGTCTCATCTACGGGGAGGCCGTCGTATCTATTACCGGGGAGGGCGGTCGCGGTCGCGGTCGGAGAGGGGGAACCCGGGGCAGAAAATACCACGGGGGAACGGGGACGCGTCACGTCTGTGGACCCATCGGTGATGAGGTCCTCGCGAGAGATGCCGCGGGCGATACGAGCACGGTACTTGCGCTTGTATGCGTTATAATCCTTCCTAAGAGAAGGATTGTTGATTACGAACTCTTTGAGGAGTTCGTAATCGGAGGGGATGGCAGCCATTACGAAGGCCGCATGGAGGGTTCGCGTTGGGGTAAAAACGTGGCCCTAAAGAACCTAACGTCTCTGAGGGGTGAACTCAGAGCCCTAACGCCCTATCCTCTGTTGGGTGGCGCAGAGGGAACCCTACCGCCCTACTTACAAACTACAACGGAACCTGCCTACTAACCGCTGCCAACCTTGATAGTGCAAGCGGGACGAACCTAGGTCTTAACTACCTAACCGATACTCTGGCTTGACTAGGAGATCCCCCAAGGCCAAGTGCTCCAGAGCCCGTCCTGTAGTTGCCGTTACCCTGAAGGGGTAAAGGCTAGCGCCAGGGTCAGCACTACGTAAACTAAGAGTGACCCGTATTGGCGTAGAACACCGCAACACGATCACTCGAAGCACGGCCTCGGCTAAAAGCGAGGACTACTCCACCAACGCACAGTGTGTGAAGGTGGGCAAAGAAGGTAGTTGATCGGCAGAAACACTTACGGTCAGTACTTGCCCTGAAAAGGACAGACCGATCCGCGTGTACGCCACGAAGCGCGTTCAAGAAAAGAACACGCGCGTTCTAACGAACACGTGCGTTCTTAAAAAGAACACGTGTGGCGTCGAAGCGTAGACAGGAACCTCGCCGCCCACAGGGTCCAAGTGGTCGACGAGCTGCAGCTGGAACACGAATCGGAGTTAATGGGCTCGATCCCAGGATACGCCTGGCCGAGCAATCGCACTGAGCGTTGGAGCCTGCGATTTCCGCACAGAGCCGACGGGGACAATCACCACGTGGCGATTAAATCACTTTGTGGCCAGAGTCTCCGACAACAATGGGCCGAAACAACAAAACACAAACGGACAGTAGTTCCAATAAATACAGCCTCACAGAGAGAGCGTGCCGCGACAACACGTCTGCTCAGTTCGACTGCACAAACCGGAATCACAAAAATTACGCCGTATTGCCGCCTTTTATACTATCTGGGAGGGGGGAGGGGATTGATCGTAATTTTGGTTTTGTATTGAAAATATATTTAATAATGGGGAATTATTCAAATCTATTTGTTTATTTATCAAAGTAATATTTGATCTTTTATGTTTATTTATTTCTAATTGCTCCCATATACTCATTTTTATTCCCTTTTCCGCTGTATGTAATATTTTGTATGTGTGATTATTTAATAATGTGTGATTATTTTCCAATAGATGTTCTGCAAAATGTGATCGATCGGGGTGATTCTTTTTAAACGCGTTGATATGTTCGTTATAACGAATTTTAAAATTACGTCCTGTTTGTCCAATATAAACTTGTTGACAATCATCGCAAGTTAATTTATATATACCGGATTTTTTATCTGATTGAATTTTGTCTTTAGTATTACAAAGTGATTTTAATGTTTTGTTTGTTTTGAGAGCGATATGAATATTGTTTTTTCTAAATATCTTAGCTATTTTATCTGTAATTTTACCGTAATAAGATAAACTCGCTGCATATCTTTGAGTTTTATCTTGTGGGACCGCATATAAAAGGTCTTTAACGGTGTTCTGTTTCCTTTTCAATATTATTTTATCAACGATTTTCTTACTATATCCATTCGATATAGCAATTTGATAAATAATTTGGAGTTCTTTTTTGTAATTTTTCTCATTTAAAGGAACGGTCATAAGTCGATGTATCATCGATCGATATGCAGCGAGTTTATGTTGCCATGGGTGGTTAGATGACGCGGGGATTGTTGTATCGGTGTGTGTTGGTTTACGATATATTGAAAATTCATGTTTTGTTTTGTTTCTCGCAATCGTTAAATCCAGAAAGTTTATACTATTATTTTGTTCTATTTCTGTGGTGAATTTTATTTTAGGATGAATTTTATTTAAATTAGAAACAAATAAATCTAATTGTCGATTTGTGCCTGTCCAACATATAAGAATGTCGTCGACATATCTATAGTAATAAAATATATTATTAGATTTTCCTATAATATGTTGTTGTTCGTAATTATTCATAAATAAGTCTGCCATAAGTGGACTTAAAGGGGAACCCATAGCTAACCCATTATTTTGGGTATAATATTTATTATCAAATTGGAAATAGTTTTGTGTCATACATAGTCTTGTCAGTCGTATGATGTCTTCCGTCTCTCCAGGGTGTATTCTTTTCATTTCTAGTTCTAATTTTAAAATATTTAAACAATCTTCATATGGTACGTTGGTAAATAAACTTTCTACATCTAACGAAACCAATTTTGAATTTATCGGAATTTTAAGGGTTTTGATATTATCTATTAATTGCAGACTATTTTTTAAAAGGCGGCAATACGGCGTAATTTTTGTCATTCGTTGCTTGTCATTCGAACGATCAACATCTAGGTTTCACTGCCTGAAGATGCCTCGTGTAGAGGCGAAACACGTGTCACGAGCACGACGGCCGACATTGCTGCAGCCTCAACGGATGCAACAGTATCGACCAGGGTTGCATGCATCAACTATTGGTGGCGGGTATGAAGGGACTAACAGTAGTGGGTGGGCGCTGGCCAGCAATAGTTTGCATGAACTAACTGGTGGCGGAAGCACGCAAAGTAAATTGTCTCAAAGTAAATGTAACTTTGACTTCCGCAAAGTAACACCTGAATCTATTAACTGGGATAATGAAGAACAAGAATACAAATATAAAGATCAAACGAAAACTCTTCGACTGCTGTATACTGCCTGTGCTTACCTATGGACGTCAAACTTGGGCTATGAATAAAGCAAACTATAAGAAGCTTTCAACATGCCAAAATACTATGGAACGAAGTATGTTGGGACTAAGATTATCGGAGAGGGTAAAACTTTTAAAAATAAAGAAACTGACTAGAACAGGAGATGTATCAGTGACTGTCAGTAAACTTAAGTGGAAATGGACTGGACACACTATTAGAGGAGGAGACAAATTGTCAAAGATTGTGATGTACTGGTTCACGAGACAGATGTAAAGAAAGCGAGGTAGACCATGGCGCCGATGGGTTGATGATATAAAAGCTGTAGCAGGGAAAACTTGGAAAAGAATAGCTAGAGAACGTGAAACTTGGAAGCGGTTGGAGGAGGCCTTTGCCAATAAAGGGCAGCAGCAAAACCAAAACCAATTATTATAAACTTTGAAAAATGCAATGTATACATATTGTTTTGTCTGTAATAAAAGGCTTATATTATTATTATATTATATCGAAAAACGCTAACTAACGTAATAATTATTATCGTTTATATTCAAAGTTATTAACGATGATAATAATTATTATCGTAAAAAACTTTGAATTTGGTCCGTTCCCGGTTCCATCGCTAACTTAAGTAGCTATATTATTATAATCGAAGAGCATATGAAGTGGTACAAATAACAGTAGCATATAAAGCAAAACAATTCTATATTATTTTAGTTGAGTTATTACCTACGTCTTACCTGGTAACATTTTAGATAACCTAATATCGTTATCGATATCGGAACTCAATATAGGACCACTAACGAATGTCATTATCTTTTCTTATAGTGTGTAATTTTTATGTCGTAATTTATGATTCCAAGATGTAGAAAAAAATATAAATTGCTTTAAAAAATCTCAATTTTTTTCTTCGAAATCATCACAAACCACCTTGATGATAATATTTAGGGCATTCATCTATGACCACACATTTTTTCGCCCGGACACCTAAATGAATAACATTATTTGGCCCCGCATTAAAACGGCCGTTTATTAGCATAAACCATTAAATGAAAAGCAAATATAAAATCGTGCGGGCCTTGCCCCACAGACTGAAGCCACAAATTAACTTATCTACAGATGTGATACGTAATACAAAGTGCGTCTAAGTATCGCTCATAAAAAGGTATGTGGACATAGTCAGCAAAGTGATACGGTCAACAACATTATTAAGTATTTGGGCTAGGGTCTATATATATTTACATTTATACGAAACCAAAAGATTAATTTAAATCAAAAGGTAATTCTTCAAATATGGGGATTCAATTTACTCGAAATTCTCTATTGAAAACGCCAATTTCATAGATAAAGGCCTGTGTTGTGGCGTGCTCGAAAGTTGAGAACGAGTCGGCAATTTTTCCCGAGAATTTCTTATTCTTCCTCTCAAGTGAGGGAATTATTGAGAAATTCTCGAGAATTATTGGAAATTTTCCGCAAATATTCGTGAGAAGGAATTCATGAGAATAGAGAATTTCTCTCCGGCACATCACTAGTAAAGACCCACCCATTATATTACTGAACTAACAGTTTCATTGCAGTCAGGTCAGTTTTAACCATATAGGGCATCCGGGTGCAAAAATCTTACTGGCGCCAACCTGCCAACGCGTCAAACTAACCAACCAAGCAAACTCACCTCTCCGGGGGAGGGGGCACTGAAGGATTATGGCAAATAATAAACATATATTTCCGTAAAAAACTTGGATTTATTTAATAGATACGTTCGCACAGGACCGGCCATCAAGCAAGAAGAAGGAAGTTACATTTTGACAGATGTCACTACGTCATAAGAGCATTTACGAAGCATATTAGATATTTTGCGTTTACAAAGACTTCTATTTCTAACACTGGCCCTTAAACCAATAATATCTGTTCACTACTTAGTAAAAAAAAATTATACATAGCAAACAATGAACTATAAAAAAAAAACTTGTCTTTTTTATTACAATCATGGCACAGTCCTGAAATGTAAAAAAAAAACAAACTACAATTATTTCACTTGGGCTTAACATTACCGTAATCGAGATTCAGCACTCATGAATAACAATACTTATAAACCTATATCACAAAAAATAGGAAACTTTAGATAATTAGCATAATGTATTATGTTAACGTTAGCTCAGTAGTTACATTACATGCACTGACTCAATACACAAATGAATTACAAGTAACAATTTAATAACATTAGTTGTTTCAGGTTACAAGTAATAATTTAATAACATCAGTTGTTCCAGGAATATCCTATATTTATCTTTACTTAAAGGCTTGGTTAACATGTCAGCCAACATATCATTAGTACAAAGATATTCTATTACAACAGATTTATTTTTGACTAATTGTCTAATAAAGTGATGTCTAACATCAATGTGTTTGGTACGTGAATGGTATAACACATTTTTACATAACTTTATAGCAGACTGGTTGTCGTTGAAAATTGTAATGACCAAGTCCTTATGAACAATTTCCTTTAAAAATTCTCGAATAAACAAGCCTTCTTTACATGAGTCGGATATCGACATGTACTCAGCTTCAGTACTTGACAAAGCGACCGTCTTTTGTTTGCGGCTTTCCCATGATACAACCGACTTACCAATCTTATAGATATAACCAGTATAAGACTTGCGATCGACGTTGTCGTTAGCCCAATCAGCATCAGCATATGCCGTAACCTCCAGTCCGCCTTTCATAAATGTTAAACGAAGGTTTGCCGTACCTTTTAAGTAGCGAAAAACTCTCTTTGCCGCTTTCCAGTGGACTTCTGTAAAAGACTCATTAAATTGACTTAGATAGCTGACTGCAAAGGCTATGTCAGGCCGAGTGCAGACAGCTAGGTACATGAGACAGTCTATTAGACCTCTATAATCATATGTATCATCTCGCTGATTACTTCTTGGTAATTTAAGTCCCATCTCCATGGGAGTGTTGGAAGATTTGCAATCTTCCATCTTACATTTATTTAGAACCAATTTAATGTAGTTAGATTGGTCGAGAGTAATTATATTTTTCTCTCTACTCAATCTCATACCTAGCACCTGATGTGCTGGCCCTAAATCTGAAATGTTAAATTCTTTCATTAATTTTGTTTTTATATCTGATTTCTCAGTGTTACTACATCTAGAAAATAGTATAATATCATCTACATATAGCGCAATAATGATGAGTGAATCCTTGTTGCATTTTATATAAACACATGGTTCCAATGAAGATTTGGTTAGTTTCAACTTTTCACATAGAACAGAGTCAATTTTTTCATACCAGGCTTTCGAGGCCTGTTTCAAGCCGTAAATGGCTTTGTTAAGTTTGTATACTTTGTCTTCCTGACCTTTGACTACAAAACCCTCTGGCTGTTCCATAAAAACAGTTTCTTTCAAATCTCCATTAAGAAAAGCTGTCTGAACATCGAGATGTTCAATTTCCATATCATATTCCACTGCTAAAGCTAACAAAGTACGTATCGTTGAATATCGGACAACAGGAGCGAAGGTTTCCTCATAGTCTATGCCATACTTTTGGGTACATCCTTTGGCTACTAAGCGAGCCTTATGTCTCAGTACTTGCCCATTTAAACCACGCTTCACTTTAAATACCCATTTACATTTGACGGGCTTCAAAGACTCCTGCCTTTCAGTCAAAGTCCAGCATTCATTTTTAATAAATGAGTTATACTCACTTGACATAGCTTCTTTCCAATTCTTCGCATCTGGCCCTTCAAGAGCTTCCTGCACACTTAGCGGGGCATCGGCATCAGATGTCCTGACCATGAACGATGTCTCAGTCATGGTTGATTCTTCATACTCAGATGAATCCTCACTCTCGTCCTCTGGAATGTAAGTTTCATCGGCAGGATCATCGCTCTCAACCGAGCTTGCCGAATCCTCTGTTGTGGACGAACTGTATCTCTGATTTGGTACCAAGTTTGTTGTATCATCAGACATATCAGCGTTCACAACAGATGATTCTGTTTGCTGAATCTTATCACTCATATTTACACATAAATTTTCTGTAAATACGTCAATAAGTGACTTACTATCATCATGCGATACATTGTCTATTAACTTGTTTTCTAAAAAGGTTACATCTCTGGCCTTTATGCAGTTTGTTAGACAATCAGGATCAATTAACCGATATCCTTTGGTATCATTGCAATATCCCACAAATATGTAACTCTTGCATTTTGAATCTAGTTTTGTACGTTTTGGATTCAATACATAGGCCACAGTACCAAAAATATGTAAGTGTTTCAGAGATACCTTTTTGCCACTCCATTTTTCCTCCGGGGTGCATCCCAGGACAGCCTTGGTTGGACACCGGTTCTTTATGTAGACAGCCGTGTTGACCGCCTCAGCCCAGAACTCATTTTTTAGGCCTGCATCCTTCAGCATACACCTTGCTGCCTCCGTAATGGTCCGGTTGGCTCGTTCCGCCACACCATTTTGTTCCGGAGTCCTTGGGACGGTCAGCTGATGCCGGATGTCATGAGTTCTCAGAAAATCCTGGAAAACAAAACTAGTGTATTCTCCGCCGTTATCACTTCTGAGGATTTTAATTTTTTTACTCATCTGGTTCTCCACCAATGCTTTGAACTGCTTAAATTTCTCAAAAACCTCACTTTTATGTCTTAAGAAATATACAAATGTCTTTCTGGAGAAATCATCGATAAATAGTAGGAAATATCTTGCCCCACTAAAGGACTGACAAGGCAGCGGTCCGCAGACGTCACTGTGGACAAGCCCTAGCACTTCAGTTGCCCTGTTGAAAGATTTTTTGGGAAAAGGCAATCTATGCTGCTTACCCTCAATACAAGATATACATAGTACATATTTATTATTGTAATTAATATCAGTAAACATACCTTTTCTTAATAGTTCCATGCTTCGTTGGTTGAGGTGTGCCAGTCGCCTGTGCCATACCTGTTGTGAACCAGCTTCATACTCGACCACTGAGTTAGCTGCATTCTGTGGACGCTCGACCCCTGCATTCTGTGGACGCTCGACCCCTGCATTCTGTGAATTAACTTTACACTTAAATAATACAGCCTCGACAGTGTCGAGGACATAAGCACCATTTTTTAGATGGGCACTGGCCACAACTACCCCATTGTCCTTAATATGACAAGTACTGGAGCTGAATATCACATCGAACCCTTTGCTCACCATGCTACTCACAGATGAAAGGTTAACTGTTAATTTAGGTACATAATGAACATCACTAATTGTTCTTGTGACACCGTTTTTCAAGTACACTCTTGCAGTTCCATATCCTGCCGTAGTCAATGTTTCACCATTTGCCACTGTCACTCGAAGAGATTTGTCTTCCACAAAGTCCTCTAGCATGTGCCTCTCTTTGCACATGTGGCTAGTCGCACCGCTATCCACATACCATGAGTTGCTTTCCAAGTTGACAGATAGTGCAGTTAGCAGCGCCTTTGATGTATCAGCTGGTGTCTTCTTCTTCTTGCTTGCCTGCTTGGTGGGACAATTCTTCAGAAAATGGCCTGTTTTCTTGCAGCCAAAACATTTGGGTGCCTTCTTCACGGATGAGAGTGCAGTGACATTTTCATTCTTGTCATCTCGACGCAATCTTTCCTGAAGTAATTTGGCAGACACAATCTCGCTGGATAGCTTGATATTGGAGTTTTCCATGGCCATTATTAGTGGATCATAATCCTCACTTAGCCCGCTGAGCATGAGTACAGCAATGAAGTCATCATCTAAGCCCGCTCCGATATCAGATAATTGTTGTGCCAGATCCATGATCTTGTTTATGTATTTTTGCATGTCCCCGCAGTCCTGCAGCTTAGTGCTGAACAAGGTCCTCAGTAAACCTAGCCGTCGACACAGCCCCTTGTCCTCGTACGCGTTCTGGAGGTTGACCCACGCCGCATGCGCCGAGCTGGCGTTCCTTATGTGACTGAACGCCGTGGGCTGCACGGAGAGCGCGATACGCGCGAGCGCTTTTTGACCTTTTTTGATGTCCTCCGGTTTGGTGGAGTCAACTTCATTTTCCACGAGGTCCCAAAGTTCCTTATGTATTAGAACCATCTTCATGACGAACTTCCAGGTGTTGTAGTTTTCAACACCCTTCAATTTTTCTATCAGAACAG
Source organism: Elegia similella (assembly GCA_947532085.1). Taxonomy (NCBI): domain Eukaryota; kingdom Metazoa; phylum Arthropoda; class Insecta; order Lepidoptera; family Pyralidae; genus Elegia; species Elegia similella. The sequence goes on from OX383936.1 coordinate 21,686,912, forward strand.
ACGATGCTGGATTACCTGCTGCCATGACGATGGGTTGCCGGCGTCCGAGGTGAGGTTAGGTTTTCTGCCGGATGCGAGGTATTCAATGTAAAATACGAAAAATAAATGGCTAGCGCAGTCCAGAATTGTGTCTGGGCCCATAACCTGAAGGATTATGGCAAATAATAAACATATATTTCCGTAAAAACCTTGGATTTATTTAATAGATACGTTCGCACAGGACCGGCCATCAAGCAAGAAGAAGGAAGTTACATTTTGACAGATGTCACTACGTCATAAGAGCATTTACGAAGCATATTAGATATTTTGCGTTTACAAAGACTTCTATTTCTAACAGGCACACCCCTTAACTCAAGCGGAAATCTATTACACGGTGGGCTCTGGGTTTGATTCGAAGAGCGGACCAATGCTTGTACTTCATATTTACAGGTATTTGTTGATCCTACACTCCGGGTAAAAGCTTTATCTATATCTTTACATATAATCTATTCTATACATATAATAAAACAGTAAAAATATTTTGTCTGTACATTTAGAATTTTTGACTGAAATGGATAGAGGGACACTTAAAAAGAATAATAGAAAGCAAAAAAATTTTTTTGGAATTTCTTGTCTGTCTGTCTGTCTGTCTGTATGTATGATCACGATTATCTCCGAAAATACTGAACCGATTTACTTCAAACTTTCACCAATTGCTTTGTTTTAACTCAGCAAAACATCTAAAGTTTGTTTCATCAAAATCGGTTCATTAAAAAAAAAGTTATCGTCATTTGATTAAACTCAAGGCATTAGTTTGCCTGCAAATATACACGGTGAATTTTTTATCGTTTTGGCCCCTTAAAGGGGTGACTCAGACCATCAAAATGAACAACTTTTCCCATGGGAACAATGCTGGGAACTAAAAAAAAAATCGACATTCCCATACAAACTGGCCGGGCGGCGGGACTCTTTTTTATGGAAATGACGAATTTTTTTTGAGTTCCCAGCATTGATCCCATAGAAAAAGTTGTTCATATTGATGACCTGAGTCACCCCTTTAAGGGTCCAAACTGTTCCTGAGGCATGGACACTAACGGCGGCGGCGTAGCCGCGGGCAAACGGCAAACCAACCGAAACTGCTGCGCCTAGAAACTTGAAATTTGGTACAGGGGTTCTTTTAATGATGTGACTGAGCGCTAAGAAAGGATTTTTAAGAAATTTAACTTCTAAAGGGGTAAAATTTATATGGAATTTTGTCATTTCTGGACTTAGAAGTATGAAAGTAGGTATATAAGTTCTCGATTAAAATTAAAAAAGATGTGTGTAGGTAGATGAAATTTGCAAAATTCCCCTCTTAAGGGGTAAAATGGGGGTGGGTGGGTGGTATAAACTTTGTATGGAAATTTTCTCATTTCTGGACTTAGACGTATGAAAATAAGTATATCAGTTCTAGGTTACAATTAAAAATATCTGTGTAGGTAAAATGGACGATATCTTCCCCTGAAGGGGTGAAATAGCGGGGTAAAGATTGTATAGGAATTTACTTAATTCTAGACTTAGAAGTATGAAAATAGGTAAACAAATTCACGATTACAATTGAAAAAGATCTGTGTAGGTCAACTGGAAAAAAATCTCCCAGAAGGGGGGTAAAGTTTGTTTGGATATTTTCTCATTTCTGGACTATGAAGTATGAAAATAAATAGGTATGTAAGTTCTCGATTACAATTAAAAAACATATATGTGGGTGAAATGGACAAAATTCACTCCTAAAGGGGTAAAATGGGAGGGTAAAGGTTTTATAGAAATTTTCTCATTTCTGTACTTAGAAGTATAAGTAATATCCATACTTCCATACTAATATAAATGCGAAAGTAACTCTGTCGTTTTTTTTATGCTTCAACCATTGAACTGATTTGGATGAAATTTGGTACGGAGGTGTGAGGCCCGAGGAAGGACATAGGGTATGTTTGACTCCGGGAAATTCTACTGTTCCCGAGGGATCGACACTAACGCGAGCGGAGCCGCGGGCAACAGCTAGTCTATAATATATAAGCGCTAGAGGATATGGGGGCGGCAAAGTACCGACAATATGGACCCCGGAATAACAGAATAAGTACTAGTACTTAGTGATTCCGGGGTCCATATTGTACGTGACATTCCGGTACGTAGATACTAGTATCTACGTACCGGAATGTCACGCTGAGGCGGGGTCGTATGGTTTTAAATTCTACCGTCGCGTTTCGCGTACACATTGCGCCAGGGTCATCAAAATTTAAAGAAATTTGGACACTTATTTATTGTCATGCATTTTCGACTGAGAATTGTTGACGTCAGTAATTTACTGATATACTTAGGGCTGGCTGGATAGCTACATCTTTAAGGGTTTGCCCCGTCTCCAAAATAAATTAGATCTAAGGCTGTCTTGTACTGCAGTTGTCTTCAAATCATATACGTTCTCCACATTGGTTACATTCCACAATATTTTGATATTGAAGTTAAAACTGCTTTAGCAGCGTTGTGCACTTTTTGGGATGGGTAAAAAATGTTAAACTCGCGTCAGGACACGTGAACTAAGACCGCCGGTTCGTCGTAAGAGAGGAAGTAATATCCCCCTCTCTTTTTACTGCGCGGCGAAAATGTCAGACCGCTTGCGCGAGTGTGCGTGTGTGTTTGTACTACAGCCTGCTACACTAGTACTTTTATTATGATAAGTGATAAATAAAGCAATTCGTGCGTAATTATTTATTATCTACTAGCTTTCAATGTCGATCCCTCGGGAATAGTACTTTTCCCGGGATAAAAGGTAGCCTATGTCCTTCTCCGTACTCCAGAGAACTTGTATGCAAAATTTCATGATGATCGGTTCAGTAGTTACGGCGTGAAAGCGTAACAAACAAACTCACTTTCGCATTTATAATATTAAGGAAGTAAGGATAAGGATAAGGATAAGGATAAGGATAAGGATAAGGATAAGGATAAGGATAAGGATAAGGATAAGGATAAGGATAAGGATAAGGATAAGGATAAGGATAAGGATAAGGATAAGGATAAGGATAAGGATAAGGATAAGGATAAGGATAAGGATAAGGATAAGGATAAGGATAAGGATAAGGATAAGGATAAGGATAAGGATAAGGATAAGGATAAGGATAAGGATAAGGATAAGGATAAGGATAAGGATAAGGATAAGGATAAGGATAAGGATAAGGATAAGGATAAGGATAAGGATAAGGATAAGGATAAGGATAAGGATAAGGATAAGGATAAGGATAAGGATAAGGATAAGGATAAGGATAAGGATAAGGATAGGGATAGGGATAGGGATAGGGATAGGGATAGGGATAGGGATAGGGATAGGGATAGGGATAGGGATAGGGATAGGGATAGGGATAGGGATAGGGATAGGGATAGGGATAGGGATAGGGATAGGGATAGGGATAGGGATAGGGATAGGGATAGGGATAGGGATAGGGATAGGGATAGGGATAGGGATAGGGATAGGGATAGGGATAGGGATAGGGATAGGGATAGGGATAGGGATAGGGATAGGGATAGGGATAGGGATAGGGATAGGGATAGGGATAGGGATAGGGATAGGGATAGGGATAGGGATAGGGATAGGGATAGGGATAGGGATAAGGATAAGGATAAGGATAAGGATAAGGATAAGGATAAGGATAAGGATAAGGATAAGGATAAGGATAAGGATAAGGATAAGGATAAGGATAAGGATAAGGATAAGGATAAGGATAAGGATAAGGATAAGGATAAGGATAAGGATAAGGATAAGGATAAGGATAAGGATAAGGATAAGGATAAGGATAAGGATAAGGATAAGGATAAGGATAAGGATAAGGATAAGGATAAGGATAAGGATAAGGATAAGGATAAGGATAAGGATAAGGATAAGGATAAGGATAAGGATAAGGATAAGGATAAGGATAAGGATAAGGATAAGGATAAGGATAAGGATAAGGATAAGGATAAGGATAAGGATAAGGATAAGGATAAGGATAAGGATTCCAAAATATTCAAAAATGCACTACGTTAATGTTCAAGTTTTCACTTCTTCCGGCACTCCCGGAATGGAACCCGTTATATTTTTATCTAGGCTTCGGTGGTATAGGCTACGAATACTTACTTATTCGTAGAGTATAGGTATTAAATTGAAATACACATGTGAGTCTCGCTTCTATAGGTGTTTATTTTGTGCTTAAGTCTATTTTAACATTATTTTTTGTTCTAAAGGCCATGTTTCATCTAAATACAGAAATATTTTACCTCGCTTTAGTGCTGAAACGCGTTATGACCCCCATTTTGCTGATGTATGAGAGGCACTAAAAATTAAGTCACAGGTCTAAGCAGAGATTTTTTTAAGAATTTAAACATGTTTACTCCATCTACGACGGCTCGGTTTTACAATTAAACATGAATGGACTAAAATGTATTTTTGTCTTGCAAAGCCAATATTCTATCTGCATGTGGCGTGTTTCTATCTGTAATTTCTTTGACGAAGCATGTTGCTGATATTTTTTTTTTGTAAGTTTCGACGGAGCTTGTTGCTGATGAACCGTTGTAGCTCTTTGACGAAGCATGTTGTGGATAGTCTTGTGTAAATTTATAAAATAAAATTACCTATTACATAACTAAACGAAATATTCTATCTGCAATATTCTCGACAATATTCAATTACATAGATATTAACAAGGTTGCTAGGGGTGTTTGTTTTGCTTCTATTTTAGACTACCTTTGTGGCTCAGTGGTAAGGCAAGTGTCTTTGAATCGCAGGGTTCTTGGTTCAATACCTGGTCAGGTCATGATGGAAAACGATATTTTTCAGACTGGCCTGGTTTTTAGATGTTTATATATACAAGTAGCTATTATAAAATATCAAAAATATACTATTTTTGAGTTTGCTTTGCTCTTCGTGAGTGTAAGTGGCCAACACAGTGGAGTCAGATTATTCAAGTGGCCTCAAAGCATCAGACTTAACGGCCGCCGTCTAGGGATGACATCCGGGATCAACGGCTTAAGGTGCCACCCGAAGCACGATAAAGCTTGGGATATCTTTGTGGCACATGTGGTCCTCATACCAGTGACCACGCCCGGGGTTGTTGAGTTCGAATCCCACGCCCAAAACAAGTTCACTACTTAGTGTGCTAGCCAAACCTCAATCTGTGGGACGTATCCCTATATATTTATTTACCTAAAAACTTATTGCACAATATTTTGACGCAGACGCCATTTTTAGATCGTGGCTTGATAAAACCGTGTCTGTAGTTACATAAAGAAATTAGAAGCAGTTGCTAAGTGTTAAGTACTTTGTAGTCCAATATTACCACAGCTCCGTGGCGCAGTGGTTAACACGCCAGACTGCGACACGGAGTGCCCGGGTTCGATCCCCGGCCAGGTCAAGATGGAAAATGATCTTTTTCAGATTGGCCTGGGTCTTGGATGTTTATCTATATATGTATTTGTTATAAAATATAGTATCGTTGAGTTAGTATTCCATAACACAAGTCTCGAACTTACCTTGGGGCTGGCTCAATCTATGTGATTTGTCCGTATATATTTATTTATTTATTTATTACCGTTACTTCTACACTGGATTGAACAAAGTAGACCTACTATCACGTCTTTTTCCCTTACGGGAGAGATAGAGCCTAGTTCTGTTTATAGGAATGTAGCTTTAAGTTGTTAATTGGTAATATATGACGTTTTTATTTATTATTTATTTTAGTTCTGCAAGACCTAAAAACCAGTTTTAGCATGTTGCTTGGAGTTTAGGTGGCAAATCAAATCAAAATAATGATAGGTTGCTAGCCGCATCGCCTACTAATATGATTTTTCAGATTTTCGCCCACTCCCTCGATCAGCTTTTACGATCTGCGTGGGAAAAGAAAAGAGAAGCAGCTGCCTGGAGTCCATTCTACGTTTTTCTTTTCTCCCAGTCAAGCATGGAAGACACAAAGACATTGAACAAAGCAAATATACAACGTGCAAATTTACCCTCGATATTCCCTAAAAGGGGTGACTCAGCCCGACAATATGAACAACTTTTCCTATGGGACCAATGCTGGGAACTCCAACTTTTTTCAGATTAACTCATTAAAAAGTTGTTCACATTAACGGGCTAAGTCACCCCCTGTAAGGAAATGTTGAAGGTACATTTACATATTGAATTTACATGCTGTATAATTATTACAATAATCACTGCAGACATAAATATAAATGTATAGGGACATATCATACAAATTGAGCTAGCACCACAGTTAATGTGAACTTGTGTCGTCGTACTGACTCAAATATATTATATTTTATAGTAGATACTTATAGATAGTTTTCTATCATGAGCTGACCGGGGATTGAACCCGAGCACCCTCGTGTCGCAGGCTGGCGTGTTGACCACTTCGCCACAAAGCTTACCCAAATGCCCCAATGGGCTTGTTTCCTAAGAAAATAACATTTAAAATAATCCGTCCGTCTTATAGATTATAGAAAAATATAAAATATGTTTTTTTTTCTTTTTTCAATCAGACAAAAATTTATAAAGATATAGCCCGTTATATTTCCGCGTGACGTCACTATCCGGTACACTTTTTACCGGTCTGTTGCGTCATGAGCCCCCAATCCTAAACTTTGATGCGCTATACCTTTATCATCTTTTGTTTGATTGAAAAACGTAAAAATACGTATATAATATTTTTCGATAATCTTTAAGAAGGATTTATTATTTTAAATTGTATTTGTTTAGGAAACAAGCGTATAAAATAATTAATAGAAGACATGACGTCAATCAGATGCCTACGTTGCCTACTGTAGTACGTTTTGTTAGGATGAGTCGAAATGAGATCCTTCTATGTCAATAGTTTAATCTATTTCAGTCCAGACACGTGGGCGGTACACTGATTAGGCAAATAGAAATCATGAAAATCGCGATTAATCTTATTTACTTTACATTCATAACGGCTTAATTTACCTATCTAACTAAATGAACTTACTGATATTTTTATTTTAATTAGCTCTTTTTTTGTGTTCCGTACGACCGAACGATAAAACGGAACCATTATAGGATCACTCAGGTGTGCCTGTCTGTCCGTGTGTCACAGCCAATTTTCTCCAAATCTAGTAGTCAAAATTTTACAAAAAAAAATCATCTGTAAAAATGTCAACTGTCTAACTATCACGGTTCATGACATACATTCTGGTGACAGACGGACAGACAGACGGACAGCGGAGCCATATTAATAGGGTTCCATTTTTATCCTTTGGGTACGGAAGCCTAAAAAGAAAGTCAACGTATGTATGTATTATCATCATCTAATAGTTTTTCACGGTTGCATCCCGAGTTGTATTGTATCGCGTTGGAGCCGCCAATATCATGACAGCATTAATGAAGTATCAAGATTTAGCAAAGTTCTTACTATCAGGGATGTCGGGTAGGCGCGCCCGGCCTCCCGAGCTGATATTTGCTTTTCTCCTATTCATCCGAGTTAGTAGTATCCCAATACCTTTATTCCCTTCTCAAATCGAATATCTTCCCATCCTTCTCCACTTTTAGGTATATGAGTGTAGGAACCCTTGACCACGGAGCCGCTTCTGCATATTAGAACCAAACTATATATAACCTAATGAAACGGCAGATGTCGCCTTACTAACAACTTAAAGAGTATAAGACGGCTTAGTGGATAGCTGAAAAGTTGCTCCCAGTGGAGTTACGGCATATTACTCCACTTTTAGGGTTAAGTTTCATAAAGAGCACTGGCGTCGTTGGAAGCGGCTTCATAATATGACGTCTCTAGTTGAGTTTGGTTTTATAACATAATCTTCTACGTAGAGCCTCAACGTCTATGACATTATTGCGATGCTACAATCGTCAGGGTAAAGCCTCTACGAACATCTACGACACTATTGCGATGCTACAATCTTTTGCGTAGAGCCTCTACGAACATCTACGACACTATTGCGATGCTACAATCGTCTGCATAGAGCCTCTACGAACATCTACGACACTATTGCGATGCTACAATCGTCTGCGTAGCGTATCTACGAACATCTACGACACTATTGCGATACAAAAATCATCTGCGTAGCGTATCTACGAACGTCAACGACACTATTGCGATGCTACAATCATCTGCTTAGAGCCTCTACAAACGTCCGCGACACTATAAAATAAGTCTTTGTAGAAACTCTTCAGGTTGCGTTTATTTTGTTCATGTATGTAAGTTATGATCTTCGATCATATATTCCTGGTTATGATCAGTAAAGAAAACATTCATTCAAGATGCTAGTTGCTTATCTCATCATAACTTTTAAAAGTCCGAACAGATTGTGATTTTTGGATTGGGATGCGAACCTTGAGTGTTTTGGCTGTAGGCGCTGTCTACCCCGTTAGGGATAAAAACGTGTTTGATATGTATGTATGTATTTTTACGGTTCTATAATGACGCTGTTGTTTCCTCTTATCTGACACATAAAGGTTCATGTGTTCATCCATCATTACTATGCTCATCACTGTAAACGTAGCCTTAGATGCCTGAAAAGTTACAAACTGACACAAAACTCTCATGGCGTTGCGAATTTTCTGCAGCGATTTTTTGTTAACTTTTGATATAATGTGCAAATAGAAAATATTATCATCCGTAAAAAGTTATGAAATTCCCTATTGTAATTTTGACGACGATTTCCCAAATCCAAGTCAAAAAGGAATAGGAACAATAATAAATATAATTTTTCAGATAAAAAATCGACTTCAAAAAAATTACGGCTTTGTTGATATTTAGTGGGACCGGTTGGGAAGTATATCCTTTCCAGTGAAGAAGATTTTTTCCAAATCGTTCTAGGCGTCGAGGAACATACATTAAATAATCTTTCATATAAAAACATCGATTTCAATTAAACTACTAAACCGATTGTGATGAAATTAAAAATAGAAAGCAGATCTGTTCAAACAAAAAAAAAAAAATGTTCAAATCAGGTCATAAATTACGGAGAAAAAATATGTACAACTGAAAACGTCCTTTTTTTGAAGTCGGTTAAAAATGGACATTGTTGTAATGTAAAATATATAAACAAAGATTCCTTCGAATTTAGAAACTTATGTATATACAAAACTTCACGTTGTTTAGTGTTTCAAACAAGAAAGCGTAAAAACAATCTAAAGATTCATTTATATTATTTTTACTAGCTGTTGCCCGCGGCTCCGCCCGCGTTAATGTCTTTCCCTTGGGAACAGTAGAAATGATAAAAATTCCATACAAACCCCTCCCCCTCTGCTTTTTCCCCTTAAGGGGGAATAATACATTTCACCTACACAGATCTTTTTAATTGTAATCGAGAACTTACATACCTATTTTTATATTCTAAGTCTAGAAATGAAAAAAATCCATACATACTTTACCCCCTATTTACCCCTTCAAGGGAGAATGTTGTCTGGTTCACCTAAACAGATCTTTTTTAATTTTAATTGAGAACTTGTGTACCTACTTTTAAAACTTCTAAGTCTAGAAATTAGAAAATTCCATAAAGCTTCACCCCCTTTGATTTTCTAAAAATCCTTTCTTAGTGCTCATTTACATCATAAAAAGAATCCCTGTGCCAAATTTCGGCTGTGCGTTGAAATATAAGTCAGGTTTGCCTTTGGCCCGCGGCTCCGCCCGCGTAAATGTCGATTTTTCAGGAACAGTAGAATTACCCGGAATACATTAGTTAATCACTTTCAATGAAACACCTTAATATTGAATTTTAATTGAATAACTTCAAAAACGGAATGCTTCATACTAAGTTTCCCGTTATAATTAAGGGATGATTGTTGAGAAAAATATTTTACTCGTGTTTCATGCCTTTCAGTAAAGAACCTTCATGCTGAATTTCATTCGACTAACTTCAAAAATGGTTAAGTTTCAAACTTACTTTGCACTTCTATTTTACCCCCTTAAGGGATGATTTTTGAGTAAAATATTTTACTCGTGTTTCATACCTTTCAGTGAAGAACCTTCATGCTGAATTAAATTCGAATAACTTCAAAAACGACAAATTTCATAGTAACTTTGCAACCCGTTTTACCCCCTTAGGAGATGAATTTCCAAAAATCATTTTCTTAGTGCTCCCCTACGTTATAAAAGGAACCCCTGTGCAAAATTTCAAGTTCCTAACCCTTATAGTTTAGGCCCTACGTTGATATGTCAGTCAGTCAGCTACTCCTTTGTTTTAGTATGGATTACTATGGATAGGTATAATGCTGTCGTATAATGATGATGAATTGACTTTGGATTTAAATTTTCTTGTCACTTATTATTTTATTTTATTTTTGCTATATATTTGCAGGCAAACTCATGCCTTGAGTTCATTCAAATGACGATAACTTTTTTTTTAATAAACCGATTTTGATGAAACGAACTTTAAATGTTTTGCTGAGTTAAAACAAAGCAATTGGTGAAAGTTTTAAGTAAATCGGTTCAGTATTTTCGGAGATAATCGTGATACAGACAGACAGACAGACAGACAGACAAGAAATTCGAAAAAAAAATTTCTGCTTTCTATTATTCTTTTTAAGTGTCCCTCTATCCATTTTAGTCAAAAATTCTAAATGTACAGACAAAATATTTTTACTGTTTTATTATATCTAGTTTTATTAGATCGTGCACTGTGGCGTGCCCTTGGGGAGGCCTACGTCCAGCAGTGGACTGCAATAGGCTGATTGATTGATTGATTGATTGATTAATTATATCTATATCTATAGATAGGATTTTTTATATTATTAGGAACTTGGGAAGCAAATTGCATTCCTGTAAATATATAAAGTATGTCTAAAAAACTCTGTTAAAATCACTATTTTAAAATATACATAACGAAATGAAATTGAAAGATATCATGCAAGAAGTCGAGCGTAACTATTAACTCACTAAATCAGTTTCACTTTGTAATATTAAATATAGTCAGAGATTCTCAGTCTAGCAATATTAAAGACTAGTGAACTTTGGTAATTTGCTCAATGCGCTGAAAGCAATATTATGCATGTATTTGTTTTCGCTTTAGTAAACAAAGACAATGCTTAACTCAATTTTGAAACCGGTTTTAGTCATCTTGATACAATTTAAATCCTTCAGACGCTAGGGATTTTGAAGTATTTTCTAGAATAATATCTAATATACAAAATTTATGAATATATACGCAATAACTGTTTTAAGGGTTTTAAGATAAGGTTAAAGTTCTTTGCCTTAACATTAGTTTTATTCTTCACAAACCGTCTGTTTTAGGTAGATGTTCAAGGTGATAAGGTCGACTTTTGCTTGTGGGGATTATTTTAAAGTAAATAGACGTGTGATCTCAATGCTTGTTTATTTGCGACTAATTTCACACCTTCAATGTTCTTAGGACTGTATTCACACATAGCTAGGTATACTCTCTCATACAACTCGCGGTTCTAAACTGGACATTCCGCCCACCAAGAACCCTAGTTCTTTATAACAATCTCAAAGAAAATAAATTTCTAGTGTAAACAAACACTCAGTAACCTATTAACACTCAAAAGCAATTATCTCACTTAACTATAAAAGAAAATTATTATAGCAAAAAATGTAAACAAGAAACTGAAAATAAATTCTCAGCAAATTAACAAAGATGTGGACGACTTAAGTACTTAAATTAGAAAAGCCGCCCACCGTGACATATTAGACTCGAAGACACAAACTAAACAAACTTATAGCATAAATCTCAGTAAACCCTTACATCTACTCAACAATATAACTTACTCTCTTAAGAATAAAAATATACTAAGTTATATAAATCTACTCATGCTCTAAACAAAATATTTTTAATACAATTTCTTAACAAAATAATTTTAATCAAGACTTATTGATTCACTTTGTTATGACACAAAGTTTACTCACTGGACGCTTTAAAATGCCTGATTTACATTTTACAGAAACAACTCGTGTAATCTTATCAGGACCAGGATATTTTTCGACAATCCTACCTAAATCCATTTAGCAGGAGGAATATTGTCTTCCTTTAATAACACAATATCTCCTATCTCAAATTCAGTACAATTTTTGTTCCACTTATATCTTTGATTAAGGTTAACCAAATATTCTTTGTACCACCTATTCCAGAAGTCAGATACAATTTTTTGCGTTAAGCGCCATCTATCCAAACCAACAACATTATACTTAGTATAATCCTTATCTGCGATATTTAACAATGGCTCGCCTACCAAGAAGTGGCCTGGTGTCAAGGGTAAAGGATCGTTTGGATCGTCGCTAAGTAAACTAATAGGACGCGAATTTAAACACGCTTCCACCTGCGCTAGAACCGTCGCCATCTCCTCATATGTAAGAGTACTATTACCAACAACTTTTCGCAGATGGCCTTTAGTGCTACGCACGCATGCCTCCCACAGACCTCCGAAATTAGGGCTATGGGGTGGCTGGAAATGCCAAGTCGTCCTTTCCAGCGTAAGCTGAGCCGCTATCTCCTCAGGTAATTGTGACTTAGCACTGTGAAACATCTCTCTAATCTCTCTCTCGCACCTACAAAATTAGTGCCATTGTCACTGTACAGATCTTGACAATGACCTCTGCGAGCAGTGAAACGTCTGAACGCTGCAATGAATCCCTTTGAGGTCAAGTCCGACACTGCCTCTAAGTGGACTGCTCGGGTTACCATACACACGAACACACAGATGTAGCCCTTATATGATTTTGCTCCTCGACCAGGTGAAAATCTTAACTGTATAGGACCGCAAAAATCCAATCCAGTGGATTTGAATGGTTTACTCGGTTTCAATCTCGCCTCCGGCAATAAGCCCGTCAATGGAATACTCTTTCTGGTCGAGTACCTTGCACAAATGACACACTCCCTGTAAACCTTCTTGACTCGTTCCTTACTGCTTAAAATCCAGTACTTTGCTCTCAGAAAATTAAGCATGATTTGTGGACCGCCATGCTTCGTTTGATAATGGGCATCGACAATTAACAGCTTGGTAAAATGATTTTTACCAGGCATAATTATAGGATGTCGCGTATCATAACATGCGTCCGATTGAGTTATACGTCCAGATACTCTTAAGACCCCTCTTTCGTCCAAAAAAGGGCAAAGAGTACGGAGTTTACTCTTTTTAGCTACACAACCTACAGCCTTTAACTGTTTTATCTCCTTTTGAAACTCAAACTCCTGTACTTGTCTTATGCATACTAATAATGCCATATTCATTTCCTCGACAGTTACATATTTTGAAAAGTTAACTCTATCATTTTTCGGAACTTTTAAATTCAATACTCTTCTGCAATATGACATTACTCTCAACAATCTCGTCAAAGATGAAAATTTTAACCAAATGAACTCATTTTCATCAGGATCCGATAAAACAGTAAAAGCCTGTACTCTCTCCTCTTCATGTGTATCTACTACTCTCGTCTCAATATTTATGTGACTATTTGCAAGCCACTCTGGCCCTCTTAGCCACAGTGGGTGATCTATCAACTCTTTAGGCGACACACCTCGCGAAGCACAGTCCGCGGGATTTGACTCTGTAGGTACGTGACTCCACTGCTCAAACTCCATAATATTTAGAATGGTGGAAACTCTATTACTCACAAAAGTAGGCCAACGTGATGAACCACCTTTGAGCCACGCCAAGACGACTGTGGAGTCCGTCCAACCGCGTAAATCCTCTCTAGGTATGTCCATTACCTGTGAAACCTCCAGTATAAGCTTTGCTGCTAGAGCTGCCGCTGACAATTCAAGTCTCGGGATCGATATCTCTTTCTGAACTGGCGCCACTTTGGTTTTGGCTGTCACAAGGTGCACGTGTACTATATTTGACTCGTCTATTACTCGTGCATACACTGCCGCCGCAAAAGCTGACCTCGACGCATCTGAGAATACGTGCAGTTCAGTCTTGGAGCCTCGTGTGACATTCAACCATCTCGGTAATGTAAATTGTTTTAAATCAATTAGGCTTCTCCTATAAGCTAGCCACTGATTTAGCAACTCCTCTGTCAAACAATCGTCCCACTGCAAACCTGACTGCCACAAGCGTTGAATGAACATTTTAGCAACAACTACTACTGGTGCGATCCAACCTAACGGGTCGTATAATTTTGCAACATCAGAGAGGACTTGCTTCTTAGTGACGGGATTCTTGAAATCAGGTAAATTTAACACATATTCAAAGTTATCAGTTTCCCTGCACCAACTCACTCCAAGAATTTTAATTGATTTATTTAATTTAATAGGATCTGATCTCTCCTCCTCATTTAAACCTCTCATTTTCTCTAACAAACTCTCACAATTACTGTTCCATTTTTGAAGTTCAAACCCACCTGACTTCAATAACTCCGTCATCTCCTCGTAAATGCTTAAAGCTGAAGCTTCATCCTCTGCTCCGCTGATTAGATCGTCCATAAAATAGTCCTCTTTGGTTATCCTCGCCGCTAATGGGTACCTATGTTGCTCCAACTCTGCAAGTCTTTGTAGAGACTTGACGGCCAAGTATGGCGCACAAGCTGTCCCGAACGTCAGTCTCAAAAGTTTGTAGTCTCGTATAGGCTCTGATCCGTCAGAAGTAAATCTCCACACGACTCTCTGAAATTCAGTGTCCTCCTCAGCCACGCGAACCATCCTATACATTTTAACTATGTCCGCGACGATACATATCTTGTGTTTTCTCCATCTCATTAAAATGTGCCGAAGATCCTGCTGCAATTTCGGTCCGACCAGTAAGTCATCATTTAGTGACACATTGTTTGTGCCCTTGCTCGACGCATCAAAAACTACACGAACCTTCGTAGTCTCCTTATCCTCTCTAACCACTGCATGGTGTGGTAGATAAACGGCATTGTAATTCTCTCGCTCACTCTCAGTAATTAGTCTCATGTGATTCAAACTCAAATACTCACTTATCACTTTGTTGTACTCATCTCTCAGTGTAGGATTTTTCTTTAATTTTCTCTCTAAAAACTCTAGTCTCTTAACGCATATATCTCTCGAGTTGCCATATTGGCACTGAGGATCCTCCGATGAAAATAGTAATCTCACTACTAGCCTTCCATGACCATCCCTAACAGTAGTCTCATCATAATACTTCTCACATAATTTCTCCTCTCTTGTCATATCCTTTTGCAACATATTAGGCTCATCCTCCATCTCCCAAAATCTTTTAAGCAATTCATCTTCTCTAATTTGTATATGCATGCTTTTTACCTTTACCTTCTCCTGTTGCTCCTGCTCTCGTGATGCTCTTCCCGACAAAATCCATCCAAAAATGGTATTCTGCACAATTAAACTTCCTTCAGGATTTTTCATTACGCCCTCCAACAATATTTCTCCATAAACGTCAGCTCCTAGAAGAATATCAATTTTACCTGGTGTGGTGTATGAGGGGTCAGCTAAAGGCAAGTCTCCAATATCCGCCCACTCAGGCACACTAATTTTGCAGGCTGGAAGTAAAGAAGTTAGATTATGTAACACATATGCATTTACAAATATAGTACTCTTAGGATTATGACAAGATTCAACGCGTAGTGAAACCGCGTATTTTATGCTCATACGACCATCTCCTAGTCCAGACACCCAACCACTTACTGGTTTGCGTTTAAGACCTAGTAATTGTACAGTGGCCTCAGAGACAAAGGAAGCCTGGGACCCTTGGTCCAGTAAACTACGTATAATTTGTTTACAACCAAATTTATTAACTACCTTAATTTTAGCGGTCGCTAGCAGCACGCTGTCAGGTTGAAGCCCTTTGGAAAATGCTACAGTAATTGGCGGGTCACCTCGTGATATACCAGTTGACGTCGCCTGCGCCACAGTCTCGCTCGCCGGTGCCGCTGCCACCTCCTGGCTAGTACCTCGATCCTCTTTCTCAAAATGCAACATCGTATGATGTCGTCTCCCGCATTTTCTGCAACTCGATTGTCGACACTTAATTGCTGTATGTGTGGGCGACAGGCAATTAAAACATAGTCGACTATTTTGCACGAAGTCTTGTCTGTCTCGCGGAGTCATCAGCTCGAATTGTTTGCAGTGATAAACGAAATGATTTTCACGACACTTGGCACACTCGATATCTTTGTCCTTCGGTTTGTTTGCAATTGATGTATGAAACGATTTAGCCTTCGCTACAGTTTTGACTGGCGGTGATGGGCGTGTCAAAGTAGTATCAATCATCTCCAATGCTCTGAATCGAGACTCCAAATACTCACGAAGTTGGTCCCAGGTAGGTAATTCATCGCCGATCATGTTCAGATGCTGTTCCCACAACTTCACCGAATCAGAGTTCAATTTGGAAACCACTAAAAACACAACTATTGCATCCCATGTACTCGTAGAAATACCCATATTCTCTAAAGACTTCAAACATGTCGATGTGTTGTCCACTAACTGCTTAATGGCTTGGGCCGACTCAGTATTAATTTTCTTCGGTGCAAACAAACTCCTCAAAACAGCATTACAATTGTATCTCTTATTATTATAACGCCGAACTAATTGTTTCCATGCCTCCTCATAATTAGCGTCGGTGGTTGAAAAGTTACGTAACAACTCGAGTGCTTCTCCAGAAAGATTTCCCTTTAAATAATGAAGCTTTTGTACAGGCGTAACACTCTTATTATTATGTATCAGGGATAAAAACATATCATAAAAGGATTGCCACTCTTGGTACTTTCCGGAAAAAATTGGCAAATTCAGACGTGGTAGTTTAATAACATTTTGACTATCACCAGCCGCCGCGGAGCCGGGCGCTGAGGGCACAAGTGTTTGCAACGTGTCTCGCAGCAACGTTTTGTATTGCACGTACAACTCCTCGAAAATCTCATAAACACCTTCCTTAAAATATGCTTCACTTCTTTCCATAGATGCTGATATGACCGCCTTATGTCCTTGTTTAAACTCCTTATATTGCTCATCTAACATTTCTAATTTCGTTTCTACATAAGGCCGTTTAAGTCTTTCTTTAGGTGTTTTCTTAAAGTTTTTCTCTGTCCTCCGCAAGTTGTTCAATGACTCCTCTTGAATAGCTACAAGTTTCTCCATAGTGTAGCTTACGTAATAACTCGCTCACTCGATAATCCTCACAAGCAACGTAGGTCACTTAGGTATCCTAAGTTAATCTCCGTAGTAACTCACAGAATACTATACGAAATCACACAATACGTATAAAGTTTTGTTGCTCAACTCACTTACTCAAAGTTTAGTTCTCAAAATCTCGTACAGAAGTTCCGTAAACCACATAAAACAACAAAGTTTTAACACTCGCACTCAATGTCATAAACAACTCATCATTAAGTTATTGCAAAAAATGCACTACGCCGGCCGGTTCCTTATCTCTCCGCAGGTAGCTACCGATCCTTTTGTTCTCGCGGTCGGGTCGCCTGGCTCAATTATCCGGTTCGTTATGGACCAAATGTTCAAGGTGATAAGGTCGACTTTTGCTTGTGGGGATTATTTTAAAGTAAATAGACGTGTGATCTCAATGCTTGTTTATTTGCGACTAATTTCACACCTTCAATGTTCTTAGGACTGTATTCACACATAGCTAGGTATACTCTCTCATACAACTCGCGGTTCTAAACTGGACAGTAGAAGTCTTTTACAGAAGTCGGGGTGAAAATACATATAATTTGCAATTTATTTCTTGCATATTATTGAATAATCCTGGGGAATTTATGTCAGTAGTATGCGTAACAATTCTTTGTGCCCAAGCATGAAAACATTCTATAATTTGTTTGTCGTTCTTCTTTAATTCAAAAGTAGTTTAATAAACATTTCAAAGTAAAAGCAAACTCAAAGTTTGAAAGTTCAGAGCCGATTGAGATAAAATTGTCGAGCCGACTCACTTTATTTAGAATGAATTGTTGTTTTATTATCCTTGGAGGAAGAGATAACGTGTCGATTTAATAATATAATAATAAATGTTTATTTCTCTTCACAATATAGTTACATAACAGCATTATATACCAACTGGCTAGTACAGAGTTTTGTGTGCTTGGTGTAACTAGGAAGACTTGTGAAGAGACCAGTCCCTGAATAGGCTCCCATCGGAACCTGTTCTACAGGTAACTGGGCCCCTCCCTGGTAATTCTAGTTTAAGTTGCAGGAGCGAGTATTTATTTTAGCCAGGTATTTTCTTACTAACTAGTTGTAAATTATAGCGATGAGACAAAAACAATGTAAAGGAAAACAATAGTATAAAAAATGGAGCGTATTAAAATTCTTAAGTAATACATACTATTTGGGTATTTGTGGGCTGTGTAACTGAGTGTGCGTGAATGTGTGTATGTGGTGTGTTGTGAGCGGTGTGTGCGTGTTGTAGTGTAGGTGTGTGTGTAGGGCATTAGTGGATAGGTGAGTGGTAGGCTGAGGGGAATCGGGGTATTGTTGGTAAATTTGGTTGAGTAGTCAATGGTGGGTCAAGCGATAGTTATCAGTAGGTTTTCTGTCGAGTCATAGTCCAAAGTTTTTAAGTAAGTCGTGATAGTTTTTTTGCAGCTGTATTTGAGGAGGGGGTATATATTTAGTTGTTTGTTCAGTCTATTGTATAGGCGTGGTCCAAGATAGGGAAAGAAGGAGGAGGCCGTGGAGGTAGTATGGGGGGGATTTGGCAAACTGTTCTGTTGCGTCGCTTATCTTTTAGTTTTTCGGGGTTATATTGCAACTGGGAGTGTTGTTTCAGAGCGGTGGACAAAATGAAGGATTGTCTGACGGTGAGTACGTCCCAGTGTTTTTATAACTCGACCGTAGGGTAGCGAAACGGCAAGCCCGCAGCCACTTTGAGAATAGATCGCTGAGCTCTCTCTATTTCTATAAGGTATGATTTAGCGGCCCCGCCCCAGGAGGTGATGCAGTAGCTTATTAGTGACTGGCACAGGGCCTTGTATAACATGATGATGATACGCCGGTCTGCTATGTGTCGCATAGTTTTGAATATGTAGATAAGTTTTCGAAGTCTATTTGCCAGGGATTCTAGATGCGGTCTAAAAGAAAAATTTTGGTCTATGGATACGCCGAGATACTTGAGGCTATCAACTCTTTCGAGTCGGGGACAGTCGCAATTTATGGGATAACGAGAACATGCATGTGCTGTGATTGTCAGCGTAGGGGTGGGTAGAGAATTAGATTTGAGAGCAAAGCTAATATATTTCGTTTTACTTGTGTTAAGCGTTAGTAGGTTATTCGTTAGCCAGCTACTAGTCTGGTCAAAACCTTTTTGGGCCAAGTTGAAAGTATCTTTCCAAGTGTCTCCACTAAAGAAAAGGGCTGTGTCGTCGGCAAAAGTTAGGTCTTTCCCTCCATCGAGTTGAAGCCTGCACAGACTGTCAATGTAGATCAAGAAGAGAGTAGGAGAGATGCAGCTGCCCTGTGGCAGCCCACATGTAACGACCGTTTCTTCGCTGGTCCAGTCTGCTATTCTAGTGCGCTGTGTCCTGTGAGTCAGGAAATATGAGTATTTTCTGATTATATAAATATGAGATGAAGAAGATATAAATTTTTTTTTTACTCTCAAGACTATGCTTTCCAGCGAAAACACGCGTTTTCACAAACATATGACTAATCTTGATAGATTGTTTACCCCCAAAACCCTCATATACTAAATTTCAGCGAAATCGTTAGAGCTGTTTTTAAAGATCATAGAAATAAATTTATATCATCATCAGGTCTTTTTAGTCTCCACTGCATGAGCATGACCCTCTCTGTACTACCGGAGCCATACTTGGCCAAAGCAGACAGAGGATTTGGCCTACACTCTCCTCGCTGGCCAGGGGGATTGGAGAGGTCCATTTATGTTTATTAGCTTGTATTTCCTAAGTCGCCTCTTACGACATCCACCGGAAGACTTGGAGTGGTCCTATTCTATTCTGCCGGAAACCACACGGCAAATTTATATACATACATAAAAATAAATAAATAAAAGAATTGCTCGTTTAAAGGTATAAGATTTTGATTCACTCTTATCACACGTGTGTGCCTCCTTAATGTCTGTGACTTGAATGACACTACTAACGTACATATTTACTACTTTATTTTATTTTTATATTATTTATACTTGATTTACTACTTTCTTTTCGAAAAATATCCTGAAGCAATCTTTCATCCCAAAAAACAAGAATTTTCCCAAAGGCGAAGGCTAGCACACAAAGAGTAAAGAAATAAGAAAAACTGATTGTGCTCAAATTAAATCCAATTTATTTCGCTGTTAGCATTTCTAGAAAAATGGAATGAATTGAGTTAGGCTGATAACATCTTCATTGAATATTTTACGTAAGGAGGCGTTTAGGTCTCCATTGCGAGTTCCCGATCCATCATCTGACTCATTTACATAACGCGACCATATAAATTACTGAACTTGAACCTTTCAAACTTGGAAACTTATTGAATTTATCAGTGGCACAAGCGTTCCAGGGAAAGATATGACGAATTTTATTCAAGTTGTGGACTTTTATGATCATCAACTACATTTTTGTATGCTAATTTGGGAGCAAATAAAAGCAAAATACCTTTCTTTTCTTTCGAAAGCCAAGATTCCGATCCTTATCCTGCTAAAAATGCTGCCAATGGGGAGCAATATCGGAAGCACTATCTGCACTATTACACTATTTAGGGCATGTGCTAAGGCACGAAAGATACGAGCTGCTGCGACTCATAATGGTGAGCAAAGTCCCAGGGAAAAGAAAAGTGGGTAGGAGAAAGAAGTTTTGGTTGCGTAACATCAGGGAGTGGACTGGTATCGCAAATGCAGCCGAACGTATTCGCCTCGCTGGAGACAAACAGAAATATACGGAGTTGACTGCCAACCTTCACTAGTTGGAGAGGCACTGTTAGAAGTTTTTGACATTCGTGCTAGATGTCAAATTTTAGTCCATCCATAATCTTTACATATAAAACAAAGTCGGGTTTGTTCGAACACACACACACGGTTTACCTGCTCTTTAGTTATAACTAAATCAAAATTGTTACAGCATATATTATAATAAAAATATTTGTATAAATATTTAATTTGCTTTCTCCACTTTAATCAACTTTCAATTCATCTGATATGAATTAAGTTAGATACCACACTTCTAAATAGTGGGTAGTAATGGAGATTACGCATGCTTCGAATGCGTGTACCTATTGAAGCTACGGCAGCTCAGTGGTTGAGAGCATCGACGGGCTAGATGTCGAAGGTTGTAGGTTCAAATCCTTCCTGTGGCGAAATTTTTTCATCACATATTTTCGATTTTAATATTAAACCGAGCATTGTAATGCTATTAATATAATTAATATTTAATTTGTTGTTTTTAGGGTATTTAGAAGTGTGGTATGGATCTGGAACCCTTATAGGATCACTCGATTGTCCGTCTGTCTGTCGGTCTGTCAAGACCCTTTTTCTCAGGAACGCGTAGATACCTCTACGCGTTCCTGAGAAAAAGGGTCTTGACAGACCGACAGAAATTCATATCAAATTTCATCATATCAAAATTCAGGTCAAGCTGAAATTCATATCAAATACTCAGGTCTACTGTCCTTTGGAGTTGTGAAAAAATCAAACTTCTAAGCCAACGCAATCAAAAGATACCTACAGCCGTTTATGCCGCAAATTTTCGTGTTATTTCGACATTTGCAAGGGAATCAATACCTACAGGGTACTTCCCGTGAACTCAGAATCTTGAAATTTGGTGCGAAGCTACATAGTATAGCACAGATAAAGGAAAAATTGCGAAAAGTATAAATTTTTAGTTACAGCATAAGCATAAAAATATTTTTAATAATTTTTACTTGTTATAGAATAATGGTACGGAACCCTTCGTGCGCGAGTCTGACTCGCATTTGACCGGCTTTTTTTTATCATCTTGAATACCAGAATAATTATTAGAATGTAAGAAATATATACGACAAAAAATAATAGCGACAAAACTTTTTTTAATGGGACCGATTGGATAGCATACCCTTTATTAATTACATGTACTTACTGTCCCACAGCTGGGCAAACGTCAAACAAAAAAACATTTTTTTAGTTGTCGTTATGAGTTACTCCTGCCTCTGTTTAATTACTTTTTGCGCAATCTTTATGAAAGTGACTATATCACCACATCATTACCTGACCAATAATTTAAGAATGGTATTCTGTGTTAAATAAGCTGCTTCGAAAAATAGTAATTATTATAAAAATGATATATATATATATATAAAAAATAGGGCACATGCCATTTTTTATAGTTTATGGAATTGTTTTTTTAGGGTGCTATTAATATCACTCCGCTGTCCGTCTTTATTTCTGATGCCACTATAACAACAAATACGAAAAAATAGAATAAAATAAATATGTAAGGGGGCTCCCATACAACAACCTGATTTTTTTTGCTTGTTTTAGCTCGATATTGATCCTTATCCTTACTAATATTATAAATGCGAAAGTGAGTTTGTTTGTTTGTTTGTTACGCTTTCACGCCGTAACTACTGAACCGATCAGCATGAAATTTTGCATACAAGTTCTCTGGAGTACGGAGAAGGATATAGGCTACCTTTCATCCCGGGAAAAAGTACTATTCCCGAGAGATCGACAATGACGCGGGCGGAGCCGCGGGCGAAAGCTAGTTTGAAATAAAAATAACTTTTTTTTTAAATTTTTTTATTTAACCTCCTTCAATATTAATTTTATATTTCCCTTACTACATACATGATTTTTTGCCGTTTTTATAGATCACCCTTCGTGCGTTTTGTTAACATTTTCAGATTAGAACTGACCAAACTGAATAGAATATACATATTCTTTTTTAAACTTTCGCGTTTTAAACACATAATTATATATATAAACGGGGCTTAACACGAACCTAACCTAGGAAACAAATAATAAAAAGGTTCGTGTTAAGCCCCGTTTATATACATAATTATAGAATATACTTCTTACTTACAGAATATTACTTATAGAATATTCTCTTGGACAACAAACATCTTTTACTCCAAAGTCCAGACTTTCGTACTTAAAATATCAGGGGGATATCCAACTCCACTTAATTTGGTCTTGATTTACACAGATTAAATGGACACGGGTTTATCCCCCATTTAACTTTGGGCATTAGTGGTTCTAGTATCTTTTAGTTGGGTTCTTGGTCTTGCAAGGATGTTATTAACACAAAACAAACTTGAGCACTAGTGTGACTGATGAGATGTAGGTAGATTGAATTCTATCTCGCTTTGCCTTGAGTGACATGTACATGTGTGAGAGCGAGACAAACCAGTTACAGTTTGTTTTTCGTGTTTGTAAGTGGCTAGCAATAGTGTCAGATTTTTCAAGCTGCCTAAAGGCATTTGACAAAGCTTGACGACTGACATCTATAATGATAGTCGGGACCAAAGGCTTAACTTGCGGTCACCCATCCCAGTGGGGACTGCGCATGGGCTTGCTTAACATGCGTAAGTGGTAATGATGCTTACGCCCACTAAGTCATCAGGCTCTTCATCTGTTATAGTGTGTATGGAGCAGACCGACTTGAGTAATGTCAGAATAATTCATCAAGTCAATCATAAATATACTCTATTCTTTTGTGTTAAGGTATAATATAGGATATCACAAAAAGACGAGTGCGCAATCAGGTTTATGAAGGAAATATTTGTAGTATACAAATGGTTTCTTGAAAGTACTAGTCTAGACGGAAGTTGTAATCTGGGTGGGTAGATGCTGATCAAAGTTTTTCAATTTGAAATTGGTCCCTAGGCACAGTCCTAGATTAAAAGGCTAATCAGCAGTCGTCAGATTTCTCTGGAAAGAGCCGTCTTTATTAGAAGCCTGTGATTGCCTGAGGTACAACGTTTTACTTTTATAGTCACTTCAAAATACATTGTTCGTATGATTGACGATTGTTATTATTATACAAGCGGCCCGTCCCAGCTTCGCACGGGAAGATATAGTTACTTAAATAGCCTATGGTCATCAGGGAGGGATTGCAAACAAACAAACAATCAAATCTTTCCTCTTTATAATATTAGTATATAAGTATATATGTCTATACTATAAATCATATACGTATAGATATATAAAAACGTAATATATTTTGAAGTGACTATCAAAACGTTGTACACTTAGCAAATAATAATAATAATAAATAAATAATAATAAACAAATATATACAGACAAATCACACAGATTGAGCTAGCCCCAAAGTAAGGTCAAGACTTGTGTTATGGGATACTAACTCAACGATACTATATTTTATAACAAATACATATATAGATAAACATCCAAGATCCAGACCAATCTGAAAAAGATAATTTTCCATCTTGACCTGGCCGGGGATCGAACCCGGTCACTCCGTGTCGCAGGCAGGCGTGTTGACCGCTGCGCCACAGAGCTAGTCAAAAAGTCAAAAATAGGTCGGCTGGCCCAATTGCGATATATTTATGACTATAATTTAGAAATTGAAAGGCTCATTTTTGTATAAAAATGTATTTTTTTTTCAGTCCCAGCATTGGTCCCATAGGAAAAGATGTTCATTTTGACGGGCTAAGTCGCCCCTTCACGGAAATGTCGTTGCTTCAGCTGTATACGAGAATTATATGCGGATTGGTGAACAAGACTTACGTCTAAATAAGGTTTCGTTTCAGCTTTAGTGTGGGTATTGAGAACATAGAGGATAAACCTAACAAACACGATAACATCCCAATGTACCCTAAGGTTTAAATCAAATTCGTTTAAAACATTGAAACCCCATGACCATATTGTAAGAGCTAGGTAAATGAAAACATACATAAAGTTAACATAATGTTATGTCCGCAAAGTTTATCATATTAATGAATCATTACAATGACATTTGAAGTACGTTCTTATCTAAAAGTTACAGCACAAAACACATAATCAAAATTTATATCAGCTACCAGTTTGTTAATTAATTAGACTGTTTATAAACAACTAGCAGATAAGATCATTAACAGTAGTTTAACGTTATTTATACTGAAAATACGTTTGTGATGGCATTGATCTATGATCTGCTGCTGTATACGGGCGTGTTGCTAGCTGTTGGATGTGCGACTGCGGCTTTGGTGACATGTACGCTTCTGCCGCGCTGGCGTTCCCTGCAGAACTACATTTCGTTCATGCAGATCCTTCTCAATTCGCTGCAAGTCTGCGTTATACCGCTCACGTTATACCCTGAATTGGAACTGTTTACATCAATACTGATCGGTGAACTGTTCGAATTGAGTCTGTGTTGGTCCCTCTGCGCTTCCTTACTGGCCTACATTAAATTAGTGTTACTGCACAACGGGAAGATCTCCGGCGAAAAGCGATATGCGACACTCTTCTGCTTCGGGACGGTCTTCCTTGTCAACTTTTATGCAAGAATCATTGCCACCACTGTGTTTGGCATCATTCCAGTACATACTATCATCATAGATGTGTCGATAATTTTCATTTTGATGATTCTAAATTTGTCTATTTTTATGAAGATCGTGGCCTCAGTGCTGTGCTGCCGCAACACAGAGTTCTTCCAGAAGAAATTCATGAGAGTGGTGTCTGTGATTAGTGTCGGCCTCATCTGCGACTCAGCAGTTTTGGTATACGTTATTTACTTTTGTGTGATATCGGACGGTAATCTCCCGGAAGAAATATATCTGTCATGCTTGTACCTAGTGAGACTGCTGCCGCAGGCTGTCTTTGTTTTGTGCCGAAAATCGACGAGAAATATGTGGGCAGTATATTTGCAAAAGAGAAGAAATCGGAATGCAGTTAGATACTAGCTGCAGTGTAGATATGTCAAGGATGGAATCTAGTTTTGAAGTCGGAGTGGCACATCCCTGATCAGTCCACAGTGACGTGCACAGACATTTATCATAGGCTAGACCATAGATGTAAAAAAAAAAATTGCGTCGGGTAGACATAATAATAAAACTTACCTTACAAATATACAACTTATATACGTAACCTTACTATACGGCTAGTTATCTACAACTCGTTTAATACTAGTAGTTCGCTGCGAACATGGACCACGCGATTAAAAATTTCGTGAGCTAGCCACTATTATACTGATTTTGATAAGCATGTTGTCAAAGTGCTATTGTTTAGATGACTTCAAAAGCACTCTTTTTATTTTACTCACCACGACTTATTTCAAATTAACATACAACTAGTAGTTCGCTGCGAACGTGGACCTCGCGATTATTTAATTTTCCTGATAATTTCGTGAGCTAGCGACTATTATACTGATTTTGATAAGCATCTTGTCATAGTGCTATTGTTTAGATGACTTCAAAAACACTCTTTTTATTTTACTCACCACGACTTATTTCAAATGATTTTCCGTTAAACTGCTTAGCAGTTTGGCAATAGCATAATTTTGTAATTAGGAGTAAGTTTATAATTAAATGTATAAATAAAAAAAAAAAATTAACATACAATGACCACGATGTCCTTACTTTCTTGTACTAATAGTTAACATTCATTTCTATCAAAATTCAAATTTCAAAACGTTTATTCAGAAAATAGGCCTATGCAGGCAAATCACATTTTAAAGGATCTAATTTAGTCATATTTATATTATTACTTAATGTGCAAAAGCTACAGACTACTAGCGTTTCGGAACCGACCACTGCAGAGAAGAAACGCCAAAAGAAACTCTTTTTAACAGTATTGGTCGCCTACTCGCCTGAAGGGCTTTTTTATTTTATCATCTATCTTTATCATTTATCATCTAATTTCTTCATTTATAATTTTTTTTTTCATTTTATGATTACAATTTTTATTATATAGGTACATTATTATTTTTTGGAACATATTATTTTAGCGATCGAGTGTGCAATGATAATATTTTACATTATACACAGTAGCCTCAAAGAGGTCGAGCAGACCTGTCCCCCCTAGCAGCACCCGTTCACGAGTTGACGCATGGATCAGCCATCGTTGAACTCAACCATATTAGAGGGAATTCAACGACCCGACACACGACGCCGCCACTAGTTTGAACATTTGAGTGAGCATGACTTACTCGGGCTCGAAGACTTTGTCAAAAATAAATACAACAATAACTGTCCACCACCTGTCGATCGCAAACATTTACATGTTTTACATTGAGGTATGTGGGTTACCTTAAATATTATTAAATAGGCAATTAAACAATTTTTTTTGGGGAGGTCCTGTATCTCACACGAGGTCTAGACTCCACGCTTTCTTATCCATTAAATAATCATTAATACTAAAGTAAGCTCTTTTTAATAAGATATTTTTTGTAAGCTCTTTGAATTTTAGAAAGGGCAAAGCTGTTATACTTTCTGGTATTACATATGTTGTATAAACGAATACTAAGGCCTAAGAATGAATTACTAGTTTTCTGTAGTCTAAAAGCTCCCGTAACAAGTTTATTCTTATTTCTTGTGTTGTATTTATGTACATGACAGTTTTTAACATACTTTTGAATATTTTTATGTACATGAAGTATGTTGGCGAAAATATATTGTGACGCAACAGTTAATATTCCAATTTCTTTGAATAATTCTCTCAAGGAATCCCTAGCCCCAAGTTTATAGATAGATCGAATAGCACGCTTTTGCAGAACGAAAATTGTGTTGATGTCTGCTCCCTTTCCCCAAAGTAATATCCCGTAAGACATTATACTGTGAAAATAGCTAAAATAAAGAAGACGTGCTGTTTCGACATCTGTAAGTTGTCTTATCCGCCAAACGGCGTATGCTGCGGAGCTAAGCTTACCAGCAAGAGTTTTTATATGGGGACCCCATTGCAACTTCGAGTCAAGAGTTATTCCTAGAAATTTTGTTGAGTCAACGTATTCTACCGTTTCATTATTAACAACTATGTTAGTTGGCACATGTCTAACATTAGGGGTGCAAAATTTGATACATTTAGTTTTTTTGGCATTAAGCACAAGATTATTAGCAGTAAACCAATCTAATACCTGGGCAAGAGTGTCATTTACATCGTCAAAATTTGTCTTCTGTCTATCAACTCGAAAAACAAGTGATGTATCATCAGCAAATAACACTGCTTTACAAGCACTGGCGTAGAATGGTAAATCATTAATATAGATCAGGAATAACAACGGCCCTAGGATGGATCCTTGAGGAATTCCCATTTTGACATACGACCCACTAGATTTTACACCATTTAAACTAACTTTTTGAATCCTATTAGATAAATATGATTTTATCAATTCCAAAGATACGTTTTTTACTCCATAATAATTTAATTTATTTAATAGAGTTTCATGGTCAACACAATCAAACGCCTTAGATAGATGACAAAAAACTCCTATTGCATTTTGTGACTTTTCCCATGCCCCTAAAATATGCGTCAACAAAGCTACGCCGGCATCTGTAGTAGAACGACCTTTGGTGAAACCGTACTGTTCACTATGAAAAAGGTTTTTTCTATTAAAATATGAGACTAATTGTTTAAAAATTAACTTTTCAAAAATTTTGCTAAGATCCGGAAGGATTGAAATTGGACGAAAGTTATTAGGATTGTCTTTACTTTCTATCTTATGCAATGGAATAACTTTACTATATTTCATCAAATCGGGAAATGTTCCTGTATCTACACATTCATTAAATATTAACGCCAGGTTAGGAGCTATATCCTCTATAATATGCGTTACTAAGGATACGGACATATCCCATAAATCCCTAGTTTTTTAAAGTTTAATTCTTTAAAAGCGTCGACAATATTTTGGGGTGTCACATATTCAAATAATAGAGTATCGCTACATTCAGGTATATTATCGCGTAATATCTTTTCGGCTTTTTGAGGCGATGATTTGAGCGAGGCAGTTGTTTTAACCGGGATGTCAGTAAAAAAATCTTCAAAGCATTGAGCAACTTCTGCATCTGT
This sequence comes from Elegia similella, assembly GCA_947532085.1. Lineage (NCBI taxonomy): Eukaryota > Metazoa > Arthropoda > Insecta > Lepidoptera > Pyralidae > Elegia > Elegia similella. Next base: position 21,715,707 of record OX383936.1, read on the forward strand.
CTCCAACTTTTGGTTATTAAATTGTAATTTTAATGATTCATTATTACGTTGTTTAATTTTACCCGTTTCCTGATTAATAATTTTCCAGGCCGTTTTTATTTTATCTCCGGAATCGGCGATTTATTTACATAAATATTTAGACTTCGCACATGCACATACTTTTTTAAATATTTTAGAGTAATTTTTAACGTAGGTCATAAACTCTGGAGTTCTGTTGTATTGTTTCATTGCCAGTAATTCATATAATTTATTTCTACTTTTATAAATTCCTACAGTGGCCCATTCACAGAATTTTTTCTTATAACTAATGCTACGCTTTTTAATTTTAAATGTTTTATTAAATTCCGTGTCTATAGCCTTAAACAATTTATCATATAATATATTTGGATTTGCTCCCTCATCACAAATAATTGGCATCTTTTTAGAGACGTTTGTTTTAAATGCTTCTATTTTCGATTTTGAGGAAGGTCTATAGGTTACTTTCGGCAATTTAGTATTTATATCATAATCTTTATAAACGGCCAATAAGCCAAAATGATCAGATGATATTTTTTTAACCATGGATTTTTCAAGAGCTTCGCAACTACAGAAAACATTATCAAGACATGTGACTGATGATTCGGTGACTCTGGTTGGTTCAAGAAATAAATACTCGCAAGCAAATGATTTAAACAAGTTAATAAATCCAACGCTCTCTTTGTCATTTTTCAATAGGTCTACATTAAAGTCACCACATACTACAATTTTTTTATTACTCAGGCTTACTTTATGCAAAACGTCCTCCAAAATAGACTCAAGTAAATTGTAGTCTGATGAAGGAGGACTGTATACACAAACTATAGTAACCTCTCGAGTTCAATACACGACAACTCAACGTCTCGTTCCACAGTAAGATCAATAATATCTTTTCGTTCTTTACATTTCAAACCATTTCGAGTTAAGATTATACTGCCTCCACGGATGGCTGCCTTACGGGCGTACACACTGTTTATAGTATAATTGTTAAAGTTTATTTGAACGTTATGTTTTTGTTCAAACCAGTGTTCTGTTAAGCATAACACATCAATGCACTCATTTTCTAAAAAAAGTTCCATATCTAATAGTTTGCTGGCCAGGCCTTGCATATTTTGATGAAAAATGCTGAAACGTTTGACACTGGCCGTTGTCTCACAGTTTAGTTTAAATTACAACTAACATTAGAAATGTCAACACCAACATTGGTTAATATGTCAACATTCTCCTTTGTACATAGTACTGCAGCAGAGTCTTGTATATTGTAAGCTACCAATGTAGCAATTTGTCTCTTATATTCTAATGGAAGATACATAGTATCTCCTGTCATCTTAAATCTAGAAATAAATTTATTAATGTCTAAATAAAAAATAACGTCACTATGACGATATGTCAAATTGTACATATGAACATTCAAGTCGTATATATGTCTATTTGTAGCAAAGTCAGCGGACTCCTGGTAAGGAAAAGCACATAGCATGTACTTACATCTGCTCTTTTTATTCAATTCTAGGAGCATGTCTATATTTAGTTTGATATCCCTTTTTGTAATAGAAGAGCTATCACCACATAATATAAGTAATGTGGTATCATCATCTAAGGAGTCATGACTTATATTATTCATTAAATTAGTGAAAGAGGCCCCGGGTGTACATGTGTTAGATACTGTACAGTCATGTTTAAGTTTATTATAAATCATACTGCTCAGACCTTGACCTAGTTGATCTGAGTAAATTAACATTTTTTTACATTCCATTCTCCTATTGAAACAGTTATCAATGGTACTAATCTTTGTTTGCAAGTCGCAACTGATTCTTGGATAACCTTTTGTTTTATCGTTACAATTAATTACCGGCAAATTGGTAAATGCCGTACTGAGAGCACAGTCACACTGAGGTGTCTGTATGGAAGAGTCAAACTGCTCCTCCCTATAGTTAGCCAAATGAATTAATGTTTGAGCTGCTGAAATATGTTCACTATGTTCTTTTTCAGACAGTTCATATTTTTTGGTCATACTAGCTAGAGAATCCTGCAAGAACGAAATTTGTGACTGTAATTCGTACATTTCAGTGTCATATATACGACTAGCAAAGTAAAGGTTATCTTCACTATGTTTAAGTTCCTTAATTAAAGTCAATTTTTCCTTATGTAACTGTTTTAAACTTTTCCTTTCTTTTTGCTTGGAGAGTAATTTCCTTGTGCGTTTTATCATTTTGTTTATTTTTACATACTTTTTTATTTTATTGTGACCGTTTAAAATAAAAAAGGTTGATTGCGGAGTACTTGCAGGTATTTCCACGGCAGGCCCCGAGCCACATTCCATAAGTTCGCTATACAAAGTCAAAGTGTTTTTACATATTTCATCCTCTTTACGGTGTTCTAATATGAGAGCAGATCTTTGTGCCTCATGCAAGCTATGTTCTAACTCAGAAATGCGATTGAGGGCCTGTTCGTGAATCATACTGCATTGCATGGTTTGTGCCAATTGATCTTTCATAATGTTATTTTCTTGTAACAAATCTACGCTGTTAGCATGCAAAGTATTGCATTCATTTTTTAAAAGTAGAATTTTGTCATTCATGTTTTGTATTTCCTCTTCTGTCTCCTCCCGTTCACGCAGGAGTTGTGTGATTTCCTCGCGACATGCTTTCAGTTCTTTCAGCGCTTGCCTCAGCTTCATTTCCAGGTCTTTTGCCACAGCCCTGCGAGTCATCATTGTGAAACAGGAGTGACAGCGACTGAAAACAATGTTAACACTAAATTAATCTACTAAGATTTACAGCTTGTAGGAAATTGGGGGATTATTATTTAATGATTATAATCAGTTTACTTTCCTAATTATCACTATGCTTAAACGATTGTAATAAAAGTTATATAATATACTAGGTATATACTATGAAACAGTTATTTAATTTTTGGTTAGTAGTCCCTAGTTATTATAATTAAATAATTTATGTAATAATATTTACTTAAAATGTATTTAAACTTGGTTATTACTATATTGCTGTCAGGCTATTGTATAAGTCATCAGTTCAGCTTTACAACAGTTAAGCGTAGCAAGACCAACACAAAGCTGTATATCAGGGATATACAAACAATATAGAACAGATATCTATTAGGTATATTGAGGATGTAATAACTTACTATAATTTGAAAACAAATTACTGTTGATTAATACAACAGTAAGTAATTACTTTAGTTAACTGTTTTACAAGGTAGGAAGGTAGTTTCTTTTTTTGTATTAATTTACACACAGTATTTTGCCTAAATTACTCAGCATAGTACTTTCAAATGCCCTTGGCTATGGCTATAGGGCTTCAACTTTGGTTACACTAGGTAAATGAAGACAAAGCAAACCAACTCAAGAGAGAAAGTTTGTCTTTGTAATTTCTAACCTTAGAAGTAAATTTTTGTTAGAAACTTAATGCCTAGCGTGTAATGAAGGAATAAAAACAGTATAATCCCCGGTAAATGTGTGGACGATCCGCAGTTTTCGAATTCAAATTCAAATCCTTTGTTTGAGTTGAGTGACAGCTGCGGTATCCAACGTATTTCGGTCGATTTTATACAATTTTATACACTTCTACACACTCGTATACTTGTATTTTTTAGTTTTAAACAGTAATTTATTGAATTTAATTACATTTACAACGTACTTTCACAATTAAATAAGAAATAGTTATTAAATTAAAGGAACAGGTGATTTTGACATATCCAAACAAATAAACTACCATACAATGTTAAATCCTTTTTTTATTGCTGTTGCACGAATAGTTGAAATCGTTTTTCCCTTCCAATCCCTAAATGTACGAGTAGAATTTCATCTAATTAATATGACAAAATCAAAATCGGGTTTCAATACAACATCCGCTATCGAGCAAAATTTGAGTAGGTCCTTACAGAAATTTAAATATAATTTTACTTAGGGACAAATAAATGTAACAGTTTCGTCATGTCTGCAAGACTAATAGTTATTAACGGAATCACAACATTGGATATTTTATAAAAAAAAAATTTTGTACCAAATATTCCACAGGCGTTTTTGAGTTTTTGAAAATGTTAATAGGCCTGCGACTTAAAATTCAGGGAATAGAAATATAAAATGCCAGGTAATTTAATAGGTTAGTATCCGGGTGACTAAGCTTCGGTCGGCATGATAATGATGATTAAGGTTCTAAAAACGAGACATATGTGTTTTGCTTTTTAAACCTTTATGGTTTTGATGTGTACCCGTCAATGTTTAATTTTTTTAGCCCCGATAGACATATTACCCCCGTTTCTTCACTTGAGCTTTATACTTATAAAACTTTTGGTTTTCATACGTATAAATTTTCTGGCTTGTTTTGTCCGGACAGCTCCTTTTTCATTTGGCTTTTGTTTTATGTTTCTCTCACAGAGTGCTGCACTCCCATACTCCTCTTTCTATGCTTCGTCTTTACCTTCCAAATATGGTTTTGTACGTCTGGATTCTACATCTGTATTTATCTTTCGCCCACCAAAACCCATTTCTTTGTCTTTATTTCTTTCTTTATTTCTCGCTTACATGTACATGATTAAAATAGGTTATGGTAAATATTGTTCGTAAGTACATGAACCCAGGCAGAGTGTTGCAAAGTCTTATTTTTGAATGAACATAATATTCCAATTTGTTAAGTTACCATTAAAATTATATAATATTAGGAAGTTAAGAGATGTGTTAATTTAAAGAACAATAATATACTACAAAAATTGAAAGATAATAATAAATCAAATTTAAATGTCAAAACATGCTTCAATGTCAAATAAATATTAAACAATTAGTCAATAAAAATTAAAAAAAAAAAAATAATAATGTAAAATGTCTTTATTGTGCACCCTATTAATATCGTTCCGCTGTCCGTCTGTCTGTCTGTCTGTCCGTCCGTCTCTCACTGACAAACGTGATAGTTAGACAGCTGAAATTGGTTGTAAATAACTGCTTTAATTTTTGGTTGCAGGCTTAAACCCGAACAAACATATACATACATAAAATCAAGTTAAAATTTTTTTTTTTAAATATCGGTACGCATTTTTGGACCTCTTACTCCATCTGTTGGAGAAATTTGGAACTAATAAGAATTTATTATGGAAATTTTCATGGACTGGTATTTTTTCTGTTCTTAAGGAACGAAATGTTGTTAATTAAACACTTGGAATTTAACTTGGAACAGACAGCGAAAGAAATATTTGCAATCATAGAAAAATCAAATCTTCTTGCGCGGCTTGAAGTCTAATCTTTTCGATCCTATAACTACCGTACTTCGACTGAGCCAACCATTCGATAAGTATAGAGGAGAAAGTACCGTTCTAGTTTGTAATTGTTCATGTTTTGTGTAATAAATTTAAATTTAATACACAAAGCATGGACGAAGCAGGCTTCAACGAAATACCGCCACCTAGCGGCGGCTGTAATAACCTTCAAGATGTAAAATTAAAATTAATTTCAGCGCCATCTTGTAACATATTCAGCCTAAACGTCATTTTCAATTTTCATTCCTCGAAATTCTTTAACATTTATTTAAATATCTCGTAAAATGCTGAACCGATTTTGATGCCCAACGAACTTGAAAATTGTATTTATAAGACCTATATACATTCTAAATATCATCTTAATTGGAGCATTGGTTCTAAAGTTATCGTGGAACAAACATACAAACATACATACATACAAAAAATGTCTTTTCGCCTCAAGTTGAATTGAAGACCTCGCTCGCTTCGCTCGCTCGGTCAACTAATCATAACTAACCGGTTACTTGATTTGTTCAAAAGCGTGTTCACAAAACACTTTATATTTCGGTTTCGGCATGCAAACACTAAGCGACACAACATCACACAATATTTTTGATTCTTACATGCCTATCCAATATTTTCACAAATGAAATTTAACTGCATTTAATTTTAAAGTAAAACTTTCCTCTTGGATTGTTTGTAAACACGTAAATCAATAATATTGTTTAAGACATTGACATAAGTATGAATAATAATATAATAATAATAATTCATTTATTTCAGGCAATAGTATTGTACTTACAATTATGTACAATACCAGAGGCCCATATTATAAATACATTACAGACTAACATACATATTAAAGTCATTTAAATAAATACCTTATATCTAGCATACATATAATATCGTATCCTATATCACACGTAGTGCCGGCGACGTGTGACGCGCAGTGACGTCAGGCAGCCGACCTCGGAACCTCCGAAATACAACTCCCTGCGGCCAAAAGTCCTCCTTCATGAAGGTTGGCAGATGATGCGTCGGCACTCTCACCACAAAAGAATTGAAATTCGCTTTGTGGCGAGACTGCAGACGTTCAACCCTCAAGGTGAAGGTGAACTTCTTTCGGACGTAGTCCACGACGTCCTCTACCCTCGTGGACCAGTGCAGCCGGGACACGTACAGCTGCGTCGATGGTACGGCAGGACGCAGCGGAGAATCCAATCCGGTCGGCGCGGTCCCGCAGTGGTTGCGGCTCGCGGGCTTCCTCTTCTTCCTTTCCACCTTTATGAAGCCCTCTTCGTCGCGCTGGTTCCTCTCGGGACCCGGTGGTTGCAACGGCTTGGTGGGAGCTGGCTTACGCCGCCTCCCTGTTTTCCCCTGTGCCGAAGGCCGCTTCGTGGTCTCGGCGGGGGTGGCGGCGGGCGCGGGCGCAGCGGCGGCCGCGGCATAGGCACGTGGCGGCGGCGCACTCGGGCTCGACGTCACCGGGGCGGGTGCGGGGGACCGGGTGGCGGGCTGTGCAGCGCGCACAACAACAGGCGGCGACGGCAAACTGCTGATGCAGACATTTTGCGCGCCGCCTCGTCGCGTGTTTACCTTAGCGGTCTCAGGTGACCTAGTTACCGAATCACCACTTTTCAAAGTTAATAATTCGGTACGTAGCTCACTGATGGTGGATTCAGAGACCCCTAACCTACACTGTACTTCGGCCAGACTGGCTTTCAGGGCGGTGATGTCCTTTAGCAACCTGGTGACGTCGACGTGGTCAAATGTGACGGGAGGCAGCTTGTCCAGCCGCTTCGCCACGAATGTGGGCACGTCGTCCGGGTCGGTAACCTTCAGCAGGTTGATGATGTCCTGCAGACTCCTCCCACCCCATCTGCAAGATGCTGATCTCGTCCATGTTGTCGATGGCGTGTTGGATGAACGCTAACAGTTCGTTCGCTATGAGTGTTTCGGAACTCATAGCGATATCAGGCAGCGGCTAAGCCGTGCAATTCGTGAAATAATATCCGTGACAGTGCAATGCGGCGGTACGCGACTGTTGCCAAGCGCGTATCGCTGAGCAGAATAATATCTATAATGAAATTGACAAGTGACGATGACATTTACATCGCGCGCGGCAGCCAATAGAAATCTCGTAGACAGTGACAGACAGTTATATTCACACACACAGCGCAAATTTGCTTTGCATGTGTGTGCCGATAAAGATGTTTACTTGTACTAACAAAATCGATTTCCTGTCGGTGTATAATAATTTTCTATGTGTGCGTGAAAAGTCAGACCTCTGATATTTTGTCTTACGCGGCGCGGCTTACGCGTATAGATACTGTTTAGCGCGGGCTCGCGCGGGCCGCTGCGGCCGCGGCCGTACTTGAACAAAATCGACTTTAAAGTATTTGCTAGCAGAATTTTGCAGGCGCACCGAATATAATTATTTTTTGTAAGAAAAAAATTGTATTTATTTAGCGACTGCAGGGTAGACAGTGTCTAACTGTCTATATGGACTGCACGTCACTGTCAGTCCACGACCTGAATGTGTGATCTCAGGCTTCTACTGCCTTGCGTGGAACTTTTTAGCACATCAACCGGCCTTAATATAACTCCATTGCTCATTTTAGACTCGCAATAACGCACTTCACTGGGGCATTCGTGATCCATTGGGAAATAAGGCAGTAATCACTGGCAAGTTAAAACGAGTAGCTTTAATATCAAGAGTATCAGATTAACTGTATACGGAGAGAGATCTGGCGATCTCCACTAGGCTACAAACTACGCCTAAAACAAACAAAATGACATTGGAAGCAGATTTATAAATGCGTATCAAATCAACTATCCACTGACTTCAACTCATGAGGAGCACACTAGCATAATCTTGAAAATCTTGGACTTGGGTTGTTTCGCAGCAAACCTGTTGGAAATATTTCAAGGAACTTAATATCTTTATAGTTTCTTACCTACTTTTCATGGTGCTACTGATGCATATAGCCAAAAACATACCTGGAGACTGCGGAACAATGGAAAAGGGTACAAGAAAAAAATATTAATAAATTAAAGTCACAAGCACAGTTTGTACTGTAATTTATACTACTTCTACTACATCCAAATCGATTCACCCGTTTAAGAGGTACGGTGTCACAGACGGATACACAACCACACACAGCGGTGAAACTTATAAAACCGCTCGTTTTGCGTCGGGGTAAAAATCACTTATACCAAGCAATAAGGGATTTTATTGTCGTAGATAGTACGCAACAGTTTAACATACTTACCTCGATATTGGCATCTCTTCTTGGTTTGAGATTATAAAAGTTTCGGCCTCAACTTAGCCTTGTTCGAGTATTCTCAAATATAAACAGGGCTTACTGGAAAAGGTCAGATGGGATGTAATATTGACAGGAATGTTATATTAATTTCAGAAAAGGTGAAAAGATCAAGAGTATTACTGATGGATACTTACTTCACAAGAAAAGTTCCCTTTTTCTTTATACTTACCTAAAAAATAGGTATACGTTTTATTTTATGTTTGATGTTTATTTATGAGAGCTTTTGACGTTCAAAATCTTCTTCGAAGTTATTCTATCACATTTTCTTTTATGTCGGTCTTACCAAGTCCGAGTGACTTAACTGCTGATGAATTGTTGACCGTGCAATTAGATTAAGGCGAGAATTATTGATTTTCGGGAAATAATTCGTGTAGTTTCAAAATTGGTATAGTCATGGCTTGAGCTGATAAACATATCGACGGTAGGAGAGCAGGTGAAAGGTTTTTCTTTCATTCATTCTTTTCGCTCATTCTCAAAAATTTTGACTATCTCCGTGGCGCAGCGGTCAACACGCCAGCCTGCGACACGGAGTGACCGGGTTCGATCCCCGGCCAGGTCAAGCTGGAAAATGATATTTTTTAGATTGGCCTGGGTCTTGGATGTTTATCTATATATGTATTTGTTATAAAATATAGTATCGTTGAGTTAGTATCCCATAACACAAGTCTCGAACTTACTTTGGGGCTAGCTCAATCTGTGTGATTTGTCCGTATATATTTATTTATAAAAAAAAAAACTGTTTGAAAAACTCTTCCATGCTGGTCTGGGAGAAAAGAAAACTCGTATAATGTACCAGATGCTTCTCTTCCCGCGCAAATCGTAAAAGCTGATCGAGGGAATGGGTAAAATCTGAGGAATCATGTTAATAGGCGATGCGGCTAGCAACACATCACTATTTTGATTCCGTTTTCCACCTTATGCCCACCAATCTGCTAAACGTGGCCTTCAGGTCTTAAAGACCTAGGCTCTGGCTACCGCGTAAGGGAAAAAGACGTGATACTATATATGTATGTGTTGAATTAAAAACTAAAGTTACCTTGCGCGGGGTGTCAGCCCGAACACTGTTACCCCGGCAATGGGACAAACCAAACATACATACAAACAAACTACGCAGCTCTGCTACCACCCTAGATAAAGGTCTAGGGACCTCCTAACCTACTAATAATCTAAATTAAAATATCTTAAACTAACTTACATTTATATCTTCTTCGAACGCCCTCGTTCGGCAGGATCCAGAATCTTCCTTCGAGGTGGGGGAGGCCCTGGACCTCTTCCGCGGTCTCAAGGCAGGCGCGCACGAATTGGTTCCCTATTCTCCCCTCCCTGAGCTCATTTGTAGCCCCAAACGAATATGACGACAGTTAGCACTTCACCAAAAAACATGTGATTTAAGAGTCAAATTTATGGGTTCCGACACAACCCCAACGTCGCGTCCATGCGGTTGTCAACCAATTGACAATTACACTAATTTTACACATATATATCGTACTTAGTCTATGGCACACTGCCTCACAAACAATAGGTCAACTCAAACAAAGGTATTTAATTAACTATAGTCACTGAATATTTCACAAACCAAAAAACCATATTGAGTCCAACTCTGACTCACGTGACACCCGCGTGTCAATGAGAATTTCTGAGAAATATTGTATTTAATCTGGCACACTGCCTCACAAACAATAGATCATCCCAACAGGGGCATTTATCAAACTATAATCGATTCACAATTTACCCGGAACTCCATGATGAATGACAAACAAACAAAACGATGCTGGCGCCGCGCCGGCTCAACGTGACACGTCCATCGCGTCAAAGAGATTCTGAGAACTGCTTCGCCCGTCCGTGAGCGAGACCGCTATCACACACACACCTCAACAGGCAGGCGGCCGTCGCCTTGCCGCGTGATACAATTTTATAAAACCTGTACGGTCGTCTGGTACAATTTTATAAATAAAAGGCACTTCTCAGGTATTTAAACCGTTATTTTGTCTTGAGGTCTTGTACCTTTTCCGGTCATCGTCGATAGTCTATTTTTTCACGTTAATCAGTCTGTCATCGTCGTCTCGTCTCTGGTCAAAGCAAAGAGGCCGCAACATCCCCACCTCCAGTATCAGCTCGTGAAAGCTGATACTCAAGCTGGGTTGCGGACATCTAGCTTGCACAGTTTATGTACCGGTCGCTTGTACAGTCCAATATTAGTCTTTACGTCGACTACCCTGACCTGCCCATCCCTCCCTGGATATGTCTTAACAATAACGCCTTTCGGCCATAAATTCCGTGCATGATCGTGATCTGCAATAACGAATATGTCTCCTACGGTTAAGGGATCGACAGGTCGGAGCCACTTGTCACGTCTAGTCAATGTCGGTAAGTATTCCTTAATCCAGCGCTTCCAGTCCGGAACCCCAGCAAGATAGCTGGCAATGAAGTCAGTAGGTCCAGGCCACGCAGCAAAAAGTCGTTCAAAGACTTACCACCTGACTTGGCTGCGCAGTCCAAAACAATCCGTAGCTTGTTTTTTTTTTTTTTTTTTTTTTTTTTTTTTTTTATGTATATCCGACGGCAAACGAGCAGACGAGCCACCTGATGGAAAGTGGTCACCGTCGCCCATGGACCAGGGACCGGAAAACCGTGTTCGGGGCTAATCTGATTAATAGAGAAACCCTATGATATGATTACCCAATGGATATGCTTATCACAACAATAGGGTTACTCCAACGATTTGATAACCCTATTGAACGGTTATCCTTATTAACTGGTTAACCGTATCTATTAGGTAACCCTTTCATGTGTAAAACCCTATCATAAGGTTTACCCTATCATTGGATTAACCCTATCAAATGGTTAACAATATCGTTGATTAACTTTATTAATAAGTTAACTCAATCAACTTGAAACCCTAACGATTGTGTATTTAATCATAAGGTTAACCTTATTGATTATTGCCTGTCTCTTTCGCGCATTTCAGCGCGTTTTTAACCAAAGCCTTTATTTATGTTCGGAATAAACCAGCGCTGAACAGAGGCTATGTATAAACATATAGACAGTTCAAATAATTGAACTGTCTCGACAATTAAAAACTGTACGGTTTTACTGTGAAATTATAAACATGCCATTAATATTAAAGTAAACTTTCGCGTTGGCACTTTTCACATTTAGGTAATGCAAGTTAATTTTATTTACATATTACATATTTATCCTTCATTTAAAACTTCAAAATCCATTGTTAGTGAAAGACGGCAGGACGCATAGTGCTGCACTTAGTTCTTTTTAGGGTTCCGTATCCAAAGGGTAAAAACGGGACCCTGTTAATTTCGCTCCGCTGTCCGTCTGTCTGTCTATCTGTCCGTCTGTCACCAGGCTGTATCTCATGAACCGTGATAGTTAGGCAGTTGAAATTTTCACAGATGATGTATTTCTGTTGCCGCTTGGTTTTGCTCGATATTGATAACGGCAACAGGAAGTCGCTTGAAATATTCACAGAATATTCAGTTATATATTCACTTCAAAAAAAAAGATTTTTTTGCCGTATTTATAGATAACGGTACGGAACACTACGTGCGCAAGTCCGACTCGCACTTGACCGGTTTTTTCCAAATATCGATAATCAACATGAATACAGATGAGGGTACAAGTAATAAAGTTATTGGTATTTATTTTTCTTTTTTTCTGTCGGCAAAATCTAAAAGCTACTAGTATTTTGGCATGAGCAGAAATTAAAAATTCAATTGTAAATACGCGCGAATAATATTTCGCGGACCGCGATGCAGTATACGCGTGGTTGGTGCGGGGCGAGGAAGGAGCGAGGCGCCAGCGGGAGGCCGGCAGCGGCGCGGCGGACGTGTCGTAACGAATAGGTACCGATTGCGCCGTGTATGAAAAAGAAATACATATAAATATGGAATATCCTAATTGTAGTATATGTAACTGTGCGTTAAATTTTGATGTGGTGTCTGTAAGCCTGTAAGCACAGAATACCTATGTTAGTTGCAGCTAGTAAACGGCGTAGGGGGAAAAAAAGGTTTGTGTCAGTTTCTGATGAAAATTTACAAGTAGGTATATAGGAAGTGTAGAGTATATGCCCAAGTGATTAAATGGTTGCAGATAAACAGTTTTTACGGCATTTGATCATCACAGAATAGAAAGATTTGCTGTTGTTCCTTATAAAACAAAGCAAAATATTGATAACTAGTTGTTGCCCGCGACTTCGTTCGCGGCAATTTCAGTTATTATTGACCGAGCGAGCGAAGCGAGCGAAGCGTCTCAGTTTCGACAGGCCGAAAATTCTTTTGTCCGTCTGTCTGTCTGTCTGTCTGTTCTCGCCTACAGGTCGCATTTCTCAACCGATTCTCATGAAATTCTGTGAGCAGGTTTGGTAATATGAGCAGATCTTTTTGTCGAGCCAGATTTTCGAAATTTTTAAAAATGGCGGAAATATGGTGGTTCTAAACTGAAAAAACTCATAGTACAGCTATTTGAAAAGAAAATCAAAAATGCTATTAGACTTTTTTGTTATTCTTATTACGACGCAATTTTTTTGTCTGAACAACTTTTTTATACGATAAAGTTGAACGTGTTTATAGTCGGCAATTTGCCCAAAAGTTGTCTGAAATCGATTTTCTGTATATTCTTTTGAATTAGTGCATTCAGTATGATGTCGTAAATGCAAATCTATGGTATGACAAGTATGAAAATGGTGCGTAGTAACTATGACGACGTAACTGAAGGAAATCATCCTTTAGTCAATTAGCATAACAGTAACAGATATATTTTAGAGCACTGGAGGGCAAATGTGGATGTTGGTTGTAAGGGTTCGCGAGGTCTACTGTTCTCACAAAACCACTAGTGATTAATTAGTTTTTTCTTAGTATAGATGAATAATTTTCCCCCGGTTCCAAAACATTTCTTTATTGATGCTTCGCTTAAAGCCTTCCTCAAAAAATAGACTATCCAACACAAAAATGATTTTCCAATTTGAACTAGTAGTTCCTGAGATTAGCGCGTTCAAACAAACAAACTCTTCAGCTTTATAATATTAGTATAGATTAGCTGTCAATCCATCAAGTAAATCCCTTCCATTAAAATGATGACAAGCTTTTTATTTTGGTGATTTGCAATGTTGAACTTACGATACGCTTTAAACGTTTTAATTTTAAATCTATAAAATATGACTACATATTATTTTAATAAATTACAAGAAAAGAAACATATTTTTATGTTTATTTACACTCTGAGTTTAGGGTTGGAACGCGCACGCGCGGCACATATTTTCATCATTACATTTAAAAACTTCACTTTTATTATAAAAATGCTGAAAAAGTGGAAACGGTTTGTGACCACTTTCATCAGACTACGACCGTTAGTGTGCTGGTTTGCGACCACTCATATAATATTTTTAAATATGCCAATAAAAAAAAATTATCTGGTTGTCTGTAAAGTCGATTCACGGACGATAATTTTACGTGATAATGGTGGAAGAGAGATAAATGCGTCACAAGCCGAACGTTTAGGCCGATTGTGCCTCCCTAACACTTATTCCGCGTATTCGTCTTTCAAAAACTATAATTGATTCAAAAATGTTTTAAATTGTATTTTTAATAAAGTATAATTATATAAATAGTACCTACTAAATGTTGATTAAATAATATGGTAATCATTTGAAGTATTTTTACTCACATTTATTTATGAGCATAATGATATTAAATTCCTCGCGAACCTTGCGGCGAAGTACAGATGGTATTTGGACTTTAACAAGGTGCTAAACTAGCAGCATAAAAAGGTTCTGCCACCAGACCTGGGATTAGTTCCAACAATAACGCCATAGGAAGTCAATATCCATTTCACCCAGGCTAAGGGAGCCGATTGACGTATTATATTTTTATTCTAAATAATGCCAGAAATAAATAATAATAAAGTCACTTTCCACGACTTTCCCGAAAATTTGCGGGGGTGTGAGACAAAGGAAAGGGTGCGTGGTTTTAGGGGTACTATTTGTGAACGGGCGATTCGATAAAGACGTACAAGTTTCCATATAAAAATCTGTCATTTAGAAAAGTCGTTGGTTTGAAAATAGCACACCTATAGATAAGGTAACTACAATATATTTTTGACGTATATAAATTAATAAAGCTGGCCAAGTATGAGTAGCACACATTTAGAGTTACCTACGTTAGTGTTTGACTAGCGGCCCTTCCCGGCTTTGCACGGGTAGATATATGTTTGGCATTTTTTCTATATGTTCATTAGAAATAATGTAGGATTTTATTGTTGAAATATACAAACAAACAAACAAAAAGTGTAAACTACAAAACCTCGCTTCTTGTATGAAACCTCTTCTATGCAATTATGAGGTGCAAACTCTTACTTGTAAGGACACGATTGTTCTTGATTTTCTGTGGTTTGAACTCTCTTTAATAAATTAATTGCTACTTTGCAGAATCGAGAAATAACACAAAAAAACAAGTTTCTTGTATGCGACAAAAAGTTTACAAAATCTGTGAAATATTTTGAATTATTATCTAATTCGATTCAATAGATATAGTCATGTGGACGGACGGATGGACGTTGAAGGCTTATATTACCTTTCCGTTTAAATGGCAAAATGTGACATCTATTCGGAGAGTGTGCGTTACGCTGGCGTAACGCACACTCTCCGAAAAGATGTCACGTTTAAATATTCAGTACTTTTTACTGACAAAAAGTACTGAATATTTAAACGTGATATTACTAGATTATCAGTGCGTAACGTCATGTAAATGTGTGTGAAATTTTGAGATTTGTGCGTCCATTAATTATTGAGATTTTAATTAAAATCTGATTCTGCCAGGATGTCATTTCAAACGTTACGCCAGCAAAAATTTTCGGATCCGAGTGAAAGCTGATAAAATAATTTGTATTTAGAATATATTTATTGTCAATAAAATTTGTGCGTCTCCAGACCTGGCGATATTCAAATTTTTGCTGGGGTAAAGTTTGGCTGATTGCTGGACCTCATAATCGGCACGGCGTAGGAATTTGATTTCTTTACACACACACTGTTATGAATTTGTACGTCATGTTTGTAAAAAAAAAATTCTAAAAATGTTACCATTCAGAGATTGAAATGAAAATATGAAATCAGGTATTTTGACTCCTGTATTTTAAATATAGGACCTAGAGAATTATTATTGACATTAGTTTGTACTTTATAATAGTCTACAATGCCTAGGTAAGTATATAATATGATATCTTAAGTTTTAACACCTGAAGTGGCAAGACATCATCACTCGCGAAGTAAATAAGTTATGAGAAAAACTGCCATGATTCGGACGCCAGGAATTTTGACAGCCGATTTGATCCGTTTTTCTATTAGTTCGGAAGTTGATAGTTATCAAACTATTTGTAAGGGTAAGTAAAATATTAGTTCGCAAAAAAATCAGCTCAATACACGCAGTAGTTTAAGAAATATCATTAAATATC
Source organism: Elegia similella (assembly GCA_947532085.1). Taxonomy (NCBI): domain Eukaryota; kingdom Metazoa; phylum Arthropoda; class Insecta; order Lepidoptera; family Pyralidae; genus Elegia; species Elegia similella. Next base: position 21,731,750 of record OX383936.1, read on the forward strand.
CAACCGTAGGTGAAATACCATGATATTTACACCTACTAAATATTTTAACAGCTTTCATTCGGATCCGAAAAAAGTTTTAGCTGGCGTTACGTTTGAAATGTCATCCTGGCAGAATCAGATTTTAATTAAAATCTTAATAATTAATAGACGCACAAATCTCAAACTTTCACACACATTCTTCTTCTTCTTTTCGTGTCTATGGTACCTATATTTTTGCAGCCCAATAATGGGCCACTTCTATTCCTTCCTTAGATGCTGTAAGGAGATCGTCCAGAGTGCAGGTGTTCGGGCACCTTGGACAAGAGAGGAGGTGCGCCATAGTTTGGGGAGAGTGTCCACACTCGTACAGTACATGACACACTTTTACATGACGTTACGCACTGATAATCTAGTAATATATAGGGTTCGTAGTAAACGAGGAACCCTTATAGTTTAGCCATGTCTGTCCGCCTGTTTGTCCGCGGTTTTACTCAGAGACTATAAGTACTAAAGATCTGTAATTTGGTATGGATATGTATATTAATCATGCCGAAAAAGTGGTAATATAAATCTTTCTAAAAAATTTTTTTGGTGTAGCTCCCAAACTCAATTTAGTTCTCATAGTAATTTTTTTTCACAACTAACTTCTACGTATGGGGTGTTGTAGCATAGGTCTTTTAAAAATATTGTGAGCTTTTGAACATCATTTTTCGATTTACTTATCCGTTTCGGAAATATTTGGTTTTATAGTACAAATTTTTGTTACAGTTCAGTGTCTCTATCTACTAAATGGTAGTATATGAACCCGAGAAAAAATTCACGGCAGTAGTACATATAACGAAGTTTAAAGGAATACTATCAAAGCTAAGTAGATTTTATAAATTAAAGATTGACCAACTTATAAATAAACTCGGTGAATTAAAATTTCATACAAATTGAATTAAAAATTAGACAGTTGTTAGTTACGTACAACAACTACCGAATATAAATTTTTGAATCACGTAAAGTAAGATAAATACAAAATCATAGTAGCTTTAATAATAATAATACCTAAAATAATAGCAATGTGTTTACGTTCGACAGCGCGCGGCGCTTGGCGGAACGATAGGAAGTTGCTTGGTATCTATTACGCTCGGAAACCAAAGTAGGTAATATACCTATGAAATCTTGTTACCAGCGCTTGCTCTACTCATGGTGGTACTCAAATGGATTTTTTTTTCTAATTTCTTTTGTTAAGTAGGACTTTATAAATCTTTCTTCAGCTACCACACTCCGTGGTTACCACAGTCTTATGTGAGCTCGTTTTTAGACGTTAGTAAATAATGGTAAGAGACCCTTCGTGCGGGAGTCAGACTCGCACTTGGCCGGTTTTTTTAAATCTATGCTTATAATTATATTAACAATTAATAATAATTAAAAGAAAAAACCGGCCAAGTACGAGTCGGACTCGCGCCCGAAGAGTTCCGTACCGTTATCTACAAAAACGGCAAAAAATAATGTCTGTTGTATGAGAGCCCCCCTTTAAAATAAATTTTATTTTTATTTGATTAATTATTTTTAAAGTGAATATATAACTAAATATTCTGTAAATAGTTCAAGCGTTTACCTGTTGCCGTTATCAATATCGGAAAATCACGTTTGGTGTATGGCAGCCCGCTAAAATATTTATTTAATTCTATTTTTTTGTATTTGTTGTTACAGCGGCAACACATACATCATCTGTGAAAATTTCAATTGTCTAACTATCACGGTTCATGAGATACAGAATGGTGACAGACGGACAAATAGACAGACGGCCGGCGGTGCGAAATTAATAGGGTCCCGTTTTTACCCTTTGGGTACGGAACCCTAAAAAGTAACGCACTGTACTAAACAAAGTTTGCATATCATAAAAATAATTTTTAACAAAAAAAAAACCGACTTCAACCTGGTGACTAAAAAGTAAAATATAAATTTACTAAGCACAAAGTAATTCGTATTTTGTAATTTAGTTAATCAGAAATGATTCAATAAGTATTTTATACAATTTTGAAGTCGGTGCCAGTATTATCAACCTTTCTCATCACAACTCAAGCTAATAGGCATATTGAACCATAAACAAACGGTAACTGCTGTAAATCGTTGAGGGATTCCCTCGACTATCTATCGTCTCCATTATCAGACCTGTAATGGTACTTATAACACATATGGGTGCAAAGTTCTCATCAACAAAAATTAATGAAGTCCAAACACAAGGTAGCTATTGTAAAATGTTGAGGAGTTCCTTTGACTGTCCGTCGTCATCATCATCAAACCTCTAATGATAGTCGCAACCCATCTATGTGTAAAGATCTCATCAATACAAATTAATCAAACCCAAACACCAGGTGATTGCTGTAAATCGTTGAGGAGTTCCCTCGAATGCCTTTTCGCTCCATCATCAGATCGACCCCAAACCTTCATTAAATATTAGTGCTTTAACATACCTAAGGAAAAAAGTAACAAACGTACTAGCCGCCAGTACAATTTTCGAAGGTTCTCCTCGATTTCTCTAGGATTCCATCATCAGGTCGTGGTTTCCTTATCATCGTACCACATTTGGAATATGTCCTCTCTAACAAAAAAAGATTTATCAAAATCGGTTCATAAACGACGAAGTTATCCGCGAACAAACATAAAAAAAAATATATATACGGTCGAATTGAGAAACCTCCTCCTTTTTTGAAGTCGGTTAAAAACAACACAATGAATAAAGTGTTTTGTTTAGACACTCGTCTCTGCCGTCTTAGTAATTATTATTACGTGAACTTAACCGAAAAGATTTGCCGAATCCAAAAAAACCGTCTGTATTTTGTGCATAATATATATCGCAAAAGGTTTATTTTTGTCTGACTTCCTGCAGCGTAGATTCCCAAACGAAGTCCCGCCGGCCTTTATATGACCAAAACAGCTCGCGCCGTGTGCGCTGTCGTCCATAAGGTTTGCAATAATAGGTCTAATGTAGTTTCAAATAGAGATTATAATGGCTCGACGGTGTTCCAAAACCCAATCATACGGTTTTTGGAATAGGGTATGCGCTTACATTCAATAACACTATTCTTATGGTTAACCTTTCATCAAGTTAACTCAATGATATGATAACCTTATTGATATGGTTATTCATTTGATAGGGTTACACCTTCCATGCATTAACTCTATACTTTTGGTTAGCCTTTCATCAAGTTAACTTGATGATATGCTTACCGTATTGATACGGTAACTGTTTTGATAGGGTTACAATAATGATATGCTAACCGTATCGATAGGGTTTTTAAAAACAATTCTATGAAAAACCCTATCAAAAACCGCGGTTAAGGTAAGCGGTTCCGGTCCCTGCCATGGACATCTGCAACACCATTGTTGGGTTTATTCGGATTAAAAACGGCAAAGTGTGGCAGGTACCACGTCCTGATTTGTACCGCAGCTTCCTCGGGTCGTATTTTTGAGATGTACCCCTTATCAATATTCTCCTGGATCTTCGCCCTATACTGAGATGCAAAATCAGGGTACCTGTTCATCTTCTTTTGGACACCATGCAGTCGAGTCTTTGCCTGTGGTAGGCTGTCTGGAAGTTGCACCTCTTCAGACCTCCAGAGCAGTCCGGTCTCCCATCTTCCTTCAGGCAAAAGTTTAGTAGTCCGCTCCATGATATTCAGCGCGAGCTGATCCTCCCGAGAGAGAGGAAAGTCGCTTGTCTGCTTCACACCGAAAGATTCTAAAGAGAAGGAATGCTTAATAAGGTCGTGCAGGTCCTCACACTCACAAATGTGAAGGATAGTCGTGTCGTCTGATGGGCCCCTCACTCCTACACTCCCATGTATAACATAGCCTAAGTCGGTCTTCGAGATTGTCGTTCCCGTTTTATGTCCTCTAATTATCTGTCAAGTTATTATTAAGTCTATGTTATCTTGTCCAAGTAAAATGTCGATCTTGTCCGGTCGACTGTCAAAGTCAGTTGTAATGTAGTCAGTCACGTAAGGAAATTTATTTACAACTTTTTTATAACAAATACTATTTACAGGCAAATTCAAGTTTCGAACAGAACGCGCACTATTTACAATAAAAGAGTTCTCTTCTTTAAGTCCACGAATAGCGAACGATACGAGTTTTGAGTCGGGCTCTGTAGATGTCATTCCGGATGCTCCGCGGAGGCTTAGGCTGGCTTTCGGTCCATCAATGCCGGCCCTCTCAAGCAGTGAGGAACTCACTAGAGTCAGAGTGGATCCCTCGTCCAGGAGAGCGTAAGCCGTCACGTCGCCCTTAGTACAGAGACTACAACTGGTACAACTTTCAATAAAACGTGACCGTCCTCGTGTGTGCACGTGTTCACCGGCGTCGCATGTATAGCACTCTCTCTTTCACTCGCGATGAGTGGAGCGGCATGTAATAGCGTATGATGGGCCCGTATGCAGTCGGGGGCAGAGCATCTTGTCTAACGCTTACAGTATTTAAGCTGATGTTTGTTGGACAGGCAGGAAAAGCACAGTTTTTTTTCGCTAACGAACTTCCAGCGGTCGTCGGTTGTCATTCGCTTGAATTCTTCGCAGTCTTTGAGCGCATGTGCAGAGGCACAAAGTACGCACGAGATGTTGTTCGTGCTACAGGCCATTACGGGTTTCCATTTGTCATGTCTTTGCTGCGACTGCGGCTTAGCAGTAACACACGAGCTTCCGGTCAGCGGAGCGACATAAGTAGCGGCATTTGCGATCATCATTAGCCAATCTGACAGGTGGGAGAGTGTGATGGTTTTTACTCCGAGGTTTGATGCATACATTCCCCATTGAAATTTGAGTATCGACGGCAGCTTGCTCACTATTTCACGTATAAGAGTAGGATTCGTGAGATGACCAACCTCTTCGGTCGTTTTCATTGTTGCTGTCACATTTTGAACCGCCGTTGCGAATTCGATTAAGTGATTGACATCGTCATGTCCTATGTCACGCATCTGCCGTATTTTGTTTACTAAAGTTTCGATTATGTATTCAGGTCTGCCAAAACGCAATTTCAGAGTTTCGATGATGATTTTCAGGTTTGTGGCGCTCACTAGTAATGCGGATACGGCATCACGCGCTCGGCCCTTAAGACATCTCGACAGACGGGCAATATTCTCTTCGTCAGAATAACCACACAGCTTTGTAGAGGACATAAATTGACTGTAAAAGAGCGGCCATTCGTTGGGTTCTCCTGAAAACGAAGGCAATTCTTTGGCCGACGTCTGCCTGCTTAGAAGCTTTGCCATACTTCTCTCTAAATTACAGTGTGGTGTGCACGCCTGTGTCTGTGGCGGACACGTCTGTGTCTGAAGCTGTGTGATAAAGGCCGTGGTGTCGCAGGCCTGTTTATTTGTGACTATTTGTGGAATATTATTATTATAAGTACCTGTTGGCAAGTCGAGTGAGGTCCGAGACTGCCGAGACATAACAGATACTTCTTCCAACAGCTGCAGTTGGGATTCGAGCTTAACCCTTTCCTCTAGAAGTCTCTTCTCTTCCTCTATAATCTTTGCTCGTTTTTCGGCGGCTTCAAGTCGGAGCTGCAGAAATTTTTGGCGTCGGATTACGGTGAGATCGGAGGTGTTGGAGCGAGCCGGAGGTGAAGGAGACGGCGCGCGGCTGCCATGGGCGGAAAGTCTGTCCGACCCGATCATGTCGTCGGCAATAGCGGTCGCGGGTGTCCTAGTCTTTCCCGATTGTAAATCCATAGGTGCGTCAAATTTTAGCTCGTAGGACCACTTTTGTACGGTCGTCTGGTACAATTTTATAAATAAAAGGCACTTCTCAGGTATTTAAACCGTTATTTTGTCTTGAGGTCTTGTACCTTTTCCGGTCATCGTCGATAGTCTATTTTTTCACGTCAATCAGTCTGTCATCGTCGTCTCGTCTCTGGTCAAAGCAAAGAGGTCGCAACAAAACCCATGTGGGTATACGCATATAAAATACCTGCGCCGGCGCGGGAATTCATTCTTTACCGAACAGTATGTATTTGAAAAAAACTACACGACTACTTCCAAACCTACCTACGATAAATTGTTACCTTTTATGTAACAACTTCACAACCTTAACGTCTGTGGCTCAGTGGTACCGGGTACAGCAAATGCCTTTGAAATTTAGGGCCCCGGGTTCGATTCTCGGACAGGTCAAGATGGAAAACTATATTTTTGGATGTTTATCTATACAGCGTGTGAATTTATCCTCGACGTTCCCTTAAAGGGATGACTCAGCTTATCAATATGAACAACTTTTCCTATGGGACCAATGCTGGGAACTCAAAAAAGGTTCGATATTTCCATACAAAAGAGTTCTGCCGCCTGGCCAGTTTGTATGGGAATGTCGATTTATACCCAGCATTGTTCTCATAGAAAAAGTTGTTCATATTGATCGGCTGAGTCACACCTTTAGGGGAACGTCGAGGGTCAATTTACATGCTGTATAAGTACTAGTATCTATTATAAAATATATCGTTGAGTTAGTATAGTAGCCGTGTGGTTTCCGGTAGAGTAGAATAGGACCACTTCAAGTTTTCCCATGGATGTCGTAACAGGCGACTAAGGAAATACAAGCTAGAAAAAGCTCATAAACATCAATGAGACCTCTCCAACCCGTCTGGCCAGCGAGGAGAGTGTAGGCCAAATTCTATGGAAGTTAATGATGATGTTGAGTCAGTACCGCACGACCCAAGTTTACACCTTACTGTGGGGCTAGCTCAATCTGTGTGATTGGCCATAAATATTTATTTATATCCTATCGCTCTCTCACTTTCTAACCCCGAGGACTTTTGATATGTAAATCAGGACACGTCAATTCTTTCCAGATTATTTTCATATGCTTACGAGATCCCTTTATCTATCGTAGTCTTTTGGGACATGAACTAAAAAAAATATACATTTTTTTGGCAGTTGTGTTAAAACAGCTTCTTAATCGTAGGTGTAAAATTTTATTGGTTTTGAACCTTATGTGAAAGACAGAAGGTTTAATTTAATGTGGGAGCTATGTTCCCATGGTTCGATTAGAGTAAAAGCATCGTCTGCAAACGTTTGTACTCGTATTTCAAATACAAATGTTCTTTAGAATCAAGAATAACTTCAACACCGAAATGTCAGTTAATTTCGTTTGTTACGTTGTAATTGGAACTAATTAATCAAATTGAGTACCCCTCAATACAGTATTCAGTTACTTAGAAAGATTTGATTAGACAGCGTTAATAAATTTTCAGTCCCGAAATTCGGCTCACTAATTTCCCGGATAGGCCGTAAAATAAACGCAATAAATAGAAGATTTCTTTGAGAGGATAAAAAAAACTCTAGACGGGGATCTGTTGAGTTGCTTCCTAAACTATAAAGGGTTCCGTATCGAAAACATACATAGTTACATACAGTCACGTCTTTTTTTGAGATCTACAAGCCATGATTAGCATATTGGTGGGCATTGTAGTTTGACAATAAAAAGAGGATTTGCTAGCTGCATTGTCTACTAATAAGATTCTTCGGATTTTAGCCCATTCCCTCGATTGGATTTTACGATCTGCGCGGGATTAGAAGCAGCTGGTACATTCTACGTTTTTTCTAGTCACCCAGACCAGCATGGAATCGTCGAAAACATAGTAGTACTAGCTTTTGCTCGCGGCTCGGCATTAATGTCGATCCCTAGGGTACAGTAGGATTTCCCGGAATGAACGTCACCTTGGTCCTTTTACGGACCTCAAACTACCTCGGTGCCCGGGTTCGATCCCCGGTCAGGCCAAAATGGAAAATGATCTTTTTCAGATTGGCCTGGGTCTTGAATGTTTATATATACATGTATTTTTTATAAAAATATAGTATCGTTGAGTTAGTATTCTATAACACAAGTCTCGAACTTACTTTGGGGCTAGCTCAATCTGTGTGATTTGTCCGTATATATTTATTTATTATTTATATGCCATGTCATGCTGCGGTTGTAGTGTTGGCCACTTACACACAGGAAAAACAAACATCTGTATACTGCGCTGACCCTCTTTTATTTTAAGTTTTTCTCTACCCAAAGGTTGGCTGAAAGAGATTTCTTAGCAATAAGTCCGCCTTTGTGTCATACATAAGTTTGTAAATTATATCCAATATGTTACTCTTAGATATTTTATATTGTAATTATCTTATTTAAATCGCTAAATATAATAATTAGGTACTTATAACAGTACACGTGCTGAGGTTATTGTTCATCGTCTCGGCACAATAAACTTAAAATAAATTCATGGATCTTTGTGTAGTAACAAATTCCTCCAGGGGATTTTTTGGACTACATTTTTTAATAAAGGTATTCTAAAATTCCATCCTTTTTGGATAAAATTCATTTCAAATTATCACATCCCACTTTTTTTTTACTAAATGTTGTTTTAGGCATTTGTCTCCCATCTCACCTGATGGCAAGTGATGATGAAGACGAGGATGTTTTATGCCTATTCAAGACATACCCATTTATTCTGCTTCACTTATGATAATGTCACTAACTGGCTAAGCTGACCAAATGAGAAAGTACCAAACAGACCATGGGATGAGATGATAGGGGTTCTGTTTATTCATTTCGAGGGCCCTAAATCTCCCGACAAGAGGAAATGCCTAACTTTCAGGCGGCGGTAAGGCAGAGGAAACCTTCTTAGAAACTTTTATTGAATAAAAAGCATCCGTTGAATGCCATTTGAGTTTTATGGGCGGATTATAGGCCACTTTTTGACGACATTATTGAGAAATTGTTTAATGTTTCTTGTTATATTGAGAAGTTTTTGACATTTTTATTTGACGCATCATTGGGAATTTGTAAACTTTATAAGAAATGAAAAAGAAGAGTAAGTAGCTATGGAAACCTACTTTAATATAAGCATTTAGTTTTGAGTATTTAGCCACTACTTGTTTTCCCATTTTGCCCAAGAGTGTGCCGATTATCCTTATCCTTACTAATATTATAAATGCGAAAGTGAGTATGTTTGTTTGTTTATTAGTTTGTTTGTTACGCTGTCACGCCGTAACTACTAGACCGATCATCATGAAATTTTGCATTTAAGTTCTCTGGAGTGCGGAGAAGGACATAGGCTACTAGGCTTTTATCCCGGGAAAAAGTACTATTCCCGAGGGATCGCCATTGACGCGGGCGGAGCCGCGGGCGAAAGCTAGTATATTATAAACGTGTAAGTTTGTAAGATGTCCATATATTATCATGCATAAATCTATATACAAGTCCATTTAAATTAAGCGCAAATATTTTAAGGGCTGGCTCCCATAGGTTAAAGAAATGATATAGTAACAAATTTTAAAAAATCGACACGCTAGATTTTTTTTTATTTTTTCATACAAAATAATTATTTCTTTTTATTAAAATCCATAGATCAGCTGTTTTGACCGTCGAGGTCAGTGACCTAGTATTCATAGTAGATAATAGTAAAAAGTTGTTGGCCAAGAAAGTGTTTATTTGTACACAGGGTGTTTAAATGTTCAGGTCCTGATATCTCAAAAACTAGCCTGCCGATTTTTTTTATTTTGCTTCTAAAGCATTTTTCTAGCTTATGCGAGTCAGCCTTTAAAATAATTGCGCTTAATTTAAATTGACCTTATATAATAATATTAAATTTCTTTATTTTCTCTTCACAAAAGCATCGTAAAGGTAAAGATAGAGATAAGATAATACAATTTGATTAGCGATTTTACAATGTGTTTATTAAATTCTGAAGATACTAGTCCCTGAAATAGGTTCCTTAAGGAACCTGTACCACAGGTAACTAGGCGTCTTCTGCAATTAATACTGAGGCATAGGTATATTGTAAGATACCAAACATTTGTTGAGAAAGTGTAGAGTACTAGTGGAACATAAAAATAGTGATATCCACTGCGCCACGGAGCTCGCCTAAGCTATACATTAGCTTAGGCGAGCTCCGTGGCGCAGTGGTTAACACGCCAGCCTGCGACACGAGGGCCCCGGGTTCGATCCCCGGCCAGGTGAAGATGGAAAATGATCTTTTTCAGATTGGCCTGGGTCTTGGATGTTTATCTATATATGTATTTGCTACAAAATATAGTATCGTTGAGTTAGTATCCCATAACACAAGTCTCGAACTTACCATGGGGCTAGCTCAATCTGTGTGATTTGTCCGTATATATTTATTTATTTTATTTATAGCTGAATGGATTAAGACGAAATTTTACACACAGTTAGGTTCCCTGGACCAGCGAAGGCTACACTTAATCAAAGTACTGTTCCCACGGGAGTGACATTCACGCGAGCGGATATCCTTCGATCAAATATAATGGTAGATACACAGTCTCATACAAAATGAAGCCTTAATAATGGCATCGAGTTAAAACATCATTCATACTTACAAACAACGACAAAAACGGTACATACTGAAAGTATAACTCCATCTTTTTTTATTCACTTTTGATGCGTAGTTTTGGCATCTTTTCACTGTACCTTCGTCATCGCGAGTCGTGCAAAACAGCTTCGATACTCGATTAGTGCGCTGTTTTGCCGGTGCCACTTTTCGAGCGCGAATCGTGTATCTACCATTATATTTGATCGAAGGCAATAACAGTTGTTACGGCTCTCTCCCAACAGAACTTGTGAACAAATCAAATAAAACAAAAACAAATAGATCTTCTTCAATCCTCAGCTAGCAACTTGTTCCGCTTTAAAATATATATCCGCAGCTATTCGCGTGAAAACGGAATATAGATTTGTGCTCATCCCTGAAATCGATTTACGTAAACAAAGTTTCGCTCAGGCGTCGCAAATAACACATATTGAATAAGGCTAACACAAATTATAGTAATTTTAGAAATAACGCACGATATATTGCGATATTAGCGACCGTAGCATGGCGCTTTTTATCGCGCGTTATGTTATTCACATCTCACTCTTTGATATTATAGAAAACAAGATGGCGATATCGACATTCAGAAGGCACTGCAAGAACTTGTGGATTTGACGTATTTTTAAATCAATAGTACAATCCGCTGGATTAATTAAATTCGTCAAAATTATTTGTATACTTTAGGTCGATGCTTGCACGACATCACCGCCTTGTTGGAATTTGAAACAGATACATATGAAATTTAAAAACGAGACATATGTTTTATGGTATCTAAAAACATTTTCCTTCGAAAACTTTGTAAATTTTACCTCTATAACAATATACCTATAATAATATGTAATTCTCACATGAAAATACTTGTATTTACATCTCGCAAGTCCAACTCTTTCTAATTTTTTTTAAATGAAAATATTAAGTGTCTTAAAATTTTAGGGTACCGTACTTCAAAAGGAAAAAACGTAACCCTTATAGGATCACTTGGTTGTCCGTCTATCTATCTATCTGCATGTATGTCTGTCCTTTTTCTCAGGAACGCGTAGAGGTACCACTTGGTTGTCTGTCTGTGCGTCTGTCTGTCTGTCAATGAACATGAACGCGTAGAGGTAGCTAACTGAAACTCGAATATCAAAATTAGACGTATCAATCAAATACTCAGGTCTACTGTCCCTTAGAGCTGTGAAAATATCAAACTTCTAAGCCAACGCAATCAAAAGATACAGTTGATTATGACACAAATTTTCGTGTTTTTTCGACATTTGCAAGGGAATCAAAACCTACAGGGTACTTCCCATGAACTCAGAATCTTGAAATTTGTCACAAAGCAACGTCTTACAGCACAGATAAAGAAAAAAAAGGCGAAATGCATTAATTTTCAGTTAATATAATAATTTTTAATAATTTTAAACTTATCCTTATCCTTACTAATCCTTATCCTTACTATCCTTACTTATATTATAAATACGAAAGTGAGTTTGTTTGTTTGTTTATTTGTTTGTTTGTTACGCTTTCACGCCATGTTCTCTGTAGTACGGAGAAGGACATAGGCTAGCTTTTATCCCTGGAAGAAGTTCTATTCCCGAGGGATCGACATTGACGCGGGCGGAGCCGCGGGCGAAAGCTAGTTATATATAATGTACGGAACCTTTCGTGCGTGAGTCCGACTCGCACTTGGCCGGTTTTTTACATAAACGCCTAATGGTTTTGCGCAGCCTAATGGCATGCGCAGAACCGACGTTTTTCTTTCGCGCGACACACTCATGTAGCAAATGAGCTATTAAATCAGAATTATTTTTTTACGAATGTCAAAGAAGGAGTTGTTTTTCAAGTTCATGTTCATTTGTAAGTTTATATGTGACATTCTTTACTCTACCATAACTTTCAACAGATTTGGAGGTATGGGGAGTCGCTAGAACTTGTACACCCTCCCGAATGACATAGGCTATAATTTTTTTGCCAAAACAGTCTTTAAAAAAGGCTAGTTGTCATTGAAGGGACCTACATGAGCGAAACTAGCGCCACCGCAATGACAAATGTTCAACCAATAGCCACCCGTAATTTTATTCTTTTACTCCTAAAACAGTTCATATAAAAAAAATCTAAATCCGTACTTTTGATTTATTTATTTAAACTTTATTGTACCAACTTACTATTGTTACAATTGGCGGGACGGACTTAATGCTCCGAGCATTTTCTCCCAGTCAACCTTAAGGATGTGAAACTTTGATATTACTTTTCATTTGATAAATGTGGCCATAAGGTCTTATAGACCTTGGCTCTGTCTACCCCGCAAGGGAAAAAGGCGTGATACTATGAATGTATGTATTTGATAACCTAGTGACGTTTTTAAAATAAAATTGAGTAGATACCTCCTTAACGATCTTCCGGAGTCCATTTTGTGATGGAAAATACAAAAATGGACTCTGGAAGATGGATACAGAAAAAAAGGTAGGCCTGGAAAGCGCTGTTGTGATGATATCACGAGACATGAAAAGAAATGGTCTGAAGTGGCACAAAATAGGGATGTTTGGAAGGAAATGGGGGAGACCTTAGCCCAGCACTGGGACAATATAGGTTGAAAAAAAGTACCTCCTTATTTTTCATAGAAAGACAGGAGCCCCATTTCTGTACAACAGCTTTTTTATGTCAAAGCTAAAGACGACTCATATTGAGCACTCATATCGAGATATCGAGGAATTCTGCGAATTAGGGCCAACGGTTTGAAAGGAATATAGGCAATGTTAATATATAATATTATAAATCGTGAGAATGTCAATGATTAAACAAAATATATCTAGGTCTGCCTAATGTGGACCAGAAAATTATTCTACTACTAGTAAAATAAATATTACAGGGTGCAATTGGTTAGTATTTTTTCCGGCCATATATCTATGCTAGCTATATCTATACGTCTATCTTTATTATCATATCAGCCGCAAGAAGTCCATTGCTGGACATAGGCCTCCCCTAAGGATTTCCAATTCGACAGGTTGGAAGCGGCCTGCAGCCAGCGTTTCATTGCGACCTTGATTAGGTCGTCCAACTACTGGGTCGGTAGGCGCCTGGCGTTGAGATTACTGGTATGATTGAGTCCAGGGCTAAAACCGCTTCATAAAAACTGGGCATCCTCTCTAAGGTCCAACGGTATTTTATTATAGGTATTTAGGTCTACTGTCCCTTGGAGCTGTGAAAACAACAGCCGTTTATTCCGCAAATTCTAAACCGCAAAATCTAAACCTACAAGGTATTTTCCATGAACTCAGAATCTTGAAATTTGGTACGAAGAAGGAAGGTCTTATATATAAAGGAAAAAATGCGAAAAACATATTTTTTTTAGTTACGTCATATAATAAAAACAACTTTAAACTTATTATAGATACTGGTACGGAAACCTTCGTGCGCGAGTCGGGCTTGCACTTGGCCGGTTTTATTAGGTTTCTTGGAATTGTTTTATAATGCACTTTGTCTATATAGGTACAGATTATTTTACTTATTATGGGCATTATTATAACACCAAATTACACCGTTTTCACATTATAAAGTCCACTAGAAGCAATTTGCAAAAACAATCCAGAACAAAAACCTCTTTTTTTTCTTTTCTTCTATTTGGCCCTGAAACTTCATTCAGAAGCTTATTTTAACCAGCGTTTAGTTAATTTTCGAGTTTTTGAAAATGATGATGTCATTAATTTCGCTGATTCGACGGAGCCTTTGGCGACAAATTCAAATTCAAAAAGGAAATCCATTGGTTTGATTAGTACGACGCAGCAAGGCGAGCAAACTCCAGCCCGCTAAGTAAATCTCACTAGAGCCGCACCATGACACTTTATTTTAGTTATTCTACATATGTTCATAAACATGGGCATCTATAACACCAAATTACACCGACTTCACATTATAAACTCCACTAAAAGCAATTTGCAAAACAATCTAGACCAAAAACCTAGTCGTTCGCCGGAATTCTCGCTAAGAATTCTTTTGTTTTTCTTTCCTTTTATTTGGCCATCAAACTTCATTTAGATGCTTATTTTAGCCAGTGTCTAGTTAGCCAATGGCGCATTTATTCATTCTTTTAGTTATTCTTGTGTACCTACGAAATAATGGTGCAATTGGTTCATTTCGTTGATTCCGCGGAGCGCCTGGGGACAATTCCAACGAATCCACTGGTTTGATCATAGGTTAGATCGAATTTATAATACCATATTATACACCGATATCACATTATAAAGTAATAAGTTTGAAAAAATGCTTCTAGTGGAGAAGCAATTTGCAAAACAATTCAAAACAAAATCTGTGCAGTCTGTGTAGACTAGCTCCGTGGCGCAGCGGTCAACACGCCTGCCTGTGACACGGAGTGACCGGGTTCGATCCCCGGCCAGGTCAAGATGGAAAATGATCTTTTTCAGATTGGCCTGGGTCTTGGATGTGTATCTATATATGTATTTGTTATAAAATATAGTAACGTTGAGTTAGTATCCCATAACACAAGTCTCGAACTTATTTTGGGGCTAGCTCAATCTGTGTGATTTGTGTCCGTATATATTTATTTATTTATTTGTCGAAATTCCCGCCAAGAACTTCAATATTTGTAATATCCTTGACATTACAATTGTTTTATAAAACAACTGATCGTAGGCACGTCAGAGGCCGAGAGGCGATCCCGAAGTACTCTGACGACCATGCACACCCTGTGCATGGTCGATCGACCATGTCACCTACTCGAAATGATGATGTAGGCATATTGGCTAGCTAGCGATGCTAGAATCAAATCCCATCATTGATTAGAGTGTAATCAAAAGCGGAATCTCATCCGTTGATGGATTTGGTCAAGGGATTAGTGAAATAAAGGGGGTACGCGCGCCCGGACTCCCGAGCTGCTTCTTGCTTCCCCCTACTCATCCAAATGAGGAGTATTCCAATATCTTAATTCCCCTTCCAAAGTCAACAAATTCTTATCCTTCCCCAGCTTAAGGGCGGCCCACACCACCAGCGAGGCGAGCGAGGCGAACGAAACTATGAGCTAAGCGATGTGGTTCACAGCGCGAGAGAGCTAGAGCTCTCTCGGACATCTTCGGCCGCACCGCTCATAAAGTTCGCTGTGTAAACCAAAGTATGAAAAGAGATGAAACGATGTTCACTCGCCTCTCTCGCCTCGCTCGCTCGCTGGTGGTGTGACTCACCCTTTAAAAGGGCAAGTCATTTCGCCTGCCAATCGTGGTGAGTATGGAAATATCTTCCCATAGAACGAAGAACCTTGGGAGAGGCCATTGTCCAGCAGTGGACTTCTTACAGCTGTAATGATGAAAATGATGAAGGTTATGATAGCACAAGTAAAGAAAATAATTTGAAACCATAGAATAAGACAAGCACTCCGAAACCTGTAAATTTGTTGTCACTTTACCTAATAAAAACCTTTTTGTGCGGAACCCTCGGCCCGCGAGTTGGACTCACACTTGTCCGTTTAACATTTGCTTTTTTAGGGGGAAAAGATGAAATGACAACTAGGTAAATTCTCACAAATATTCTTCAAAATAAAAATATCAAGTGATAATATATTTATCACATTTCTGATTTATACATTTCCAGTTGTTGGTAAGGAGGATACTCGTAATCTGCTAAATTGATATCTTAGCCTGGGAAATTAAATTGGATCTTTGTACTTGAGACCATTTTGACAGAAACAGGAAAAGCCGACTTATCTTTTCAAATGATAATCCTAAAGTTTAAGGCCGAATCGGTTTATAAGTTTAACTCTTAATACTTCATGATTTATTTATTACTTTGTAATCCTAATCCTAACTATATATATCATGTATATCCTAACTAATATTATAAATGTGAAAGTGAGTTTATTTTTTTGTTACGCTTTCACGCCGTAACTACTCAACCGATCATCATGAAATTTTGCATACAAGTTCTTTGGAGTACGGAGAAGGACATAGGCTACCTTTTATCCCGGGAAAATATACTATTCCCGAGGGATCGACATTGACGTGGGCGGAGCCGTGGGCGAAAGTTAGTAAATTATAAATGCGAAAGTGAGTTTGTTTGTTAAGCTTTCACGCTGTAACTACTGAACCGATCATCATGAAATTTTGCATACAAGTTTTCTGGAGTACGGAGAAGGACATAGGCTACCTTTTATCCCGGGAAAAAGTACTATTCCCGAGGGATCGACATTGACGCGGGCGGACACGCGGACGAAAGCTAGTACATTTATAAATGTGAAAGTAACTTCGTGTATTGGTGTGTTACCTTTTTACGCTTTTTAACGACCGAAGTGATTTGGGTGAATGACAAACCTTTTTTTAGACGAATCACACAGATTGAGCTTGCCCCACAGTAAGTTGTGAACTTGTGTCGTAGGGTACTAACTCAACGATACTATATATTATAATATATAATAAAAGCAAAGCTGCAGCGAAAGCTCGTTTAGCTTTCGCCCGCAGCTTTGCTCGCGTCGACGTCGTTCCCTCGGGAACGGTACTTTTTGCAGGATGAAAGGGCTATGTCCTTCTCCGTACTCCAGAGACTTGTATGCACAATTTCATGATGCTCGGTGTGGTTACGTTGTGAAAAACAAAAAAAAACAAACTCAATTTCGCATTTATAATATTAGTAAGGAAGTATAAAAAAACAAGACGCAATCTTAAAAAAATATCGTATTCATAGGTAATAACATTGCCGGGGATTGAACCCAGGACCCTACGATTCAAACGCACTGAGCCACAGAGGTCGACAGCTCGGGAAGGAACTTTCATGTCGAAAAAAGGCTCTTTTCCCGTGAAATTCAGACTGGTGGAGTCGCGGACAAAAGCTACTAGGAATTTAATAATTAGTGATTCCACATGATGTTCATAGCTCTAATTTTCAAAATTTGTGTATAACGTAGAACATTTCGGGATAAAAACTGACATCATCATCATTTCGTGTGGGTGACACAGTCAATGGACCATGCACACCCTGGTGTCAGAGTTCTTCGAAACCGCCTCTCGGCCTCTAACATGGTTCCTTCAACAGCTACCAGATGGCAGCCGGGACCGGGACCAATGGCTAAACGTGCCTTCTGAAGCACGGAGTCATCTTTGTTATCAGACAATCAGGTGATTCAAGCCTGCAATGTCCTAACAAAACTTGAAACAAAGTATGCTTCCCGTGGAAATCGAACCACGGGTCTACAGGCAAACGCCTTAACCACTGGACCACGGAGGCAGTTGGGATATAAACTGTGCTTGTAAAACAATTAATAGATATTTTAACTCTTAAAATAATTATCAGCACATGTAGTAAATATGTTCAGCTCAGTTGGCAGAGCTTAGGTCGAACATAGACCTAGGTCGCTGGTTCAAGCCCCGCCCGCATGAAATATTTTCGCCATATTTTATTTCTTAACTCCGCGGCAATTTCTGTTATTATGATTACTCGTAATTAGTTTTTTATTAGTATAGATGAATAATTTTCGCCCGTTTTCAAAACATTTTTTATTGATGCTCCTATTGGTCGCAGCAAGATGTTTTATAGCCCAAAGCCTTCCACAATAAATGGACTATCCAACACAAAAATATTTTTTCAATTTGAACCAGAAGTTCCTGAGATTAGCGCGTTCAAACAAGCAAACCCTTCAGCTTTATAATATTAGTATAGATTTATTAAGAGTACTTATATCAAAGTAGAATTGTATGCAAAATAAAACACTTATAAAAATAAAGTCTGTTAAAACCTGGGGTTAAAACACTTTCCACAAGCACGTAAAATTGGGCCAATCAAACGCTTGATTTCCATTTGAATGGGCGAGTATTCGGCCGTCGTTCATCTTTTAATTAAATCCGTCTGATCGCGCATTGGATTTAAGTTCAACGGATATTGATCACTTTCATATTTTTGATTGATTTCCTTTGTTTCTATCGGCTACATGAAAACTTTTTATCATTGTACGAGCTTACCTCGCACATTTGGGCGACCCGCGACTTACGTCATGTAGGTCGCGTGTCAGCTATTTTAATAATATAAATAGCTCTACATGGTGAAATTTTGATCGTTCTGGACGCTTAAAGGGATGATTTAGCCCGTCAATATGAACAACTTTTCCTATGAGACCAATGCTGGGAACTCAAAAAATAAATGGGCAGTTCCATACAAAAAATTTCGGCCGCCCGGTCAATTTGTATGGGAAGGTCAAAAAAAATTTTGAGTACCCACCATTGGTCTTATAGGAAAAGTTATTTATATCAACGGGCTGAATCATCTCTGTAAGGGTCTAGAACGATCAAAATTTCACCGTGTATAATCTTAAAATATACCGAGATATATATAGATGGCGCCTTGAGACACGCATCGAACGATCAGCGATACTATAGCGATCCGCCACCCCCAGCCATCATGTAACCAACAAGAACAATACACCATTTCTCCGTGACGTGATCTTGTGTCTCCACACCACCATCTTCAACCCAGCAAGCAGCATCATCTGTCCATGTATGGTGTTGGGCCTAACACCAAGTCTGGCACCATACAGTCATCATGTGTGTGAATGTGTCATATATTAAATGTATGCTGAGGGCATACATTTAATATATGACACTTCACCGGGCGTTTGAGACGAGGGCAGAGGCCCTCGTCTCAAACGCCCGGTGAAGTAGCGACAGCTCACTTGGAGCTAGCTACATAGTCATTTAAAAAAAAGAACACATCAAGTGTACGGATGAGGGAGTACTGGAGTACTGTGACACAGGCCCGGCTTTCTTCAGGCTCCAGTCTCCTTTAATCTATAATACAACTTCAATCAATTTGTACCTCCTTATTCAGCAACTTAAGTCTGTTTTTAGATTAATGGAGGAAATAAATATACTTTTTACTTTTATCATCAAGGTAAATATTATCATCATCATCATTAGCAGCCTGCGGCGGTCCACTGTTGGACGTAGGCCTCTCCCAAGGTGCGCCAATTTGCTCGATCTAAATGCTCATCCAATTGCTGCCAGCTGCCCTTCGCAGATCGTCGTTCCATCTAGGTAAATATACAGGGTTTGAATTTTCCTTCGGCATTCCTTTGAAGGGGACACCCAGGCCGTCAATGTGAACAACTTTCCTTATACTAATGCTGGGAACTTGAAAAATAATAGACATTTTGATATAAAATGTGACCGGCTGAACATATTAGTATGGAAATGTCTAAAATATTTTTGACCTCCAAGCATTGATTCCATAGGGAAAGATTTTATTGTTGACGAATCATGTCACCCATTCAAGGCTATGACGAGGGTTATTTTACACACGGGACTCCCAATGTTTTTAATAAAATACATTTTTTAAACCCTATTTTTTATGTAAGTATTACAAATAAAAACGGATACACATCCCAATCATATTTTTTCTTTTTATTTTTTCAACTGAATAACTGAAATCAGTCATCGATTCACCATTTTCAGTTTCATTGTTAACCCTTATTCATAGGTTAAATCAGCATAACTATATATAAAAAAAATCCCTCGCACATTTTGAATCCTCCTTTGTACATTTTTCACTCGGTAGTCTATGTCCGTTTCCGCACTAGAGGCAAAGAAAATATAAGTACTAACGTATAGACTGCCTCATATAAAAATATTGGCCCAACTTAAGGCCTGTTAAAAGCAGCAGACCGGTTGACGGCAGGCTGTGGTAGTTAGTTCCACTAACTGCCACTATAGGCGGCGGAGAGGTCGCTGCAGTAAATTGTTACGGACTTTTCCACCCGTTACTAGATGGCGTTAGCTAAACTTGGTAAAACTTAAAGATATTGTTTTAATATAAGCCAGAAATATATTTTTCATCTGTAATAAGATATTTCTCGTGAATACTGATTTTGTTTTTTCATATCTTATATGATGGATACATAGTTGAGAATAAACCTATAGCGCCATCTACTTATGTGATGAGTCTGACAAAAATCGTATACCTACGCAATAGGCGTTGGGACTACATGCTAGAGGTACGGAAAAGACAAAGGGTACTAAGTACATCAACGCGAGCGTATCTGCGAGCGAAAGAAGTTTTACCGCTTCTATGCTTCGTTATTTGTGCATTATTTTCTTCTCCAACTCCTTGAAAAGCCGGCAACGCTCCTATAACATCCTGGTATTGCAGTTGTCCATGGGCAGCGATAATAACTTACCATCAGGTGATGCGCTTGTTCGTTTGCCGTTCCATAATATAAAAAAAAACCGGCCAAGTGCGAGTCGGACTCGCGCACGTAGGGTTATATATATATATATGTTGGCGTCAAGTAAAAACAACACATTTTGGCGCCATCTGTTTCCCGTGACGTGACGGCATTGCTCGGTTGACGCATTGACAGCGCCCCCAAGGTTCTCCCCGCTACGCTGGTGCGCCCCACCAGTTACGTTCGACTTAAGCACGACGTTATTGATTCATTCGTTTACTTACCTTGAGAGGCATAAGTTGTCTGCATTAAATAAAGTCTATCTAATTGTTGGTTTACTTTTGATTATTTAATATTATATTTCAATTAGAGAATATATATTGGTAAAGTATAAATCTGAGTTTGTATGTGATAATGTGAAACTGATTTATTAGTGGGAATTATAATTAAATTGTGATATTAATATAATTACGTGTTTTCTTTCATATATATATATATATATATATATAATTAGTTAGAAATTATTAAAAATATTTTTTTATTATTTAATGTAACTCAAAATTAATGCTTTTCGCAATTTTTCCTTTATCTGTGTTTTAAGTCGTTGCTTCGTCCCAAATTTCATGATTCCGAGTTCACGGGAAGTACCCTGTAGGTTTTGATTCCCTTGCGAATGACGAGAAAACACGAAAATGGTTATGCCGCAAATTTTCGTGTTTTCTCGTATAAAAAGAGACAGCTGTCTCTTTTTATTGCGTTGGCTTAGTAGTTTGATTTTTTCACTACTACAAGGGACAGTTACACCTTAGTATTCGATATGAATTTCAGCTTGATACCTTTACGCGTTTCTGAGAAAAAGGGTCTTGGTAGAAAGACAGACAGACAGACAGACAGACAGACGGCCAACCGAGTGATTCTATAAGAGTTACGTTTCTTCCTTTTGAGGTACGGAACCCTAAAAACGCGAATACTGTTAGGAGGAGATAATGTTTTACTTTATAAATCTCGGTACAATTTAAAAGTATTTTGCGTACATTTTTCCGCTCGGTAACGTAATGCTGTATTATTGTATAAATAAATCATGAGGAGCACTCAGAACAAAGGGCTTTTGTTCGCGAAACTAATAAATTCCTATAGAATTTTTAATATGCATCCTACGGCGTATTAACGGGCCGTTTTGGTAAAGTATTTTTATTGTGTTAAGAATTATGGCTATTTTTCTGTCATTTTTGATAACAAAGGAGCAATTTTTCTTTGAATCGTCTACTGTATTGTGAATGTTATTAATGTATGTTTTATATCTCAAATTAAAATAAATATTCATCTGGTTAGGTGAAAGAACAAACTCTTGAGGAAGCCAGAGCCTTCTCCATTAAAACTCAAACGCCTATATAAACATCATCATCAGCCACAAGATGTCCACTGCTAGACTTGGCCTCCACAAAGTAATAGTAATAATAATAAATAACGTTTATTTTACTCTTCACAATGAACGTACAAAGTAAGTAATACTAATATAATCCTTACTATCCTTATCCTTACTAATATTATAAATGCGAAAGTGAGTTTGTTTGTTACGCTTTCACGCCGGAACTACTGAACCGATCATCGTGAAATTTTGCATACAAGTTCTCTGGAGTACGGAAAAGGACATAGACTACCTTTTATCCTGGGAAAAAGTACTATTCCCGAGGGTTCGACATTGACGCGGGCGGAAGCTAGTTCTTTATATAGGTCCATAATGGACCTGTGTTACAGTACAGGTGACTAGACCCCTCCCTCTGAATAATTGTTGTTGTCGTTGCAGATGTAGGTAAAAAAACATTATTTCTATCTTTTCTAGCCTATTTCTATTCTATTTAAAAGAGATAGTTTGTGCAATATTCAATAAAGTATTCACTTCATGGGGCGTTTTGCCGTACTCACCACTCTTAGCAGACAAGTAGGATAACGCAATTTATTCGGCGTATCCTTCGATTAAATATAATGGTAGATACACAGTCTCATACAAATGAAGCCTTAATAATGTCCCCGAGTCAAAACATCATGCATACTTACAGACAACGACAAAAACGGTACATACTGAAAGTATAACCGATGGCCGATGGGGCAGAAAGGTTACGACCACGTACCAGCAAGCGCAGCGTTGGACACCCACCGACCAGGTGGTCGGGCGACCTGACTAAGGTCGCAGGAAGACCCTGGATGCAGGCCGCTTCCAACAGGGCATATTGGAAATCCATAGGGGAGACCTATGTCCAGCAGTGGACTTCTAGCGGCTGAGATGATGATGATGATGATGATTACGCATTGTTATATTTTGTAGGTTATAATATCAGACCGCCTTCAATATGTATTTATTTTTATTTATTTTTAATATATTATTTTAAAATTTCAAGTATCTGCTAAAATATCAGATATACCATGTGTGTGACAGATAGACAGAAGGATGGACATCTCAGACTTAATAATAGGTCCCCGTTGGCACCTTTTGGGTATGCAACCCTAAAAAGTACTATCTACTTGGGTTGTAATATTTAACAGCATAGAGGTGGCCAATGGAAATCATTCTCTGGTCCCAAAGTATGCCCACATTTTGAACCAAAATATTTGGGTAAAACTGGGAAATTAGCGTTTATGCCGAATACCCACTTGGCTTGCCATTTTGAAACTGGGAAATTAGCGTTTATGCCGAATACCCACTTGGCTTGCCATTTTGTTGTAATTACTTTGATTTTCAGTTAAACACATTTAAAAAAAGAATAAACTTGAAAGTGGACTATATTAATATCATTCTGCACGCAGTAATTTTTTTGTTTTTCTGAATTTAAATATTGAAAAATGCTAATGGAAAGAACTTGTTTCAGATGTTGTCCGTTTTGATCAAAAATGTCCTATTTCGTTATTCTATTTTTTATCTAAATGTTATAATGCGTAAATCAAGCTCATTGTTGTATGTAAAGACATGCGACATTTCACTTTAGTTAAATTTATCAAACCCGAAATGATACAAAAACGTGAGTATGAAATATTCAATTTACTCGAAATTCTCTATAGAAAACGCAAATTTCATAGGTAAGGACCCAATATAACCGAATTTTCAATTCACCGTCCGAAACCGTACGACTATGCGTGCGCTAAGTAATTTCTTTCACAATACAGGAGTTTTCCGTTTTTGTCACAATAACTACGAACAATGCCCTTGGGTATCGTATCGTATTTGGGAACAATGCATAGTTTTCCGTAGCTTCCAGCCGTACTTTTTCTACGAAATCAGGTTGTAGCGTTTCATTCGGATCGGAAAGGGTACCAATGCTTGTTTGAATTTCATTGTACAAACAGAGTTGGGGATCAACAATTTTCCTTTTTACAGTATAACTGGTCAACCGTACCCGTGGTACCCGTATTAAATAAATAAATAAATATATACGGACAAATCACACAGATTGAGCTAGCCCCAAAGTAAGTTCAACTTGTGTTATGGGATACTAACTCAACGATACTATATTTTATAACAAATACATATATAGATAAACATCCAAGACCCAGGCCAATCTGAAAAAAGATCATTTTCCATCTTGACCTGGCCGGGTATCGATCCCGGTTACTCCGTGTCGCAGGCAGGCGTGTTGACCGCTGCGCCACGGAGCTAGTCAGAAATCATTCTTCATTAAAGAACAATATTGCTGACATAAAGAATAGACGCACTACCAAGTCTGTCTGTGAACATGCCGGCAAACCCAACCATTACATGCGTCTTGATAATCCTCCTTCTTCGTCTATCCTTGCAAAGAAAACATATATATTCCAAGAATGCTTCATGAGCCTATTGAAATTAAAAAACTGGCCAAGTGCGAGTCGGACTCGCGCACGAAGGGTTACGAAGGGATTTCAACCTATTTTAAACTGTCTCAATTTTATCTGTTTGTACTACCTTATAATGTGGAGACCAAATTGTTGAAGCATATTAATTTACGCTGCAGTATTTTGTCCACCATACCCACAGCTGGATATTGGCTGTGATATTTTTTTTTTATGTGATAACGTCTTCTAAATCGATTAACCCCGGCGGCACGCACGAAAAAGTGTCACGTTCCGTGTGCAAGCGAGAGCGCGGAACAAGCGATAGAGAGGCACCATCGGCCTAAGCGTTAGGCTTGTGACGCATCTGTCTCTCTTCCCCCATTATCACCCGACTTTACAGACAACCAATATTTTTGAAGTGAAAATTCTTGAGCAGCTTTGCGCACTTTTTTGGATGGGTAAAAAATTTTAAAGTCGTGTCAGCAGGACACGTGACCTGAGACCGCCGGCGCGGCGTAGGAGAGAAAGTAATACCTCTCTTACAACCGCGCGGAGTTTTTACTTCTGCCAGCACGCCTGGAGTGCAAGCCGTTGTTTTTTTTTTAGTTTTGACAGTCTGTACTTTGAATCTCATTATAACTATCTTTGTTCTCGTTTCTTTTTATTTTGTAAGAGCATCATAGTAGGCGGGAACGAACCACATATCAACAATTTTAATACCCAACAAAGTGGCTGTGAAAGTGACATTTGCGTTTCACTCAATTCGTATTTCGTTTCCAAGTTCTAAGAAGTTAAAGTATAACATGCGAGGCAGAGCTCAACTTATTTTAACTGAGCAATTTGAGGGAAATTGTATCGAAACTGAATACGCAATATGACATTTACCGAGAATTACTAAGCGTGGTACAAAGTATTAAGACTGCAAAAGATGCTTTTAACCTCCGAGAAAACCAGGGATGCTTTAAATTTCACGATTCTGTTGATAGGTAGTGGCTCAGTGACTAAGAGCAAGACTTTTATGCCCATCCCGACCCCATAGCTAGCATGCGCACCACGACATATCTTTTAGACGCTTCTTAGACGACACCACATGATATAATTTGTCGGATTAGACAATAAATTTCATAAGTGTATGTATGTTAGTCCGCATTTAATGTCAACTGTGGTAGTGGATAATTAGGTAACTTTTCACCATCAAAAGCTGTAAATAATGTTAGGTCAGGGATATCACCAATACCTTCATTCCTTTCCTCAAATCCAATTATTTTCTACCTTTGCCCAGCTTAAAAATGCTTTCGATTGGCAGCAGCACCAACAGCACAAGAACTCAAAGAAACTGCGCTCGCCAACCCGCCCGCTAAGCGTGGTGAGTATAGCAATATCCTCCCATGGCGTGAAGAATCTATGGGAGAGGCCTTTTTCCAGCAGTGGTCTTCTTACGGCTAAAATGTTGATGATGATGACGACCAGCCGGCCTATTTGCTGACTCAGTGTCCAACGTTTTGATGGTCACTTTAAAATACATTGCGGGTTTCGTATGATTGACTATTTTCATTTAAGATATATAAAACGTAATGTATTTTGAAATGACTATCAAAACGTTGTACACTGAGTTAGCAAATAGGCCGGCAGCTCTCGCCGACTTTGTTGCAAATATTTATCACTAATTCCTCAAAATACATTTGATATAGAAATATAACTTTCATATCGTTATATGAAAGTTTTCATATCGTTATAATTCTTCTATCAGGTTGAGATGGTTTGGACACGTTATGCAGAGGGTAGAAAATCATGTTACTAAGAGGGTTTTAGGTATGCAAATTGAGGGACGTCGAAGTAGGGGAAGCCCAAAGAAACGCTGGATTGCGTAGGTACGTCAAACAGGATATGGATAGGAAGGGCGTAACAGAAGGTTTGACAGGCGAGCAAAATGGAAGAGACTCATGTGCTGTGCCAACCCCACGTAATAGTGGGAGAAGGATCAAGAGAAAGATATGAAAGTTATATTTCTATATCAAATGTATTTTGAGGAATGAGTGATAAATATTTGCAACAAAGTTGGCGAACGCTCCTGAGAAGGTAACAGCTGTTTGGCAACAAGCCCTGTTGCTGCGCTTCCTAAGTACAATCCCGAACGCGCAAATGTTTTGAATTTTGAGATTTAACTTGTTTGTTTATTACCAACGTTCTGCTTTGCATTTTACATACAAATACCTATTCCCTTCCGCAAATGCAAGCGAGTTATCTACAAAATTTATTCGGGGATGAAGAAAATACTTATTGTTATTTTTTAAATAAAATTGTATTGCAACATTCTTTTTGTGAAACAATCGCATAATAATAGGGGTGATAGCGCAAAACTAATTGTAGATGTCGCTGCATATTCGTTCTTAACAAAAATATCAATATCTTTTATTTAGCCTTTTATGCAAGAAATAGTGATAAATCATTTAACATTTCGTTAGCCAAAGTTTAAAACTCATATTTGATATACTTTATATCACCGCAGGAAATAAAATCACCATAGCCACTAACCGGTGTGTTCCCTTTCATCTAAGGGTTTATCCTGTTGCATAGATTTTTTAGTATTTTTAAAACTAGATTTAACCTATAAAATAGTTTTGTAAATTTTTTTATCATAGTTTATTTTACGAGAGTTATGGCCGAATACTCAAATCTTTTCTTAACAGTTAATCAATGCTCAAGTGTATTAGTTTGTTTTTGAAAAGTGTCACCCCGATCCATAAAAACGGGCGCAATGCATGCTCGTTTCTTACTAAGTGTAGTTGTAATATTTTCTTCTGGTATAAAAACACATTAGGCTGAAGACTGTAAACTTGAGAAAAATAATGCTGTACCTATATATGTACCCTCAGGTCGACTGGGAGAGATCGCTAAAGCCATAAGTCCGCCTTTGTACAAACTTTGTTTTTCTTTTAGTGTGTTATTTATTGTCGCATTTCTAAATTGGTGCAATAAAATATATTATACTAGCTTTCGCCCGCGGCTCCGCCCGCGTCAATGTCGATCCCTCGGGATTAGCACTTTTTCCCGGGATAAAAGGTAGCCTATGTCCTTCTCCGTACTCCAGAGAACTTGTATGCAAAATTTCATGATGATCGGTTCAGTAGTTACGGCGTGAAAGCGTAACAAACAAACAAACAAATAAACAAACAAACAAACAAACTCACTTTCGCATTTATAATATTAGTAAGGATAAGGATAAGGATTCCAGTGGTCCGAGGACTCCTGGGGGTCCGCGAATATGTGTATTACCTAGTATTACCGCCGTCTTATCTATAAACATTTGAATTAATAAATAAATGCCAGCTACTACTTTTATTTTCCATCTAAGTTAAAATATCAACCCGAACACTATTTTTTATTAAAATTCAGATTTTCAAAAATTTCTTTTCAGTTTTTTCAGTGTTTTAATTGTCCTAAATTCATTCCTTATTAAGGGGGTCCTTGAAACTGTGCTTGATTTTCTAGGGGTCCGCGGAATGAAAAGTTTAAGAAACGCCATTCTATTCTATCCCGGTTCGTAAGGCTTTATGGGCTTGTATCTGGTTTGGCGCTTTCCTTTTTGTGGCAAACAAACAAAATCGTTCCTATTTGAGACCTAGGGGCGAGATGTATTTATGTTACGTGGTATCTGAAACTAAAGAATAAGAAAAACCGAATTTACTTATTCTTTAGTTCCAGATTATATTGAAATTTGTTCACAGGTCAGGAAATTTCACCACAAAATTGAAAATTTATTATCGCCCTCTTCAATTCAAACAGGCCTTTTCACGCAGACAGCTCACGTGACTGATTAGTATTCATTACTTATAGCCAGAATTCTGTCAGCCCAGTGTCACTTGCCGAAGAAAATAACATTTGGAAATTTTATAACTTTCGGCGGACTGCACGGCTTTTGCTTTTGATTGTTTTGCAAATTGTTTCTAATGGACTTTATAATATGAAATCGGTGTAATTTGGTGTTATAAATACCCGTGTTTATGAACAAAGTTTGAAATAACTAAAATAAAGTGCCATGGTGCGGCTGTAGTGTGGTGTTTGCTCGCTTCGTTGCGTCGTTTATGATCAAGCCAGTGGATTTGTGGGAATTGTCGCCAGGGGCTCCGTCGAGAAGAATTACAGTATCTTTTCGTTGATACACAAGCCAGAAAAACTTGAAGAATAACTAGACACTGGCTAAAATAAGCTTCTGAATGAAGTTTTATATGTTATATTAAAAAAAAACTTTAGAGGAAAAAGAAGAAAGTATTCCATTTTACAAGCTTTTATTTTGTTTCACATATCCCGATGTTAGTGTATAATCCAACGTGTAATCAAATCTAGCCTTTACATCTGTAATAGTTCTAGGCTATGGTAACTAGCCTAGCTCACGAACGAAATTTTCCCCTTTGAACGCATTCTCTTCTTTATTACGCAATTTGTTTCTTCAACATTACATTCTTTTGAAAAGTCGGTTACACTGAATAGTGCTAAAAAGTCAAGGACATGCCTTGCCTAGCTCACGAATGAAATCTTCCCCTTTGAACGCATTCTCTTCTTTATAACGCAATTTGTTTCTTCAACATTACATTCTTTTGAAAAGTCTGTTACACTGAATAGTGCCAAAAAGTCAAGGACATGCCTTGCCTAGCTCACGAATGATATCTTCCCCTTTGAACGCATTCTCTTCTTTATAACGCCATTTGTTTCAACTACCAAGGTAATGGCCTCGAAATGGGTCTCGTAAAATATTTCAGAGTCGCACTTCTTAAATAAAACGGATTTGAGCGGTCAGCGATGAATTCCTGCCTTTTTGTGTAACTAGCCAAAGAAATAGTTTATTGTTATTGGTATTATCATCATCATTTCAGCCGTAAGAAGTCCACTGCTGGACAAAGGATTCTCCCAAGGATTCTTTGTTCCATGGGATGCCATACTCACCATCGCTTGGCAAGGGGATTTGCGAGCACAGTTTCTTTGGCTTCTTGTGCTTCCGACGCTGCTGCCCATCGAAAGCATTTTTAAGCTGGGAAAGGATAGAAATTTCTTGGATTTAGCAAGAAAATTAAGGTATTGGGATAATACTCGCTTGGATTATTATCCGAGTGAGTATTATCCCAATACCAATAGTTATCACCCGGTATTTATTGCGATTTATTATGAGGTTGGCTTGATGTTTCGATAACGTTGCATTTAATGTTATTGCAACCGAATACTAAACTGAAAACTCCTAGAATAGTTATAATTTTATTTGTTTCTTTAACATTACTCCCTCTTGGACAGTTACGTAAATTCAAGATCAGGTCTAACTTACGAACGACAAACCATCCCTTTCGATTGAACGCATTCTTTTCGTTATAACGCAATTTGTTTCAACTCCCAAGGTAATGGCCTCGAAATGTGGAAGCTCGTACAATATTTCAGTGTCGCACTTCTGAAATAAGACGGATTTAAAGGGTCTGTGCGACGAATTCATACCCTTGCGTGCGACTATCCAAACGATTTTTTTTTATTTTAGTTTTATTTTCAGACTTCCTTTGTTATCATAGTTCCATTATTTGTGTCTTGCTTTTTGTCTGAAAGTCTGATTGCCCTTCGGCAAAGGCCTCCGCCAGCGTCTTCCACTCGTTCCTGTCGCAAGCGACTCTGTGTCATGTCTATCCTCCCACCTGGCTTACGTCGTCATCATATCTAAGCAGTAGTTTTTCTCTTTTTCTCTGGCTATCCCTTGGGTACCACTGTGACACTATTTTAAACCACTTTTCTTTTCCTCTCATCATTTGGCCAACGCCAATTAAACCTTTTTTAAATTTTGAATAATGTCGTTGACTTTTGTTTTCTTTCTCATAGGTAGTTGTTGATTTTATTCTATCATCCTCGTCTTCATCGTCACTTACCATCAGGTGAGATGGGAGACAAATGCTTAATTCAATATTTAGTAAAAAAAAAAAAAAAAAGCAGCTTTCCGTACTCGCCCGTATCCAAACGATATAGTTCGTTATTATTAAGTATCTTTCTTTTCCAAGTTCAGTATACTGCAGTTATTATCGAAAGTTAAAGGAAGGCAAACCGCAAAATACCGTTAATATAAGCCAGACTTAACTTGTAAACAACCAAACATTCTCATTGGATTGAACTCTTTTTATTAGCTTCACCTGTATGTTTTTTTGTTTGTAACCGACTTACTTTAAATGGTGCCACAGAATAAGTAATAGTACTATCGTAACGGTGTCGGACCGCCCCGGCCAAAGCTCGGTGCCGGACCCTCGTCATGATATTAATATGAAAATGACATGAATTGGTACAATTTGTACTAATAAT
Source organism: Elegia similella (assembly GCA_947532085.1). Taxonomy (NCBI): domain Eukaryota; kingdom Metazoa; phylum Arthropoda; class Insecta; order Lepidoptera; family Pyralidae; genus Elegia; species Elegia similella. Next base: position 21,762,342 of record OX383936.1, read on the forward strand.
AAAAAATAATAAAAAGGTTTTTTTTTTTAATAAATGTCAAATCACAATATGATTTGACATTCATTAAAAAAAATTAATAAACCTTTTTATTATTACTATTATTTCATACTACAAATTGAATTTAATTTTATGAAATGGCAATGTAAGCTCAAGTTCACAGATTTAGTTCTAAGTATGTCGTAGATTGTAAGTTTATGACATTTGGAGAAAATGCGCTGCGCAGTTTGTTGCCGCTTCTTCTGCACTTCGCCTTGGAAGCGGCGTAATTAGCTCTAAGTAAGTTATTGACGTCAGCAATAATAATGTTGTAAATAATAATGTGCCGTGTGGTTTCCGGCAGAGTAGAATAGGACCACTCCAAGTCTTCCCGTGGATGTCGTAGAAGGCGACTTAGGAAATACAAGCTAAACAAAGCTTATAAACATCTGTGACCTCTCCAACCCGTCTGGCCAGCGTGGAGAGTGTAGGCCAAGTCCTCTCACTGCTCTGCGGCCAAGTATGGCTCTAGTAGTACAGAGAGGGACGTGCTCCTGTAGTGGAGACTAAATAAGACCTGATGATGATGATGATGAAATAATAATGTGTAATTTAAGTTAACAATCACCAAATAGTATTTAAAATATCTTACGATGAATAAAATATTTGCCTATTGACTATTTATCATCATCATCATCATCGTGCCCTTTTTAGTCTCCACTACAGGAGCACGACCCTCTCTGTACTACTAGGGCCATACTTGGCCAGAGCAGCCAGAGGACTTGGCCTACACTCTCCACGCTGGCCAACCGAGTTGGTGATTGACTATTGGTCAGATTTAATTAAATTTTTGTAGACTTATTAAAGACCGATGACAATACTAATTTAATTTGATAAAAGAGTAATTTTGTAGTTTTTAAGACTAAATTTATTTTATTTTCTTTAAAACACCATCTTTCAACTCGAAATGTGAAACCTCGTAAAATATTTATATGTCGTGTCTCTTACATAAGACGGTTATAGAGGAGCTGTGATGAACATGCCTTTTGTTCGACTTTACATAATTTAAGTAAACCAATTGTAATTTTTTAAGTGTTTATAGAGGGCACTTATTTTTAAAAATCAAATATAAAAATTATAACTTTTTATTTATTCAGAAAGTTAAAGGAAGGCATACCGCAAAATACCTCTCCAACCCGTCTGGCCAGCGTGGAGAGTTTAGGCCAAGTCCTCTGGCTGCTCTGGCCAAGTATGGCCCTAGTAGTACAGAGAGGGTCGTGCAGTGGAGACTAAAAAGGACCTGATCATGATGATGATGATGATTTATTCAGAAAATAGGCCTACGCAGGCAATTTTCACGTGAAATTACATTTGTTTTTTTTTTTTTTTCTTTGTTTTTGTCTAAGGCTATAACACCCAAAGGCTACGTTCAGCAACAGGCATCGACGACGCGCCTTCGCCTTCGTCGAGCTGCTACTTGTTAGATCCGAGTGAGTGAAGTGGTTTCCATCCCAAATCTAACAAATTCCTCAACTGCTTGGCCGGTGGTTCAAGGTAGCATCGAGTACGCGCCTTCGCAGGCCCCCCGAGCTGCTACTTGCTTGATCCAAGTGAGTAGTATCCTTAACCTTCATTCCTATTCCGAATCTAACAAATTCCTACCTTTCGCTTCCCCAGGTTAAAAATACTTTCGATAGGCGTTAGAAGCTCCGCTCCCCCAACCCGCTTGCCAATTGTGGTGAATATAATTCTCCCATGGAACGAAGTACAACAGGGCCTTTGTCCAGCAGTGGACTTCTTGGGGCTGAAATGGTGATTACTGAGTTAAATTACTTTGTGTGCTTTTACTAAAGTAAAGTGCATGTTTAACTAAAGGTGTGTATAATTTTGACTTCCGCAAATTAACGTCTGTCTGAATTTGTAATAGTGACGTCCCACTTCTTGTTTTGTCGTGGAATGAAAGGCAGCAGGATACAGGAGCCACAGTTGTTTTTTTTTTGTCTGAACAAGTATAAAATATGTATGTATGCGAAGAGAATATTTATGAAGGTACAGGAACGGTATTTTTGTATCCCATAGAAGAAAATATGCTTATTATGCCATCTTTTTATTATATCTGCTTACTTTACTTTCTGGATCTCAAAATAAATATTGTACGGAAGTGAAGAAATATGTGTACTTTCTTTATAAATATCTTGTGTCGTTAAAAAACAATGTCTAATGACTTTGAATTAAGAAAATGGAGGTTTGAAGACGTTTTGGTATTACGTATGTATCTATATATATGTGTGTGTTTTCTTCAGAGGGAATTAAGTTAGTATTTGTAGTATTCTTTGTAAGGAGTGTAAAAAAACATATCACGACGGTCTTTACATATATATACGGACAATCATACAGATTGAGCTAGCTCCAAAGTAAGTTCGCGACTTGTGTTGTTATGGGATACTAATTCAATGATAATATATTTCGTAAAAAAAAAAACATAAATTATCATCCAAGACCCAGACCGGGGATCGAACCCGAGACCTCCGGTGTGGCAGCCAGGCATGTTGACCACTAGACCATAGAGGTCGTCATTACACATGATATACTTTAAAACTTTGATTATATCACTACATTGTATAAAACAAAGTAGCTTTCCGTTGTCTGTCCTCTGTCTGTATGCTTAGATCTTTAAACCTACGGTTCTTTTTAATAGATAGAGAGATTCAAGAGGAAGGTTTTTATGTACATTGTATCCGTGCAAAGCCGAGGCCGGATCGCTAATTTATTATATTTCAAAGTTTTAACGTATTTGCCATAGATAACATTCATCATATAAGATAAAAATAGCTTCACTGCCATAACTGAATCTCTCAGGAACCGTACTTGTTTTTAAGATGACATGAAATTAAATTAAATGAAATAATTTATTTGCCAGCAAACACGGCACAAGTATAAAACTGATATAAGGTAGGTCTAAATCTAACCTAATTGAATTGGTCATATGTGTTGCGCCAACAATCGACATGCAAATATTCAAAGTACTTAGGTAATTTAATTAATTTTGAGTGGACAATAATAAATAAATGTTGGGTTAGTATTTAAGATCAATAACAAGCCATAAAAATAATACAGATACATAACAAAGAAAAAAAATATAAAAAAAATAACAGTCCTAAATTATTAGATACCCTTGACAAATGCGGGTGTAAAACTACATGATGTTCATTTATTTTTGCCAAGACTTACAGCTGCGAGTTCTTTACCCCTTTTTATTTGTTGCTTGATTCAGAGCTACCTTTTTGCTTTGTTGCGTAACCCAATTAACGCTCTTCATCAAGTTAATATCGCTGGCTCATAAGTATCTATTTGCTTGAGGATAATACTCGCATCCACGTTTGCTTTGCTGCGGGAATCTGGGACGTAGTGATGTGAACTTTTTGCAGGAAGAAATTATATACGTGCCATTTTTGAGAGGAGTATATATGTTTCCGTCATCAATATATAATCTGTGGACACGCAAATCAAAATACTATAGCTACTTCCTGGTGTGGTCCTCCTCATCTAAGGGTTGATATGTCGGTGTCTAGGGTTTGTTTATGATAACATGTTAGTATTCATACAATTTTGGGAGCACTGAACTTTGGAAAAATGAATACGGCCCTCCTTCTGATTACATTACCCCATCTAAGGAACTGTCAGGAGACAGTTCCTCCGAACCAGCCAAGATGTATCATGGCCAGGAGGCCATGATACAACTTGGCTGGTTTGGAGATCTATCAATAGGCTGAGGACCCAGGTTTCGAATGATATCCAGTGCCCGTGTGGCTACGATTCGTAGACAATGTCGCACCTACTTGAATGCCCATTCTGTCCCACATCTTGTACAATGGAGTACTTCATGGCGGGTACCCCCAAAGCGATGGTTGTAGCAGAATATTGATCAGAAGTAATTTGACGTAAAAGGCTTTATATTCAGTACTCCATACGACGAAAAAGAAGTTATTCATAGAATCATTTTATTAGAGTGTTGTTGCCCACACTTATGTATATGTTTGGTATGCCCAACTGTCACACCATTCATAAGTGTATCAGCTAAAGCACGAAAGTAGAATAAATGCGGTAGAAATGCGTGCACTTAGGAGTATGTATGTGTGGTGTAAAAAATGGGCCTCGACGCATATACCGTGACCAGATTGCGGACGTTCTTTTCAAATGGCAAGTCGGGAGTACCCGAAACCGGCAAGCATGGATGAAGTAGACGAAGCGAGACAGGTTTGTAAGGATCATAGCAAGTGGAAGTCCTTAGTCTCTGCCTACCCCCATAGGAAAAAGGCGTATGCGTATGTTAGTAATTCCTGCTGCCTTCGTCATGTAAGAGGAAAGTCTAGAAATATTGGCTTTGTGGTTCTGTGGTTCCCACGGGAAGCATACTTTGTTTAGTTGTTTCCAGTTTGGTTAGGACATTGCAGGCTTTGAATCACCTGATTGTCTGATAAGATGATTCCGTGCTTCGGCAGCCGTTGGTCCCGGTTCCGAAGAACTCTGACACAAGGGTGTCATGGTCGACTGACCGTGACACCTACTCGAAATGATGATGATAAGGACGCAACTGGAAAGAATGCTTGGATGTTTGAATTAGCGGAACAGAAGTCTGACATTGATTTTAGTAGTATTTATTACAAATCGAGTACGTACCTGTGATGAAAAGCCCAACCCTCGAGGCAATTCGCTTGTAGTAATCTGAGAATAATGTTTATTTCTTATGTCTCCAGCCAGACGTAGTAGTATGATTGATCACAAATATGTTTTGGCGAGTTATTTGTGGAATGGAAAACGGAATATGATACCGATCATACCGATGTAACTGGTATTTAAATCATTCATATTCCTCGTGAAAGTGAATTCGGTACGGAGAAATTCTAGGCTAGGCTAGGGAATTTCCATGTACTATTGTACATTGCGTATTTTGAAAATGTTTCCGTACTTTTTAGTTATTAGGTACAGCCACCTGAAAAAGTTTGTAAAAGCCTTAAGGTGAAAATCGATTCCACTGAATTAGGAAGGCATGTACATTTAACAATATCAAGAATCTTATGCTACATATACATATACCTAAGATTGAAATTGCTGCTATTTTTAAATAGTATCAGTCTATATAAATACTTCTATATGAACTTTTTCAGGCGACTGTACCTTTCTATGTACTTATAGGTACCCTTACTTACTGTCCATTTAGATGTTGTTTTCTTACATATATACATGGTATCACGTCTTTTTCCCTTGCGGGGTAGATAGGGTGGGTGACTATGGGTCTACTGGCCTTAGGCTCTGTCCACACCGTAAAGGACAAAGACTTGATAATGCGTATGTACACTGTGAATTATTGTCATGTTGTGTTAGATTTCTAACACAACATGACAATAATATAGAGTCAATATTTTGATCGTAATAGGTTAATTAATTTGATTGCAACCTATCAGAGAGCCCCGAGTGGTATTTATACGCACGCTCGTACGCAAAGGTTTTTCATTATCATCATCATATCAGCCGCAAGAAATCCACTACTGAGGACATAGGCCTCCCCCAAAGATTTCCAGAATGAACAGTGTTTTTCTGCGAACTTGGTAAGGTCGTCCGACCACCTGATTGGTGGGTGCCAGAGGCTGCGCTTGCCGGTACGTGGTCGCAATTCCACAACCTTTCTGCCCAATCGGCCATCGGTTCTGAGTGCTATCTGCCCCACCCACTGCCACTTCAAGAGTGGATTATTTACTACCAAATAAAACTTTGTTTTTGCAAATCACCTCATCATGGATTATGTACTATAAATTGTTTGTTTAAAATTGTTGCTTTTAAATATTTTATAAAATCGTTTAAGCACTACCTATGTACGTCACGTTTGCTAGTATTTTACATTTTTTGTATTTATTCTTCAATTTCAAATTAGCATTTTAGCAATTTTCAACGTTTCAGCTGCAATGCAAATAACATTTCGTCTAAGACTCGCTCGTTATAATATTTACAGTGCACGACAGCAATTTGCACGTTTGATCTACGAACGTTTTGCCTAAAATATTCAATTAAGTGATTCTCGGAATATCCACCTAATTGGATGGAGTTGGATAGAGACCAACATGTTTTTTAAGTACTGATGTTCAAATATTGATTGTTTGTTTATTCAAATCGAAAATATGCGATGAAAAAATTTTCTACACGTAGGATTCGAACTACAACTTTTGACATCTGGCCCGTCGATGCTCTCGACCACTGAGCCGCCGAAGCCTCGAATCACTGCAGCGAATTCGTTCATCACATAGTTGGTGTTGTTGATCGAAGATATATAGTCAGCTCATCGGGCTCGGTCGCGGTCGTCGACCCCGCCCCGTGAGCGAAAATGACAACCAATATATTGAAGTGTAGTTCCTGTCATATTGTTATAATAATAATAATTAATATTTATTTCAGACAGCATAAGATTATAAAGATCTTACAAGCTAATGTTAGTTGTCACTTAGATATCACATTAAGACTTAAATGGAGTTGTGTCCAGTGTTGCAAAAGGGGCCCATCTACCCTGCCAGCAATGACCTTGAGAAGGCTGTTGGAGCTGCCGTCCATACGGCGCATCAGAGAGGCTACCCTCTTTCTCAATATTGTTTGGAAGGTGTCAACGTCAGCCTCTGCAAACATATTTGATGCGGAGCAGTATCTCGGCAACTCCAAAAGCGCCCTCAATCCATTATTATATTGGACTCGAAGGGCGTTGTATGTCTTCTGCGTATATTTGACCCATAGATTGCAAGAGTAAAATACCTGGCAGTACGCCTTAAACAATGTTATTTTTACACTAGGAGTGCATTTGGCAAATCTACAGGCCAACATATTACGTTATAAATGAAGTGCTCGCATATGTGCACAATAAGATGAAAGTGATGGATAAAAAAAGTTTGATCCAAATATGTGCAGCAGCCTTTGAGGGAGAAGAAATAGCCGAAGAAAAGAAGCTACTATTTACAGCGTTCCTCTTACAAGAATGAGGTTAAGGAAAATGAGGGAAAATCGCGAAGAGACCTAGAAGACAATACTGCAGGTATTGAAACAGGCCGATGCTACGGAGTGCATACCGGTATGTACGGCTCGCGAATTGCATCGTTTACCGGCGGTGACATTCGATCACGTAGATGTTACACGAATACTGCGGGAGCTTTTGGTATTGTAAAACGAAATGCGTGTAATCAAAAATGATTATGTAACTAAAGAAGAATTGCAAGAAGTAATATAGTGTCGCGTAGTACGAGGAATGACAATGTCAATGTCATGAATTCAAATGAAAAAGAATTCACCTAAAGGAAAATTTCGTCAGCTAAGTCATAACAATGTTTGGTCTGGTGGTCTATATATTCGTTGGACTGTGAAGTCACAATCACGTATAATGTTTTTGAAATTTTAAAGAAGTTTCTAGATAATAGACGAAATGGAAAGGAAAATACGGGACAGAAAATGAGTGAGAGAGAAGGCGATAGAAAATTAATTAATTGAATTTGGAACAGTTATGCGATTTTGTTTGAATTCGGGGAGTATATAAGCAAGCAGTACAAGGCGCGGCCGAAGGCAGTTTAGTTTGGAAGTGGAATCCGAAGGAAGAAGAGAAGAAAAAGAGTAACCTAGTAGTGAGAAAAGTGAAGAAGTAGTAGTGAGTAAAAGTGAAGTGATCAGTGCAGTGGAAATCCGCGCGAGTGACAGTGTAGTGACGGTTCCGCGCGTTAGTGACAGTGCAGTGACGGTATCGCGCGTGAGTGACAGTGCAGTGACGGTATCGCGCGTGAAGTGACATTTCGCGTACGTACCAGTGCAGTGACTAGGACGCTGTCAATTGTGTGCACCTTGGGCCACCAATAAAGGCACTATTCCATAATATTGCCGTTTATTTTCCTATCCCTAACCCACTTTCGTAACAATAGGTACACGCATTCGAAGTATGCGTAATCTCCATTACTGCCCACATAATGATTTTTAAATTACATATTTTCGATTTTAATATTAAATCCAGCATTGTAATGCTATATAATATAATTAATTATTTGTTTAGTTTGTTTTTCGTGTAAGTGGCGAACACTGGTTTCAAGTTTTTTTTTTGGCTTCGAAAAGGCATCTGCTTATTAATCATTTAATATTAAGGCGATACCACTGTAAATAAGGTCGTTCTGAACCTTATTTATCTCGCAAAATACTTAAATTAGGAGTTTCAAATCTAAGTAATATGATTTTTGACTATTTTATCTCCAAAAATTGAAGATGAAAACACGTTTTGATAAAATATTCTCGATAGAAATATTTTTTGAAAAATGGTCTTCGTTCGCAGAGTTTTTGTTATTGTAGCTCAAATGCGACGAATGAAATAATGCCTTTTAGACTAAAAGATAGGTTATTAGTAATTCATCAAAATGTAAATATGAAAATACAATTAACCGGTCTGATTTTATATAAAATAGAAACGAATTTGGCGCTTACGTTTTTTTCTTTGAGCGACTCGAGAGTATCTCCTATCTCATCATTCACGGGCTAAACCGCCAAGCGCTATCCCTTGCGCGCACTTGATCAGTCCTTTGCCGAGCGATGGTACCAAACATTTGAGGCCTCGTCTTAAGGTCCTAATGACTTCTGAAATCAACAGCCTTACATTGCGAAGCACGAGATGACGATGTGTGGCTTAGGGATCAACACCCCAGGCTGCCACACCGAAGGTGCGGGAAAAATGTACTTGTTCAGATGGGTTGGATGTTTATCTATACAGTGTATTTGTTATAAAATATAGTATCGTTGAGTTAGTATCCCATAGCAAAAGTCTCGAACTTGCTTTGGGGCTAACTCAATCTGTGTGAATTGTCCGTATACATTCATTTATTTTTGCTACTTGTGAGTTGTGATCACTAATCACACTCCCAGGGTTGCATTTTGCTTAACCTCTTGCATTAATAGTTAAACAATGCATTTATGCGTAACACTACCCATCACTATACAACAGGATTTTTTTAATAGTAATAATTACAAAAATAAAATTTTACTAAATAATGTAATAACATAATAGTAAATGTAATTTACTTAAAAAGTGTGTGTAAAGGCCTATTTTCTAAATATACTATAAGATTTTGATTAAGAAGTTGAATAGTGCTAGCGATGATATTGCGTACAAATATATATTACTAGCTTTCGCTCGCGGCTTCGCTCGCGTCAATGTCGTTCTCTTCTCATGATGATGGCGTAAAAATGTAACAAACAAACACACTTTCGCATTTATTATATTAGTAAGGATATTATTTGTAATAGGTAATATACCCGTCGTCACAGATAATAAATATTCGGCTATGGGAGACAACAAACATTCGGTTTAGCAAATGAAAGGTTCTAACCGCAACATCAATTCCAATTGCCTTGATTTCTGTATTTCCCTATATACATGGAAACGACCACAGCGCTATTTGCTAATTCAACAACTATAGATTCCAAACATTTCACCTAAAACTGTTAATCAAGCGATTCGTGAAATATCCAAACCAACTAATCCGATGATTAACCGGGTTTCGGAATGGAAAATTATAGTGATATGCATTAATTCGTCCTTTAAAATCGGAAACCATCTAAGTCTATGTAATCTGCTAATGATTAATTTAGTTTTGGAATGAGTAGTCAGATATGTTCAGTATAATAAAATATTTCTTTCTTCATCATCATCATCATGTCAGCCGCAAGAAGTCCACTGCTGGACTGGATATAGGCCTCTCCCAAAGATTTCTTACTTCAAATTTATTTTAAAAAGTCTGTGCAGGTAATCATCTAATCAGAATCAGAATAATTTATTGTAAAAATGGTATACAAGATTTTCAGATTATAAAATAAAGTCAGAAAAATCAAGTCAAACGATTAATACAAAATTGTTTACATTTTAAACAATCAATAAATTTAAAATTTAATAAATAATTATAGTTAGCAAATAAATAGCATTATTATAAGCTGCCAGTCTTTGTGAACAAATAAAATAAATCATAAAATAGATTCAGATTTTTATTGCAAGTCAGAAGTAATTATATAAAGGTGTTATAATAGTTTTAGGATACAAGTGACTCCCTACAAGGGCACTGCAAACAGGTTAAATGTTAAATACACTATTCAAATTAGAAAATAAAAAAAAGTAGGTCAGACAAGTGATAATAAAAACATAAAATCAATTTATTTAAATTTATCAAAATATGTTATATAACGAACATGTTTTAGAGAACTTTTAAACTGATTATCATTATTAAGTTGTTTTATTTCTTTAGATTGCGGTTTACACAATGCTTAGGAAATATTCTTGACACAAGAGCGGATATTTAGATTTTACTCAAAAAAAATTGGTTGTCTGTAAAGTCGGTTTACGGACGATAATTTTACGTGATAATGGTGGAAGAGAGATAGATGCATCACAAGCCGAACGTTTAGGCCGATCGCTTGTTCCGCGCTCTGGCTTGCACACGGAACGTGACACTTTATCGTGCATGCGTGCATGCAGCCGGCGTTCATCGATTTAAAGGACGTTATCACGTCAATAACATTAACTTCTACTACAACTCCAACTCCAAGTCCTCCTTCTCTTCAACCCCTTCCCCCTGATCCCTCTCCCCCCGCCTCCCTCTCCCCCCGCCTCCTAATATATACCCAAGCAAGGACAGGGGTCGTGATCGGAACGTGATATTTACCGTGCATGCAGCTGGTGTTCATCGATTTATTTTTATCATCATAATTATCAGCCGCAAGAAGGCCACTGCTGGACATAGGCCTCCCCCAATGATTTCCAGAATGACCGGTTGGAAGCGGCCTGCATCCAGCATCCATTTATTTTTATGTTTATGTTTATTTATTTATTGTGACGAAAACAATACAAATCAATTACAATCATCACACATTGACATTATTAAATACATGTTAGCAGAACAAAATAATTAATACAGGGGCTAGCTCAATCTGTGTGATTTGTCCCTATATATTTATAAATAAAAAAAAAATACAAATAAGTCTTTACGTTATATTTATAAGACGTTTAAAAAAACTCATAAAAAATATTTGGTTTAATATTCTAACTCGTCAGAAATACGTGAGAATGTCAACAGCAATTTGTTTGTTCAATCATTTGTTAATTTGAAACGTTTTACCTAAAACCGCTATACAAGCTATTCGCAGAACATCGACTAAACCGATTATGGTTTCAGAATGGAAAATGATTAGTCTGATGAATTCATTATACTTGTTGTTATAGTGTCGTCGTGTGAGTAGTGACTCGCTTGCTCTTTTGTCGTCCTATATCATAAAAAAAGGCAAGGTAGATGATGATGATTAGTGAGTAGTAGTAGTAGTAAGATTAGTTTTATATAATTATTAACATTGGGTAATTTCTTACGTATTTAGTAACATGATCGCCGATCATAGATCTTTAGGTATGTCATCCGTGTCACAAAACTATCATTTTTAATCACCATATAAGTGCGCCGCTAAACAAGAAAGATTGATAGTAGGGATGGTATTGATTTTTGAGTAGTTGATTAACTAAACTGTAGTGGAGACTAAAAAGGACCTGATGATGATGATGATGATGAAATAACTATACAGGTATGAGGGCTGAGGCTTGAGGGTTGCAGCCCAAAAAGATCCGACCCTTATGAAGATCCGACCCTATTTACTGCAGTCTGCACTCGTTTATACGGGCACAGAGCTATAAATTGGTTTAAAATACATACATACATACATAGTATCACGTCTTATTTCCTTGCGGGGTAGACAGAGCCCAGGTCTATAAGACCTTATGGCCACATTTAGCATATTTGTAGACATTAGCTGGAAAACGTAATCATAATAGTGATGGGTTGCTAGCCGCATCGCCTAATGATATGATTCCTCAGATTTCCGCCCATTCCCTCGATCGCCTTTTACGATCTGCGCGGGAAGAGAAGCAGCTGGCACATTCTACGTTTTTTCTTTTCTCCCAGACCAGCATGGAAGAAAATAGATAGAGTAGTTTAAAATTTAAAGTAGTAAAGGTTAAAGTAGTTTAAAATACTAAAAAATAAGTTGCGGTGTGATCGTAAACGTAAATCATATTTCAGACCTTTCTTCTGAAAAATAGTATACTATGAGTAAATTACACTTTATAAAGCCATTGTTATAAATGAGTCGAATCGTTTCACGTTTTTCTGCCCTGAAATATATTGCTCTCAAATCGAAATAAAGCACATGGGTTAAATCTGGTAATAAATTTAATGCTGCATTTTAGCTGTAGGAGCTATTCTTTGTTACAATCGTAGTTCAATTAATAAACACATTCATCTATTTATTTAGATATAAATAAAAAGTTTTAAGACGTGTGAACACAGTAATAAAAGGGGCGATAGAAAATGGTTTATGAATAAAAAGACAGGAAGAAATCGATGGAGTTGACGTGGAAAGCCGACCCCAAACAAACGTCCTTCCCCCATTTCCTCCCCCCATGTCCTTCCCCCAACTCCTTCAAAGACTGGCAACGCTCCTGTTACACCTTGGTGTTGCAGTTGTCCATGGACAGCGCTGATCGCTTACCATCATGTGACTCGCTTGCTCTTTTGTCGTCCTATATCATAAAAAAAGGCAAGGTAGATGATGATGATTAGTGAGTAGTAGTAGTAGTAAGATTAGTTTTATATAATTATTAAGACGGATTTTTCGTGTAATATTTCATCATGAATTTAAATAAATTTAAAAATCTATAAACTAGTAATAAATAAATTTTATACTCTAAATAAATGAGGAAATAAAATATGGTGAAAATATTTCATGCGGCCGGGACTTGAACCGGAGACCTAGGTCTATGTACGACCTATGCTCTGACATCTGAGCTTCCGCACAATTCAATTTTGGCGCCGTAATTCTCCACCATATCCCATCTCCCCTTATACGTATTAAAGCCATTTTTTTTTTTTTTACGGGGTACTGCTGCGGGTAAAGCAGACAGGTTATGTGGTGTAGCCACTAAAAACACCCCGGTGTTTGTCAAATTCGCTATAATTCCGGCACTGCAGGTACAACAGGGGAACGCTAGGCCCCGTCACTCGTCTGCAGCACCGAAAGCGCCGGCCTGTGGAGGCCACGACCTAGTATTAGAGAGGACATTCCCTTCTCTTTTACATCCACTTGTGTTGAGTTCACAGAACACATGTGCTCTACACGATCGTCGACTAGTGGGCAGTGGACCAGTACCCGCATCCACCGCCCTCGACTTGTTATGGCGGGAGGTGTCGTATATAGGCCAATCTCCTGCGCCTAGGTCGCCGTCGGCGGATCTGAAGTGTCGTGGTAGCCTCACGTACCCTCTCCGCCTCTTCTTTCTGCGCGGAGCTCACGCCGGCATCCATTCACTTCTCTAGGTGCTGGTCTTCGGCCCTGTGACAACTGGTTCTCACGCCAACGAAAAACCGCTGCAAGAATTCTTGCCTCTAAGTCCCAGGGTAGTGACCTTTCCAGCACACAGGCGGCCTTATAGGATATTGTGCGGTACCCTTGGATCACCCTGATTGCCATTGCCCTTTGAGGCCCATGCAGGAGCGTGGTTTTCCGGCTGTTCAGGGTGTCAGCCCACACCGGTGCGCCGTATAGGGCCATTGACCGCACAATACCTTCGTATAGCCGCCGGCACGACGTACTGGGGCCAACTAGGTTTGGCAGAAGCCCTCCCAGAGCAGCTGCAGTGCCTCTAAGTCTTGGCACCAGATGCCGAAAGTGCGGAGTAAAGTCCAGACGGCTATCGAGCACGAGACCCAGATATTTCATCGTAGACTCTACAGCAATCTGGACTCCGCCCACCACTATACTGGATCCAGTAGGCGGACCCCTTCGTGGCCCGTGAAAGCAGACTGCTTCCGATTTTACAAGAGCCACTCGAAGACCCAGCTGTCGGATACCACTGACGACTTGGGCAACTCCAGCAGTTGCCAAACGAGCAGACTCCCTGAATATATTGGCTCTAGCTAGTACCAGGGTATCATTCGCGTAGCACACTACGTCGATTCCCGGCATGTTGTCGCCGCGTAAAATCCAGTCATATCCGATGTTCCACAAGAGAGGTCCGAGGACGGAACCCTGTGGAACACCGCACGAAACCTCCCAGCGACAAAGGCCGTCCTGCCCTAGATATATCACCTGTCTATTGGAGAGGTAGGAGCACACCAGACGATGCAGGTAACTTGGCACTTGGTGGTACCGCAGTGCTTCCTCTATGCATGGCCAAGGTAGAGTGTTGAATGCGTTGGAGATATCTAAAGACACCCCCAACACCACATCCCCCGAGGAACAGCATCTTCCACCAAGGCCTTCACCCTCAGGATTGCGTGGATAGTGGACCTACCTTTCCGAAAGCCATATTGGTTCTCCGATAAGCCGGGTCCGGTAACCTCCAAGTGCTGGATAAGCCTGTGGGCCAGAAAGAATCCGTTCAAATAACTTATCCACCTCGTCGAGCATTACAATCGGACGGAAAGCAGACGGTGACTCGGCTGGGCGCCCTTCTTTTCGCAGCAGTACCAGGTGGCCAGTTTTCCACAACTGCGGAAACTGACCTGTCTCCATACATGCCGTAAACAGGTTTCCAAGTCTACTCCTGAGGCTATCCATGGCCAAGACCCAGGCCTTACCAGGAACTCCGTCAGGACCAGGAGCCCGGTTTTTGATTCTTAGACGCTGGACAGCCATGTCTATCTCATCATCAGTTACAGGGGGCACTTCCACGTTCGGCAAGGGCATTGCAACTGTCATCCGTGGCGGAGAGTGGTATTTCCGTGAGGGAAAGAGTTGTTCCACAACCCGCCGTACAAATTCAGGTCGGAGGCTCTGCGTGAGAGGTGGAGCCCAAGGGCGCAGTTTTCCTCTCGCCAGTCTATAAGGACGACCCCACGGATCTCGGTTCAGTGCCTCCAGCATTTCTCTTCTTGACTTTGCCTTTGCTCTGCCGATAGACTCAACCAGCCGCTTTTTTAACTCCCGATAGGAATCGTTGTGCCGCTGTTCTTCCGCGTTATTAGTGGCTCCATTACGCCTCCTTCTCCTTTGCCGCATATACTGGCGCCTTGCTGCTACGCATTGCCCGCGAAGATCAGCAATATCCGCAGACCACCAGTACACACGCTGCCTAGTAGGACATGGCCCAACTCTTGGCATAGAGGCATCACATATGCGAGTCATCGCTCCACGGAACCAGGCAGCTTCATCTTCTACATTAATGGAGCCTAACTCTGGCGCCGGAGCCCAGGCCTCCACCAGTGCGGCTTCTTTGAGGACAGCTCTATCTAGGCGTGTTCTCACCCAGCGCGGACCAATGCCATCTTGATTCCTGGCTTGGTTTTGTCTAGGAGTATCTGTTGGGGACGAATAGACTGTATAGCGTACATAACGGTGATCCGATAGGTCCTCCTCGTCCACGACTACCATCCAGTTCTGTATATTTCGTGCCACGGCCGGGCTCGCAAACGTGAGATCCACGATGGAACTGCCCTGTGGCCGCACGCACGTAGGTGTATTCCCTCTATTTAAGAGCACCAAGCCGTTTGCCACTGCCCACTCTTCCACAGCTTCACCACGCAGGTCGGTGACCGGAGATCCCCACGCACTAGAATGGGCGTTAAAGTCCCCGGCCACAAGCACAGGGTAAGGGTGGCTTTGCCTTATTACGGCTCCGACCTCGTCAAGAAATCTTTCGAATTCAGCGAGGACTCTGTTTGGGGAGAAGTATATTGAGATAACCACCATCTCCCCCAGGAGAGCCGCTACGCAACCAGGACGCGCTCTAACATTCCCAATTGGTGGGGAATTATTTGCTGTGGTGATGGCGACCAGGCTATCGCTGCTGCCGGCGTCAACTACCCAGTTTCCTCTCTGCGGTGCGTAATATGGCTCCGAGACAATTGCGACATCGATTGACCATTGTGCCATGCTCTGCATAAACAGATTCTGAGCACTAGTACAGTGATTTAGGTTCGCCTGCAGGAAGCGTAGTGGGGCCATCTATTAAGAAAGCGCCATCAACTCCACTTCTGCCATCGGCTCTGTATGAACCGGGGGCTGGCTTCCTTGCGGAGGCAGAGCCTCCGCATTGCGCCTACCTCTTCGGCTTTTTGCGGGAGGGGCAGTACATGCCCGACTTCCCACCCGGTGCTCCACCAGTTTGCCAGCTGCCGCACATAAAGGGCAGTGTGCTGACGCCTCACAACTTGCTGCTTTATGGCCGGGGCGGCCGCAGCGGAAGCAACAGTCACTCCTGTCCGTTTCACAAGTACACTGTGCTCGGATATGACCCGAGTACATGCACCGGTAGCACCTGGTCGGTCTCTCCTGCAGCAGTTTAACTGGAGCAGAAATCCAGCCGATTAACACACTCCCTCTTTGTATGATCTGTTTGGCAGCCTGCACTGGGCAGCGCACAAAAGCCTTGACGCCAGAAAATTCTCGGTGCATATCACCAACTTTGATGTCCTCTTCTTTACAGCCTGCGGTACGTGCCAATGCGGCTACCACCTCTCCCTCTGAAATTGAGTCATCCAGACCAGACACCAGAAGTGTAGAACACTTAATTGGCCTAGAGACTCGGACATCTTGCTCCTGGAGCACTTGTTTGAGCTGCTCCGCTAAAAAGTCAGCCTTTTCTCCGCTAGTGGTGCCCGGTAGCTCAAAGACTGCCGCTCCCGTAGCGGCTCTACGGTACCTCAGGCCAGGAATCCCAAGGGTCTCCAAGTTTACCCTGCTTTTAGCCTCGGAAATGAGTGAACCATACGTGACCCCTCTTTCTTCGGCGCCTGGCTGTAGTGTAATCACCACAACGGATGAGCGAGGAGCACGAAGCTTGGACGACCGCGCCTTACCAGGAGCGCTATTTGCACCCATACGCCCAGAAATGGCCTGCCCTGTGGCTTGCGACGCCTTTCTGCGTATTCTGCGCCTCTTACCACGTGAAAGGGCTTGTGTCCACCCGTCTGTTCTTTGAGATGAACTCTGTGCCGCATCAGCTTGTGTTTGCGGCTCACATGGCATCTCACTGTGGGTTCCTTCGGGTCTCTCTTTCGAGTTGTCAGCTTGTTTCCCTTTTCCTTTGCCTTTCCCCTTGCCCTTGCCCTCACTACTCTGCACAGAGGTAGGAGTTGGAGCCGGCATAGGGGCCGGTGCAGAAGATGGTCCGGGGACTGTCTTCACACTTTTGTCATTCACTGGCTGCAGGGCAGATCCAGCTAACAACACCTCACTCCATGTTGGTGGCTGCTGTGGACGCTTGTCAGAGGCCAAAGGTGGACGCAGACGCTGCTCAGGCAAAAGCCGAGAACTGATGCCTTCAAATCTCGCACTTACCATTGTCCCCACCTGTATCATCATTTCCCGGGAGAAATTATTAAATTGCTCCCGGAGAAAGTCAGGGGTGACCAGTTGCGCCGGTTGTTCGGGTTGCCGTGACGCCATTTGAGTCTTAAGATTTTCTACTTCTGCCTGCAAAGAGACCATATCTCTTTGTAAGCGACGGTTATCCGCCTGAAGTTTTTCAGTCTCTTCCGTAGACGTGCGCTTCTGGAGAATTTTTAACCGCTTCCAGAATGAGATCCGACGCCTTATTAAGCTTCCTTTGGAAGGTACCCTTTAAGTTACCAGATTTGGCCGACACTATTTTAATAAGATCGACCCCGTCCTGTACCTGACGAACGAGGTCATCGGCAGTGCCTTCTGCATCGCAACTGCCTGTCAGACGCGCAGTCCGGTTCTCATCCGCACGTCGTTCTATATCATCAACGGTGGGATCAAGGGGCTTTTTTATAAATTCAGCACGCCTTGCAGCCGCTAATTCATTTTTGGCTGTAGTTACTTCCGTGGACCATCGACCCTTTCTAGTGCGAGTGGCCGACACAAGAATTTTGGGCGCTGGCATAGAGCCGCTCGAAGCGGACTCATCTCCGGACCCTTCTTTATTTGATTTTGGGCACCGTTTTCGGCGCCTCAACTTCAACGAATCTACCGTCTCCATGCTCATTACAAATGCTTCAGTCTCTGATCTTGAGCCAACCTCTTTTTGTAAGAACGGGCTTGTATCCCGTAGGCGGTTCCTGCACCCCCCAGAAACGGTGGGGCTGCCTGCGCGTGAGGACGCAGGGAGGGATTCTCCGGCATCGCCGGTACCCTCCTGGGGTAGTTTGATTTTCAGACTCGCCATCATAATTTTTCCTTTGTAGGGTGTGGTCCCTGTAAATCCCGACCCCCCCCAAGTGCCTTGACGGAACTCCCTTTCCGACATTCATCCCCTAGGTGCACTAGACCCGGGATTAGGGTTATTTTTTATTGAGGTTTTCTTCCTCGCAGCACCGACCATAAATGGTACAGTGCCCTCGGCCCCATCAGTTTGGGGTAACGAGTTGCCCGACGGTGGCCGAAGCCAAAAACCCGTCGCGCGAAATAAACTTCATCTTCTCTTAGTCTGAAAGCAGACAAGAGAAGAGAAGTGCCCCAAAAGAAGCGAAGGCCCATTGCTGGACTACGCTTTCCCCCCATTGGTAGGACAATTGCCGACAACCAATAAGACCCTGACTATCAGGGAGTTATTAGCTGTCGCCCAGGGTGCACCGTCCCGAATCCCTTGTCAGCCCGCCGCTCGCACCAGATCAAAGATCGAGTGAGAGAAGCAAAGCCTTCAAAGGACCGGGCACTCGAGGAGGTTTCCTGACCACAGCACCCCATACGTATTAAGGCCTACGTCACCTACACACAACTACCCGACTTTTACAAGTGAGGTATTTGATTCAACTCATTTTACAATTAATATTTTATTTTAAAGCCCAGGAGCTAAACGAAACTTGATTTAGTATTTTTCTTATTCTGTAAACAAGTAAATGGATTTCTAAAATTGTTATCTTCGCGAAATGCTTCGAAGTTTGCAGTAAATCAACATAAAAGTCATGGCTCGTGGTAAATTGTATGAGTATATTGCGGTTCGTCTCGTCTCTATAAAATTATGCGGAGTTTTCTTAAAAGCATCGCACTTGATGTGATTTCTCAGCTTCCACACTCCACCGCCTTTTGCATTATGAGTATACTGAAACTTGATAACTTAAATTTGTAGTACCTCTATGTCTTTTTTTATTATAAGCTTTTATTTAACTTGCAATGTATGTATGTAACTATGTTTGTTCGGATGGAATCTTGCAACTTAATTTTGAAGCAGATATCTTCCACCGATTAAGCTGAAATATTGTATACTCGTTTAGTATGGATGACAATGCATGGTTAGATGTGTGACGTCATTCTAAATTCAACATGACGGAACACCCAAGATGGCGGACCAGCATTTATGAGGCACTAAAAATAACTCGAAACATAAAGTGATGTAAGTACATAAGTTTGTTTTAAAAAGTTTTACTTTTAATTTATTATATTTGCATCAAAGTCAAAAACAGAGATTTTTCAAATTCAATTTCAAAATACATGAATACACATATCTCTTTTTACATAAATTACAAACTACTAGCGTTTCGGAACGACCACTGGCGAGAAGAATACGCAAGCCAAGAATATGCAAATCGTGTCAAATCACATTTTAAAGGCACTAATTTAGTAATATTTATATTATTTATTGATGTGTAAAAGCTACATATGACTAGCGTTTCGGAACCGACCACTGCAGAGAAGAAACGCCAAAAGAAACTCTTTTCAACAGTATTGGTCGCCTACTCGCCTGAAGAGCTTTTTAATTTTATGACTATTTTTCTTTTCTTTTATTTCTAGTAATGATTACAATTTTTATATTATACATGATTATTAATGGAACATATTATGTTAGCGATTGAGTGTGCAATGATAATAAACAACTGCCTCCGTGGTCTAGTGGTTAAGGCGTTTGCCTGTAGACCCGGGGGTCGTGGGCGTGGGTTCGATTCCAACGGGAAGCATACTTTGTTTAGTAGCTTTTAGTTTGGTTAGGACATTGCAGGCTTGAATCACCTGATTGTCCGATAATACTTAAATAAACACTGTTTATTTAAGTACATCTTACAAGAAAAAATAGTTCTATTTTTTTTGAATAAAGATGATTTTGTGCTTCGGAAGGCACGTTAAGCTGGTAGTCCCGACTGCCATCTGGTAGTCGTTAAAGGAACCACGTCAGAGGCCGAAAGGCGGTTCCGAAGAACTCTGACACCAGGGTGTGCATGGTCGATTGACCGTGATACCTACTCGAAATGATGATGATGATGATAAAAATTATACACAGTAGTTGCTAGGTTAGGAGCTATATCCTCTATAATGTGCGTTACTAAGGACATGGATATATCCCTTACATACCCAGTTTTTTCAAAGTTTAATTTCTTTTCTTTACTGAACCATAATCCTTTTTTAAAATTTTACCATTATCATAAACTGTAAAGCTGATTTAAATTAATAAATAATATAATATAGTAAAAGATTTGTTTTTCTCATAGAGGGAGATGAAAAGCGTCTTGTGTCTTCTTGGGACTAACATGCTACTTTTACTTCGGGTAACATACTCTGAATCCTTCGCTTCACTCAGGAGTCTACTTATCCAGGATTTAATACATTGCTTACACTTTAAAAGTACGATGTTAGACCCTTACGGCACAATCTACTAAAATTTATCCTTCTTATCAACTCACCGCTAACTCTTCAAACCTTGTCAGTGAAACCGCGATCCAATCGAATCTCGACTTTGAGTAAAACAGTTATTAACATTCATTTAAAGCGTTTATTACACCAAAACTCGGTTAGGATGATAATCGTGATTGAGTTTGCAATAGGATAAGATCTCAGGCTAGTGTTCCTTACGTCATTAAAGTGGAGCTTATTTTATCAGGGTTTTCTGCATTCACTATGCTATTAGCTGAAATAAGGTGAAAATAGTAATTAATGCTGCCTGCGTGGATTTTTTTCACCATAACTTATTTCTTTAATTATTAAGAAGTTCAATAAGTTTTGGACATGTATAGTTAATATGGGGATGTTAAAAAAATGTATATTTAACTAATGCAGGATCTTTACGGTGTTAAAAGAGTCCAAACATGTTAAATACTGTGCTCATTTACGTCATAACCTTCAAGCGTATTTCATCTGTACTCATGCACAGACGATGGAATCCAGATCAGCTGAGGTTGAAAAGGACAGACACTTGATAATCTAATAACGAATCATTTTAATCCAAATATTAATTCTCTTACAATTAGAAACCTCATAATAGACAATCAATCATTAATATTCAACTACAACAGGACTATTTTATCTTTAACCTTTCAGCTGCGGCTAAAGGAAAAAAATGGTTTTCCCATGCGGGAAGATGGCAGAAATCGCAATTATGAACTTTGCTAAAATATATAATACAAGGCATTTTAGAAGTTGTTTCATGATATTTTTTAGCTAATTTTCAAAATATCGGCAGCCCCACTGTCTTTAGCAATTTGATTTTCGGTGAGTAGTCAAAACGGGTGAGCGCTGACAAAGACAATATAATATAAGGCACTGACCAGTGCTTGAAGAGCATTTTAAATAACTGTAGTGAATTAAATTTTGTGGATCCGTAGCCAAATAAAAAAAAAATCTGTTTAGTATTGGGACTCGAAAACATAGCTTTTTTAAATGACTTATATAAGGTGGGCCTAGGACCTTCGTCTACAAGTGCGAGAATAAGTTAGCAACTGAAAAATAATTTATTTACCCTCTTGTAGGTATAATAAGCCTGTGATGGACAAAGTTTTCTTTTTTATCAGCCATTAACATCGTGACTGTCAAGATGGGGTAAAATAACAAGTTTAAAAGCAATTTGACTTCGAAATAAGAGCGTGTTCAGATGAGGTGATTAGCTCGAGATATTCAGTATAAAAGAAGTTTTGCTTCTTCCACAAAGCAATACAACAGGTTCGTTTGTTTTTTTTTGTTGCGCGTGAAAGCGTAACAAACAAACAAAAAACTCACTGTTGCATTTATAATATTAGTCCTTACTAATAAGGATAAGGATTTACGGCAAAAAAGTAATAGTGAATAGAAGCTCGCCGGGACAACGGGTAAATAAATAAATATATGTATAAATATATATACGAACAAATCACACAGATTGAGCTAGCCCCAAAGTAAGTTCGAGACTTGTGTTATGGGATACTATTTCAACGATACTATATTTTATAACAAAGACAAACATTCAAGACCCAGGCCAATCTGAATTTCATTTTCCATCTTGACCTGACCGGGGATCGAACCCGGGGCCCTCGTGTTACAGGCTGACGTGTTAACCACTGCGCCACGGAGCTCGCCAGCGAGCATAAATATTGTGACTGAAATTGGGACGTGAACAGCGACCTAACTGGGCATAAAAGGACCATCCTCGCGGTCCCCAACAGCAGCAGTTAATGCAACAGCAACAACGGATTAGTGATAGCGACTAGCTCCGTGGCGCAGCGGTCAACACGCCAGCCTGCGACACGGAATGACCGGGTTCGATCCCCGGCCAGGTCAAGATGAAAAATGATCTTTTTCAGATTGGCCTGGGTCTTGGATGTGTATCTATATATGTATTTGTTATAAAATATAGTATCGTTGAGTTAGTATCCCATAACACAAGTCTAGAACTTACTTTGGGGCTAGCTCAATCTGTGTGATTTGTCCGTATATATTTATATTTATTTATTTATAGTGGCAACAGCAGGACTCTGTTGCCGCCGTCACTAATCCGCCGCATCATACTCGTAGATGCTGCTCGCCTGTGCATGGCGCAATGCCCAACCCTGATCATACATTCCGCTCAATGGGTCACCAGCCCTCTGTTATCTCAATTTCCGAATCATAACACAACGCTGACTACACACCTGGAAAGGTATTCACGATGTTCGGTTATTGTTACAGGAATCACAGAGTAGAGACTACTCTAGAGAGATTTTATTTGGAAAATTTTAATGGCAGCTCTATTTACAAATTGAGCAAACGAAGTGTCTCCACTTATTATTTTACTATATACTCGTATCTGAGAAATTACTAGGCTGCAAATAAACTTATTAATTACCTAAATATATTCTATTAAAATTACATATAATCATCCAGCAGCCCTTACTTTTCTTAGGATAGGTAATATACAATAGATTACCGAGTAAAACATCCCAACACCTTCATTCCATTTCTAAATTCAACAAATTTCTGTTCTCCGCAGTTTAAAAATTCTTCCGATGGGCAGCAGCATCGGAAGCACAAAAAGCCAAAGAAACTGCGCTCGGCAACCCGTGCCAAGCGTAGTGAGTACCTATCGCTAACCTCGATCCCATGCAACGAAGTATCTTTGGGAGAAGCCCTTGTCTAGAAGTGGACATTTTACGGCTGTAATGATGATGATATTGAGTAAAACAGCAGACACGACCGGGGATCGAACCCGTGACCTTGCAATTCAAAGGCACTTGTGGTACCACTCAGCCACAGAACCGTCATTCATCGCGCGACCCTTGCCGCTATCGCCGGTTGCTGCCGCCAAACTTCAAAGATTACCTTAAATAATCCTATATCTAAACCTGGCCTGTCTCCTCCGTGCCTATCGCATATATACCTAGATACCTACGCGCGGTGACCGTTTCGAAGCGGTAAAACAAGGCAAATCCAGTATGATCGACGCGCGCTTGGTCACATGAACAGAAATATATCAAGATAGAACGGGGATGCCAGGATTTTGCGAAGGATACACGCGTGTCAGTTTTTGCATAAGCTGCGCTCCCAATTTGACGTCATTACTAGCGAAATAGTAATGTGACATGTATAGAAATAAATCGCGTCATATCGATGAACAGTTTTTAAAGTTAAAAACCGCAGAATAAAGCATGTGTTCATGTCGGGGGATGAACGTTGTACGAATCTGCAAGATTGAGACACGCGCTCACGCGACACGCTTGGCCGTTCTATCTTAATATATTTCTGTGGTCACATATGTTTACCGACTTCATCGAATTATAATTACAAAAGACTCGAAGATTACTTATGCAACATAAATTTTGACCTAGTTTATAATACCACTGATGTGAATACTTGTTTGTCGTACTTGATACAAACTGTTCAACAAGCTATAATAAGTAACACAACAAAAACATATTTGAATAATAAATATCGAAACATAAAGCCATGGATAACACCAGGGCTCATTCGTTGTATGAGACATAGAGATAAATTACACAAACTAGCAAACAATAATCCGGAAGATCTTGTATTACAGTTATCCTATAAAGATATCGTAATTTTTGCAATAAACTTCTTAGGAAAGTTAAGTGTATTTACGAAAAAAACGAACTATTAAAAGCCGGTGGTAACAATAGGCAAATATGGCAGACTATAAAACAAGTCACATATACTACAAAAAAGCATGAGTCATCTTCGAGTTTGTTACACGTGCATGCGTCACAGCTGACCTCTGCAAACATTGCAAATTCTTACTTTGTAAGTATAGGTAAAAAATTAGCAGAAAAAGTGAAAAGACAGTCACCTACATTGCCTTCAAGCCCAATACCCTGCTGCTCTCTCAATTCATTTGTGTTGCTAGACACGGATGAAGCCGAGGTGGAAGCAATTATTTCAAACTTGAGGGATAGCTGTGCCGCTGGATGGGATGACATATCTAATCATATTCTTAAACATTTAAAACACATCCTAGTCCACCCATTAACACATATTTTTAAGAAATGCCTATCGGAGGGAATTTTTCCTAACTGTTTAAAAAAAGCCGTCGTAGTTCCTATTTATAAATCTGGTGACAAAGAGCAGGTTTCAAACTACAGACCTATTTCATTATTGCCCTCGATATCAAAGATTTTAGAGAAAATTATAAACGACAAGCTTGTGACTTATTTGGAAAAGTACAATTTACTATCGGAAAGGCAGTTTGGTTTTAGGTCTAAGTTATCAACAGCGGATGCCGTTCACAGTCTAACCGACTATTTAGTAAAAGGAATAGTGTCGAAGGCTTTTGCAAGGTCAAGGAATATTCCTATTGTTTGTCTGCCACTATCGAGTGGCAGACAAACAATAGGAATATTCCTTGACCTTGCAAAAGCCTTCGACACTATTTCCATTCCCATTCTATTGCACAAGCTTGAAAACATTGGCATAAGAGGAAATGAGCTTAAACTGTTCGCAAACTATTTAGTTGAACGCACCCAATGCGTCAAAATAGGCAATATTTATAGTTCTGACCTAAAAAATAGTTTTTTTGGAGTTCCCCAGGGAAGTATCTTAGGCCCGACCTTGTTTTTAATTTACATCAATGACCTGTGTAATTTAAATATAGAAGGAGGGAAAATAATTTCGTACGCTGACGATACAGCTCTTCTGTTCTCCGCTAACTCGGTTAAAGAAGTCTTTAAATATGCGCAACAGGGTTTTAATGCCGTAAACTATTGGCTTCAGCAACATCTTCTTACTTTAAACACAGCCAAGACTAATTTCATTCAGTTTTCCATGCGTCATTTGCACTCATCACATTCTCACATAAAAATGCAAAAAAAAACGTATGCACATCACTGTACAAACCCTACAACTAACACGTGTTATTGCCCTGACATTTCTATCACGGACAAATAAAATATTTGGGTATTGTTATAGACAATACTCTTTCTTTCAAGCATCATATTCAAATCTTAAATGGCAGAAGTTAATATTTGTTTTCAAAAAACTACGCTCTATCGCGGACTCAAAAATAATCAAGCAAGTTTATTTTGCTTTATGTCAGTCACTATTAACTTACTGTATTACGTCATGGGGTGGCATTGCTAAAACTTCACTACTAACTATTGAGAGAGCACAGCGAGCCATTCTTAAGGTTTCTACACATCGCCCTTTCCTTTTCCCCACAGACCTTTTATATAAATCCTGTAAGGTACTAACAGTTAGGCAACTGTTTATAGTAAGCACAATCCTTAAACAGCACGCCGCACTGCCTTTCAGCACTCAATTTACTAACAAAAGACGGAAAGATATCGTTTGCTCAAATGAATTATGTCAAACAAAACACGCCTTCTCCTCACGATTTTTTCTATTCCTTGGTCCACACCTCTACAAAAGACTTAATAAAAATCTAGGCTTTTATACGTTTACTTATACCGCAACTAAAAAAATACTACAACAAGCCCTATTAAATATGTCCTATGAAGAAACAGAGGAATTGCTAATAGTTTTAAAATAATATTATAGTTATAATATATTATTGTCTCAATATTGTATTATCTCATTATGTATAATTTAATTCTAAGTGTAATTGTTTATGGAGTTTCTAGTATTATTTAGTCTTATAACGCCTGAAATACAGGATGATTTTCATCCTAGCTCAGGCACCTTCAGTTCATATGTCCCTTAATGTATTTATAATGTATTGTAAAATGTGTTCCTATTATTTGAATAAAGAATTTATTTATTTATTATTTATTTATAAATCATTTGTTCACAGCTATAAGAATGAAATTGGCTTGCAATGGATTCTGTATATCTAAACGAAAAGGTGCTGCGTTCAGACGCAAAATTACACCGTATCGCTAACTATATTCAGTTGATATATCTTTGAATAGTATGACTTCTGTAAGTAAGTATTAGTATTTATTCTGAGTCAAAACGTAGATATAATTTTTTACAAGAAGCTTAGATTCTGGTTTACTCTATCTATACCAAAAGCATTTCTGGCGAATTGTGACTGCGACTCGACATTTTTGTGACCCAGTTGGAATTTATAACAGTGAGATTAAAAATGTGAAAGAGGTGACCCGAAGTATTAATGCACAAGATATACTTAGGTATATAGGGCGACCATTCACAACTAGTAAATCTATATTGCTAAGGGTTAAAATGAATATAAATGATTATAGTTATGAATAAAGATTTTATATTATCTGAAATATAGTAAAACTTTTAGAACCATATATAAATTACTTAAGCTAACAGTTCCACTTTCATTATAATTATATGGTTCCACTAAATATATCTTAATAATTAATTTCGTCGGTAAGTTAAATTTGAAGAATGTCATTAAGAAAAATACCGGCCAAGTGCGAGTCGGACTCACGCACGAAGGGTTCCGTACCGTTATCCATGAAAACGGCAAAAAAACATGTCTTTTGTATGGGAACCCCTTTAATATTAATGTTATTTTTATCTAATAATTATTTTTTAAAGTGAATATATAACTAAATAATCTGTGAATATTTCAGTGTCTATCTGTTGCTGTTATCAATAACGAGCAAAAACAAGCAAAAAGGTCACGTTTGTTGTATGGGAGCCCCCTTAAGTATTTATTTAATTCTATTTTTTTGTATTTATTGTTAAAGCGGCAACAGAAATACATCATCTGTGAAAATTTCAACTGTCTAACTATGACGGTTCATGAGATACAGTCTGGTGACAGACGGACGGACAGACAGACAGACAAACAGACAGACAGACAGCCAGACAGACGGACAGCGGAGCGAAATTAATAGGGTCCCGTTTTTACCCTTTGGGTACGGAACCCTAAAAATGGATTTTGGAATTGTGATAAAGAATATAGGTAGGTATACAAAATGAGTGTATGTAAAAATAATATTTTGTGATTCTGACACGCTACAATCTGATATTTTGAATTTGCTTATTTACCTGTGACATAAAGTACATAGGTACAACACAACAGTACACCTAAAATGCTTAAAAGTGCTAGGAATAAGAAATCAAAGTCAGGCCATTAATATGAGAGATTTCCATTCTACTATTACTCACAGTGACCTAAATAACCTACCACAGATTTGATAACCCTTACCAAAGCCAATCAAGTTAAAACCTTTAAGTATTCTGAGCCAAAACAAACAGATTAGGTAAATCCCACTAATATAAAAAGCGATTTTGCATTGTCTGATTGGGTGGGCCTAACGAGATTTGGGTCCAAGCAACCTTTTAGATCCCACGGGTCTATAAATAAAAGGTGAAAGAGATTTTTTTCACCCTCCTACTCACGTTACAAATTAAGTTTTAAAAAGCTAAGGATGCCCTTTAGGGACTGCGAAACTGGATTTGAAATGAGATAGGTTTAGCTGGATACATTTATTGCTTTATACAATGATAATGGTCAGTTTTATTCACATTTGCTATTTAGAAAAAGGAGAAAACTATTCCGTATAAATATTACTCTCCCATGCTGGTCTGGGAGAAAAGGAAAAACGTAGAATGTGCCAGCTGCTTCTCTTCCCGCGCAGATCGTAAAAGCCGATCGAAGGATTGGGTTAACAGGCGATGCGGCAAGCAAACCATGACAATTTTGATTCCTTTTTCCTTCTACACGCCCTTCCAACATTCTAAGTGTGGCTATAAGCTCTCATAGACCTAGGCTCTGCTACCCCGCAAGGAAAAAAGACGTGATACTATGTATGTATGTAAGAAAACTATTCGAGAACAAAAACATTGTCAAAGTTCTATTGCTATGCAGCTCTCTGAAGAAAAATGCCATGTTATGATTCAAGTGTTACTAAGTTCATTATGACACAACGAGTAATTTCACCGAGCAAGCGAAGTGAGAAATACGAGCTCTTAAGTTTAAAGTAATAATACGACGTTGAATTTTCAGTCCTTTCCATATAGCCATATATTCTTTCCATATATACAAAAAAATACAAAATTCACAGATAATAAAGAATAATAGTGTCTTTTCAAGATAGAGTTTGGTTACCTTGTAAAAAAGGTCGCATTTGCATGAGAGAGGCTTTATGATGTAAGTATACGATTTTTCCCTATAATGCGTACTTATACAGCGTGTAACTTAACCAACGACATTCCCGTGAAGGGGTAACTCAGCCCGACAATATGAACAACTTTTCCTATGGGACCAATGCTGGGATCTTCAATTTTTTTTTCAACTTTCCCATAATAATTCCCCGGGCGGCTTAACGCTTTTGTATGGAAATATCGAAAAAAAATGTGAGGTCCCAGCACTGGTCTCATAGGAAAAGATGTTTACATCAATGGGCTAAGTCATCCCTATAAGGGAATGTCGAGGGTCAATTTACGAGTTTATTAATTCATGTGTACATACTTATATTATCAGGAATTCAGGATCCCCATACAAGAAACATGGTTGTTGTAGTTTATTATTGTACGCTGGTATCCGTACCGGGTTCCGACCCTTAGTGCGCGTGTGTGTGTGTGTAAATCCGACTCGCACTTGGCCCGTTTTATTTTCTATATCGGGTAATCTATTATACATTCAATTTAGCAGAAACCGAAATAAATCCACTAAATCCGGGTTCAACGCCAACAGTTCGTAATATATTTCTAGTGGAAATAGAACAATACTGATATTCCATTTTATAAAGTCCTAAAATATTACATGAGCTCTGAACTGCTGGAGATTTAGTCTTCGCTCGTTCGTTTCATATCAAGTTGTTTATCTAATGCGGTTTTGATACCCTCAATCATAAAATCAGATATCCAATAAGGCACCCAGCCTTAGTCTTCTTAGTCAGGCCAAAATAATACCAATTAAATACCAAGTCGGCAAAATTGATAGTTTATACATTTTCCATTATTACTTTAGTTCGCTACCTACGGCCAGCAAGAGTGCCACGCGACTCATATATCATTCAGTTCTCATCAATTTATTTTATAGTTAAAATTCAATATATTTTGGGTGTTATCAGTTTATCAGTGACTTTCATTTAACCAGAACTCTTTACTTCGGTCGTAACCCGTACATGATTACGGAATAAGTGACAATATTAATGTATTCTTAAGCTTAAAGTATTAATCTATCGGCTGTCATGTGTGAATCAGTACTAACATTTAGGTTAATATAAAAATGTTTCATCAAATCTTGTATCACGCTCGCAGCATCCCATCCACTAACCCCATCTTTCTCCCCCGGGAATATTTACGAGCAAGCAACGTACACCTTAATGCTAAGTCGGCAAAATTGATAGTTTATACATTTTCCATTATTACTTTAGTTCGCTACCTACGGCCAGCAAGAGTGCCACGCGACTCATATATCATTCAGTTCTCATCAATTTATTTTATAGTTAAAATTCAATATATTTTGGGTGTTATCAGTTTATCAGTGACTTTCATTTAACCAGAACTCTTTACTTCGGTCGTAACCCGTACAAAGTCTGTTAGTCAGATAATCAAACAAAAGATTTTGTACTCGTATTTTTTCTTTTGTCACTTAAATAATAAATGATAAAGCTAAAAATACTTTACAAAAGTTATAATTTTACAACACTGCTATTTTTAATGTGGGTTAAAATAATTTAAGTAGGTATATGTGTAGATTATAAGGGTTTTTTTAGCATTCACAATGCTAATCTTTATTTTATTATACGAAGAAATAAATAAATATGTACGAACCAATCGCACAGATTGAGAAAGCTCCAAAGTAAGTTCCAGCCTTGTGTTATTGAATACTAGCTAAACGTTACTTTGTTTTATAATAAATACATATATATTGATATCAAGAAATAACACTTTTTTCCCACGCGGGCGGTGTTTGAAACATACCCGTGATTGACTGTGTATCTTATTCGACAATTACGGACTGACTCCTCTGATGGTAAGCCGAGGTGGGCTAGAGAGAATGAATAGTGAAGACTGCATTATCATAGGCAGCGAGCAAGAGTCGGGGCCGAACCTTACTATCATAGACATCCCATTTTAATGACTTGAATGGCCTTAAACAGCCTCATCCTGAATAGAGCCTATGGCTTCAAGTAATTACCCTCTCCTACCTGTTTGTTCCGACATAGAGATAAACGAGGCTTCCGGTGACTGGGACCGCAACGAGGATCTAAGACTCAGGTCGATCTGAAAAAGATTATTACGCACCTTTCTTCTTTAACATTTTCTTTATTTACCTAGTATTTAAATGAATTTTTCGATTTTTTTAAAGAATAAAATTTTAGAACAGAATGTAGAAATAAATAACACTTAATTTGTAAGAGTAAAACGCCGTTAAAAATACTTGAAGTCATTTTTCACGAACTTTGGCCAGGAATGGTACGTGCTCTTATAATTTTAAAGTTAGACCTTTATTACTAACTAGCCACCAAACTGCTTCTCTACTGTGAAAATAGTCTGTTTGTCGATCTTTTTATTATTATTTTTGTATACTTGAGTATTCAAATTTTGATTTGACCGGGGCAAATCGAAATGGAAAACGATCTTTTTCAAATTGACATAGGTCTTGGATTAATATATTATATATGCATTTACTAATATATGGTATCGTTAAGAGTGTATCCTTACTTTCACGCCAGAACTACTGAACTGATCATCATGAAATTTTGCATACAAGTACTTTGGAGTATGGGGAAGGACACAGGCTACCTTTTATCCCGGGAAAAAGTACTGTTCCCGAGGGATCGACATTAACGCGGGCGGAGCCGCGGGCGAAAGCTAGTCATCTATAAAAATAATTGTCGTTGGATTCCTATTAATATTTCTTATTCTACCCACCTAATGGTTAAAACAAAGAGAAAATTCACACACGTGAAGTCAGTGAGCGAGCCTTGGTTTAAAAATTAGTGCTTAATTTCAAGTGCCTTAATTAAGTTGGAAACACTTTTAACGCAAATATACGAGCAAGTTGTGTGTGTTTTAAAAGCCTTTGCTCCATAATCAGCTTTTACTTTGCAAATCTAGGTAGTTTACGTCGGCATTTTTCACTACGAGTACATTGCGGTGCTATCATATAGGTACATACGTATATTTTGAAGATAATGAAATGGAAAATACATTTTCGTTGTACACTAGTTTAATTTAGAAATGTTTTTATAACAATAAAAAAAATGTGTTTACAGTACAGCCATAATCATTAAAATTAAAAATATGTGATAAAAAAGAACTTGGCCCACACAGGATTCGAACCCACGTCCCTTAGGTTTACGCCCTAAGTGTGATACCATTATACCACCGTGACTGCGAATGCCATAGTCATGATAACTAGCTGTAGTTAGCAGGTGGTGGTTTGCCGGTCGCTAGATGCGCTCCTCACCTCAAACAAGCTGACAATTATTGCCGGCTGCAATAATTGTTAGCTGTCAAAGGGGCATAGGTGCGGTTGACCCGTGCCACTACGAGTATGCCTTCCACCTCTGGAGCAACAGCTTTCACTGCACCTCTCTGGAGTAGAGGTGGGCTAAAATGTTACTATTATTAAACTGCCTAACTGCTAAATACGTATGCGAATTTGCCTAATATTTAAAATCGCATTTATTAGTCAGCACTCAACATTCTATTATTTATTCTTGAAATGAGTTAATAAATTGCGAAAAATTACATTAGCATTTCACTTTTAACGTTATATTTTATGAGATTTTTTTGTATTAAACTATTTTGACCCTCTGCTGGACGTGCGTAGGCCTAATGATTATTTATTGGTTGAAAATATTCGTGTTAAAATTATGACATGCTATTTAAATATCTTGCTTTGTATTAATTTTGGTCAAGTTTTGCAATCCGAATTAGGTGATGACAATGCATTTTACTAGTGTGAGTGACGCGGTTCACCATTCAGTATTGGCCCCCGTTGACGGAACTCCTTAACGGCAAAGAGTATGACGATGAAATTTGGCATACTTGTGTTAGTTCGTTGGTACTTAATGCCATATTATGGCCCCCGCTGAGTGTAATAAATGCGACTGATTTTGTGAATAATTTTAGTTTATTTAGATTAAGTAATAGTTTTAAAAGTTGAAATTAGATAGGTAATAAATTAGATTAATAATTAATAGATGTACTTTTTAAAGAACGATAATCACTTGCCCCCACTTGGTGTCCATTGGGTGATGATGTAAGTCCATTTTTCAGGATGTATTCGACCAGTCCAATGCCACTTTAGTTTGGCTGCCTTCTTTCCAACATCCGAATTTTTTGTGATGGAGCGCAGGGTAGTATTTCTCACGTGATCAATTCGCTAGACACCTAAGATGCTACGCTCCATAGCTCTTTGACAGACTTAGAATTTGGACATTTGAGCATTAGTGAGCGGCTATGTTTGAGCAGTGGTTAGGATGGGCAAGATACATATGTCGATGAGTTTCTTTTTGAGGCATGTTGGTAAAGAAACATATAAATCTCTTTATAAAATAAGTATAGATAAACTATAACTATCAAACAAACATTTTAGTTTTCGGTCGGCCATTAGGTTTTTTGCTATAAAAATAATGATTAAATTTACTCACCAGCAAATATAAATCCAGAATGATTTTGTGCTGCTGACATTTGAATAATTGATGCGAAAAGTGACACATTGAAATAGCCTTTGAAAATCACAAGCAACTTTTTTCAAACTAATTTTATTAAAACCCTGCATCAGACATTTAAATTGTTAAAGTAAAAAATATTCTGAAAAACAACTTAGTACAACAAAGTTTGAGACTAAAGTTCGAAATTTAAATAATGTCTTATGAAAACAAACATTAAGTTTATTGTCCAAAGATTTTCATCATAATTGAGTGTTTTATTCCAGCTTTTGATACTTCTATGTGTATTTGTTTGTGTTTAGCTAGTCTAGCCGTGTGGTTTCCGGCAGAGTAGATTAGGACCACTCCTAGTCTTCCATGGAGGTCGTAAGAGGCGACTTAGGAAATTGCTAAACAAAGCTCATAAAGATCAATGGGACCTCTCCAACCCGTCTGGCCAGCGAGGAGAGTGTAGGCCAAATCCTCTGTCTGCCCTGGCCAAGTATGGCTCCGGTAGTACAGAGAGGGTCATGCTCCTGCAGTGGAGACTAAAAAGACCTGATGGTGATGATGATGACGTGTGATTACGTAACCAACATTAGTGTCAGATTTTTGAAGTTTCCATAAGGTATAAACTTACGATATAGCTGGTACTAATAAAGACACTTTTTCAGATTTCATAGAACATTAATATCCCCTTTAAAATGAGCTCTAGGTTCGTGTAGCGTATATATTCTTTGCTCTAGGGCGATTTGATAGAAATGAAATCAATTTTTTATTTGTTTTGAACATCATATTATTATTATCCTTACTATCTTACTTCCTATCTTATTAATATTATAAATTCGAATATGACTTTGTTAGTTACGCTTTCACGCCGTAACTACTGAACCGATCATCATTTTTTAAGGCATTACATTTCATCCTGTAAATAAGTACTGTTATGTCTGAGGAAACGACGTTGACGCCAGTGAAGCTGCTGGCGAAAGCTAATATTTTAATGTTTGGAAAATCGATAAATTACTAGCGTTACGGAACGACCACTGCTCAGAAGAATACGCCGAGCATTTAGTCAGTGGATTAAATAAACTCACGTTCACATACATTCTTACATACTCGTACATGAACTTTGAACACGTAACTCTCCTGTTTTGGGTATTTGTGTATTTTTTAATGTTATTAGAGTGGTCAGGGGTGTCATTGTCAACGCCTGTCCGGTGGTTGCAGATATAGCAACGGGTATGCGTGTCAAGTAAGTACCTACACGTCCTCTCGCTTAAAAAACGGTTTCGGTGGGCAGTAACGTCGGAACCAAGATAAGCCACAAACATCTGTCGGCCAAGCGTGGGGTAGGCTTCTTGTCAGCAGTGGACTTTTTGCAGCTGAGATGACTAAATTTCCTCACACAGCCCGATTTGGACGAAAACTCTGGTGTCCAGCTGGCCTATTCGCTAACTCAGTGATCAACGTTTTGATAGGCACTTCAAAATACGTTGCGGGTTTCGTATGATTGACTATTTTCATTTAAGATATATAAAACATAATGCATTTTGAAATGACTATCAAAACGTTGTACACTGAGTTAGCAAATAGGCCGGCCGAACAAACGGGTAAATTGGGCATCAGTCAGTTTGTAACAGGAAGCGCTCTCTAAGTGCTGAATTTGTCAAAGAGAATGTCCTGAAGGCATTGTCATTTGCACTAAAATTTCCTGTTAAATTAACTTAGTATAGTCTGGGTCCTGTTGCACTCAAATAGAGTCACTGCAACGAAAGTGTATTTAATCAAGTTATAAAATATGAGTAAGTCGATGTGCAATTATTCAGCGCCGTATTTTGAATTTGGAAACGGGGCAAGACTTAATGCCGGCCCTAGCGCAACGTCCACATCATAGATTTAAAAAAAAATTGCGTCTCTCGTCCACATGATATGACGCAAATCGAAAAACATACTGCCCTGTGTCCACACTCGCTGATTTCTGCCGCGCCTGTTATGGGTCTCTGGTTCTCGCTGTTGCCGCCTCAAAATCATCCGCCGCTCCTATTGTAGATAGTTTGAAGCCCCCGCGCCTCCAAGCCTGGCCACATTACATTGTAATTTTCACGTAATAAAATTTTCACGTATAGAAAATGCCACCCCAAGCCTGGGCCCGGGCTACCCCTCTTAGATTTCAGGCTGAAGTAAAAAGGGTTTTCTCAAATGTAGAGGAGTGTCGGTGATAAGGTGCGCTGCTCTACCTGTCCTCTGCGGCCAACAACTGGTGGGCCTTTGTCACCTTTTTGGTTCACAGAGGCCAAACTGAGGGCTGGTTGAGCGAAGGAAACGGGATTCCGTCTCGCTCGACAGACAGCCCTCCGACTTGAGACGTCGCTGGTGTCAAGACATCTACTCATTAGAACCAGATTAGCTGGCCGAGGTCCGCTCCTATCCCTCTCATTTGAGAGAGTACCAGAGCTGGGTGGGGCTGCGAATTAGCAGCTGCCGCGCTGGTGCTGTGGCGCATTAGGAAGGACACATATTTATAGATTGGATAATGACACCGTGTGGTTTTAGTGGGTTCGAGTCCCACATACCTGTCCCGCTTCCCGTGGCCGGATAGACGTGACATGAGTCTTTCCACACGTTAAAAGAAGGTTTGGTTATCTTTTTGGTAATTTAATGGTCATCATACATAACGGTTTTACCAGCATTAGTCCCAAAGGAAAGAAGTTGTTTATTGACGGGCTGGGTCACCCTTCCAAGGCTTCGTCTGAAGATAGGCTGTTCGTGAATCTTTATTCGAACCATGCACTTATTCTTATTACATTTACATTAACTTAACCACTTAATCACACTACACTCAAGGCTGAATACTAGATTTTGATTTATGTCCAACACATTAAACAAAAGGGCAGACAGGGCATTGCTAGGTTGCATGATAACTAGATATTATCTGGTCAATGCAGTCCAGTATACAAGCAGTTAGGGTTCATTATAGTGACAGTGACAAAGTGTATGACTCGTTTAGGCTGAGTTTTGGGGGACTACGCAGCCACTCCATTTTGCGCATAGTACATACAGTACGGACTAAATTAATAATAAATCTGTAAGGGTTGATCATGGAGTAAAATTACCTACTTTCTTTTCAGAGATATAGTGTTTATAAGCTCTATACATGATACTGCCACTAAATTGATGATATTTAGATTTTTTTTCTATATGTATTTTTGTATGTATGTTACTTTATAACTCCATAATGAATTAACCGAATGTTCTGAAATTTGGTAAATAAATGTTTAGACGAACAGGACATAGGATACTTATGTTTTTTTTTGTTATGATAAGACTTGGCCCCCATACAAACGTAACATAAATGTACGTGAACGGAGTCGTGGGCACAGCTAGTACTGATATAATAAGCAAGTCTTCTTTAACTTACATAGTATATAATAAAGTCGCTTCGGCTGTCTTAAAGTTATGCAGTCGGTAACGGATTTTATTGCAGTCATCAGAAATAGATAGAGTGATTAAGATTTGTATATATAACTAGCAGTGCCCGCGACTTCGTTCACGTACATTTTATGTTATGTTTGTATGAGGGCCACGTCTTATCACAAATGGAGAAAAAAATATATAGCCTGTCCTGTGTCCTGTACGCCTAAATGTATATCTACTAAGTTTCATAAAAATCTGTTAGTCCATTAAGAGTTATGGAGGAACATACATACATAAATACACATACATACATAAATACACATACATACAAAAAAAAATCTAAAACCATCAATTTTGTTTCAGTATCATGTAATAATAATAATAATAGTATTTCGGCTGCGGTGACTGGCAATGTCTTAAAAATCATGTTCAGTATCATATATAGAGCTTTTAAACACGATATCTTTGAAAACAAAGTAACTTAATCCATTACCGACCCTTACAGATTAATATTATTATTAATAATACAATACAATGTAGACATTGTACCCATGCGAAGCCTGGGTGGGTCGTTAGTAATATACAGCGTGATTTTGAACCTCCTAGCTATATTGAAATCTGGGAATCAAAATCCCTAATGGACTTGCAAGCCAAAAAAGTAAAAAACTGTAAAAAATATCTGACCTTCCATTGGAATTCGTCCAGCTGATCAGCGACTTTATATTCAAAAATTCAATTCAAAAATGCTTTATTTTCTCTCCAATCTTCATCAATACCAAGACATACAAATTGTGGTATAATATCTATAAGATTGTGAGAGACTGGTGCCTGAACTAAGCAGAGCCTGTATCTCAGTACACCAGCCTTTCCCCTCACGAATATGAAGCATGACAATAATACTACGGTTACAATATAGGGCATATGAAAAACAAAAATAAGACAAAAGCTAGTAGGTACCTAATTACTTATTACTTATCTAAGTGAGCTTAGTACTCAACACTTAATAACTAGTTGCGTTCCGAATCAGAATGTATGGAAAACCATTTTTTTTTGCAATCAATTAACTAAATGCAATCAGCTTTTTTCTTGTGATTCTGTATTCCATTAGGGCTTCTGATTTCGAGATTCTAATATAGCTAGGAGGTTCAAAATCACGTTGTATAAAACAGTCGGGTATGTTCGAACACTTATAACTTAAGCTTTGATTTGCTGGTTTTGTTGTCACCTCGAATAGCACAATAACTATTAAAAAATATTTAAAAAACTACCAAAAATTATAACCACAAATAAATTATCTTGTGGGCTTGCTCAATCTCAATCTGTGTGATATTTCCTTATATAATTATTTTTAGATTCGTAGCCGTTCGAATGATCCAGGAATCGACTTCGTATGGTTATCGGGAATCCTCAGAACATAATTGCAATATATAATAAAAATTTTTTTTTTTTTTTTTCTTTAGCCGTTTGTGTCCCACTGCTGGGCAAAGGCCTCCCCTCGTTGTTTCCACAAATTCCTTTCCCTCGATAAACTCTTCCAATCCTTCTCAAACTTGTCAATGTCATCTATCCATCTCTTCCTCGGTCTTCCTCGTCTTCTACGTCCACCTGGTGTCCATTGGGTGGTGATGTAAGCCCATTTTTCAGGATGCATTCGACAAATGTGACCCGCCCAATCCCACTTTAGTTTGGCTGCCCTCTTTCCAACATCCGAAATTTTTGAGATGAATAATAAAATTATGTGCACTTATTAAGTAATTGGTATCCACCACATAATAATTTGAATCTCTGTTTGTTTTGTTTCCCATTTAATGTTAATAATACGTGGCCATAAAGTATGTACTTAATTATATCGATTCCAACATAAAGCTGTTGATATTTACTTATCGTTAACCGATATTAATAGTTCGACTAGCCACATTCGCCTTGAGAGTTTCACTAACCATTTTATCGATGGAATAAAGCTAAACTATCCTCTAGACGCGAATTGGGTAAAACTGGAATTAAATGTTATTTAATTTGGATACTTTGTCTGTGGGGACAGCTGTTGGCAAACTTGTTTTAGATTTAGAAATTCAATTTTGTCCTTTAAAGCAATTTGGAGAACAGTCATGCTGTATAGCATTAGCATGTAATTGAGATAAAAATTAAGTAGGGTTGATTTTTTAAAAGTTTTCTTAAAGTTGCCAAAATTCTTGTATAAGTATTGTGCTTTAGGAAACTTAAGGTTTGTGATTCTATTATAACAATATATTTGGTTTTTTTTACTATTAAAAGAATACATTAGTTAACCGTATTTTTATTATTTTTGGCATATAGAAACTATCGTATTGAACATGTTTATATATTTAATTTAAATACGTAGTTCTTTCCAATTCATAATTTTTTTTTCATGTATTTTCCTCAGATAATGCCCAACGAAGCCAAAAACAAAACAGCTCCGTCTCTGCAAAACTTTGTGTATTATGAACGTTTGGTTGAATCACCAGTCATCATCATTTCGTGTAGGTGTCACGGTCAATCGACTATGCACACCCTGGTGTCAGAGTTCTTCGGAAGCGCCTCTCGACCTCTGACGTGGTTCCTTTAACGACTACCAGATGGCAGCCG
Source organism: Elegia similella (assembly GCA_947532085.1). Lineage (NCBI taxonomy): Eukaryota > Metazoa > Arthropoda > Insecta > Lepidoptera > Pyralidae > Elegia > Elegia similella. The sequence goes on from OX383936.1 coordinate 21,801,560, forward strand.
GGATTACCGGCTTAACGTCCCTTCCGAAGCACGGAATCATCTTTATTATCAGACAACCAAGTGATTCAAGCCTGCAATGTCCTAACCAAACTGAAAGCAACGAAACAAAATATGCTTTCCGTGGGAATCGAACCCACGACCCCCGGGTCCACAGGCAAACGCCTTAACCACTGGAGCACGGAGGCAGAATCACCAGTGTATATTTTTAATGTAGCCAAAGTTGCTTTAAAGTAAAAATGACTCTCGAGGGACGCCGAGGCACGGATGCAAAGTCTACATTGAATAGAGTTCTAGAATCGTCTATTTGAGCACATACGTCACACATACGTATACGTGGAGTACTCGTAAACACTTGGGCCTGAATATTTGAAGAGTGGAACAGAGCTCCGTCAGTTCAATCCTGAATTCGGCATATAAATTCAATTCCTTCCACTCAAGAACCAATGGCCAAATATCGTTCTGTGCGTCGATCGCCTAGTCAAGGACCAATGGGCCGATATTGGGCCACTCTCCCCAGACCACATTCACACCAGAACACCTTAATATCTTCCAAGATAAAACCAAAGACAATATAAAACCAAATATATATGTGCTTTACGAAACTCACGTAAGCTTAAGGCGTTAGCCAAAAACCGGTTTTTATACATAATGTCTTACGTGTTATTTCGTCAGGATTGCCGACTATTGTTTTGGTCCCGAACTGATACTTCAGGTAACCTCCCCCGCGGCACCCGCATTACCCTTGAAAATGGGTCCGTGACGAGTCCAAAACTATAGTCGGTATTTCCAAAGAAATAGCTCGTGATAGACCTGTTTTCATAAATAATAAAATCATATTTTATGTATATGTGTATGTGAGTATTTACACAATACTTTTACCCAGCCTCCAAGGCTGCGGGTGAGTACCGCCCCACTCAGCCATTGAGCCATTGGGATACTACCTCAAGATTCAAGTAAATTGCAAGTGTTTAGGTCATTTGACATTTTGATATTTAACTGATTGCCTGATTGCAGGGAACAAATATAGATCGACGATTTCTGTAAATATTTAATACTAACTTTCGCCCGCAACTTCGCTCGCGTCAACGTCGTTTCCTCGGGATCAGTACTTTTTCCCGGGATAAAATGTACCCTATGTCCTTCTCTGTACCCCAGATAACGTGTATGCAAAATTTCATGATGATCGGTTCAGTTGTTACAACGGGAAAGCGTAACAAATAAACAAACAAACTCACTTTCGCATTTATAATGTTAGTTAGGAAGGATTATATTATAAGGATGAGGATAATCATGTTTGCACTAAGTACAGTAGGTAAAGGTGAAACGCGAAAAAAATATCAAAGGAAAAGTTGTTTAGTAGTGTTTAAAAGTCTGAAATTGAAATTAATTTTTCTGAAGTCTCTATTGTGGGGGCCCCCTCTCTTGTGGAGGCTCTGGGGTTGTAGCCTCGGTTGCCTTCCCCTTAATAAGAATAAGAATAAGAAATAAGAAATATTTATTTAGAACAGAAAATACAGTATAGTATCAAACAACAGTGGCACTGTCTGCCACACTAGGATTCCCTGTGTCGTGGCGACCAGTGTCTTCCCAAATGTGCAAAAATAATATGTTTTACAGTTTGTGTATAGATATATTATGTATATTTTTTTTTTATTAATAAAAATAATAATATGTAAACAAGTGTTTTAATAGGATATATATGTATGTATATATATAATTACATGTACGAGTATAGTTTATATTATATATATTTAATTATAATTATAATAGGTAGTATATAAGGGTAGGTGAATAATATTTAATTGTTCACAAACGGCAAACCGTTAATTAGGCAAGTAATTTTAAAGTTTACTATTTAAATTAACTTGGTATCTGTATTAAGCTTTCCGTCTCATTATAATTCTTACTCCTCAGCCACTTGTTAACAATCAATCTGCATCTGGACCTAGTCATGTTAATAATGTCTGTATTAACTCTATATATTTTTTTATAGAGATAAGGACCCATAAATTGGAAGGACCTACGGGCAAAATCCGTTTTGCTTTTGGGGTAATCCCATTTATATCCCCTGTAGGAAATTCTTGCCGTATTCTTGGCATTCTTGTGAAAGCGCAAAATAGTCGCAGCTATAAATAATTGCCGAACGCTAAGGATCTGACACTCTGAGTACAGCCTATCAGTTGGATATCTTCTGGGCCGATTATGTGCTATTTTCAAAATCGCTCGCTGTGCCCGTTCAGCTTTAAGTAGTTGTGTAATGTAAGTTCCTCCCCACACCACTACACAATAGCTAATTACTGGTTGGTATAAGCTTAGATATATTAATTTAATAAGATCATGATCAGCAACAGTCCTTAATTTTTTTAAAATATGCATTAGTTTCCTAAGGCGTTTTGAAACCGCATCAACGTGTGCCATCCAGGTAAACTGATGATCTATGAGAACACCCAAGTATCTGACAGTAGTTACTTGTTCAAGATACTCGCATGTACACTCCGATTGGCAACAGTGAAGTCGAAGATTGAGAGGTTCACTTGGTGCTGTTCTGCTGCTGATCCTAAACGAAACAAATTTGGTTTTTCTGACATTTGCACTCAGAAGATTATTTTGAAGCCATTCACTTACTTTTTGTAGCCCTTCCTGAGCTAGATCACGAACCTGGTTCCATGAGTTGGCATGGAAGATAATTGCAGTATCATCAGCAAAGGTGAATACTTTTGCTTTCTTCATTGTCATGGAGCAAAGGTCGTTTATATACACTAGAAAGAGTGTAGGGCCCAGTACACTGCCTTGCGGCACTCCAAATTTAATTTCGGCGTAGTCACTATACTGGCCTCCAATGGAAATCCTCTGTTTTCTATCAGAAAGGTACGAGCGAAACCAGTCCAGAGCAATACCCCTAATGCCAAGCTTCTCTAGTTTATTAAGGAGTATTGGCCGAGAAACAGTATCGAAAGCTTTGGCAAAATCCAAGAAGACACCGACGCACTTCTGGCCTCCATTAATTTTTCCAATAGTATAGCTGACCAGATCCGTTACTGCATCCTCCGTGGATTTGCCCGAGCGGAAGCCGTACTGGTTCTCAGCCAATAATCCCTTTGACTCTAGGTATCTCAAGAGTCTCAAGTTAACTATTTTCTCAATAATCTTGGAAATTGTGCTTAACAAGGAGATAGGCCTGTAATTGGCAAGTTGTAATGGTTCACCAGTTTTAAATATTGGGATCACATTTGCTACTTTCAATTCAGAAGGAACGGTACCTGATATTAAGCTCAAGTTACAGATGTGAGCAATGGGACTGGCAATAGCATTCTTGGTTTTTATTAATATATTGTTACTAATGTTGTCAGGTCCTGAAGCTGAACTAGATTTAAGCGACGCGATTAATTTGATTACCTCCGTTTCGTTTGTTGGTGTCATAAATAGTGAGTGAGCAGGTGACGATACAGTTTTAGTATTAAAATCATTAGCCAAGTCATTCTCAGTTTTACCTGATTGTTTGAGCATATTATTAGCAAGATTTTCACCTACAGAACTAAAATAGTCGTTTGCTATATTTAAAGACATAGAAGAGTCATGGCTAATTAGAAGCAATTCTTCACTTTTATTTTTAGTAGTTTTAATGTGACATACTTGGTTGCGCCAAATAGTTCGAGCAAAATCTCACTAGAGGTCGTAACTGTCCCGGAGCCCCGATTCTAAAGTTGACGAGCCTACCGCGCGACCCTCGCCGCAAGAGGGGGCTGTAGCCTACTTAACGCCGTCGCGTGAGGTGATCTCCAGAGGTGACACGAACTGTCCTTCTGCCGCTTGTGACTTCATACGCTGTGAAGTTTGCTTGCCCGCTTAAAATCCGCAAGGCCGACTAAATTGGCCAGGGTGAAAGACCCACCGCTCATGATAAATAAGCTGGTTTCCTGGTTTCCTAAGAGGCTGGTCTGCGAACTGGTAAGTCACTTTGTGGGTCGGGATATCCGGAACAGATGCGATCGTTCGAGGGATTTGCTTGAATTACGAAGGGAACTTTTGGGTCCATATAGTATCCGCACCCGCTAAGAGACGCAGCACGCCGCGGCGTCTCCACATTTGGTCCAATCGAGCCGCATAGGTATTTCGAACCATTTAATTTCATTTGGATTCATAATAAGTTCAAATTTCTCGATAAAAAATTATTGTGAAATATCTTTGTTGCACATCGTCACACGACTTTCGACCATCCTGCTTATGCATTAGGGTTCAATTTGTCATGCTGTCATATTGACTACCGCATTTGAAAATATTCACAAAATTTCTTATTTTCGCATATTCCATAGGTAATCTATACATTACTATGATTTAATGCATTGATTTATATCGCCTAATTAGTTAATTCCCGCAAAAGTGTTAATTTCGTTGAGATAGCATTTATTTTTATAGAATCGGGTAGTTTAACCCATCGTCGCATGATCGAGACACGCCCAGTGCGCCGCGCTTTTGTTCAACTTTAATTTCGAACAACTAGTCGTCTGGGTTTGATATCATTCGTGTATATGGTATCCATTCATGTTATGAATTTTGTTTTGTTTGAATTAGTGTCATTCAAGCGCTAATCTCCGCTTTTCGCTGTAGTAGTTCTGTACTAGTGATCGTGGTTCGCTCGACTACCGACCGTAGTAGGCTAGTTCTTCCAACCCTATAGAGGAATATTTGCGACAAACCATAGCGCGTTTTATATTTGCCATTAGCGCCATCTATCGGTGGATAAAATAAACTTTAGGGTTCGTGTCAAAGTCGAACGCTGCGGCTATTAACATAACATAGGCTGTTTTGCAGTGATTATTAACATGAACTTCAACCTATTTCCGTTGCTTTTTATTCGATCACTTGTACAGTTTTCCGCATATTAAAGTAATAAACAGTCCACTCCGCTCACCGCATTATACATAAGTCTGGTATCTTCTCAATCTCGCATAAAGCTATTTGTTTGTTACACTTATAGCTATTATTTTTCTTTTTTGATTTATTTACCGTTCGTAATCATGGGTGACGAAATTCAACTTAAGTTGTTTACGGCTAAGCGTAATGCGATTTTTGCCCGTATTCAAGCAACTTACGACAGTTCGTCAGTGCTTACCACTGATAAATTACGTAATAGTTTTATCGCTAAGGCTAAACAGATAGACTTAGTGCGAATTGAGTTTGTTGAAATACTGGACAAAATTAATACTATCTCGCTTTCGTTAGACGAAAATTATGAGGTCAGTTATACTTCATTAAATTCATTCGACGATTTAGCTTGTGAAATAAAATACAAGCTTAGCTCGTTGGTTGAACCGCTGACGAAACCGTCATCTCATACCGAAAATATAGGTCACATAACCTTAAATATGAAGGTACCGCGAATCGAACTTCCTAGTTTCAAAGGTGACCTTGAAAGTTTTCCATATTTTTATGAAACTTTCAAACGTGTTATTCATACTAATTCCGACTTATCGGACGGTGAACGAATTCATTATTTACTTTATTGTCTCAAGGGTAAGGCGAAAAATGTAGCTGCCGGTATCACCCCTTCTGCTGAGAATTATCGTATTGTATGGGACGCGCTCATAGCTAAATATTTAGATTCTCGCGCGCTTGCTACTAATTATTTAAACCAATTGTTTACGCTCAAGCTTACCGGCGCACCGACACCCGCTACTGTTGAGAAAGTTTTTGATAAATTTACCGCTATGGTGGCCGGACTTAAACAATAAAAAATCGATGACTTAGCTAATTTTATTTTTACGCACTTGGGTCTTAAGTTAATAGATTCAGACATGGCTAAGCATTATGAGATGTCATTACGATATCAACAAGACTCGCAGAATGTTGATTATGATTGTTTTGTGACGTTTGTTCGCGAACAAGTTAAGATCATGTATCGGACTTTGCCCGCGCGCTCGACCGCAACGCCTTCCTCTTCTTCTTCACCTGCTCCCAAGGTGACTCGCGCGTACATATCAACCAATGAAAAATGTTCACTCTGTAATAAGGTGCATAATCACTTATTCCAATGTGACACCTTTAAAACCCTGACGGCTAAAGCTAGGTATTAATAAAGGACAAAAAAATGTGCCTTAATTGTTTGAGCCATCGACATACAGTTTCTAAATGTCATTCGAAAGGTACATGTAGGGAATGTCAGGCTAAGCACCATTCTCTGTTGCATTTTGAGACGTCATCATCGCCGATGACGGTGACTTCAGCCGCGCGCAGTCCTTCTAATGAAACCGTCGCCGCGCCCGCCGCATCTAACGTTTCCTCGAACCCGCCGCCCGCTCCGCTCGTCACTTCTGATCGTGTAGCCTTATGCACGCACTCTGCAGCTTACGGCACTAATTACACGACAGAAATTCTCGCTACTGCTAAGGTGGTAGTAGTGAACAAAAAGGGGAAAAATGTGCTAATACGTTGTCTGCTTGACCCAGGTTCGCAGAAAAATTATATTACTTCGCGCTGCGTCCGTATGCTCGGCTTGAGTATTCGAGCAGACGACATAAGCATTGTTCGAGGAATAGGTGGAACTTCTCAACCTGTACGAGGTTCCGTCGACTTCACTTTTAGCTCGCGTCTCCGCTCACAACCTAAGTATAGTATCAACGCGCTGGTGCTCGATGAAATAACGGGTCAAATTACTTTATGCCGTATTAACACGAGTGAATTGCACCACATTGACACTGAGTTACTAGCTGATGACGCTTGGGGAGTTCCGGGTAACATAGACATGTTACTTGGTGTCACGCTTTTTGCTAAATTGCTGCGTCCGGGTCATGTTACTGATACGCCAGGTTGTCCTGACGCCTTGGATACCGTGTTAGGTTATATTCTTATGGGTCAGGCTCCTATCTCAGAGTCACCCACGGACACGCTTTCATTTCTTTCAACATCGTGTATCGATTGTTGTGACTTACGCAAATTTTGGGAAATTGAAGAAGTATCGCCGCCTTCCACTTCGAGTGTGGATGATGAATACTGTGAGAAATTTTATCGTTCTACCACAACTCGTACACCGTCCGGTAAATATGTCGCCGCTTTACCGTTCAAGTCTGTCATACCCGTTTTAGGTAATTCTTTTGATATCGCACGCCGTCGATTTTACAGTCTTGAACGAAAATTTAAATCGCACGCAAATGTAAAATTACTTTACGATGAAGTAATTAGAGAATATTTAAATAACGGCTATATATCGTTAGTAAAACATGATCTAAAGGACATGTCACAAGTAGGACAAGCTCGTGAGCGATCCGTTTCCTACTATATTCCTCATCATCCTGTGATTCGTGAGGATAAATCAACCACTAAATTACGTGTGGTTTTAGACGCTAGCGCACGAACGGACAACGGTACGTCGCTTAATGAGGTCCTACACGCAGGTCCCGCCCTTCAGGCGGACCTTCTCAACATTTTGTTGAATTTCAGACTTTTCGCTGTCGCTTTGTCGGCCGATGTAAAGGCTATGTCTCTTCGTATAGGTATTCGTCCTGAGGACCGTTCGTATCAACGAATTTTATATCGATTTAGCGAAAATGAGGAGCTTCAAGTCTTTGGATTCTCGGTTCTTCCGTTTGGACTTAAGTGCTCACCCTTTATAGCTATCCGAACCATCCAACAATTGTGTATGGACGAGGGACAACAGTACCCCCTTGCTAAGGAAATATTACAACGCGATATTTACGTTGACGATATCGTGAGTTCAATCGCTAATACTGAACTTGCCGTTGATTCAGCGCATCAGTTAATTAAAATATTCGGTCTAGGGGACTTTCAACTAACGAAATGGTCGAGTAATAGTGACGAGGTTCTTCAGTCTATTCCAGAATCACTACGGCTCTCAAAGAGCGTAGATTTAAGCAAGGACCCGACGCAAAAGATACTAGGCCTCCGTTGGTACCCAGATGAGGATTATTTTGCATTTCAAGTAACTCCTGATAACCGCCCCTGTACTAAACGGAATATCCTTTCATCGGTCGCACGTCTTTTTGACGTTATGGGCCTCGTGGCACCTATCATTTTATACGCCAAGCTGCAAATTAAAGAGCTTTGGCTACTCAAACTCGATTGGGACGATGTTCCCCCAACTCGAATTATCCGCTTATGGGAGCAATTTCAGAGTGAGTTGCCCCTCATTTCGCAATTAAACTTTCCGCGTCACGTCGGTGTTGTAGACGGCTGTAAGATATCTTTAGTCGGATTCGCTGACGCCAGCGAAAAGGCTTACGGTGGAGTTGTCTACGCCCACGTCGTTAGACCTGACGGCACTGTGGTCGTGTTGCTGGTCTGTGCTAAGTCCAAACTGTCCCCACTACGGGTAGTCAGCTTGGCCCGCCTCGAGTTATGCGCTGCATTGCTCTTGTCGACTCTACTTAAAAGAGTTTACTCGCTTTACGCTCCTCGACATGCCATTGAGGCTGTCATCGCCTTTTCCGACTCAACAGTGGCGTTGAGTTGGATTCATTCAGCACCACACCGCTGGCACACGTTTGTGGCCAACCGCATCGCTAAAATACATGACAATTTGTCAGCAGATCACTTTTTCCATGTCAGAGGATTGGAAAATCCCAGTGACTGCCTTTCTCGCGGCCTCACCTCGGCCCAGTTAGTCCAGCATCCTTTGTGGTTAACTGGCCCGCCGTGGCTGGCATCGCATCGCTCTGAATGGCCTATTAAGCCTTTCACATCCAGTGAGTCACAGGAGCTTCCCGAAATGAAGCCAGTCGCTCTACCTGTGCTCTCACGCGTGAGTTCGAACGGAACTATTCCGCCCGAGAATATATTATACGCAAGAGCTGCTAGATTTTCTTCCTGGCAAAAATATTTAAAAACAATTTGTTTTGTTTATAAATTCGCAAAACGACTCCCTAGAGGACCTATTACCGCGTCTGATTTAGATTTTGTCGAAAATGTCGTATGGAAATTGGTACAAGAGGTTCATTTCGCATCTGAGATCCAACATTTGTTTCGCAAACAACTTTGTTTTAAATAAGTGCAGAGACTAAGTCCATTTCTTCATCATGGACTTATTCTGGTTGGAGGTCGACTCGCAAATTCTGAGTTAGAATTTAACGCTCGTCATCCTATCCTCCTGCCCAGTCAGGATCACATAGTAGAAGCCTTGTTGAATTCTAGACCGTTGTACCCACTCAGTTCTGATCCTTCAGAACAGACCGCATTAACCCCCGCGCATTTTTTGCATACGAAACCTCTCGTGTTTTTGCCCGCTCGCGACGTCGACGAAACACGTTTGCACCTTGTTACGCGATATGAATTAATGGATAAATTAGTACATTCCTTCTGGAATCTGTGGCGTAAAGAATACTTGCACACCTTACAATCCAGACAGAAGTGGAACACTCCTGCCTTTCCTGTAAAGGTCGGCATGGTAGTTGTCTCTATGCAGGATAACGTCATGCCCTTGCAGTGGCCTCTAGGTGTCATTACCGAACTCTTTCCGGATAAAAACGGAATAGCTAGAGTCGCCTCGTTAAAGAGTAAAGGCGGGGTTATACTCAACCGCCCAGTTGTAAAGCTGTGTCCTTTACCGACGCAATAGTTAAATTAATGCTTATCTTAGGTTAGGTCATAGTTCATAAGCTTGCACACGCGTGCATTAGATTAGTTTATTCTACCGCTATTATACCGCTCCGCAGGGTCGTAACTGACTCATAGATTCAGGTAGAGTTTGTGACGATGTGCAACCCACAACTAGTTCACTATTTTATTTTGATTATAATTTTTTTTTCTCTCTTTCGTTTCGCTTCCCTCTTTGTTGGGTTTTGAAAGTAGGTTCTTTCAAGCCGGGGAATGATGGTTGCGCCAAATAGTTCAAGCAAAATCTCACTAGAGGTCGTAACTGTCCCGGAGCCCCGATTCTAAAGTTGACGAGCCTACCGCTCGACCCTCGCCGCAAGAGGGGGCTGTAGCCTACTTAACGCCGTCGCGTGAGGTGATCTCCAGAGGTGACACGAACTGTCCTTCTGCCGCTTGTGACTTCATACGCTGTGAAGTTTGCTTTCCCGCTTAAAATCCGCAAGGCCGACTAAATTGGCCAGGGTGAAAGACCCACCGCTCATGATAAATAACCCATGAACTTTATATACGTGTGGACGGTGAAAAGTTTAGAGTGTGCCGAGTGTAGCTGTCGTAAGCTGATGCTGGTTTCCTGGTTTCCTAAGAGGCTGGTCTGCGAACTGGTAAGTCACTTTGTGGGTCGGGATATCCGGAACAGATGCGATCGTTCGAGGGATTTGCTTGAATTACGAAGGGAACTTTTGGGTCCATATAGTATCCGCACCCGCTAAGAGACGCAGCACGCCGCGGCGTCTCCAATACTGTCTTAACTGATTCCCATAATTTTTTAATATCTTTTTTATTTTCTAAAAGTTTTCCTTTCTCATATTTAGTTTTTTGATTTTGAAGTATATTATTGCAATAGTTCCTATAGGTTTTATAGTGTTTCTGTAGGTTTAAGACATCCGGAAAATTTCTCGCTTCCATGTGAAGGGCGTCTCTACGCCTAATACATTTTAATAATCCTGGTGTTATCCAATTTTTACATATAATGTTACGACTTCTTATTTTGCGTATAGTTTTATGTTTTTCAAGGGCAGTATTCATGATGTTCAAAAAGTAATTAACAGCTTCTTTGGTGTTATTTATCCGGTACAAGTCAGACCAATCAACGTCTTTTAGAGTATTTTGAAGAGCATCGTAATCTATTTTTGTTATTTCCTTAACAAGGTCCTCCTTTTCTGTACGAAGACTACACATTACAATACTATAGTCAGTAATGTCAGCGTGACAGACAACAGTAGTGGATGGAAAAGTTTATTTTATCATACAATGATCGAGGTTACTATTTTCCCTCGTTGGGTAATTATGTCCAGGAATGTAACCGTAGTGTGCTAGTATATTCACATATTCATCTGTTTCTTCGTCATATGTATCTTTGAGTAAATTTATGTTGATATCACCTACAAGGATAGAGTGAGGTTTTGTAAAAGTCTGTAGGATTTTTTCCATGGAATCAAAAAAATTTTTAGTATTTTGAAATGACGGCGAGCGATAAATTGCTATCACTGAGTAGACTTGTTCTATTTGAAGCACTAAACAATTTGCATCCTGAAATGGTGGTTCTGTTATATTTATATCAATGCCTTTTTTAGAATAGACGACTATTCCGTCATTCTGATTTATAAAAGTATTGGAGTGATAGCAGTCATATCCGTCTAAGGTTAACTTATTCGACAATTCGTTAATCCGGCATTCAGTTAGTACTATCAGATCAGGTTTAAATTTCAAACGATGTAAAAATATTATCAACTTATCAAGGTTTTTATTAATACTACGTATTAATAAAAACCTAGCTCCGTGGCGCAGCGGTCAACACGCCAGCCTGCGACACGGAGTGACCGGGTTCGATCCCCGGCCAGGTCAAGATGGAAAATGATCTTTTTCAGATTGGCCTGGGTCTTGGATGTGTATCTATATATGTATTTGTTATAAAATATAGTATCGTTGAGTTAGTATCCCATAACACAAGTCTCGAACTTACCTTGGGGCTAGCTCAATCTGTGTGATTTGTCCGTATATATTTATTATTTATTTATTATTTATTTACTACGTATGTTTTGTGACAATATGGTAAATTTTCGTGGACAGGTGCCTAATAAATGTAGTCTACATAAGTCAGGATTATTTAATTCGACGCTCGTGATTAAGTTAGTATTATCAATATCATTTAAGGTCTGCTATCCATTAATATGCTCATTATAAATGTAACAAATACATAACCTATGTTCATTAATGTTAGAAAAAATTAAGGTAATTGTAACTATTAAAATTATATGATTTGTTTTAATATTGATATTGTAGGAAATTGATTTTAAATAGAAATCGTATACTATGGAGCAAATGTTAGATCGTTGATAGGTGTTAGATAGTGTTTTGTGCTGTAATTTTGTCACCCATGTTAAAGTAGAGAGTTGATATATTTGTAGTATGTTGTAGCGAAGTCCTTCGTAGGTCATAAAAATGTACAAAATAGAGAATGCTGTTATATACATAAGAATAATAATTATTGGTGTAACGGGATATATGCTATAGTAATGTATAAATATGCTTGGGTTTAAAAATATGTGTATATAGTATATATATGGTATGTATATTATAAAGTAAATTATTATAAATGGCCAAGTGTGTATACAATTTATGAATTTTATAGTATTTTTTTGCCGTTTTACAAATAATAACAAAAGTTTATGTTTTTGATGATAGATCACTGAGTTGGCTTTCACTTTTGACCAGGATGTACGGTGATCCCTCTTTCTTCCTAAGGTAAATGTTCCCGTTAGAAGTCCAGCAGAACTGAAAGTTTTCTTGTTTAGCGTATTCCCTGGCGAGAAAGTATAGCCTTCTGCCTTTTGCTGTGAGCGTCTCCGATATAAATATCTGTGAGGTATCTTTCCCGATACCCAGGTGACTCACATTAAGTTTTCTAGTTTTGTTGAACTTTCTCGCCGAGTCCACAAACTTAGTTTTAATCAGTGTGCTTGAGAGCTCGGCAATAATAGTGGACTTTGAGGGATCTTTTTTGTGTGGTACGCGATATGCGTCACGCAACTCAGAAGGGTGCAAGGAGATATCCAAGGTTTTTGCAAGGTTCTGTATGTATTTGAAAAGGTTGTCTTTACTCTCATGCTCAACTTTAGGGACAAATTTTATTTCTATACAGGTCTTTTTGATCGATTTTTCCAAAAGCTCACATTTATCTTCGACTTACTTAATTTGGGATATTATCTCTTTTCTTTGCCCCTCTAGTCCATCAATTGTTGATTGCAAATGCTTCATTTGAGAGCCCATGAACTCAAGAGACTTTTCGATGTCCTGGCTGCTGCAGCTTATCGTCGAGGTTTGAGCTTTGACAACCTGTATATTTTGACTTAATATATCAATTTTTTTTATTTTGTGACTCTTGGAAAGCTTCAAACATATTGCGAAATTCTATTTTAAACGCCGTAAGTTCATCGTACTCTTCGTTTAGCAACCTGCTACGTTTATCTCGGTATGTAATGTTTGTGACGCTGGCTGCCTCAGTATGGGCCTTAGTATGAGCTGTGCTAACCGAGTGGCTGGTAATATTAAGATCCGAGGATGACATAGTCTCATTCAAAGTTGACGAGCGCAGCATTATTTCCAGCACAAAACAACAATCTTGTTCGTAGATTGATTGAATGTGGGTAACTTGGGTGACTATTTAAAGTAAATACTTTTGTAAGCAAATTAATGAATTGTTAAATCTTTGTCTTTGTCGTTAATGGGCCCTGGTTTCGAAGACAAAAAAATAATCCGGTTAAGTATTCATGTGAAAATATCCATACTTTACGATCGATGGCAACATTTATCGCTGCATATAAAGAACCTTTAGCAAAATGTTGTATTTTGAGGACTAGTATAGCTGAACCGATATTCAAATGGGGATCGCGACGTCCTGTGCTCTCACCGATGCATAATTCAACAAACCGAAGGCAATACCTCAATTTAGAATTTATTTTACTGTTCAGAGAAATCCAAGCGGTATTGGAACTGTTCACGCTTTAAGAATTGCAGTGGCAACTCTTATCGATTTTTTTTTCAGATATCAAATGTCAAACGTACGTTCAACATGAACTAAACATATGTGTTCCATGTTAGGTAGGACATTAAGAAAACACTCCCTAAGGCTGTGTCTCCAATAAAAATGTGCTTAGTGGAGCGGTGCGAAGATGCGTTGCGAGGCTGTAGAAATGTGTAAATGTTTCTGCTCATCATCATCATCATGTCAGCAGTATAAACTGTCCACCGCTGGACAAAAGCCTCTCCCACGGATTCTTCATTCCATTGGAGGTTATTGCCATACTCACTACGCATAGTAGGCAGGTCCAGTGGTTAACAGCCTCCGTGGTCCAGTGGTTAAGGCGTTTGCCTGTTGACCTGGGGCTCGTGGGTTCAATTCCCACCGAAAGCATACTTTGTTTAGTTGTTTCCGGTTTGGTTAGGACATTGCAGGCTTGAATCACCTGATTGTCTGATAATAAAGATGATTCCGTGCTTCGGAAGGCACGTTAAGCCGGTGGTCCCGGCTGCCATCTGGTAGTCGTTAAAGGAACCACGTCAGAGGCTAAAAGGCGGTTCCGAAGAACTCTGACACCAGGGTGTGCATGGTCGATTGACCGTGACACCTACTCGAAATGATGATGATGAGTAGGCAGGTTGGCGAGCGTGGTTTTTTCGGATTCTTGTGCTTCTGATGCTGCTGCCCATCAAAGCATTTTAAAGCTGGAGAACCTATCTTTCTCCAGCTTTAAATTTGTTAGATTTTGAAAGGGAATGAAGGTGTTGGGATGCTACTACGGGAAAAGCAAGCAGCAGCTTGGAAGACCGGGCGCGTACCCGATGTCATACCGGCAACCACCGGACAGGCAGTTGAGGATGACATCCTACTATTAGGGTGCATTTGCACCAGACGTATACGATGATGCGTCGCGAGGGATGTGTTTTTTTAAGAACCAATTCAAAGAAACGTTTTTTTTACCACTCCGCGCCACTCTGGTGGAAACGAAGGTGGGTGGCTGCTAGGTTTTAGTACATACAAAACAAACAAAGAATGGGATGGGTGAAATCAGGCAATAAACTGCACTGCAGCATTTTCTTTAAGCGAAATTAGATATCTAGACTAAGTAAAACGTCCATACGACACAACATGTCATTCATTAGAGCGGGATGGACGAACCAATGTGACAGCATAAAAAATCCTCACACACAACTATACAACGAGATTTTGAACTCAACTTTTTACCTTTTTTCTTACAATTCTGTGTTCCATTAGGGATTCTGATTCCCAGATTTCAATATAGCTAGGGGGTTCAAAATCACGCTATATACATATTAGTATGTCCTGCTCAGTTGATTTGACAAACTGAATCGTGTGTATGACGTTTGTCTTTAGTCAAGTGAGGCGAGGAAAATGAAGCGATGCTATTGGTGGATTATTACTGACATACTTACAATAACGTTAGTGGAAACAAACCTTTAGTCTAATCTTCTGGAAAATGAAGCGATGCTATTGGTGGATTATTACTGACATACTTACAATAACGTTAGTGGAAACAAACCTTTAGTCTAATCTTCTGTATGTTAACACTTGACTTGTCAAAACACTTCCCAGTATTTTGAGACAAAGCAAAAACATTTCTGAACCCCTATACGGAGAAGCAGCAAATGTCTACGGTGTAATTGCTCCTGTTCCTATGTTGACATAGGCTTTGCCCTTTGAAATGACTTCTGTGTAGGTAGCAGCTAAAATAGACATTCGAAAAGTAAGCATTTTAATGTATGTGTACGTTGTCTATTAAAGATGAAGTAAAGAAATGTGGTTTTGAATGCTGTCAGTTAAAATCTTGTGTGATAAATGCAATAATTGAGCTAAACCATCCCAGTTCTTCACGTATTCTAACTAACTAATAACAAGCTTTTTTAGAATTACCTGTCCCGATGTTTGTCTATAATTAAATCTTACGAGGTAAAATTTGATTAACTCTCCGGCTATCGATTGAGCTGAAATTTTAAATTGGATGACAATACAATAATGGAATCTTTGCGCTAGTCTGATGATGTAGTCGGAATGTGGTCATAGGAACTTTTAAACTAAACAAGGAATCGTGTTTGAGCTCATTTGATTTATTATTTCTCGTTTATTATACCACTAGCTATTGCCCACGGCTCCACCTGAGTTAATGTCGATCCCTCGAGAACAGTAGAATTTCCCGGAATCAAAGGTACCTTACGTATTTTTCCGAGCCTCAAACTACGTCCGTAATAAATTTCATCCAAAGTGGTTCAATGATTGAAGCGTGAAAAGGTGACAGGAAACAGATAGAGTTAATTTCACATTAATAATATTAGTGTAGATAAAACACAAAAACTCCCGGACATTCCCGAAAAAAATGAGTTTCTCACCTTATAAACATCATTTTTCAAATCAAAAGAGAATATAGATGTAAGAATATAAATGATTTCCTGTTACACGGCGAACAACTTTCTAACACAAATGTGCACCGATGGAGAGAAATGATGTTCTTCGGCACTTCGTTCATATTTATTGGGCTTTTTATTGGCGGGGATTGAAACGAATCGAAAAGGGCTAGATCGCTCTGGGTTGTAAATAACTTTTTAGTGCTGAGTTAGCTGAATGTTACTAGATATACGGTAACTGATAAAGTTTAGTTTACAACTGCTTCCAAATTGATTGTAAATATTAGAGTGAATTTGAATAAGCTTGGGTTTTGAAGTTCCGCTTCAGCTATATTCTCACCCTTATCTTTTATGGAGGTAGATGGCAATTAGATCCACTTAGTTAAGCAAAATGGTGAGTGTTTATCAAGAAATGAGAATCAAGTTAATAACGGTATTTTCTTAGTAAATCATTATATTGTCGCTTATTATAGTCTAAAAACTTTATCTCATTTGCGTGAAAGGTTTAATTTTTATTTAAAGTAGTACAGTTTAACAACTATAATTTCTTAAATCGGTCAAGGCGTCTTCGAGAAATCGAGTAACATACATAAAAAAAATATTCCAACGAATTGAGAACCTCCTCCTTTTTTTAAAGTCGGTTAAAAATAAGTTTTACTGGCTGTTTGTCTGGCTGAGTAGCTCGATTGCTCATTGGGCGTTAGCATAATTAGCGTAAGCATTGTAATTAATTATTTATAGAGTTCACGCTTGTTGTGTACCTATGTGTTTGTTGGCTGATATTGCGTTATTTTTGTTTCTCATTTTTTTTTGTAAGTTGCGCACACCCGTGACGTTAACATGGGTTCCAATGGAAGATCAGCGCTGGCTTTATCGCCAGCAAATGCTGAGTTGGGACCTATTTGGGAACGGACACGGTGCTGGTAAAACTTGCACCTAAGTTTTATTTAATATTATGTACAATCCTTTCTTAAATTTTACTTTGTACTGTGTATATTTCTCAAATAAATAAATAATTCATTCATTCATTCATTCATAAAAATATCTTGAGGTTCTCCGTGCTTCATAAGACACATTGCCTTTGGTAATGAACGGCTGTCATCATTAATAGCTGGCAGTCATAGAAGGAAAAAATTATATATTAAATTTTTAAACATAGATTTATAATAAAAATACGTCTCTTTGCTTTTAAATAAAAGTATTTTTTTTTATTCACAATTCTATTCTGATATATTCTTATTGCGTTGATTTTTTTAAGATAAGAAGTAAATAAAATGTTGTCAGCCATTCAAAAACATAAAAACACGAATCAAAAATCAAAATGAAACGTATTTGAAAACTTAGTAATTGTCATATTCGATTTTACAACTGAGAATTATGTCAACAGATAAATAAGAGTTACTTACGAAAATAGGGAATAATGCTACGGGTAAAACTATCATTTTCAAGAGGGGATAATTTTTTTGTACGTCTTCTTCCGAAACACGGCGTTATCAATTCATCTATAAAAATCGGTACGTTTTTATGGATGAATATTTAAAAACATTGTTTAACCATTTTAATATGACCCCCCTGGATCCGTCCTTGATCTTTTTCAGATTACGAAATGACCCAATTGTTTCCAGCCATTACGTTATTTGTAACGTTTTTATTAATAGTGTGTCGTAATAACGATTATTATTTATCGGATCTAATTAGGTACGTCGACGTCTATTACGAAGATTATAGATTAAGAAGATTTATCTATATTACATTACTTCTATACTGATATGGGAGAAGATAGAGAGACAGCCAGAGCACACATGAAGCCAAAGAAACTGCGCTCGCCAACCCGCCTGCCAAGCGTGGTGAGTATGGCAATATCAACCCATGGAACGAAGTATCCTTGTGAGTGGCCTTCGTCTAGCAGTTGATTATTTACGGCTGTAAAGATGATGAAGTATCTCTGTAAAGTCACATTACAAGTCGAATACAACTCTATAAATAAATTATTCAAGCAAGTTGTTGGAATTATTCTGAACTAACCCCGAAATCCTAATTCCATTGGAATGTTTCCACATACGATTCAAGAACCGCAAATAGGCATTGTTAACTATTGTCTGTTGTCGAATTAAACGTCAATGTCAGTCTGTGGTTTCAATTTAATCGTAAAATTTTGATTAGATAAAACCGTATTACTTGTTTGTAGATTAAATCTCTTAAAATACGGTTTTACGCGTTTATTATGACACGTAATGTTTTGAAAAAACTTCAGTTTTCGTATTGTATTAAGCGATTCAACTTAATGTGTACCTAACAAACGCGGCACAATTTAACGTAATTAATTTACCAACTGCTTAGACATTTCAAAACTGTCAAATATCCCCTTAACAATTAGTCCAGGTCCGCAGAAAAGAAAACAAAGCTATAATATAGGGGCCGCAGAAAAGAAAACAGAGCCAAACTATAATAAATGTCCGGCCTCATTTGCGAAACGCCGGGCAATTCGTATTATCGACGATCCCACAAGTATGTGGGATCGTACACATACTTGTGGGATCGTCGATAATCAAGTATCTAAATCGGCCGGTAGTAACCGGACGATTTAGATACCCTCTGTCCACGGAGAGACGTTGGATCTCTGTGTGTATTTTACCGTCTATACTATGGAGAGTGTTCCAAAGAACTTGCCACCGTCACCTTTCTGCCACCGCACCGCTTGCCGCAGGAATAAATTCCATCCCCATATCCTTGACACTTGGGTCTCCAAAAATGTCAGAGCGTCACGTGATTTTTTCCTCGTACAGCAGGATTGTGAACGGACCTCCCGTTATATATAATTTCTTATGATATGGTGGATACATAGTTTTGAATAAGCCTATGGCGCCATCTATGTACCATTGTGGAAATTAATCGTACGCGTAAGGAGTTAGTTTACTTCGTAAAGAATAAACGTGGTTATAAATATGTTTTATGAAAAATTTAACAATCAGAGATTGCAAATATTTTATATTTATTCTACAATAAAAGCGGAAAAAGTACGTCTAAAAGTCTAAAAGGGGTTAATATACTCAACAATACGAACAACTTTTACTAAAGATGAACCCCGAAAATCATCAAAAGAAAGTTGGTTCATACAATATTGGTAGCCAATTTATTTTGAATCCCAGATTATACTGAAGAAAGATTATGTAGAACTTATTTTATAGACCCTAGGTGCTGTCTATTTTATACCTGATAACGTCTCAAAATACCTATAAATACATAGTTACATTTTTAAAATATACACACCAAACTAATTGTTTGAATGTAGTGATAGGTATACTGAGATACATACATTCCTTTATCATATAATTGGTAACAATCAGCCGAGTCAGCATCATTATCATTATCATTACATAGTATAAAACAAAGTCGCTTCCCTCGTCTGTCCGTCCCTATGTATGCTTAGATCTTTAAAACTACGTAACGAATTATGATGCTGTTTTTTTTTAAATAGATAGAGTGATTCAAGAGGAAGGTTTATATGTACATTGCACCCGTGCGAAGCCGAGATCCGGGTCGCTAGTTATAAATAAAAGTTATTTACAGCTCAGATCGATCCAGCCGCCTCTTTTCGATTTGTTCCAATACGGATGCCATAAAATTCCAATATATATTAGAAGTGACAAAGAAAGTGATTTCTCTATATCTGAGCATATCAGTATGGAAAGTTATTTTCCGCATTGAAACAAGAAACTATTAAGGTTTTATTTATATTCTTTTTTGACGGTTTCCATGGCGTAGTGATTTGAGCATAGAGATAATATAAGGTATGTCTATGGATTTGAGTGATGAGCATAGAGATAATATAAGTGATGAGTGACATGCTAGTCTGCTACACGAGGGGCACGCAGGGGTTGGAATACCGGTAAAAATCCATTACCGGTACCTCTATGAAACGACAGTACCGGTAATTGGTTTGGTACCGGTACATTTGGTAACGGTAAAAATCAAGTACCGGTACCTCTATAATACAACGGTACCGGTAATTGGATTGGTACCGGTACCTCAATAAAACAACGGTACCGGTAATTGAAAGAAGTACCTGTACCAAATACCGGTAAACAGTACCGGTACTTAGTACCGGTACTCGTATTGGGAATTATCATTTCGTTAATGTGTGTCGTTGCCGTGTTGTGCATGTGCGGCGTGAGGCGGGGGCCTACAATAGGGCGGCACTTTTACAGTCGAGCGAGTCCCATGCGGTAGACGGCAACAATGCGTAGGTACCGGTAAAATTAACGCAATTTTAATACCGTTAAAATTTGACAGAATAGAGGTACCGGTACTTACCGGTACTTATAATGTGAATTTGGTACCGGTAACAAGTAGCGGTAAAATTACCGTTAACTATTAACAATATTATTACCGTTAAATACTAGATTACCGGTACCTCAGATTACCCTTAAAATTTTAACAGAATAGTAATACCGGTACTTACCGGTACTTATAATGGGAATTTGGTACCGGTAACAAGCCCTGGGGGCACGGGAATCGATTTCCGGCGCTGATAAACGGCGTGTTTGTTCCATGCGTGGGTGAGCTCCGTGGCGCAGTGGTCAACACACCAACCTGCGACACGAGGGTGCCCGGGTTCGATCCCCGGTCAGGTCATGATGAAAAACGATCTTTTTCAGATTGACCTGGGTCTTTGATGTTTATCTATATGAGTATCTATTATAAAATATAGTATCGTTGAGTTCATCATCATTTCGAGTAGGTGTCACGGTCAATCGACCATGCACATTTGTGTGATATGTCCCTATATACTTATTATTTATTTATTTTATTAATGGTCAAGTAGGGAATCCTGGTGTGTCCCCCGTCTTCATGTCATAAAAAAAGCCAAGGCTTGAAACCCCCAAGTTTCGTAAGGACAAATACTCGTCATTAACTATCAGATTTTTCAATCTGTTCCAAGAGCTGTCGAAATCCCCTTGTAATCTTAAAACCCGGAAGTAACGCCATTTGATCCATGATCCATCAGCGACGGCAGAAGGGATCAACTGCTGACTTATGAGCGCCCATTTCAGAAAACTCTTGGATTACACATTCGTCACACAGATTCGTCAAGATTTAATTGACAATGAGATCAGATACATCAGGTTTTCATTTCAGGTTTTAAACGAACGTTGATTTAAAGTTCCGTTTTCAAAATGCTAGCTGCATTCGTATCCTAGGCAAAGAATATATACACCTAGGAGCGTATAGCTAGGAGTGCATTTTTAGGGTTCCGTAATCAAAGGGTAAATCAGGACCCTATTAATATCGCTCCGCTGTCCGTCTGTCACCAGGCTGTATCTCATGAACCGTGATAGTTAGACAGTTGAAATTTTCACAGATGATGTATGCCGCCATAACAATTAATACAAAAAAATAGAATAAAAAAATATTTTAGGGGGCTCCGATACAACAAACGTGATTTTGCTTGGTTTTGATAACGGCAACCGGTAGACGCTTGAAATATTCAAAGAATATTTAGTTAAATATTCACATAAAAAAAATAATTAAATAAAAATAAAATGAATTTTATTTTTATTCAAATAATAAAGGGGCGGTCACATACAACAGACATGATTTTTTCCCGGTTTTATAGGTACGGAACCCTTCGTGCGCGAATCCGCTTCGCACATGGCCGATTTTTTACCCCATGCTCCCATGGTTATACTTAACAGGTTATACTTGACAGCCTCCGTGGTCCAGTGGTTAAGGCGTTTGCCTGTTGACCCGGGGGTCGTGGGTTCGATTCCCACCGGAAGCATACTTTGTTTAGTTGTTTCCAGTTTGGTTAGGATATTGCAGGCTTGAATCACCTGAATGTCTGATAATGAAGATGATTCCGTGCTTCGGAAGGCACGTTAAGCCGGTGGTCCCGGCTGCCATCTGGTAGTCGTTAAAGGAACCACGTCAGAGGCCGAGAGGCGGTTCCGAAGAACTCTGACACCAGGGTGTGCATGGTCGATTGACCATGACACCTACTCGAAATGATGAGTTTCTCTCACTAATAATATCCGCTAAGATAAGAAGTAATAAAAGATGTAACTACAATTTTTCTATGTTTTTCTGTATGATTTATTTAGAATAAATAAATATAAATATATATGAAAAAATCACACAGATTGAGCTAGCCTCAAAGTCACCTACTCGAAATGATGATGATGACATAACAGGTTCCCTATCCCATAAATCATATATGAACATTTCAATTGTTTTACTATTGTGTCTCGTTTATGGAAAGGGAAAGGGCTAATTATTGTGTTGTATAACTAAGAATAAGATGCATTATTTTTTCTTTTGAATACATATGAAACAGACAGTCAAAGCCACAGAACAACAAAGACATTAGAAATGGCAAAGGGGTATGGCACGCGCGCCGACAATTCGCTCGATCAGCTCACTTAAATCACCTAAGTAGTTTGTCCCACGAACGTCAAAGAGACAAAAGTGATATTTATGTAAAAAAGAAATGGAGAAATGCCTATGTGTGCTATTCTAACGTGTAAAGTGAGAAGTCCTAGTGAAACTTTGACCAAAGGAGGTGTTTCTACTCAATCGTGTTGCGTTACTAGTAGTACTGCTTAAAATGAGGTGACGCTGATTTTCGTAGAAATCACGCGTGATAACACTTTGTGTTTGTTGTTCTGTGGTCAAAGCCCTAAAAGAGTATAATTTGTTCCGATACAGCATTGCCTCTTTATTAATGATGCCATATACCACGTGAGTAAGAATTCCTTATAAGTAATATCCCTATTTGATTCCTTGTGATTAACTACAATGTCATAATATGCTATAGGGACTTGGGAGGGCAATAATAATGGTCTAATGGTATAACGGTAAATGGTAGGAAAAGACATTATTTCTCTTAATGAGGGTTCTTATTAAATATTTGGTAAGTACGAGAAGAAAATGACTGGAATGTTTTGATTTTATGTATTACTAGCTTTGGCCCGCGGCTCTGCCCGCGTCAATGTCGATCCCTCGGGAATAATACTTATTCCCGGGATAAAAGGTAGCCTATGTCCTTCTCCGTACTCTAGAGAACTTGTATGCAAAATTTCATGATGATCGGTTCAGTAGTTACAACATGAACGCGTAACAAACAAATAAACAGACAAACAAACTCACTTTCGCATTTATAATATTAGTTAGTATAGAAGTATATAGATTAAAAATATCCATATTTTCGAAACCCCACTTAAGTTTACAAATACACAACTTATAATAAAGTGTGATCCTATAAAAATTAAAGTTTTCTTCGAACCAATGACATTTTCCGTTTAGACATTATTGTAAAACAAATTATTAAGGCAAATATAAATAAATAGGGACAAATCACACAGATTGAGCTAGCCCCAAACTAAGTTGTGAACTTGTGTCGTGAGATAATAACTCCATGATACTATATTTTACGATAGATACACATAGATGATCATCCACAGACAGTCAATCTAGACA
Source organism: Elegia similella (assembly GCA_947532085.1). NCBI lineage: Eukaryota > Metazoa > Arthropoda > Insecta > Lepidoptera > Pyralidae > Elegia > Elegia similella. The sequence goes on from OX383936.1 coordinate 21,825,062, forward strand.
AGCCAATCTGAAAAAGATATTTTTCCTTCTTGATCAGTCTGGGGGTCGAACCCGAGACCCTGCGATTGAAAGACACTCGCGTTATCACCGAGCCACAAAGATCGTCTAAATACAGAATGATCTTTCATATTAAAAAAACCGACTTCAACAAACTTGTTACTCAACCCATTTTGATGAAATTTAATTTTTAAAATAAAATTTACATGGCACCAATTCGAAAGAATACCCTATTAAACAAAAAAAACATTAAATCGGTTCATTAAGTTTTCTCTTACTCCTAAACCCGATCAAATAAAAAAAAAACTAATTTTAAAGTAGCATTGTGAATGCAAAATAAAACACATAAAACGACAGAGCCTAGATCTATAAGACCTTATGGCCACGATTTTGGTGGGCGTGTAAATGGAAAACGGAATCAAAATAATGATAAATAAATATAAATATATACGGACAAATCACACAGATTGAGTTAGCTACAAGGTAAGTTCGAGACTTGCGTTATGGGATACTAACTCAACGATAAAATATTTTATAACAAATACATATATTGACTAGCTCCGTGGCGCAGCGGTCAACACGCCTGCCTGCGACGGTACCCTTTCGTTAGCATAATGTATTTATTCCTAAAATGGTTGGGCACAATGAATGTGGCATACTTTTTTTGGCATAATTATACTTGGGCATAATTGATTTTTAGCAGCATATGTACTTTGGAATAATTATATTTAGGTCTAATATATTTATGCATACTTATAATTTGCACAATGTTTTAAGGCATAGTGTACAGTCGCATAATAGTATATTTTTAGGTATGAAGTAATGAAAAATTTGAATATTAGTTTTTTAATGAGTTTCATGCAAATTTTATACAGCATATGTATATATAACAATTCGGTAGGTAACGTATTCTATTTTAAGAGTAAATTATTAGCAATAGCTTTTAAAAAATTCATTTTCGAAGTATATTCATATTGTTTGTTTAAAATTCTTTCAATCCATTAGAAAACGAAACGCCGTTAAAAACGAGCTGCTACCAGAAAAGTAGGTTAGGTTAAGTTAGAACTGTGGCCCCACCAGAAAACGAAACGCTACTAAAAACGAGCTGCTACCAGAAAAGTAGGTTAGGTTAAGTTAGAACTGTGACCCCACCAGAAAACGAAACGCTACTAAAAACGAGCTTCTACCAGAAAAGTAGGTTAGGTTAGGTTTGAACTGCGACCCCAGCAGAGTTACTTATTCTGCGTAAGATGATTATCACTATGTTCATTATTCTTTGATACTATTATGCCTTTATAAATTTATGATTATAAATGTTAGGCTGAAATATGATTATGCTAATTTGATTTATGATTAAGACAATTATGCTACATTTGTTATTGATAAAAAAATTATGCGTAATTATCATTAGTCTAATTTACCATATGCCAATATATTTTTTGGTTATTATTTTTATGCAAATGGATAGTGAACCGCCTGCGACAGGGAGTGACCGGGTTCGATCCCCGGCCAGGTCAAGATGGAAAATGATCTTTTTCAGATTGGCCTGGGTCTTGGATGTTTATCTATATATGTATTTGTTATAAAATATAGTATCGTTGAGTTAGTATCCCATAACACAAGTCTTGAACTTACTTTGGGGCTAGCTCAATCTGTGTGATTTGTCCGTATATATTTATATTTATTTACTTATTTAGATAAACATTCAAGACCCAGGCCAATCTGAAAAAGAACATTTTCCATCTTGACCTGGCCGGGGATAGAACCCGGGCACTCCGTGTCGCAGGCTGGCGTATTAACCACTGCGCCACGGAGCTAGCCAAATGATGGTAGCCGTATCGCCTATTGCCATGATTCCGCAGATTTTCACCCATTGCCTCGATCGGATTTGCGACCTGCGCGGGAAGAGAAGCAGCTGGGACATTCTACATTTTTTTCTCGTAAACCAGCATATAACTCGAATATGACGTACTTATAATTAAAGGCAATCAATATCCTCAAACAAACTGTCCTAAATAAATACCACATAACCCGAAAACAATCATGTAATTTGATTAGCATTGACTCTTACTAAACTCCCTAAATTAATTATCGAGGGTTCCACATTTATGGGGCAACTTGTGAAGTAAATATAGTTGAGTTAATAAATATGGAGCAGGCCACAACTGGGCCAAACTATTGCTTTGTGAACAGATTATTTAGTTCCCAGCACATTATAGGAAAATTACGACAATACCCCAACAAAACATCGATTGTTCTGAAATGGATCTTATGTCTGCATATTTGAATATATAATTGATCAAGGACAAACTTCATCGCAAGTTAAATAGATTTGTGTAGATGGAAATTTGTCACAGATTCCCGAGCATTGACATCAATTAGGTAGACTGGCCATAATCTATACATATAATAAAACAGTAAAATTATTTTGTCTGTACATTTCGAATTTTTGACTGAAATGGATAGAGGGACACTTAAAAAGAATAACAGAAAGCTTAAAAAATTTTTTGGAATTTCTTGTCTGTCTGTCTGTCTGTCTGTCTGTATGTATGATCACGATTATCTCCGAAAATACTGAACCGATTTACTTCAAACTTTCACCAATTGCTTTGTTTTAACTCAGTTTAACATTTAAAGTTTGTTTCATCAAAATCGGTTCATTAAAAAAAAGTTATCGTCATTTGAATGAACTCAAGGCATGAGTTTGCCTGCAAACATATAGCAAAAATAAAATAAAATAATAAGTGACATAAGAAAATTAAAATCCAAAGTCAATTCATCATAATTATACGACAGCATTATACCTATCCATACTATCCATAGTAATCCCATGGACCTAAGAATAATATGGACCGGGCGTGAGGAACGTCAAAGTGAAGCAAACTTTCGTTACATGTGTGCAGTATAGGGTGACCATTGTCATCAAAAATTACCCAATAATTAGAGTAAATAAATTGTGAGTGGTACTGATGCCTAGTAGCACTAATATTATTTATATTTTTTTTACAATACGTAACATCTGTATCAGAGAAGTATTATGAATTTAGACATAATGATCCAGAAGGGCAACTGTGAATCAATCTCATCTTTGAGCGACCTTAGACGTTTTGGGGAACTCGATAAAAGGAATAAAAGAACGAAATTATAGATAACATTTTTATTTTACTGTGTTTTAAGTTAATAAATAACAATACATATAATTTTACTTACAGAAAAACAAACCCTCGAGGCCTTATATTGGTGGTAAATTTTAAAATTACTTTTTTATAATTTTGCAGATTTATAGATTCAGTAGTACTATAGATTATTAGTGTCATTAATAAATCAACAATATCAAATTCAGAAATTGTTCAAAGTTAAAATCTTTTATTCTGACGTCGACAAATGAGAATAAAATACTTTCACATTTACATATTAGTATAAAATATAAACATTGAATATCTCTATCTATAAAAAAACCGCATCAATGTCCTTTGCGTAGTTTTAAAAATCTAAGCATACATAGGGACAGACGGACACAGCGGGAAGCGACTTTGTTTTATAGTATGATCCCGAAATTAACGCCACTTTTGTGATCTGCACGCCAAAATACCTCGAAAATATCACCCCTGTTTTGCATCCCATAAGTGTTGTTTGTGATGCACCCAAAAATAACTCAAAAGCGACACATAAGTCATATTTTCAAAAAATTGTGACAGTCATCTTGAATCCCAACACAAAATTGACGTCAGTTTTACCCCGAAATACCCCGAAAACGTCACCCAAGTGGAATTTCCATAAATAATGGTGATCGGTAACGGCCATCTTGAAAACTGAAAATGACTTCATTTTTGTTGATATCCCAAAAAATTCCAAAAACGCCACTAAAGTTGACTTTAAATGAAAAGTAATGTCAGCCATCTTGGATTCCAAAGTCATCTCACTTCATACATTTATCATCAACACATACATCGATTTTCCAAATTTAGTTCATAAATGATGGAGTTATGACGTAAAAATATGCAAAATTAAATACAACTGGAACTGCTCCTTTTTTTGAAGTCGAGTAAAAGTATTAATAAGAAACATTCCTTTTCTGGGCACGCGAACTTAATCAACCGGCGATATGCTCCTTTTGTCATATAAATATTGCTATTTTTAAAATGTTCGGAACAAACAAATGAATAATTTGATGGTACCCATGATGCATCCTTTCTATTTCTTCTAATAATATCGATCCATTATTTTTTTACATAAGCATCACGAATGGGGAACCTTAAAAAAAATAAACAAACTAAAATTTTATATTTAAAATAAAGAACAGGAATCTTGAAATCATATTCTGGCAACACCGACAGTCCGACTTTGCGCTGCGCTGTCACCGGGTCATTGACTTTTGCGGCGCAAAGAAAATTACAAAATCATATTAGTTTAATTTAAAATTGTAGTTGAAACGTGTGTTTAGGTTACCAACCAATTCGTACATACGAGTAACTGTGGTGTTGTGTGTGTAAATAGTATAATTAAACCAAGAAAATATGCGATTGAGTGTAATACTTACATAGTCTCGAAAACAACAAGAAGTTTGTACTTACCTATGATCATGGACCTAAGAATAATATGGACCGGGCGTGAGGAACGTCAAAGTGAAGCAAACTTTCGTTACATGTGTGCAGTATAGGGTGACCATTGTCATCAAAAATTACCCAATAATTAGAGTAAATAAATTGTGAGTGGTACTGATGCCTAGTAGCACTAATATTATTTATATTTTTTTTACAATACGTAACATCTGTATCAGAGAAGTATTATGAATTTAGACATAATGATCCAGAAGGGCAACTGTGAATCAATCTCATCTTTGAGCGACCTTAGACGTTTTGGGGAACTCGATAAAAGGAATAAAAGAACGAAATTATAGATAACATTTTTATTTTACTGTGTTTTAAGTTAATAAATAACAATACATATAATTTTACTTACAGAAAAACAAACCCTCGAGGCCTTATATTGGTGGTAAATTTTAAAATTACTTTTTTATAATTTTGCAGATTTATAGATTCAGTAGTACTATAGATTATTAGTGTCATTAATAAATCAACAATATCAAATTCAGAAATTGTTCAAAGTTAAAATCTTTTATTCTGACGTCGACAAATGAGAATAAAATACTTTCACATTTACATATTAGTATAAAATATAAACATTGAATATCTCTATCTATAAAAAAACCGCATCAATGTCCTTTGCGTAGTTTTAAAAATCTAAGCATACATAGGGACAGACGGACACAGCGGGAAGCGACTTTGTTTTATAGTATGATCCCGAAATTAACGCCACTTTTGTGATCTGCACGCCAAAATACCTCGAAAATATCACCCCTGTTTTGCATCCCATAAGTGTTGTTTGTGATGCACCCAAAAATAACTCAAAAGCGACACATAAGTCATATTTTCAAAAAATTGTGACAGTCATCTTGAATCCCAACACAAAATTGACGTCAGTTTTACCCCGAAATACCCCGAAAACGTCACCCATGTCGAATTTCCATAAATAATGGTGATCGGTAACGGCCATCTTGAAAACTGAAAATGACTTAATTTTTGTTGATATCCCAAAAAATTCCAAAAACGCCACTAAAGTTGACTTTAAATGAAAAGTAATGTCAGCCATCTTGGATTCCAAAGTCATCTCACTTCATACATTTATCATCAACACATACATCGATTTTCCAAATTTAGTTCATAAATGATGGAGTTATGACGTAAAAATATGCAAAATTAAATACAACTGGAACTGCTCCTTTTTTTGAAGTCGAGTAAAAGTATTAATAAGAAACATTCCTTTTCTGGGCACGCGAACTTAATCAACCGGCGATATGCTCCTTTTGTCATATAAATATTGCTATTTTTAAAATGTTCGGAACAAACAAATGAATAATTTGATGGTACCCATGATGCATCCTTTCTATTTCTTCTAATAATATCGATCCATTATTTTTTTACATAAGCATCACGAATGGGGAACCTTAAAAAAAATAAACAAACTAAAATTTTATATTTAAAATAAAGAACAGGAATCTTGAAATCATATTCTGGCAACACCGACAGTCCGACTTTGCGCTGCGCTGTCACCGGGTCATTGACTTTTGCGGCGCAAAGAAAATTACAAAATCATATTAGTTTAATTTAAAATTGTAGTTGAAACGTGTTTTTAGGTTACCAACCAATTCGTACATACGAGTAACTGTGGTGTTGTGTGTGTAAATAGTATAATTAAACCAAGAAAATATGCGATTGAGTGTAATACTTACATAGTCTCGAAAACAACAAGAAGTTTGTACTTACCTATGATACGTGATACCGTCGGACTTTTTGTGTAGTTTACTATAATTTTTACACTCTTTTACCACACAGCTCGGCATTATTTTATGTTTTTATGCTTATATTCAACGAGTTTCAAAAGGCACACCAAATTCGCGGTAAGTACAAGTTTGACATTTCGTGAGTTTGACATTTCGGGGAAAACCTGCATCCATTTGAGTGCCGATGTGTGCGTGAGTTTCGTGTCACGACACGTCTGCATACATTGTGATTTGCTTCAATGCCACATTCTCAAGGTCCTATCCTGATTATTCTTAGATCCATGAGTAATCCATACTAAAAAAAAAGGAGAAGCTGACTGACTGGCTGACATATCAACGCAGGGCCTAAACTATAAGGGTTAGGACCTTGAAATTTGGCACAGGGATTCTTTTTATGATGTAAATGAGCACTAAGAAGTTTGAAAGTAGGTACGCAAGATCTCAATTAAAATTAAAAAAGATCTGTTTAGGTGAACCAGACAACATTCTCCCTTGAAGGGGTAAATAGGGGGTAAAGTTTGAATGGAATTTTTCCATTTCTATACTTAGAGGTATGAAAATAAGTATATACGTTCTAGGTTACAATTAAAAAAGATTTGTGTAGGTGAAATGTACAAAATTTCCCCCTTAAGGGATAAGGGGGGGGGGGGGGGGGGCATTGTATGGAAATTTTCTCATTTCTGGACATAGAAGTATAAAAATAAGTATATATGTTTACATTACAATTAAAAAGATCTGTGTAGTTTAAACGGTCGAATTTTTCCTTAAAGGGGTAGAATAGGTGGGGTAAAGTTTGTATGGATTTTTTTTATTTACTTAGAAATATGACAATAAGAAGTTCTACATTACTATAAAAAAATATCTGTGTAGGTGAAATGGGCAAAATCCCCTTAAGGGCTAAAGATCTATGCAGGTGAAATGTATTAAATTCCCCCTTAAGGGGAAAAAGCAAAGGGGCAGGGGTTTGTATGGAATTTTTATCATTTCTACTGTTCCCAAGGGAACGACATTAACGCGGGCGGAGCCGCGGGCAACAGCTATCTATACATATAATAAAACAGTAAAATTATTTTGTCTGTACATTTCGAATTTTTGACTGAAATGGATAGAGGGACACTTAAAACGAATAACAGAAAGATTAAAAAAATTTTTGGAATTTCGTGTCTGTCTGTCTGTCTGTCTGTCTGTCTGTCTGTCTGTATGTATGATCACGATTATCTCCGAAAATACTGAACCGATTTACTTCAAACTTTCACCAATTGCTTTGTTTGAACTCAGTTTAACATTTAAAGTTTGTTTCATCAAAATCAGTTCATTAAAAAAAAGTTATCGTCATTTGAATGAACTCAAGGCATGAGTTTGCCTGCAAACATATAGCAAAAATAAAATAAAATAATAAGTGACATAAGAAAATTAAAATCCAAAGTCAATTCATCATAATTATACGACAGCATTATACCTATCTATACTATCCATAGTAATCCATACTAAAAAAAAAGGAGAAGCTGACTGACTGGCTGACATATCAACGCAGGGCCTAAACTATAAGGGTTAGGAGCTTGAAATTTGGCACAGGGATTCTTTTTATGATGTAAATGAGCACTAAGAAGTTTGAAAGTAGGTACGCAAGATCTCAATTAAAATTAAAAAAGATCTGTTTAGGTGAACCAGACAACATTCTCCCTTGAAGGGGTAAATAGGGGGTAAAGTTTGTATGGAATTTTTCCATTTCTATACTTAGAGGTATGAAAATAAGTATATACGTTCTAGGTTACAATTAAAAAAGATTTGTGTAGGTGAAATGTACAAAATTTCCCCCTTAAGGGATAAGGGGGGGGGGGGGGGGCATTGTATGGAAATTTTCTCATTTCTGGACATAGAAGTATAAAAATAAGTATATATGTTTACATTACAATTAATAAAGTTTGTATGGATTTTTTTTATTTACTTAGAAATATGACAATAAGAAGTTCTACATTACTATAAAAAAATATCTGTGTAGGTGAAATGGGCAAAATCCCCTTAAGGGCTAAAGATCTATGCAGGTGAAATGTATTAAATTCCCCCTTAAGCAAAGGGGCAGGGGTTTGTATGGAATTTTTATCATTTCTACTGTTCCCAAGGGAACGACATTAACGCGGGCGGAGCCGCGGGCAACAGCTAGTAAACTCTAAGATGTAAACAGTTATTTTTAGGGTTCCGTACTCAAAGTGTAAAAACGGTACCCTATTAATATCGCTCCGCTGTCCGTCTGTCTGTCTGTTTGTTTGTCCATCTGTCACCAGGCTGTATCTCATGAACCGTGATAGACAGTTGAAATTTTTACAGATGATGTATTTTTGTTGCCGCTTTAACATAAATATTAAAGGGGGCTCCCATACAACAAACGTGATTTTTTTGCTAGTTTTTGCGCGATATTGATAACGGCAACAAGTAGACGCTTGAAATAAATTTAAAAATAAAATTACCTAATATAAAAGGGGGCTCCCATACAACAGACATGATTTTTTGCCGTTTTTATAGATAACGGGACGGAACCCTTAGTGCGCGAGTTCGACTCGCACTTGGCCGGTTTTCATCAATGTAACTTCTTCAGTCAGTTAGTTTAAATGCAAAATATGTATTTAACTATAACGAGGACGTAACGTAAATCAGAAAAATCTATAGAGGTATCTATACCAGTGTTAGAATTAGCAAAACTAATTAAGAATATTTAAATTTTAATGATCAAGTCTTCATCCATAATTAAAATATGTAACAACGGGTTTCTCACGTACGAAGTCAGCTACTGGCCGACATGTTTCGACCTCATCCGGGTGTATTCCTCAGGGCGAATGTAGATCACCCTGAGGAATACCATGTAGATCCATAATCATCATTTTAGCTGCAAGAAGTTCACTGCTGACCATGGGCCCTCTCCAAGGATTTACAATACGATTGGTTGGAAGCGACTTGCATCCAACGATTTTCTACGACTTGGACTTGGTCTTGGTCTTCCATGCTGGTCTGGGAGAAAGGAAAAAACGTAGAATGTGCCAGCTGCTTTATTTCCCATGCAGATCGTAAAAAAAGATCGAGGGAATGGGCGGAATTCTGCGGAATCATGCCAATAGATGCGGCGAGCTACCCATCACTATTTGGATGCGGTTGCTACCCGCATCACCTATTAATATGATTCCTCGGAAGTTTGCCCGTTTCATCGATCGTCGTAGTTTTTTATAACTTGATCGTAGTATCTTAATCATTCTAAATCTCTATCATCATCTAATCAGTCCAGAGTGATAAATAACATTTTACGTCAATGCTCAGGATTATCATGTGACAAGTTGACACAACTGAAGTCATTAAAAGTAGACCCTTGTCATTATGTCAGCATTCACTTTGCAATAAATTAAAAAATAAAATTAATATTAAAGGAGAGTTACCATACAACAGACATGATCTTTTTGCCGTTTTTATAGATAACGGTACTATCTTAATTATTCTAAATGTCATATCAGTCCAGAGTAATAAATAATATTTTACGTCAAAGCTCAGGATTATCATGTGACAAGTTGACACAACTGAAGTCATTAAAAGTAGACCCTTGTCATTATGTCAGCATTCACTTTGCAATAAATTAAAAAATAAAATTAATATTAAAGGAGAGTTACCATACAACAGACATGATCTTTTTGCCGTTTTTATAGATAACGGTAGTATCTTAATTATTCTAAATGTCATATCAGTCCAGAGTAATATATAATATTTCACGTCAATGCTCAGGATTATCATGTGACAAGTTGACACAACTGACGCCATTAAAAGTAGACCCTTGTCATTATGTCAGCATCCAGTAATTTGACGACAGGACTTGAGGAAACTGGGAAAATATCCCAATGATATTATTTTTCTTGTTGTCTGAAAGAGCTTTGTCTGCTCATTAATTTAATTAAGCTTATGTAATGTTATTCAATTTGCCAATTTAGCTTATTTTTCAATTATTAAGGTTTTGTATTGTAATTATAATATAAATGATAAATATTTGCATGTACTAACTAAATTTTTAATCAAACTGCCACATAAGAAGATTAAATAACGTAGTATTTTTCATTTTATGTTGTGACGGGTAGACAGCATATTAGTGGAAAATATAGTGAATGGGCGAGATATGGGTGTAAAATAAAAAGAGAGCTCTTTTTATAATATTGCATCATTCGCTCATAGCTCATTGTATTTGCAACGTTTCGAAGACTCGGACCTCGCTGCCGCCGCAGCGGCCCTTTCCTTTTTATATATTGTGATATTATACAATTAATATATAAACAATTACTTAATTGTTTATCTAATATCACCAATGTCTCTCGATTATTATTTTGTCTGCGATATCGTCATCAAAGATTAATAATGATTTATTGATAGCATCAATAAATCATTATTAATCTCCTACCCATACATTTGCGGGGAAATCAATCACCATTCTCATAGGAAGGGATTATAGTCAGGCAGGGAGCCCGAACGTAATATGCCGGAGGGGATCAAGCAAGACTACCGCTAGATATGAATGAATCTAGTGTTGTAATGTGATGGGACTTGAGTCGTTTAGTCTCACTTTTGAGACTCTTTTATTATAGGAAAAAAAAACAATCTACCTTAATTAATGCAGTTGTTTAATTGATAGTATTCTGGTCCGATGGAGTAATGGAAATTAGTGCATGGTATTAATCCTATGTTACCAAGAATGGGCTAATGTAGCAAAATAGTATTAAACTGAAATCCTCTTGAAATGTATAATAAAACAAAACGGTCGGAAGTTTCAGCCTATTCATGGAACGGCCGCACCGTGACATTCTTTACTCACTCTGAAAATGGCCATCTGAACAGGATGAAACTTTCGGAATTTCCGACTACAAATATATATATATAACTATTTTGTTTATTGTAAAATAAAATCTTGCCATAATTTCAGTTATATAATCCTCAAAAAATTAGCAAAACCTAATGTTGAAAAATTTATATTATGTTTGCTTGAAGAGGCGAACTTTTATTCTATAACTGAAATTTGAACCGAAATCTAAGTATTCCATAAAAATAAAATAAATAAATATATGGATCACACAGATTGAGCTAGCCCCACAGTAAGTTCGAGACTTGCGATATGGGATACTAATACAACAATACGAAATTTTATAACTAATACATAGGTATACGGATAAACATCCAAGAACAAGGCCAATCTGAAAAAGATCATTTTCCCATACTGTCACGACTTTTACCGTTGGGGGGTAGAAAGAGCCCAGGTCTTTAAGACTTAAAAAGCCGCATTTAGCATATTGGTGAGTGTTAGATAGAAAAAGGAATCAAAATAGTGATGGGTAGTGAGCCTCATCATCTAATAACATGACGCCTCAGATTTTCGCCTATTCTCTCGATCGACTTTTACGATCTGCGCGGAAAGAGAAGGAGCTGGTAAATTCTATGTATTTTCTTTTCTCCCAGACTAGTATTCCAATTTTGGAATAATGGAATATAAGTTATAATCTGCTAAGAGCCGAGTCAAGATTGAGACTAAATTATTCCAGCCTATTCCAGCACTACAACAGATCCTCAGAGGTAACGTATATATACGTGTGTAGCCGTTTATATAGGTCCCTGTGGTATGAATTCGTTACGAGTTGGTTCTACTGAAACTATACTTTTTGTTTTGAGATGAAAATAAGTTGGATTATTGACCTTCAAGTGCTTTCCTCGAAATAAGTTAAAAAATATCGGTTGTAAGGTTGTTTATCACTTTTTGATTCACAAATTAATAAATGAATTATGATCATCATCATTTCGAGTAGGTCAATCGACCACGCACACCCTGGTGTCAGAGTTATTCGGAACCGGCTCTCGGTCTCTGACGTGATTCCTTTAGCGACTACCAGATGGCAGCCGGGACCAACGGCTTTACGTCTTCCGAAACACGGAATCATCTTTATTGTCAGACAATTAGGTGATTCAATATGTTATGGAAACCTACTGGAAACAACTAAACAAAGTATGCTTTCCATGGGAATCGAACCCACGACCCCCGGGTCTAGAGGCAAACGCCTTAACCACTGGACCACGGAGGCAGCTTTTCCGTAATAATTACGATGAAACTATATGATGTTATACTTGACACATCAGAATAGAACATAGCCTATATTACCCCAACGAAGTCATAGTAAAAAACTAGTAAACCCTGATTTTTAAGAAATGTTCATGATTGTTGCATTGTAACTATGTATAAACTACAATCTGGGCGCAAGTTACAGAGGACATTCCTAGGCTAGATCTGATTTTTTTATAATAACACAATGTAGCGTACCAAGACCGTAATATTTAAGCCACTCGTATGACTTCTAGCACTCGAATTACTTTTACATGTGGCTATTGTTCGAGCAGTCATTTTTTTTTATGTGTATTTGACGGCAAACGAGCAGACCATCCACCTAATGGGAAATGGTCAACGTCGCCCATGGACATCCGCAACACCAGAGATACATATTCAAAAATATATACACTTATGATACATGTTTGAAGGATTGTTATATAGCACACAGGAAGAAGGATGAGTTATAGCACACAGGGAAAACCTCGGGAGTTTTATATCTATTTTTGACTTTAGGTTATAAACAGTTGAATGCTGTGTTGCCATTAATCATTTATTAATTTTTTTCGTGTGTGTAAGTCACTGTTACTGGTGTCAGATGTTTGATCAGCTCAAACATCTATATTTGACGGCAAACGAGCAGACCATCCACCTAATGGGAAATGGTCAACGTCGCCCATGGACATCCGCAACACCAGAGATACATATTCAAAAATATATACACTTATGATACATGTTTGAAGGATTGTTATATAGCACACAGGAAGAAGGATGAGTTATAGCACACAGGGAAAACCTCGGGAGTTTTATATCTATTTTTGACTTTAGGTTATAAACAGTTGAATGCTGTGTTGCCATTAATCATTTATTAATTTTTTTCGTGTGTGTAAGTCACTGTTACTGGTGTCAGATGTTTGAGCTGAATATCTCAAAAGGCATCTGACATAGCTTGACGACTACCATCAACTGCCTTACAGCCGGTCGAGACCAACGTCTTGTCCACTTGTGAATCGCTAATATTGCTCACGACCATTTGAGCCATCTCGTGCTGCTCAAAATATACGAGTAATGACTAATATGTATATAAAGGGGACTGAGCACGGACCTTTTTATTATTTGTTTTCGGAGTTACATCGATCGTGGTCGCAACGAGACTTGTTTCAATGGAGTTACATCCATCGTGGATGTAACTCCATTGAAACGTCAACAAAAACTAAAAAATGTCGTACTAAGGCCCGTTTATATACATAATTATGTGTTTAAAACACGAATCTTTAAAAAAGAATAATAATTAATATTCTGCATACGCATAATCGCAACATAATTTTTATTGAAATTTGGGTCAATTATTGCGAAAATATTCGCGTGGCGCACGATACAAGTTTGGTGTAGAAAAAAAGTTAAAAAACATTCTCATACGTTGCGTTGCCGTGCGAATGGTTTCAAAATGGACTCCCCGGACCAAACTTTCTCTGCCAGGGCGTATATTAACAAAAGCCCGCGGCGCTTCCATCAACGTGTACGGAGTCTGTAGTAAATTATCTCATTTAGAGTATGTAATGTTATAATTTTGAGGCAAGATGGCTTATTTGGGTGGCCTAGTTTGAGAGAAATACTTGCATGAAAAGTTAAAAAATCTGTGCAAAATCTGACAAAGTTAAAAGCCCTTTTCAGGCTTATAAGCAAGCTTCATTACTGTTGTTTGATTCTTCCCAAGGGTGGTTGGCTTCAGGCTCGTATCCAGCCTTAAAAACTTTCGTCAAATTATATCACAGCATGACGTTGATGACATTAAAATTCTAGTGTTGTGTTAGGTCATGTCCTATGTAGTGAGAATTGAAGAGGACAAAGTGTCCAAACGTCTCATGGAAAGTAGACTAGAAGGTCGTAGAAGCCAATGCATACCAATGCTGAGATGGCTGGATAGTGTTGATGTAGACCCTAAAATTCCAAGTCTTCCCGTGGATGACGTAGAAGGCGACTTAGGAAATATAAGCTAAACAAAGCTTATAAACATCTGTAAGACCTCTCCAACCCGTCTGGCCATCGTGGAGAGTGAAGGCCAAGTCCTCTGGCTGCTTTAGACAAGTAGAGCTCTAGTAGTAGAGAGAGGGTCGTGCTCCTGTAGTGGAGACTAAAAAGGACCTGATGATGAAGACCTTAAAATATAGGCGTCAAAAACTGGACACAAAAAGGCTGAAATAGATCCGAATGGGAAAATTTACTTTATCAGGCCCAGGCCTACCCGCGGCTGTAGTACTTTGGATGATGATGATGAATTTTTAATAGCGGACCCCGTGGTCCGACACATCACAGCTGAAGACTCAACCGGGGTAAATGCTACGATGAAAGAGATTGCTGCTGGTTCATTATCATCATTATTTCGGCTGTAAGAAGTCCACTGTTGGACAAAAGCCTCTCCCAGATTCTTCGTCTGTTGCCATACTCACTACGCTTGGCAGACGGATTGGCTAGCTCAGGTTTTTGGCTATTTATGCTTCCGACGCTGTTGCCCATCAGAAGCATATAAGCTGAAGAAGGATAGGAAATTAGTTGGATTTGGGCAGGAAATGAATGGAGATAAATAAATAAATATATAGGTACGGACAAATCACACAGATTGAGCTAGCCCCAAAGTAAGTTCGAGACTTGTGTTATGGGATACTAACTCAACGATACTATATTTTATTACAAATACATATATAGATACACATCCAAGACCCAAGCCAATCTGAAAAAGATCATTTTCCATCTTGACCTGGCCGGGGATCGAACCCGGTCACTCCGTGTCGCAGGCAGGCGTGTTGACCGCTGCACCACGGAGCTAGTAAAAGTAAGGGAGTAGCAGTTCGGGAGCCCGGTTGCGTATACCCGATGCCATGCCTGCAACCACCGCAAGCAGTTGAAGATAAGGCACCTGACCTAGATCTGCTTGGTTATAAGCAGCTAATAATAATAGAGGCACTCGTCTTATCCAAAAGGCAATGGCAGAGACAAGAGATATAGTGATTCCTAAATTAGCCGTCACTTCTTTCAGTAAGCGAAGTACCGTATTACGGCGACAGTTTTTTTTTTTTTTTTTCAATAAGCTTACTCTTGACCTTAGACTAACCCAGCTTTTTGCCTGTATATGATAATTCTTAACCTGCATATACAACTATGTACATACTTATATATACCTCGACAGCAAAAAGCACGCTGATGACTTGCATACACTCTTACGCGCCTATTAAACCATACTGAATTTAGGATCCGATGAGAGGAATGCCGCTATACGTTAGACACGATAAGAGATATCTCCAATTGTATTGCACGTATAGCAGCCTCCCTCTCATCAGACCCGATTTAGTATGCGATTCACGATGGTATAATACCCCCTTTAAAGTATCTTTGCTGAAAGCAAAATAGCAGGGCCGGATTAAGGGGGGGCAATTGGGGCTGCAGTCCCGGGGCTTCGACAAAAGAGGGGCCCCCACAAAGAGGGCCCCTCACAATAGAGACTTAGAATAAAAATTCTTCACCTACAGTACTTTGTATAAACATGATTATATTAAATATTGTCCATATTATTTTGAGAAAATATTTGGGTCCAGGGGGCCTCCACTCTTTCGTTGCCCCGAGGCCTCCAGGCCGCTAAATCCGGCATTGCAAAATAGTACAAATCGGCATAAGTTTTATTAATACCTAAGAACGGAAAACGAAGTATTCTCAAAATCCTTGTAGTCGTATTCAAGAGACGCTCCTCAAATAACATTCTCAACAGGTTGTTGAATCATGTTGTTATCATAAGAAATTACATAAGGATGAATATCTTGTCGATTTTGAGAACATGCAACCATTGACTAGCTCCGTGGCGCAGCGGTCAACCAACACGCCAGCCTGCGACACGAGAGTGACCGGGTTCGATCCCCGGCCAGGTCAAGATGGAAAATGATCTTTTTCAGATTGACCTGGGTTTTGGATGTATATATGAATTTGTTATAAAATATAGTATCGTTGGGTTAGTATCCCATAACACAAGTCTCGAACTTACTTTGTGGCTAGCTCAATCTGTGTGATTTGTCCGTATATATTTATTTATTTATTATTCATAAATATCTTATCATATACCTTTAAACGAGCAATTCTTGTATATTTATTTATAGGTATGTATATAAATTTCTAACGATTTCGCTGAAAGGTATATGGTGGTTTTCGGGGGTAAACAACGGGGGTTTTCGAGTTTTCATGCGTTTTTCTTTCCACACAGAATATGATCGCTAATTTCGTCCTGCCGGCCACTGTTCGTCTGGTCCAGTGGTTTAAGACGCTGACGGCAAGAGACAAGTGTTACGGGTTTGAATCCCGTTCGGTGACTTACTTTTTTTTATATGTTGAAGTTTATATATAATGGTTTAATTTTAATTGTTTTTAGTTTAATAAAATGTTTGAGATAACAATACATATTTCTCATTAGGATCACTGAAATCATACACTACACACATTTAAAAATTCTCAGTTCAATATTATAAGGCGCGTTGAGCGATTTTTTAAATCTTAATAAGTCAATCTTCGTTATCATCAGGGTTAAGTTTTAGATTTCTGTTCTTTTAGTCATCCTAACCTAAGACTTCTTCGAAACAATGTTCAGACGCCACGCCCCGTCACGAATTGGCCTAACGCAAAAATAAATATCGTTCAGTAAATAGGGTTGGCACTTAATATTCTTGTCGCGAACGGTTACTGATCTAGGGATCGAGAGCGAGCCCCGCAATCAATTAGTCTTAAATGAGTTATACCTATATACTTTTTTAAGAAGAGCATTTTTTTTAATGTTTCGTATAAATGATATATTTGCCGGAGCCACTGGAGCCCAATGATACATAACCTAATTATTAGCACTTTTACATGATACGCAATGGATTGCGTCCAACGTGGTTAGATTGGCATTAATACCACGGGGTCCTCCGTGCTTCAGAAGACACTTTAAACGTTGGTCTCGGCTGTTATCCTTAAATGATTTGCTGTTAGGCATCTTGAAACAGCTGTACGTACAAAAAAGACATTGTTACTATTACTACACTCCTCATTTAGGGTGCCGTAAACAAGGAACCCTTATAGTTTCGCCATGTGTGTCCGTCTGTCTGTCCGCGGTTTTACTCAGAGACTATAAGTACTAGAAAGCTGTAATTTGGTATGGATATCTTATTATGATATGATGACATGTGACACTGGTCTAAGTGTCACATGAACGGAACCCTAAAAAAGGTGGCAATGTAAACAACAAATTTTCACTAATTGTAATTTCTCTACAGTTTTATTTTTCACATACTTTTGTTGTAGTAGTTGAAAGAAAAGCAGATTATGCACCTCGCGTTAAGTAATTTATATTGCACTCGTGCTTTTTAGAACCCTCGCTGGCGCTCGGGCGGCCAATAATCACTTGGTGCAATAATAAATTACTTTCAGCTTGGTGCAACAAGCTACTATCGTGTCGATTTTAATATTGTCACCAAATATCGCTTATTTGAAGACGAAATTTAATAGAAGAAATTCTATAATTTTAATCTATTTAAAATACCTAAGGGACTTGACGTTTCATCTCGCGGAAAATAACATTTTCTTATCTCCTTATTATTAAAATTCGTTCCAGGAAATGAAGGGGTGAACACTGTACACGTATTATCATAATCTAACGAGAAAGATCTAACCAACTCAGACGCGGTTTAATCGTTTTGGACAAGCTTTTAACCCGCAACGTAATTCATGTACGACAACCAATATAATAAATAAATTTGTATTATAATTATTTATGAGTCTAAAAATAATTTCAGCAGAATAGTCCCCGTCGAAATGTTCTCGTGACGCAAATACCAAGCATGTAATTAAGTCATTAAATAATTTTCACCTGTTCGAAATTCAAACTCATTTGAATGTTAAATTAGCATGTGCGCTGCATAATTGTTCTGCCTGCACACATGCCCAAAGTTGGCGTCGCTTGATGTCCTCCGCTAGCCGTGTGGTATCCGGCAGAGTAGAATAGGACCACTCCAAGTCTTCCTGTGGATGTCGTAGAAGGCGACTTAGGAAATACAAGCTAAACAAAGCATTTATAAACATCTGTGAGACCTCTCCAACCCGTCTGGCCAGCGTGGAGAGTGTAGGCCAATTCCTCTGGCTGCTCTGGCCAAGTATGGCTCTAGTAGTACAGAAAGGGCGTGCTCCTGTAGTGGAGACTAAAAAGGACCTGATGATGATGATGATAATGTCCTCCGCACCCGGTCATATTATTCCTAGGTTCACGATAAAAATAGTGGTTGCGTGAGGTGGTAGACCAGGTAAGTCTCATCAGCTATTTCGCGATTTGGGTTAACTTCCAAACTGACAAACAATCTACGTAATTATCTATGCTTTCCCCTCTTCTCCTCAGGCAGGCTGAGGAGAACAGCTGGACAAACGAAAGAATTGTTGCCCATGCTGAAACGTAGTGTGTGAATCAATTAGCGAGCTTCTCGCTCACTAATTGATTCACATACACTATCACATAACAGCCTCCGTGGTCCAGTAGTTAAGGCGTTTGCCTGTTGACCCGGAGGTCGTGGGTTCGATTTCCACCGGAAGCATACTTTGTTTAGTTGTTTCCAGTTTGGTTAGGACATTGCAGGATTGGATCACATGATTGTCTGATAATAAAGATGATTCCGTGCTTCGGAAGGCACGTTAAGCCGGGGGTCCCGGCTGCCATCTGGTAGTCGTTAAAGGAACCACGTCAGAGGCCGAGAGGCGGTTCCGAATAACTCTGACACCAGGGTGTGCATGGTCGATTGAGCGTGGCACCTACTCGAAAATGAATGATGAATGACATACACTATCACACCGTTTTCTTTACAGGGTAGATCAAGCTGCTTAAGGACTAGTACTTATTATGTGACAGAGTCTAAGTTTACATGTCACATGCCACGTTTAGTATGTTGGTGGGTGTGTAAGTGGAAAACGGAATCAGAATAGTGATTTATAGTGATGGGTTGCTAGCTGCATCGCTTGCTTATATGATTACTCAGATATTCGCCCATATCCCGATCGGTTTTTAAAATCTGCGCGGGAAGAGAAGCAGCCGGTACATTTTACGATTTTGTTTTTCCCAAACCGGCAGGGATGAATCACCCGGACCAGCATGGCTAATTAAATGCCTAAAACATTGTTTAACGACTTTTAATTAATATTTATTATTTGATGTTTGACGAATTATAAGGCGATTACAGAGGCCGAGAGGCGGTTTCGAAGAACTCTGACACCAGGGTGTGCATGGTCACCGTGACACCTACTTGAAATGATGATGATGCGAGCTCCGTGGCGCAGTGGTTAACGCGTCCCCTGCGACACGAGGGCGTCCGGGTTCGATTCCCGGTCAGGTCATCATGGAAAACGATCTTTTTCAGATTGACCTGGGTCTTGGGTGTTTATCGATATAAGTATGTAATATAAAATATAGTATCGTTGAGTTAGTATCCTACGACACAAGTTCACAACTTACTGTGGAGCTAGCTCAATTTGTGTGATATGTCCCTATATATTTATTTTTTAATTATGTGAGCACACACAATTGGAACAAAAGAGTCGAAATACTTTCTGCTGATTCAAGACTAATCTCCTGTTACATCTGGCGTCTGGCGTAACAAATACACATTTCTAATAAGGACGTTTGGACGTATAAAGATAATACCAAGAGAAAAATTCAGAAACCTTCCCGGCTCTTGACCTAAAAGCGGCCATAATAATTCATTTAATCAAATCCCCTACCCTTGTAAGAAATATAAGTGTGAAAGGGATTTACTAATGAGGGAATTAAAATTAAACTACAACGACGTGGGTCTTGCCCAATCAATAATGTCGAAGCCTAGTTCGGTGGCTGCCATAAAAGTCTACGAACTTGACGTAGACCTCAGACGTAGAGATCTTTTAATTAGGATTCTATGGGGGCTGACATGCCTTTTAGGATAAAAGCCCTTCAAAAATAAAGAAAAAAAAATCCTCTACCTTCCGTAGATTTAGTGAGCACAATCTCTAATCTGCTGAAAGTTAAGGTCGAATCCTGCCAAGAGCCTGGAAAGATAATAACGAAACTTGTTGAGTCAGCGTCAGGACTTTTCTATGCGGGATGTAAGCGTACATTAACCTAATGGAGTGACTCTGCTCAATATAAACACATGGAACCAATGATGCGTAACGTCGAAAAAAGTTTAGTTCTTCTTAGTAAAATTGTATTGGAATGTCTTTTTAAGGGTAAAAACGGATAGCAGAGCCATATTAATAGAGTCCCTATTAATATGGCTCTGCTATCCGTCTGTTTGTCTGTCTGTCTGTCACCAGGCTGTATCTCATGAACCGTGATAGTTAGTTAGTTGTTTGTTCGTAGCTATAACAACAAAAATTTAAGGGGCTCCGCTCCCATACAACAGACGTGATTTTTTGCTCGTTTTTGCTCAATATTGATAACGGTAACAGGTAGACGCTTCAAATATTCACAGAATAATAAGTTATATATTCACTTTAAAAATAATATTTAAATAAAAATAAAACAAATATTTAATCCCATACAAAAGACATGATTTTTTGCCGTTTTTATAGATGATGGCACGGAACCCTTAGTGCGTAAGTCCGACTTGCACTTAGCCCGTTTTTTATTCCATACCGAGCATTGGTCTTGTACTAAAGTTGTTAATTATTTTTCATTCCATCTACACCCTGTATTATAGCAAAGTGTAAGTGTAAAGGTTATGAAATGTGTGGAATTACGTGGAAATGAGGTTCATTCAAAGTGTATAAAACTAAAGCCGTAAGATGTTTTATACAAAACATATTTGAGGATAATATTTTGATTATTATCCTCAAAATGTTCTGGTTCGGTTGCCTTTATTTTCCAGCAAATTATTCTAGATATCTAGTATAAACCAGAAACGTGTATCACATGATCAGAATACAGAAATCTTACAAGCAATATTATCCCTCGTGGAAGCTTTAGTATCTTTATTTGGCAGTTGTGTCTAATGACTGTAATTAGGCACTTCGCAGACTAGACGGCAGCGACTTCGACCAGGGGCCATAAAGAAATTATATGACCGTTAAGAGCCCGCCATATGCCAGGCGGCGTGGCGATACAAACGCGGATGGTCTAAACGCTCTGGCTACTTTGAATATTTTAGTTTTTTAGGAATATTCAAGGGTTATTCGAAAAAGAAAAACATATGATGGCTGCCTTATCTGTAATGCAATAATAATCAAAAGTTTCAAGGTTAATTTTAATGTATTTGGTGAATAATACTATATACTGAGTAAATTAGACGTGATTTGGAGGCAACTTTGCAATTTTTTTCTATCGAGAAAATTTAACGCAATCGTGTTTTTGAGTCATATAGTTACCAGAGTTAGTCCTGAACTTAGCTGCATTTTTATTTCAACTTGAGTATTTAATTATTATTGATATAACAGTCAATCATGCAAAGCAGTGTGAGGTAGTACGGACCCTTAAGTCAACTAGCGCGGCACGAACAAAGTGCCCGACTTTGTTCGTGCCGCGCTAGTTGATCTGGTCGTTGCGGCAAAGATAATATACCTAATACAAATATATAATACTATCGTATAGACTGACAAACTTATATAAAAATTTTGGCCCAACTTAAGGCCTATTAAAAGCAGCAGACCGGTTGCCGGTAAGCTGTGGTAGTTAGTTCCACTAACTGCCACGATGGGCGGTGGAGATGACTCTGCAGTGCAATATTTACAGACCTTTTTCCACCCGTCACTAGACGGCGTTAGCCTAAACTTGCTAAAACCAAGTAATACTGAAAGATATTGTTTTAATATAAGCCATGGACCTAAGAATAATATGGACCGGGCGTGAGGAACGTCAAAGTGAAGCAAAATTTGGTTACATGTGTGCAGTATAGGATGACCATTGTCATCAAAAATTACCCAATAATTAAGAGTAAATAAATTGTGAGTGGTACCACTCACAATTTATTTACTCTTAATTATTATATTAGTGCTACTAGGCATCAGTACTGATGCCTAGTAGCACTAATATTATTTATATATTTTTTACAAAACGTAACATCTATATCAGAGAAGTATTATGAATTTAGACATAATGATCCAGAAGGGCAACTGTGAATCAATCTCATCTTTGAGCGACCTTAGACGTTTTGGGGAACTCGATAAAAGGAATAAAAGAACGAAATTATAGATAATATTTTTATTTTACTGTGTTTTAAGATAATAAATAACAATACATATAATTTTACTTACAGAAAAACAAACCTTCGAGTCCTTATATTGGTGGTAAATTTTAAAATTACTTTTTTTATAATTTTGCAGATTTATAGATTCAGTCGTTCTATAGATTATTAGTGTCATCAAAAATCAACAATATCAAATTCAGAAATTGTTCAAAGTTAAAATCTTTTATTCTGACGTCGACAAATGATAATAAAATACTTTCACATTTACATATAAGTATAAAATATAAACATTGAATATCTCTATCTATAAAAAAACCGCATCAAAGTCCTTTGCGTAGTTTTAAAAATCTAAGCATACATAGGGACAGACGGACACAGCGGGAAGCGACTTTGTTTTATACTATGATCCCGAAATTGACGCCACTTTTGTGATCTACATGCCAAAATATCTCGAAAATATCACCCCTGTTTTGCATCCCATAGGTGTTGTTTGTGATGCACCCAAAAATAACTCAAACGACACATAAGTCATATTTTCAAAAAATAGTGACAGTCATCTTGAATCCCAACATAAAATTGACGTCAGTTTTACCCCGAAATACTCCGAAAACGTCACCCAAGTCGAATTTCCATAAATAATGGTGATGGCCATCTTGAAAACTGAAAATGACTTCATTTTTGTTGATATCCCAAAAAAATCCAAAACGCCAATAAAGTTGACTTTAAATGAAAAGTAATGTCAGCCATCTTGGATTCCAAAATCATCTTACATACATTTATCATCAACACATACATCGATTTTCCAAATTTAGTTCATAAATGATGGAGTTATGACGTAAAAATATGGAGAAATACAACTGGAACTGCTCCTTTTTTTGAAGTCGAGTAAAAGTATTAATAAGAAACATACCTTTTCTGGGCACGCGAACTTAATTAACCGGCGATATGCTCCTTTTGTCATATAAAAATTGCTATTTTTAAAATGTTCGGAACAAACAAATGAATAATTCGATGGTACCCATGATGCATCCTTTCTATTTCTTCTAATAATATCGATCCATTATTTTTTTACATAAGCATCACGAATGGGGAACCTTAAAAAAATAAACAAAATAAAATTTTATATTAAAAATAAAGAACAGGAATCTTGAAATCATATTCTGGCAACACCGACAGTTGACTTAGCGCTGCGCTGTCACCGGGTCATTGACTTTTGCGGCGCAAAGAAAATTACAAAATCATATTAGTTTAATTTAAAATTGTAGTTGAAACGTGTGTTTAGGTTACCAACCAATTCGTACATACGAGTAACTGTGGTGTTGTGTGTGTAAATAGTATAATAAACCAAGAAAATATGCGATTGAGTGAAATACTTACATAGTCTCGAAAACAACAAGAAGTTTGTACTTACCTATGATATCTACGTGATACCGTCGGACTTTTTGTGTAGTGTACTATAATTTTTACACTCTTTTACCACACAGCTCGGCATTATTTTATATTTTTATGCTTATTTTCAACGAGTTTCAAAAGGCACACCAACTTCGCGGTAAGTACAAGTTTGACATTTCGTGAGTTTGACATTTCGACCGGGGAAAACCTGCATCCATTTGAGTGCCGATGTGTGCGTGAATTTCGTGTCACGACACGTCTGCATACATTGTGATTTGCTTCACTGCCACATTCTCAAGGTCCTATCCTGATTATTCTTAGATCCATTATATAAGCCAAAAATATATTTTTCATCTGAAATAAGCTATTTCTCGTAAATACTGATTTAATTTTTTCTTATTATTACGGTTGACACATACGTCATCTATGTAATAAGACTGACCTAAATCGTACGCAATAGGCGTTGGGCCACATGGTTGCAGCTACTGGTCGTGGTTGATGCCGTCTAGTCTGCGAAGTGCCAAGTCATATATTAAAATTTCCCTCCATTCAGAGTCATCGAAAAGCACCTCCAATTGACAGTTTGACAGTTTTCTTTATGACGAAGGACGGTAAACAAGCAAGCAGGATCACTTGTACTCCACCAGTAGTCCATGGGTAGTGGTCTGTTACCATCGTAAGAGACCACTGCCCTTACCTATTTATACACTGAACTTAATAATTGATGCAGTTTTTAACTTCGACGGCGCACGCGCACATAAACAGGTGGTAGTTGAAAATCAGTTATTTGCTCACGGAGCAATGTCCCACACTAAGCTACAGCCTTTTGAAACACTGTAGCATACATAAGTTCCTGGAATATATTATTCTAGTTTAATTTTATTAAATTTTTTTATGTTAAGTCTTTAGGTTAATTTGAAAGCTTGTATGTGTGTTCTAATATACACGTTTCCATCATCATCATCATTTCGTGTAGGTGACACGGTTAATAGACCATGCATAGCCTGGTGGAGAGCGGTTCCGAAGAGCCATTATGACAATAATAGCTCTTTGGAACCACCTCTCGGCCTCTGACGTGGCTCCTTTAACGACTACCAGATGGCAGCCGCGACCAAAGACTTTACGTGCCTTCCGAAGCACGGAATCATCTTTATTATCAGACAATCAGGTGATTCAAGCCTGCAATATGCTATTTAAACTGGAAACAACTAAACAAAGTATGCTTCCCGTGGGAATCGAACCCACGACCCGGGTCTACAGGTACACTGGACCACGGAGGCAGTCAACGTTTCTGTAATTTTAACTTCGTAATCAGAATAACCGTAACAAAAAGTACTGTGACACAAAAAGGTGATAAAAAAGGACACGTTATTTTCTCCCTTATTAAGGACGCCAGTACTTAACGTTTTTTACAGCTGACACGTGAGGGCTTAATTCGCATTCATTATTCATTTAACACCTTATTTTTATTCTGACATTTGCATATGGAGGCGGTATGTTACATTTTAAACTTATGTGACTGTTACTGTTCACTTCGTTCTTTAAAAAAAGTATAATGTCAACTGTGATTTGACAGGTCAGACCGATCACCACTTGGTAAAAAAATGTGACACACTTTGTAATGGTGCCGGTTAATTAGAAATAAATTTCGTATAGTACCAAAGACTCTTAATCAATAAGCCTCTTGTGACCAGTTACATTGATGGTGGCACCTTAGGAATTATACTAAACTAGCTGTTGCCCGCGACTTCGTCCGCGGCAATTAATGTCATTATGATTAATTAGCTTTTTTATGAGTATAGATAGGGTACAGAGAGGATCGTGGTCCTATAGTGAAGACTAAAAAGACCGGATGATGATGATGATGTCCCGTTGTTTGCCTATACGGCTGTTATTTTTTAACAAGTCATTTCACATTTCTCAACCGATTTTCGTGAAAGTGTGTAAGTTTGATAATTACATTTATTGACGTTTTAATAGAGTTACATGTAGTAGAGTTAGATGTAACTCCATTGAAACGTTAACAGAAACATATAACAAAAAAGTTCGGGCTCACACAAGCGGCAACTTCTGTTATTATAATTAAACTTTATATCTTAGTATAGATGATTAATTCGTTTTCCCCCGTTTTCAAAACATTTTTTTAGCGCGTTCAAACAAACAAACAAACTCTTCAGCTTTATAATATTAGTATAGAAGTATAGATGTGAAAAATAATTATTTCTGCAAGGTCATCATTATAGTAAATGATTTTCCAAAATGTTGCTGATGTCCCCCCCCAACCCCCCTTTCGCTGCTAACGTGATAGTTGAATGACACCTTGTCTATTTCAGCCACATTTACCCAATAACCCCACCGTTAGTTGACACCAGCCTACATGGCCATCCAACAATGCCCCGCTGTCAATCAATCGAATATTCATTGTTAATAATGGTTTTATCTTACGGATGTAAGAAACGTAGAAAAGTATTAAGTTTTCTCCTTTCCTACTCGTTAGGAAGATAATAGCTTTTTTATAACTAGCTTTTGCCAGCGGCTTCGCTCAGGCGGAAGCTAAAAAGCCTCAGGAGAAGTATTTTTTTCCTGGATAAATGATAGCCTATGTCCTTCTCCGTACCTCAGACAATGCATATGCAATTTTTACGCTTATGGGTTTATTAGTTAAGGCGTGAAAGCATAACAAACAAACTCACTTTCGCATTTACAATAATATATTCATCATCATCATTTCGAGTAGGTGACACGGTCAATCGACCATGCACACCCTGGTGTCAGAGTTCTTCGGGACCGCCTCTCGGTCGGTTCCGTTAACGACCAGATAGCAGCTGGGCCAACGGCTTAACGTGCCTTCCGAAGCACGGAATCATCTTAATTATCAGACAATCAGGGGATTCAAGCTTCCAATGTCCTAAACAAACTGGAAAGTTGGAAACAAGTAAACAAAGTATGGTTCCCATGGGAATCGAACCCACGACCCCCGGGTCTACACTTACAGGCAAACGCCTTAACCACTGGACCACGGAGGAATAATAACAATATATATTTTAAAAAATACTATAATTAATATTTATAAAAGTATCTTTATATGATGACATGTAGGCGGCCTTCATAAAATTCAAATCATTCTACAACATATACATTAAACAAACACACTCTTAATGGCTAACTCCCAACTACAATAATTAAATAAATTCCGATAATTTAATTAAACCATGTCTAAATCTCCAACGGTTATACAATGATGCCTCTTTTTATTTATTGTCCTCCATTTTTCTGTATCCTCTTTCTAAAGGATACTCACAATATTTTATGGAGTTTTAAATAAAATTTTACATTATTCTTTTAGAGATGAGGGTTATTCTCAGACAAGATTGTAATTTCTGGATACACGTAGCGTAATCAAATATCCTGAAATTATAACCATCCAGATATTACTCTCAATTTAGGTATATGAAGGAACTTTTTGTATGCCCAAATTGAGAGTGTAAGTTAGTCTGAGAAGTTTTTGGCTGGTACAAATTTTATTTTCTTTATTTTTAAAACACATTTACATTGACGTTGACTCCTGGAACGATACTAAATAAACAATTCCGTTTATTTATTATAATGTTTCTATATATTTCGTGTAGTCTCTTAGAAAATCGCCAAAATAATTTCATGGTTAAAGAACTTTATTTCTCAAAAGAATACAATATTATATTCATTTACAGAGAAATCACTTATATGACTAAAATTTCGGTGAGCTTAGTATAAAGTTCTTACAATAGTTACAAAAAATTGGATAAATAACAGTTGCACTGATAAAAAGGGTAGTTAGCCAAAACACTGACCCGCAGAGCGCAGGAGTGTGCGTGCGTACGTCCCTCCTGCGCTCTTTTTTAACGTTATGTATGACAATAAGACATTACAGAAACTGGATATACATGTGTCCAGATCCATATATCCGTTTTAAGAATAACCCTCGTGTCTGGAATGTAATTACTAGATCCAGTTAACGAGTGAGCGTGTGGATGTATTATTTTAGGCGCTGTTGTTTTATTACAATACTTTTTGCCGTTTTTCAGGGTTGTGTTGCCAATTTACAGCGCCGGGAACTGTGTCACTGGAAGTCGTTTGTTATTTTCATTTGATATTTGTTTATTCTGTAGTAGCTTTCACCTTTTCCTCGGGATAAAATGTACACTAAGTATGTCCTTCTCTGTAGCTCAGACAACGGGTACGTATTTCATAACAATCGGTTCAGTAGTAGTAGTATCTCCCAAAAGTTTGGGAAATAAGCGCTCCATTCTCAGATGTCTTAGTTTAAGGTAGCTGCAAATACGATAACGGGGGGCGATGGAGCGGAGCCTGTCGAGGTGATGGCCCACCAAAATACAGGCCCGACCTAGTTTAGTGCATTGCTCGGTGCTGTCAGTTCGTCAAGTGCTTCACGTTCCACCACTCCTTATTTTTATAGTATTAAATACTTCTTGGTTACATCTCTCTGCATATGTATATTGTCTTATACTTTAAGTATTTTGTATGTTACCTTTATATTAATAAATATTATTATTATTATTATTTTTATATTTTATTTTCTCAGCTCTAGGCTGGTATTTTTTTAATATTTACGGGTAGAAACCACGTAAAATGTTAAATATTTTGTATTATTATTCTCTTTATTCAAAATTAATCTTAAGCCTAGGTTTTATAATATTTGTATAAAAAGTAAAATATAAAAATATAATACAAAACATAAAAACATTATAAAACCTAAACCTAGCTCGCCGCCAGCAGCGGGGCAAGGCTCAAGCTACCGGCGGTTAAGGCTGCAGAGAAAGAAACCTCCTGACTATGCGTGACGTGTCCAGGAGTGCTGCCTTCTGTATCTGGCCCTTGATCCAGCCATCCAGCGAGAGTCTCTTGAGGTGTTGGTCGAGACTCTTCGCTATAAGGCCGTTTGCAGATACAACTATCGGGACAATGATCGTCGAATCCACATCCCACATACCAGTCACCTCGTGGGCCAAGTCAAGGTACTTGCTGAGCTTGTCCTTCTCGGCTTTCACGAGGTTCTCGTCATGCGGGATGGTGATATCGATGAGCATTGCCTGGCGCGTCGATCGATCTGTCAACACGATATCAGGCTTATTGGCAACAATAGTCCTGTCCGTAATAACAGATCGATCCCAGTAGAGCGTGGCATGACCATTTTCGAGAACTGGCGCCGGCATGTACTTATAGTACGGTACCTCGGATTCCACAAGACCATATCGAAGAGCGAGTTGCTGATGGATAATTCTGGCTACAAGGTTATGTCTGTGCAAGTACTCACCGTTGGCCAGATGAGAACAACCGGAAATAATATGCCTGAGTGACTCACCGGGACGGCGGCATGCCCGACATATGTCGACCGTACCGTCCTTCAGGATATATCTCCGGTAATTGTTCGTCATCATGACTTCGTCTGCAATTGCACAAACAAAACCCTCGGTTTCCCCGAAGAGGTCGCCGAACCGTAGCCAGTTTACCGACGCGAGCAGATCTACATCAGGCCCTGTTAAGGCCCGGTAGAACCGCCCGTGGAGCTCCTTACTCTTCCATATGTTCTTGCGGTCTTCGGTGCTCAGCACGGATGGTCTACGCCAGTTCTCGTTTGCCAAGGAGAGCGGCGTGAGACTCCTATCTACAACTACAATGTCGCGGTGCAACCCACACTCATTGTTAAGGAAGTAATCCCTAAGACTGCACACCTCACGGATATGAAGAGTCAAGAGTTATTATTATTATTAGTAGATAGGGCGTGAAGGCGTCACAAACAAAAAAACTCACTTTTGCATTTATAATATTAGTAAGGACATTAGGATTAGGACGCCCCCGTCCTTTTTACAGTTCTAAGTGTAGTTATAAATATTTTTGCTTTCACAATGCTATACGGATATACTCTTTTTAAGTTATAAGAGTAGAAAGTACTCGTATAAATGAAAAGCATATTGAAGGGAAAAAAAAATTACAAAAATTATATATAGTTTATTAGTTGCATTTCACCTTCATTCAATGAGTAATTTTGTTAGGTGACGCAAGCTCTAACGCGTATAAGCGGAATGGGATGTGGCGGTGATATTCGAGTCATAGGATCGAAACCTGGTAGCTTAATTGGAAAAGCTTTGATCGTACAAAACCCAAGTCACTGGTTCAAATCTTGCCCGCGTTAAATTTTTTCACTAATCTTTTTTCTTAATTTAATAAGAGACTGGTAAAAGTGTCATGTATAAATCCTAACATTCACCGAATTCATCATCTTTGCTCTTCGATCAAATATAATGGTAGATACAGTCTCATACAAAATGAAGCCTTAATAATGTCCCCGAGTCAAAACATCATGCATACTTACAAACAACGACTAAAACGGTACATACTTAAATTATAACTCTATCTTTTTTAGGGTTTCGTATGTACCCAAAGGGTAAAAACGGGACCCTATTAGTTTCGCTCCGCTGTCCGTCTGTCTGTCTGCCTGTCCGTTTGACACCAGGCTGTATCTCATGAACCGTGATAGTTAGACAGTTGAAAATTTCACAGATGATGTATTTCTGTTGTCTGTTGCCTGTAAAATAGAATAAAATAAATATTTCAGAGTGGTCCTATACAACAAACGTGATGTTTTTGCTGGTTTTTGCTCGATATTGATAACGACAATAGGTAAGCGCTTGAAATAGTCACAGAACTTTTAGTTATATATTTACTTTAAAAATAAATAATTAAACAAAAATAAAATTAATTTAAAAGGGTCTCCCATTCAACAGACATGATATTTTTGCTGTTTTTATAGATTAACGGTACGGAACCCTTCGTGCGCGAGTCCGACTCGCACTTGGCCGGTTGTTTAAACTATATTTATTATTTTTGTATACATGGCCTCTAAAACTATTTTAATTTATTTGTTAAACTTTATAACGTAACGTAAGTATATTAAATAACAACATTTGGTAGTTAGAAATGTTGAATTGTAAATCGTTACCAAAGTCACGGTTCCAGCACGGAGTATTCAAGTTGTCTGAGTAAGTATGAACTAGTTGGGTTTGGGTCGAGATTAGTTGTCATCCAGAGATTTACCTTTCACTCACTGAGATTTGCGACCGAGGAACTGTTCCCGACGTTCAAGGCTATTAGTAAAGGATTCTACAGGCTCGCAGATAGTTTATTATTGAAACGAAGAATTCATAATTTGGTTCATTTTGAACGTATATACCTATATATTTTTGATTTGCATCCTTTCTATACAATTTGACATTGTATTCAATACGAATTATGAAATGACAATGTAATCTCAGTCCACATATAAATATATACTATAAATTGTAAGTTGTCGTCTGGAGAAAATGCGCTGTGCATTTTTTGCCGCTTCTTCTGCACTCCGCTTTGGAAGCGGCTCTACACTTAGCTTTAAGTAAATTAACGTCAACAATGTTTGTTGTAAAATAAATGTTAACGTTCACCAAATGATATGTAAAGTATCTTATGATGAATAAATGATATTTGACTTTGACTTTGACTCGGGAAGGCCGGGCATGCGTTCCCGATGCTAAACCGCCAACCACCGGCCAGGCAGTTCAGGATTACCATCCCTCTCCCTACAATATTAAATTTATTGTTAGAGGGTTAGTTTTATCTGCCCCCGACTGTACATACATTCGGAACGTTATCAATAAATATTGTAGGCGCTACTTTTGCATAGTTCATATAACATAATAGACAAATATGTCGACTAAATCGACCTGCAAATATGAAAACTGTAAAATTTTCGAAACAATAAGTTTAATAATAATGTAATAAACGCGGGTAATCCTCTGTCTGCTCTGGCCAAGTATGGCTCCGGTAGTACAGAGAGGGTCATGCTCCTGCGACTAAAAAGACCTGATGATGATGATGATGAAACGCGATAAAACCCTATTCACAAGTGATTTACCTTTTTCTGTTCTCTAGTTGGTTCGATTAGCTAAAGATAAAGTATATACAACGTGATTTTGAACCCCCTAGCTATATTGAAATCTGGGAATCAGAATCCTTAATGAAACACAGAATTGCAAGAAAAAAAGGTAAAAAACGAAAAAGAAAATTAAGTTTCCCATACAAAGTCGCCGATCAGCTGGACGAATTTCTATGAAAGATTAAATTTATTGTTTAGTTTTTTACCTTTTTTCTTGCAATTCTGTGTTCCATTAGGGATTCTAATTCCCAGATTTCAATATAGCTAGGGGGTTCAAAATCACGCTGTATGTGTGTATGTTTTAATCTATAAATTATTTATATATAATAAGGGAGCATGTATGTGTATGTGTATGTGCATGAATGCATAGGGCATGTGCGCATATATGGATTGTTAGGTGCAGGTAATGAATTTATAAAATAGATATAAGCATATGTATGTTAGAGCTAAGAAAGAGCGGAGTCTTGTGAGTAAAAATATTTTTTTTTATTTACTAGCTTACACCCGCGGCTCCGCCCGCATCAATGTCGATCCCTCGGGAATAGTACTTTTTTCCGGGATAAAAGGTAGCAGTATGTCCTTCTTCGTACTCCAGAGAACTTGTATGCAAAATTTCATGATCATCGGTTCAGTAGTTACGGCGTGAAAGCGTAACAATCAAACTCACTTTCGCATTTATAATATTAGTAAGGAAGTAAATATAAGCATAAGGATTTAGCTAAACGTGGGAAGAAAAAATATATTCCTTCTAAAAAGGATGTGTCTTGTATTCCTAAAATCTATTAATTAATGCTCAAAAAGGCTGGCAGTGGAAAGCTTTTATTCAATTAAGTAAGCTTAACCGAACTTTTTTTGGAATAACTTCATAATTATTATAACCAAAGCTGAGGCAATAGGACATACCACTTCGTAAAGTTTACGCTCTCCCATTTTCTTGCTTTTGTCTCTTGTTTTATCAAATTAATTCGGGGGCTTTTCTAATATAAGTTTGTTCATTCGTCGGTTAGGTACACATACATTTACCTTATTAGTTTACTGGACTGAATATTTTGTATGACACATATTCTAAAAGAAATGTAGACTTCCATAATTAGACAGTAAAATATATAGTAGTTTGCTTTGAGTAGGCCGCCGGCGAATGACGTCACAGGTACAATATTTTTTTTTACGGTATAGGACGGCAAACGAGCAAGCGAGTCACCTGATGGTAAGCGACCAGCGCTGCCCATGGACAACTGCAGCAACAGGGTGTAACAGGAGCGTTGCCGGCCTTTCAAGGAGTTGGAGAAAGGATATGGGGGGAGTAAATGGGGGAAGGATGGGCCTCCGGCCCTGTCACTCACCGAACGAAGCATAGAAATAATACAAAATGGCCACTTGCAGGTATACAACTTTTATTTGCCGCCATTTTGTTTTGGCGGTAAATATAACAGCATGCGAAGTCACTCGTCATAATTAAGTGTGTTTTATAAACCGTCATTTAAATAAATTTATATCTATAACGCGTCGTATTGGTCAACTTGCGGAGTCATTCGTCATAATTAATTAAATAAATAAATAAATATATACAGACAAATCACACAGATTGAGCTAGCCCCAAAGTAAGTTCGAGACTTGTGTTATAGGATACTAACTCAACGATACTATATTTTATTTTATAACAAATACATATATAGATAATCATCCAAGACCCAGGCCAACCTGAAAAAGATCATTTTCCATCTTGACCTGGCCGGGGATCGAACCCGGGCATTCTTTTGTCGAAGGCTGGCGTGTTGACCGCTGCGCCACGGAGCTAGCCGATTATGTTTTAGAAATCGTCATTTAAATAAATGAATATCTACAACATGTCGTATTGCTGCGATCCTGTGTAGTTAGATAAACCACCACTCAATATCCATACTTAGTGTTGTGGCGTGCTCGTAATTTTCGAGAAAGTTGAGAACGAGTCGGCTATTTTTTCCCGAATATTTCTTCTTCTTTCTCTCAAGTAAGGGAAATTATTGAGAAACTCTCGAGAATTATTGGAAAGTTTCCGCAAATTTCCGTGAGAAGGAATTCATGAGAACAGAGAATTTCTCTCCGGCACATCACTATCCATACTACAAATTTTGTTGTAAAATAAATATTAATGTTCACCAAATTATATTTGAAGTATCTTATTATGAATAAATGATATTTGACTATTGACTATTTGACTATTGTACACGTCAAACACGTGGGATGCACCCCATGTCTAGTATCGTATCTCCTCCTGTTGAAGTCAATGTTTAAATGGAACAATTACACCCACGTTCAGCAGAAGCAAAACTACGTAATTAGTACTGTGCTGTTTGTTAAATAATTAGGTATAAAATGAACGAGATTCTCAAGTTCTATTAGAGAGAGAAACTTCAAAAGTTACTAGAATAAGAACTTGGCGATGAAATTTTAAGACAAAAATTGCTGAATATATTGTCCTTTCAAAATTACTACCCATGTTGAGAGAGACGTTAAAAATGTATGAAAGAAGTAATATTCTATTTCATAGAAAGTTTTTATTAGGTATACTAACCTAATAAAAACTTTTAAACTTTCTATGAAATAGCATAACATTTCAAAGGTTTCATCATGTTTTGACGTCTTGTTAACCTTTAGGTATTTCTAAGAATAGGATACCTCGACTCGGCGAAGTAAGTTTTCCAAATCTCAAATAGTGTAGGGGAAGCAAATCTCTCATTTATCACGAACCAAAACTTTGATTACGTACGCTGAAAATCCACCAATACTCGTTGTACATTACCGTTTTAGTTTCGATGTTTAGTTTCTTCATAATTCAAAATCGGCAATGGATATAACAAAAGTACGAAATAGCAAAATATCGTCGCCGGGTGTATAGTTACCAACGGTAATAATAAATTGACGTCGTTTCGATAGGAATTGGACGAATTTATATTTTTTTTATTCTGATGGTATTTCGGTAACAGAATTTATCATTTGTGTTCCTTCGTGTAATTTGTCTTAGAAAATAAGGTTCTATCTGACATTTCTAGTAAATTATGATGGTGCTGAAAAGAAATATTTTTAGCTTTTCACTAAAATAAGGTTGTATTAAAAGCTTTCTAAAATGTTTAATGAGACGTTAAAAAATATTATAAATGACGAATATTATAAAAATGAAAGTGAGTTTGTTTGTTTGTAACGTATTTACCCCCTATCTACTGTCCTTAAATCCTTATTTTTATTTGCAGTTTCTTACACTTAGCAGGTTATTAACATCTATCTCATATGGCTATAACGGCGAAGCGTGCAAAAGAAATGTAGAGTTTTCTCACACGTCACTTTGCTTTGCACACCTTTGGTGTAAACGCATCCAAAACAATTACTAACAAAAGCTATAGTTCAAATTTTCAGTATAAATTGTTAAATAAACTATCATCTCCACTAACAGGGTGGGGAGAACCAATCAACAGTAAACATCTATTGCCCTTGGGTAATTGGGTTGGTTTGTTAGCGTCTGCTACGACTACCATTTGTTTTGATGGTTATTATTTTTTATATAACCATGAATTTCAATATAAGTTAGCGCGAACTTTTGTATATTTATTGCCGTTCAAATTAATAATTATCCACTCTGACGTCCGCCCACTCACGCCGTTTGATACCACAACGTCTGCGCGGTAGCAATCAAAAATTGCACGCGCGCAGTAATTCTCAACAATAATTATCTTACGAGTAACAACTGAGTACTATACGAAGAAAATGGGCTCTATATGGTATGTAGTAAATAATCGGCAACATAACTACGTTTATTACTTACTAGCTTTTGCCCGCGGCTCCGCACGCCTCAATATCAATCCCTCGGGAATAGTAATTTTTCTTGGGATAAAATGTACCCTATGTCCTGTTCCTTACCCCAGATAACGTGTATGCAAAATTTCATGATGAAACAAATAAACAAACAAACGCATTTATAATATTAGTTAGGATAGCGTATTACTAAAGTTCAAATTTAATTAGCAAGGAAATGTTAAACACAAATCATTGGCAAAATTTGTACAGTTTGATTATAAAACTGATCACAAATGTGTGTAATTGTTAGAGTTAATCTAGTACCTATAACTTCTATTTTATTACTCTTTGTACCACTTATATAATGTGTTATTTTGTCAGATATAGACAGTATTATTCGAGCACTGTCACTAGTTTCATTTACCTGTCTACGTCGCTCCTTACATGGCGACCCTGCCTGGATATTAATTAACGTTGTGTAACAATTATAAAATAAACAACTAATTATCTTTTACCAAATATTGTAAAGATTATTTGCCTGTATAATATATATAAAAAACGCAAAAAATATGACACGTTTTCACTAAATTCATGTCACTACTTAACATCTCAATCAACTTAAGTATCTGACGTTGACTGACACAGAGTATTTTTTTCTTTCATTTATGGCTTTCACGCGTTACGTATTTAGCCAAAGTCAAGTATAATAGAGTTTTCCCGCGCTTTTTCTAAGTCTTGTTATTAATAGAACGATAGTGTAGATCATTTTATTGATTCTACGGAGCCCCTGGCGACAATTCCCACGAATCCACAGGCTTGATCACAGACGACGCAACGAGGCGAGGCGGTCCACCAGCCTGCTAAGTAAATCTCACTACAGCCGCACTGTGACAGTTTATTTCAGTTATTCCACACATTGTTCATAAACATGGGCATTTATAACACCAAATTACACCAATTTCACATTATAAAGTCTACTAGAAACAATTTACAAAACAATCCAAAACACAAGCCGTGCTCTTCGCCGAAATTCCCGCCAAGAACTCCGAGTATTATTCAATAGATATATTTCAATTTGTTTCAAGCACTGGCAAACGAATCTCTTCCATAAGACGTTGTCTGCGTGTCTATGGTTACGTTTGATAGTCTTATTTTAATTCTGCGGCGTTTAAATCAGGCGCTAAAAATGTCAAAGGAGTGCACTAAAACGCGCCTTTAAGTAAACCCGCGGACATTAGACCGGAAAAAATGGTCGCTCTTGCATGTGGGAAGTGGTGAAGTGTTTAAAGCGCGAAAGTTTAAAACACACATTCATACTAACTTGCATTTTTCTGTATCCTTTCTATTTCTGTAGCTTTCAACACTGTTTGTTTCTAAGTAAGTCGAAAGAGACGACTTATATACATATTCGTTTACAGGGCGTCCTTATGTTCTCACCCGGGCTCCCAAACGAACAGGCCCATCTTAACCTCATTGGGACGCAATGACTAGGGCCAGTTCGTTTTTCTGTTTTACATAACGCAACCTATACTGAAAGAAAAATAAAAACGTAACATGTACCAGCTGTCTGCTCTGGCAAACAGTCTGCTGTTTGGTATAAAAGCCGACAGACTTGCCAACATTTGTCAACAATCGAAATTATTTTTACGCCACACCAGCAACAACAACACCAGCGACTTTGACGACCATTGATTAGCGACTTCCATCCCAGAGACGGGTTGAAGTGTTTGCAAGCCAAACTGGCAATTAAGAAGCTTAAATGTCAGGGCGACCCTACGCTCAGATCGTAAAAGCCCATCATAAACCCATCACTATTTTGTTTCCATTTCTGTTACATAAATAAACTATTAAATATTTTTCCTCAACGCCACGTTTAGCATGTTATTTAGGCATTAGGTGGAGAACGGAATCAAAATAGTGATGGGTTGCTAGTCGCATCGCCTACTGACATGGTTCCTCAGATGTTCGCCCATTCTCTCAATTGGCTTTTACGATCTGCGCGGGAAGAAAAGCAGCTGGTACATTCTAGGTTTTTCTTACTAACAGGCCAGCATGAAAGAGAACTTTTACTACAAGCTCAATAATACATTAAATGTAGCCTTCGGATCTTGAGGTTTTAAGATCTGTTTCCCCCATAAGATAAAAATACTTAATAAGTATGTAAGTATTATACCCGTGTGGTTTCCAACAGAGTAGAATAGGACCACTCCTAGTCTTCCCATAGATGTTGTAAGACTTAGGCAATACAAGCTAAACACAGGTCATAAACATCAATGAGACCTCTCCAACCCGCCTGGCCAGCTAGGAGAGTGTAGGTCAAATCCTCTGTCTGCTCTGGCCAAATATGGTATATCCGGTAGTACAGATCCAGGCATTGCCTTATACAGGCACCAGTTTCCAACATAACTATATAAAATATATGTACTTTACTTTTATGTTTTGTAGTATAGGTGTTTTTTGTGTATGTTGGAGAAAATAAAAAAATTTTTACTTTACTTTACTTTACAGTGTGGGTAATGCTCCGACATCATCCTGCAGTGGAGACTAAAAGACCTGATGATGATGATGAAGTATGTATGTACGACATCATGCTGCTACTGGTAGAACATTGTGTGTTCGACAAGCAAACTTTAGAACGAAATTTTAGTGTAGTGATTTTGATTTACGATATTTAGAGAACCGTTAGTAGTGGTTCCAATTCTAGACCGCTGATAGGCAGTTAAGTAATAAACTCCTTCGTGGTCGTTGGTTAAATCAACTGTCAGGTAACATCGCTTCGTTATCCTTAGTTTGTAGAACAGATCAATTATATTTCAAACTGTTTATTTCTTCTACAAACTATTATTACACGGCTATTCAAAAAGGAGTGTATTGTTTATTAGCTTTCATGTATGTTTGTGTGAATCTGAGTACATACATATGTACGAGTGTGTAAGTCAGCGAGTGTATATGAGGTTTTTGATGTGTAACATCTATAACGGCGGGTTAGACCGACTACTGGCGTGGCGACGCGTCGTCATTTCCACGCCAAATTCCACGACCCACTGCTGGTTATAAGCTTCCTTTTGTCTGCGCCAATCTTCCCTATCTTCCATCACAATGTTTCCCATTTTTGGGATACCACCAAGTGACGGCTTTTCTCCACCTACCATCGTTCCTTCTAGCCAGGTGTCCTGCCCAGTTCCTAAGGTATTCAACTCTAGAAAGCACATCGTAAATTTTCATCCGGCGACGGATCTCAGAGCTGCAAACTCGGTCTTGCAATTTGACGCCAAGCATGGCTCGCTCCATAGCTCTCTGCGAAACCGCTATCTTGTGAACCGTAGACAAATACTTGTGAAAACACCAGTAGTACAAGAATTTTTTTGAGCCAGGTATCGAATCCGGGGTCAAAATATGGCAGGCTAGCATCTTCTCAATGAGTCAAAGTGGTTGTCAAATAGTCCTATAAGCAAAATCAATATCTGTATATTTTACATTTATTTAACTTGCAATGTATGTAACTATGTTTTATCGAAAGAAATCTTGCATCTCAATTTTGATGCAGATATCTTCCACCGATTGTGCTGAAATTTTGTATACTCGTTTAGTTTGGATGGCAATGCATGGCTAGTTGTGTGACGTCATTCTAAACGCAACAAGGCGGAACGTCCGAGATGGCGGACTAGCTATTTATGATGCACTCCGACAATATGGATAGCAAATTAAAGGGTTCGGTGGAAATAACACGAAGAATAAAGCGATATACATTATAGTTTGTTTCGAATCTTTTTTTACTTTTTACACTCACTTACTTATTGAGATTAACTTTTAAAAAATCTAAACCTGTACCTAGTAAATTACTTTTGGTATTACTTTTCATCATTTGCACGTGATAAATTAAGCGCCACTCTTGGCGGTAGTCAGCACATCAATCAACTGATTTAAGAGTAAAAGAAGACGCTGGATGCTGGCCGCCTCCAAACGGTCATATTGGAAATTCTTGGGGGAGGGCCTATGTCCAGCAGTGGACTTCAAAATCAGATTCAGATTACATGGTGTTGCAATTAGTATAGTTACAGTGCTCTATGCTGCGCCATTCGTCATTCAAAGATCAGCCACGGGTTAGTTTTAAATAATATGGCGATAAATAAGTAGTTGGAATTACATTCGTGCAAATATCAAATAGGTAAAGTTAATGCCGCCGTTATAATGCACACCGCTTTGGAAACAGCTCTAAACTTAGCTTTAACTAAATTAACGTCAACAATATTTTGTTGTAAAATAAATGTTAACGTTCACCAAATGATATGTAAAATATCTTATCCTTATCCTTACCAATATTATAAATGCGAAAGTGAGTTTGTTTGTTTGTTTATTTGTTTGTTTGTTATGCTTTCACGCCGTAACTACTGAACCGATCATCATGAAATTTTGCGTACAAGTTCTCTGGAGTACAGAGAAGGACATAGGCTACCTTTTATCCCGGGAAAAAGTACTATTCCTGAGGGATCGACATTGTCGCGAGCGGAGCCGCGGGCGAAAGCTAGTGATGAATAAATGATATTTGATTGATTGATTGATTGCTGGCTAAAATGATGATGAAGAGTAAAAGAATGAAATGACGGATGACGCTAACGCTCATCTAACCTCCTTAATATAATCTGCTAAATAATGTATCAAACGCCGTTTCGTCCCGAAACGGGTTTAACTTTATCAAGAAAACCTACGGTTGGGATAAACATCAGAATATACGATATATTGTATATTGCTCGATCATGTTACAATACCGATACCCTAAAGGTATTTTTAGGATATGTAAATAATGTTACTGTAACAATATACCTTAAAGGGTTGACCACTACAGAGGTGACCCATTTATCAGACCACTTTTCTGTCAGAGTCTTGTCGTCCTGCAAGGCTTTAGATGCCATGAAGGCAAACGATCTACGTGACTTCAAATGAAGTTCAGACCTTGTGAATTCTAGGTCTTGGTGAATTGGAAGCTGTGAATGACATATTCTATCATACTCCCCTTCTTGTTACCATCTCTCTTCTCAATTCCTATACCACCATAGGACATCTGATCACGGGCAGCCATATGGTGAGTGTAGTTAGCAGAATTCCAAATATTGAACTCTCATGACTGAAGTTTCTAATATATATTTATTGCTTCTTTTTTTTCAGTTGTTATATTATTTATATCTAAATCAACTTAAATAATAATACTTACTAACAACTAGATATAATTAAGTT
Source organism: Elegia similella (assembly GCA_947532085.1). Classification (NCBI taxonomy): domain Eukaryota; kingdom Metazoa; phylum Arthropoda; class Insecta; order Lepidoptera; family Pyralidae; genus Elegia; species Elegia similella. The sequence goes on from OX383936.1 coordinate 21,866,101, forward strand.
CAGTGTCCACTAGATTCGTGTGATGGCTACCCACCAACACTGGCTCATATATATATATATATATATATATTTAGCTGTGCTAAATACTAATGCCAATACAAGAAAGTCCGCAAGGTATTGGCTTGCAGCCCCAAGTAGTTGCTGCCAGCTTCCTAATAAGGTTTCATCTGGTGGACATTTGTTCTTAACTTTCTCAAGATGGGCTCTGAAAGTCAGGGTTCGCTCCAGTGTGACGCCCAGGTATAAAGGGATTGGATCATGTTAGATGGGTTCGCCACAGAAAGTTAGCTACGTCATCTCATTGGTCAAACTGTTGCTGAGATGAAAGCAGCAAGTCACAGTACTGTGTGAGACCAAAATTCTTTGAGTTACTTATCGAGACCTCAATCATCATATTCTTAATGTTGTTTGATTATATTATTGTATTCGATTTTAAAGTTAAAGCATTTACTATGCAATAAATAATATCTTTTCTTTATTTAATAGTGTTGTTCGATATACCTATTTAGTATTTCGATTTTGCATTACATTAAAAAAACATAAGAAAGAAAAATATGACGTTCAAAAAGAGATCACGATGGATACATGATCTATTTGATATATAATGAATACTCACATAGTACTCGTTAACTATAATTTTTCTTTTAAATTACTCACACACTAGTTCCTTTAAATGACTGTGATATGCAATTTTGATATCACATATCACCCTAATCAGAAACTGCCTTTATTCGGCGAAACGTAAAATAGATAAAACGTGTATCGAAGCCCTATTACGTATCGTGCGAAATATAGATATGCGAATACGACAAAGCGTATTCGTATCAACCCTCATAAACCCTTAAGAAAATGCGACCTAACTGTTTATACCCACGCCGGATTTCCCGAGTTAAACCTGGTTTATTTTTATATGAACCCTTTTTCTTAATCTTTGGTTTTTGGAGGCTCTATGTCTAGAGTTTGTGTTGATCGTTACATGTATCTTTGTAGCCAAAGTAGAATGAATAAGGATGTTCCTTTTGTAAGTATTAATTGTAGGTAGTATTTTCTTCCTGTGGTTTATTAAATGACTAGCAAGAATTTATTGACCGAGCGAGCGAAGCGAGCGAAGCGTCTCAGTTTCCACTGGCCCAAAATTCTTTTGTCCGTCTGTCTGTCTGTCTGTCTGTTCTCGCCTACAGGTCGTATTTCTCAACCGATTCTCATGAAATTTTGTGAGCAGGTTCGGTAAGAATATAGAATTTTTTTGTAGTGCCAGTTTTTCGATATTTAACAAAATGGCGGAAATATGGGGGTCCGAAATTTAAAAAAACTCATAGCACAGCTATTTGAAAAAAAAATCAAAAATGCCATTAGACTTTTTTGTTATTCTCATTAAGACGCAACTTTTTTGTCTGAACAACTTTTTTATACGATAAACTTGAACGTGTTTATAGTCGGCAATTTGCCCAAAAGTTGTCTGAAATCGATTTTCTGTATATTTTTTTGTATTAGTGCATTCAGTATGATGTCGTAAATACAAATGTATGGTATGACAAGTCTGAAAATGATGCGTAGTAACTGTGGCATCGGCGATACTGAGAAAAAACGCTTTTTATATAAACATACCTTGTGCGGTATCAAATAAAAGGGCTTTATGAGTATATTACACAGAAATAAACTTCACTCCCATATTGCTCAAACCGACAGACTATATGTACAAAAGTTAAATATAAATTGAAATGAAAGAAGTTGAAGTACGTGAAGTGGGAGAAAGAGTGAAATTGAACAACTTTCCCTGAGGAACATATATCGAAATATGAAAAATATTTTTTGGCTTAATACATGATAGTGCGAACTATTTTTATGATTGAAAACACTGAATTAACTTAGAATCCTGAAATAAAAATTACAAATAAATAAAATAAATAAATATAAATAAATATATAAATATATACGGACAAATCACACAGATTGAGCTAGCCCCAAAGTAAGTTCGAGACTTGTGTTATGGGATACTAACTCAACGATACTATATTTTATAACAAATACATATATAGATAAACATCCAAGACCCAGGCCAATCTGAAAAAGATCATTTTCCATCTTGACCTGGCCGGGGATCGAACCCGGTCACTCCGTGTCGCAGGCAGGCGTGTTGACCGCTGCGCCACGGAGCTAGTCAAATAATAAAAAAGATTCACATTCTATCCTGTGACTTGAACCCGGGGCTTATAGGTGCCGGTCACATCTTTACGTAAAGTTCGCATGTTTGTCTGCCATAGTAGTTGAAAATTAGCATCCTATGTCCTATTAAAATTTTGGCAATTGGTAACAACTATGAAACCGGGTACTTAAACTTTGCCTTACATTCACCCATGCCAAGATCGCTATTCCGATATTTCCAATCTTGATGAGGATCACTCCAACTTAGTTAATGTGTAGAAAAGCATACTAAACATGGTGCTCAAGGGCCGTGTACCATACAAGAGTAGTCCGCTGATTCCTCGCCGGATAGTACCAATAGAGCAATGATATTTTACTAAAAAAATCCGTATGTTTAAATTTTTTCATAACTAAACTATTTAAAGAGATATGAACCTTCAAAAACATGAAAAAAAATTTATGTAAAAAGAAACTAAATCGGTTAAGTTTTGGAGAAGAAATCAAAGGACTAGAAAGCGTTAATTTTGTGTACTTTTTTTAAGGTATTTTCCGGCCGAGCTGCAGTCATCTATATCGCACTTTGCGGGGTTTGTTTGGGCACGCGGCGCGACAGCAATAGATATTATAAATATCTATTTTCAAATCTCTCGAGCTTAGTGTTTCCTCTTAAAAAAGGGTCTGGTCGGGTCTTCTGGAAAGAGGAATGTAGGTTTAAATTTCCGTTTCCGGGATATAGTAACTGAAGGAAATCATCCTTTAGTCGATTAGTATCATATCAGTAACAGATATATTTTAGAGCACTGGAGGGCAAATGTGGATGTTGGTTGTAAGGGCTCGCGAGGTCTACTGTTCTCGCAGAACCACTAGTAAATATACAGCCTTAGCCCTCGGTTTTCTCCGCCTTACTATAGATCCTTCAGGTCAGAAACATTACTTTTTCCGAGATGAAAGGTAGTCTATGTGTTAATCCAGGTTGTTGTTATTGTATGGTGTTTTGAAATGTAACATAAAAGAGAAAGTCACTATATTTCGAAGTTACACAAAAATGTTAAAATGAAAATGTTGAGAAATTTAAAATGATAATGAAAATGTTATGAGCGCATCGCATACGACGTCGAATTGTGCACTGAAGGTTTTTTGGGTTAAGCGCCTCGATATGTAGTGCGCTTGACGTCATTGTTAGGTGTAGGTATTACACCGAACACTGGTTAGCCTGTTTGTAAAATATTGTCATAGTTCATCCGTTATGGCGTTATTGAGTAACAAACATCCAAATCTACAATCATACAAAGTAGGATAGAACGAGTTTTAATTCCTCAATGTAGAACGTCTGTTTTCGATGTGTTACGAGCAATTCTCCGGAAATTTAATATATGAAGAGTAAAATTTGAGCAGATAAAAAGACTATAAATTTGAGCAGTTAGACCGTGGCGTAATGTTGAACAAGACTACTTATTACACAAATAGATTATGTCTTCGTTCCCAGAGCAGCAAATATTTGCATTTTGTATTTGGTTTACGCTTCTGGTGCTACTGCAAGAAGTTTACTTTCAGGCAGGTGGCCGGCTGATACAACTTGGACTCCATAGGTCTACAGCTGAGGGTGTAACCGGGAACATACGAGGATTAAGTGTTATTAACTTCTTATATTGATTGAGGCTGGCCAGGCCCATCTTAACCATGACCATGCACACCCTTAGAGCAGCGCCGCATGCCATCTAGATTCCCAATTTGGACCGATGTTAGATTTTAAGTTCCGTTCAATGTAGAAAAATCTTGGCGCTCATTTGGGAGTCTTATGATCTTATACACAATGATATTATCTTGGACTCAACGGAGAAACCTTAGCAGGCCTTAATAATCAAAGAGGCCTCTATGTAAAACTAAACCGATATTGAACAGGATACAGACGGTCTAATCACCACCTCTTCATTCATTTTCGAGTAGGTGTCACGGTCAATCAACCATGCACACCCTGGTGTCAGAGTTCTTCGGAACCGCCTCTCGGCCTCTGACGTGGTTCCTTTAACGACTACCAGATGGCAGCCGGGACCACCGGCTTGACGTGCCTTCCGAAGCACGGAATCATCTTTATTATCAGACAATCAGGTGATTCAAGCCTGCAATGTCCTAACCAAACTGGAAACAACTAAACAAAGTATGCTTCCGGTGGGAATGGAACCCACGACCTCCGGGTCAACAGGCAAACGCCTTAACCACTGGACCACGGAGGCTGTTAAAGATGAATGATGATTACATTAGATTCCAGAATGTGAGTGTGGGGTCATATTGTCTTAGATTGCACACTCTACATCGAGAATCACGCAATTATACAAAACATACTTAGCCAACTTAGAACATAACCTAAAGCAACGACCCCAAAATTTTTGGCAACATGTGCACCGGCTTAAATCTAAAGGAGGTTTCGAACCACTGGTGTATTATAAACAGAATGCCTATGAGGGTGTAGAAGCTGCCAATGCATTTGCAACTTATTTTTCAAGTGTATTTCTTAGCGAAGTGCCTCTGCTGAACAGTTACACGTGTAGCGTACATGAACGCGGTATAAAAGGAGGATACATTAATATACAGTCTCTGAGAGCTCAAGACGTTGAGCGGGGTATTGAAAAGCTGCGAACAGGTACCTCACCGGGGCCAGACAACATACCTAGTTTTGTTCTCAAGGCTTGCAAGAAGCAGGTTACTCTACCGCTTCTTCACATCTTCAATTTGTCACTGAAAACTTGCAACTATCCCTCACAATGGAAAATATCCAGAGTAACACCTATCCCGAAGAGTACAAGCAAGAGCCTGGTGGAAGAACACCGGTCAGTAGCAATTTTGTGCCCCCCGGCAAAAATTTTTGAGTACATACTACATAATGAAATATATAGACAGGTCAAACAGTCATTAAGTGACGCGCAACATGGCTTTAGACCGGGACGATCCGTAGACACTAACTTGTTATGCTTGGTAGACTATATCTCGAGGTCCATGGAGCGGGGCCATCAGGTAGATGTTATGTATTTTGATTATCAAAAAGCCTTTGACAAAATCGATAATGACATATTGCTTGGTAAACTTTCCGTTATTGGTTTCACCCCCAATCTCTTAAATTTTTTCGCAGACTACATGAGAGACCGCAGTCAATATGTAAAACACGGTACATATGTATCTGAGCCTTACCATACTAGATCCGGGGTGAGTCAGGGTTCAGTTCTTGGCCCGCTCCTCTTTCTCATCATGATACATGACCTGCCTAACGTACTGAAGGCCGCTGAATGTCTCCTATATGCTGATGACCTTAAACTCTTTTTGGAAATCAAATCGCCAGAGGACTGTTACAAGTTACAAAATGACTTAAATCTTATCCAAGAATGGAGTTTGACAAATAAAATGCCTTTTAACGTAAATAAATGTTTTATAATGACTTTTGACCGAAAGAGAAATCCAGTTCACTTTAAGTACTGTTTAGACAACTCAGAAATGAAGAGAATAAACAGTATTAAAGACCTTGGTGTAGTGTTTGACCGTGGTTTGACTTTTCACGAGCACGTATCTAGTGTTGCTAAGGATGCCTATCGCCGTTTAGGCTTTGTGTTGCGAAATGCGAGGGAGTTTCAAAATCCTCAAGTCATTAAAACACAATATAATGCCCTGGTTAGAAGCAAACTAGAATCCAGCGCGTGTGTGTGGAATCCATATCATGTCACATATACACGGATGCTTGAAAAAGTACAAAAAGCCTTCCTTAGGGCCTTATATAAAAAATCATATGGCTACTACCCATACATGTACCCAACCAGGTTCTTGCTTGGTCACCTGGGGTATAACTCATTGGAGGTGCGGAGAATGGTACAAGTGCTCACTGTTTGCATTAAGGTTCTAAGAGGTTCGGTCGACTGTATTCTTTTACACAATCTTCTGTGCGTGCTGTCTGTGCCTAACGAACTTGAGATCCCGGTGGACAGGCATGGTCGTAGCCGACCACATAACATATTTCATGTAGAGAGTGGCCACACGACATCGCGCGCAATGTCGCCATTAGTACGGTCACTGGATAATCTCAATGCACTTCGTCGCGCCAATACCGATTTTGATTTTAATTTTGACAACTGTTCAGCTATTGCAAAGGCTGTATTGACTTATTGTGAAAGTTTGTGTGACCAGTGGTTTAACACCAATAACGCTGATAGTGACGATAATGAATACTAAGTGATATTAGGTACGGACGGACTGACATGTACTCTTGACATATTTGTATAATTTTTATTTTTTGTTATTTGACTTTTATTTTTATTTTTGATAGTTATTTTTACGTACATATATCTTGGAATGTGTGATAAATGTAATTGATGTTTGTCGTTTTTATCACAATAAATAAATAAATAAAAAAAATAAAATAAATAAATAAATAGTTTCCCCGGAGGCCCGAGCAAACTCCACTACTTTTATTCCAGCGGTCTAAGATTGGCTGAAGACCTTAAAATTAGATATTTAAGATATTCATACAATTCTTGCTGACCATGCCATATGAAATTAATATGATGAAGGCAGCGCCTGTACCGTTTTCGTAGGGTATGGGGGCTGCGGGCTGCCAATGCTGCACCCCCTAATACCAGGAATTAACCCAGGTTGAGACGGTCCTGATGTTAGCTCGACTAGCAATGCGGTAACTTTACACATACTGCCTTACATCACGTATTTTAAATGAAGCTTCCAAGATTCTTAAGAATGGAAGGCGGCAGCGGAGTGATGCGATAGGATTCCACGCTTACAAAATGTCACATTCCTGTATGGAAGTTGCCCGGACCTAGGACGAGGGTTCGTCAGGATTGACATCGGATTGCGATCCGGACAGCTGAGATATTACACGAGGATAAACCCGTGAAAATTGGACTACCTTATGAGTCATTTTTATTTTTATACAGTGATCTGAATATTTAAAAGATTAACAAAAGAAATTCACCTGAGAGATTTTGAGTGGCCTAGTAAAGCATGCTACCTGTCTGCTATGTATTTATAATTCATCATCACCAAGTCTTTTCAGTCTCCACTGCAGTAGCATGTTTATAATTATTTATTTGTAATATCGGACATCGGACATCGACGAACATGCATATAATACAAAACGTCCATACAACGAGAAGGAAAGCTTCTTGTTGATTCCACATAATAATACGAGTAGAGGCTTGCTTTTATGGGAGATTTAATAGTGATGCCATGCTGGCATCACTATTAACATCCTCCGTGGTCCAGTGGTTAAGGCGTTTGCCTGTTGTCCCGGGGGTCGTGGGTTTGATTCCCACCTGAAGCATACTTTGTTTAGTTGTTTCCTGTCTGGTTAGGACATTGCAGGCTTGAATCACCTGATTGTCTGATAATAAAGATGATTCCGTGCTTCGGAAGGCACGTTAAGCCGGTGGTCCCGGCTGCCATCTGGTAGTCGTTAAAGGAACCACGTCAGAGGCCGAGAGGCGGTTCCGAAGAACTCTGACACCAGGGTATGCATGGTCGATTGACCGTGACACCGACTTGAAATGATGATGATCACTATTAAATCTTCTGAAGTTCCCAAAATTCCTAAATAATGGAGGGCGCGATTGAAAATGATGCGACAAGATTTTGCATTACAAAACATCGCATACCTGTTTGGAAATCGCCCGGAACGAACGAGGGTCATCACGATTGACATCGGAGTGCGACTCAGACAGCTAAGATATTGCAAGATCATAAACCCATTGAAACTAGGAGAGAGAACTTTCGAGGGACTGCCGTGTCGCGACGTCTTTGCCGTGTCCCTGAATGCCCATCTGAATTGACTGAAATATGTCGGCGATACGGACTAACAATACGTTGGTGTCCGTTTTTATACAATTCATGATTTGTATATCATACATCTACTTTCTAAAGTTTATAAAGGTACAGATAAAAAAGTCTATTACTGTCTGAAACATGAGACAATGGAAACCACTTTACCTTACTTTGGCGACCTCCGTGGCGCAGTGGTCAACACTCCAGCCTGCGACACGAGGGTGCCCAGGTTCGATCCCCGGTGTCGGGCCAAAATGGAAAACGATCTTTTTCTGATTGACCTGGGGTCTTGGATGTTTATCAATATAAGTATCTATTATAAAATATAGTATCATTGAGATAATATCCTATGAAACAAGTTCACATCTCGATCTATTTCTGTGTTCACAACTTACTGTGGAGCTAGCTCAATTTGTGTGATATGTCCCTATATTTCTTTATTTAATGCTTTTTTTGAACTAATCTGATTATTAATTATATGATAGATGAATGATTATATGACTATTTCTAATATTATAAATATCATACAGGCCTGTGTTAATCATAGCGACTCTATAAAAATATTCAGCCCTATGATTAAGACTTAATATCGTGCTGAATTCGATATACTCGATATTGTAGTCGAGTGTTTGAAAAATGCCAGGATTTCGCGTTATTAGTTTCGCTGTATTCATAGCAACCCCATTATATGAAATATTGAAATAACCTTCGTCTTTTAAATAGAATTATCTGGATTTTGAATAAAGAGATCAGGGTTTTACTTAATAAGAAAATTGTTAAGAGATTCTAAGATATTCGTCTGGCAACTTACTATTAGTTGCTTATACAAATTTAAGTATTTATCCTAAGTTTCATTGACAACTTCACCTTCAGACACCGTGAGCCAATACTGCGTACATCCGGAACGTTATCAATAAATATTGTATGCGGTAGTTTTTTATAGTTCTTATAATACAAAAGACAAAGGTCAACTTAGTCTACCTGCGACCATGAAAACTGTAAAGTTTTCAAAAACTTAGTTGTATATTTAATGTAATATACGCGATAATACCGTATTAAAGTCAGTTTCATTGAATTAGACGAACTCGACTACTTTTCCGATCAGATTTTTAGGGTTCCGTACCCAAATGGTAAAAACGGGACCCTATTAATATCGCTCCGCTGTCCGTCTGTCTGTCTGTCCGTCTGTCAACAGGCTGTATCTTATGAACCGTGACAGTTAGACAGTTTAATTTTCACAGATGATGTATTTTTGTTGCCGCTTTAACAACAAATACTAAAAAAATTAATATAATAAATATTTAAAGGGGCTCCCATACAACAAACGTGAAAATTTTTTTTGCTTGTTTTGCACGTTATTGATAACGGCAACAGGTATACGCTTTAAATATTCACAGAATGTTTAGTTATATATTGACTTTAAAAATAAATAATAAAATTAAAATAAAATTAATATTAAAGGAGGGCTCCCATACAACAGGCATGATTTTTTTGCCGTTCTTATAGATAATGGTACGGAACCCTTCGTGCGCGAGTCCGACTCGCACTTGGCCGGTTTTTTTTTTGGCAGATAGTACTTGAAAAAAGGTTTTATTATTATTTTCGGGGCGGAAAATACACGCATCCTAGTACATCTAAATATATTAGAGATTGTTTAGATAGATCAGCTGATATGTATATGTGTAATATGCTGTGTAGTTTATCGTTTGCCAAGCAGCCAAAAGTCTTACACGTGCTAACTAAAAGAAGCACAAAAAGAAAAAAATCCATACTACAAAATACCACAGTGATGATGGTCAGTTCAAACAGAGGTGCTTATCTTTTGGTACAAAATTGAAAACCTTTATTTAAGGTTTCTTTGTACCCTTATTAATTATCATATTGGAATTAGAAGATTGAGAAAATGTGATGAAAACGCGATGAAAAGGGTTCAAATCTGCGATGCTGCTATAGGTGCATTTGTCTGACATTATGTTCCATGTTTAACTGCCGGCCCAAAATACTATATTTTATAAGATATTAATATTTTTAATAATACTTAATATTTTTGACATTTTATAGAATAAAATTACAAAACTAAAGTATATTCCTGTTATTTGGCCACCCTGTACGTCTCTATCGAAGATATCTAGGGAGCTAGGCGTTTGTAAGAGAAAAAAAAATGCACACAATGGCTCCTTTCACTTTGACAGCAAAGATAAATAGTTTATTGTGAAGAAATGCTATTTCATACAAGGACTCTTTTTTAACCCCCGATACAAAAGGGGTGTTATAAGGTTGACCGCTATGTGGGGGAGGGGGGAATGTTTGTCTGTCTGTGGCACCGTAGCTTACCGACGAACCGATTTCAGTGTAGCTTTCGTTTATTTGTAGGCAGGTTTTTTAGCCATGGTTCTTAGACATATTTTATCAAAATTGGTCCAGTCGTTTACAAGACAGTGCGATAATTGTGTCAGGGGTTGCTTATACATTTTAATTTTATTGAATTTTATATAACTTTTTCGGAAATTAGAACAGCAATAGAACACATATAAAAACTTGTGTTCGCCGAGAAAACGCATAATACCGTGATAGACCGTCCCCTAAGGACAAAGGTCACGCCAAGGTTAACCCACCTGAGTGAGTAATGTTTCACAAGATACGGATATTGCGCAGCCATGTTTTGTTTAACCCTTTCGCTTTACCGATTCCCAGTTGTTGCCTTTTCAACATAAGGATTGTTAAATAAATCTAATTTTGAAAATGAACGTTTTACATTCACATAATACAAAAAAAATAATAGTAAAGGGAAATGTCTTTTTGTATGGAGACTTTATCCATTCATTTTGTATGAAGAGCTGTAACGTTGACATCTAAATTCAAAGTCAAAAATGCTTAAATCGACTTTAGGTTTTATTACGACTGTAAGAAGGTTCATAAACATCAAAATTTTTTTGGCGGCCTTTTTTGCATTTTACCCATTTAATATTTCTTTTTAAAAAGTGTAAGATTTCTTCATTAATCTGATTCATTTTGACTGACAGAAACGTAATTCAGTTAAAGCATTTATATATTAGTTAGGAAGCAAAGGCAAATAGCTTTTGCTTCCATTTGTATCATGCTCACTTTTTAGCGAATTCCGTGGTGTAGTGGTCAACACGCTAGCCTGCGACACGATCCCGGGTTCGATCCCCGGTCAGGTCAAGATGGAAAATGATCTTTTTCAGATTGGCCTGGGTCTTGGATGTTTATCTATATTATTGTGTATTTGTTTTTTATAAAATAAAGTATCGTTGAGTTAGGATCCCATAACGCTGGTCTCGAACTTACCTTGGGGTAGGTCAATCTGTGTCCATATATTTATCACTTTCACTTTCCATATCTTTCAGACCGTTCATAACCTATTTTCATGTAACTTAGAGTTCTATAATGAACACATTTCATTTGATACGGCAGTCGGGTATAATTGTCAGAAATCGATTTTTATGCTTTCACCCCCCAAATCTCGTAAACTACTTAAATGACTGTGCTAAAATATAGTTCAAAATACACGCCACTCATAATTATTTCAGAAAAAAAAAGTTGTTATCTGTAAAATCGGTTTACGCACGATAACTTTACGCGATAACGGTGGAAGAAAGATAGATGCGTCATAAGCCGAACGCTTAGGCCGATTTTGCAAAAAAACGGAAAAACCTTTGGCTATTTGCAAAAATCCGTTTGGCAGACTCATTAATCGTAGAACCTTTTTCTTCGGGAGATACCTAAAAGTAGCTATATCCTATTGATTCTGAAATTATTAGTCTTCCTACCTTCTTCTTTGTGCGATAAATCCTATCTCGTCGAATCACTCGATCCATATTAATCTGGGCTAGATATTGTTGTGATAATAAAATATGGCTTATTATCGTAATGTCTTGTTTGTTCGTCGGAAACTAATATTAGGCACACTAGGAATACAACAAAATGCTTCCCAAATAAATAAATATATACGGACAAATAACGCAGATTGAGCTAGCCCCAAAGTAAGTTCGAGACTTGTGCTTTGGGATACTAACTCAACGATACTGTATTTTATAATAAATACATATATATAGATAAACACCCAAGACCCAGGTCAATCTGAAAAAGATCATTTTCCATCTTGACCTGACCGGGGATCGAACCTCGTGCCGCAGGCTGGCGTGTTAACCACTGCGCCATGGAGTTCGCCAAAACATGTCCAAAGAATCCAAAGCAGTATAATTAAAAGATTACAGGATCTCCCATGTTTGATGGTTTTTGTCGTGATAACGTCTTATAAATCGATGGACACCGGCTGCACGCAAGATAAAGTGTCACGTAATTACATATTTCCGTGACGTCATCGAAGGGTCCAATGGAAGACCAGCGCTGGCCGTTAAGTACGGCCAGCATATGCTGAATTGTACCCCTTTTGAGAGCACCATTATGTTTTTATTTGTTATTTTTTATATATTTTTTATTTATTTATACTTTTATTTATATTTTTGTATCTTTCTCTATTGTGTTTTTTTTTTGTTATTTTTTGTGTGCTTTTAAATAAAATACAAACTATAAAATACTCACTTCCGTTACGTTCCGTATACAAGCGAGAGCGCGTAACAAGCGATAGATAGGCACGATCGGCCTAAGCGTTCGGCTTGTGACGCATCTATCTCTTTACCACCGTTATCTTGTAAAATTAACGTCCATAAACTGACTTTACACACAAATGTTTTTTTGTGAATGTAAGTGGCCAATACTGTTGTAGGATTTGGCAAGCTGCCTAAAAACGTCCGATACAGCTTAACGACTACCATCAATATTAACATTCATTAAAAACGGCAAAAAATTATGTCTGTTGTATGGGAGCCTCATTAAATATATATTTTTTTTTTTAAAAGTGAATATAAAACTAAATATTCTGTGAATATTTCAAGCATTACCTGTTGCCGTTATCAATATCAAGCAAAACGAGCAAAAAAGTCACTTTTGTTGTATGAGAGCCCCCTATTATATTATATTTATTCTGTTTCTAGTATTCGTTGTTATAGCGGAAACAGAAATACATCATGCATGAAAATTTCAACTGTCTAACTATCACGTTTCATAATATATAGTCTGATGTCAGACGGAGGGACAGACAGACGGATAGCGGAGCCATATTAATAGGTTCCCGTTTTCACCCTTTAGGTATGATCCCTAAAAAAGCAAATTTCACGTTTCGCGTTTCTTAATGGTCTATGGTGGTTAATCCTAATTCGCAGTCCCTTCCGTTTCATATTAATTTTCATTCACCCTTCAGACCCACCGTTCCCTGAGGGTACGGTGGGTCTGTTTCATTCACACGGTAATTACGTTTCGTAAAAATGCCTCTGCATACATGTGTAAGAGCACACATAAATCGGTATACAACTTTAGTTAGAAAGGAAATGATAATGTATAAATAAACTTAACTATAAAAACAGTATAATAAATAAAATTTAATATCCATTGTATCGTACAACAAAATTAAGCCGCCATAAAGCTTTCCCCTTACTGCACTGTGAGTTGGCTGTTGATGCCTTAGAAGTTGACGGATGAAAATCAGTGCTGCATTATACCCGTTACGTAGGGATACCCTATCCCTACGTAACGAGTATCCCTACGCGACGGCTCATCGTTATCCTAGTCCAGCGTAACGATGAGCCGTCACCTTTTGTAACACTGATGTCACCAATCTTTTATTTTTATTCTTATATAATTTAATTTAGATTAATATTGTGTTGTGTCTATATAAGTGTTATAAATATTATTCTATTAAACTCACTATTAACTTCTGCTATAATTAGGATTAAAATTTGTTTTTCAGAAATATAAATTCCAAACTTGAATAGTATTAGTTGATCTTTTTGAACACAAAATAAAAGGTTTATTTTATACCGTTGAGTGTTTTATTCATATGGATTAACTGTTGTTGTCACAGAGCTTTTCAGTATTTTCCATTTTAGTTAAGCTCTCGCTTTGTACAATCGCCTTTACAGATCGAGTTTTGATTAGTATACAACTTTCTTCCGTTTGTGTTGATACTTATTTTTTAAATCAAGCCAAAGTGAACTCAATGCACTAAGCAATGAAAAAAATCTTTACCAAATTGCGCCCAGAATAAACCTTGTAACAAAAACTTATCCCAAACGCAAAATAAATAAAAAACAAAACTTATTTTCTTTTTTGTAACAAAATGTAAAGAAATTTCAACAATTCAAACAACCGATCCAATTTGAATGTCGAAAGGAATGTTCGAATTTGTTTTTCCATTTTTCACCTTTAGAAAATCCTTATCTTCTTTCGCCACCGTTAAATTTTGAATTCGGAACCAGGGGCTTCGCCGCGAAATTGTACACTTCGTCGAGTTCACAATATCGGAGAGAGCGTTGATTTTACTGGAGCATGGCGGCGAACTTATGCAGCCAGCACAACGTCTCGTTTTACGCTAGAAGCTCGACGCTGTATTTTGAGGATAATTGTTAGCATTTTCTGCAATATTTTTCGAGGTTTTCGTTAGTTTAATGGATTATATTCTAGCGAGATACATACACGTATATAGTATCACGTCTTTCCCCTTGCGGGTAGACATAGTCTAGGTCTATAAGACCTTATGGCCACATTTAGCATGTTGGAGGGCGTGAAGATGGAAAACAAAATCAAATAGTGATGGGTTGTCGCATCGCCTATTGACAATATTCCGCAGATTTTAGCCCAATCCCTCTCGCTCTCTCTCTGGCGAGATTGCTAGAAAATATGACTGTTTCTGTTGCGCATATGACTGTTTCTGTTGACTCCGAGTTCGGTTAAATACTTGTTCCACAGTTATTTGACTGGGGTTTTGGGGGTACTCAAGTAAGAATGGTCCCATACTTGCAGTAAATAGAGATTGCCAAATAGTATCAACTAAGATGCTGTTATAATAGCGAACCTCATTTTTTATACAACGTTGTAGGCACACAGACATACGGCCAACCTGATGGAAAGCGGTTATCGTACTCTTTGAAATCCAAAGAGTACGATAACCGCAAAGTTTGGCGTCCAAAGAGTACGGTTACAGAGGTGCCACATGCGCGTGACCGACACTGAAGAAATCTTTTCACGCCCCTTTTTTAGAACCACCTATTGTAGTTTTTTGAGAAAAGGAAACAATAACAGGGAGTAGGGTCCGTGAAAGAAAATTTATCTCAAAAGGTATTGTACTTAACCATTTAATAGTGTGGGGATGAACTACCTGCCGAAGCGTCATGTTATCAACAAAAAACTTTCTTTTGTATTGTAGGTACTCAACTCCGTTCGTGAGTTTTTTTAATAGTCATGTTGATTTGATTCATATGGGTTGTAAACGGTACATTCATAGGAGTCCTCAAATAATAATGAATGGGACCACAAATCCGTACGCACTCATTCTCAAAAAATTTTTAGATGTCTAGAAGAGACAAAAAGCCTAATATTTACTTCAATAAATCAGGCATTTCAAAAACAAAACACTTGTAAAGAAACGTTAAAAATAAATTGTAAATAATATTAAGATACCAAGCTGTTTAGTTTTAAACTGATCTTGAAATTCGTGTATTTACATTCTAATGTTTTTACAAAATGTATTTGATACAATTTTGAACTTAAACTTATTGAATAAACATTGACATAAGTTATTAATTAAGATATTTCTATTTAACTTTGCTAGTTATAGTTGTTATTTCAACAAGTTTTCTTAGTTTCATGTTTTATGAAAATTAACGTTTATATATTTGTGTATTTAATCCTTACTAATATTATAAATGCGAAAGTGAGTTTGTTTATTTGTTTGTTTGTTTGTTACGCTTTCACGCCGTAACTACTGAACCGATTATCATGAAATTTTGCATACAAGTTCTCTGGAGTTCCGAGAAGGACATAGGCTACTTTTTATCCCGGGAAAAAGTACTGTTCCTGAGGGATCGACATTGACGCGGGCGGAGCCGCGGGCGAAAGCTAGTCCTTACTTATATATTATATATATATATATATATATATATAATATTATAAATGCGAAAGTGAGTTTGTTTGTTTGTTTATTTGTTTGTTTGTTACGCTTTCACGCCGTAACTACTGAACCGATCATTATGAAATTTTGCAAACAAGTTCTCTGGAGTACAGAGAAGGACATAGGCTACCTTTTATCCCGGGAAAAAGTACTATTCCCGAGGGATCGACATGGACGCGGGCGGAGCCGTGGGCGAAAGCTAGTTAAATATAAATGAGTTATTTGCTCAGGTTTGTTTAGGTCTTGGGCGTTATCTTCAACTGCCTGTTTAGTGGTTACAGGTATGACATTAGGTATGTACCTCAGGTCTCAATTCGGTTGTTATGTTTTTATACGACACTCGTTTCGGTTTGGTAGAGATACCACCCAGAAAATTCTTCTATGTTACTAATTTGAGAACCTCCTACCTAGGAGATTATGTACCTACATACTAGGTACATACTCCTTCTAAGTACATACGTGCCCCCGCCTTCCATAGCATTTGTTTAGCCCCAATTCATCCGAGTGACTTATATTGTTTTTGTTTGTTTTTAGGGTTCCATACCCAAAGGGTCAAAACGGAACCCTATTAATATCGCTCCACTGTCTGTCACCAGGCTGTATCTCATGAACCGTGATAGTAAGACAGTTGAAATTTTCACAAATGATGTATGTCTGTTGCCGCTATAACAATAACACAAAAATTAGAATAAAATAAATATATAAGGGTAAAACATTTGTTGTATGGGAGTCCCCATACAACAAATTAGTTTTTTTTGCTTGGTTTTGCTGGATATTTTTATCGGCAACAGGTAGAAACTTGAAATATTCACAGAATATAAGGTTATATATTCAATTTGAAAATAAATAACTAATCAAATTAATATTAAACGGGGCCTCCCATAAAACAGATATGATTTTTTTTTGCTGTTTATATAGATAACGGTACGGATCCCTTTGTGCGGGAGAAATGAGAAAATAAAAATTAAGAACAAAATTTAAAAAAAAAACACCGACTTGAGAACCTCCTTTGTTTTAGGTTAAAAATTAGACCAGGACCCCTTAGACCGCTGATTTTCCTTCAAAGTTCAGAAATTTGATTTTCCTATATCAATATGAAACCTTTCTTCCGATCCAGATACTCGTAAATCTCCCTTCGTTGCAGAATAATGTAAGTCGACGTGAATCGCCACCCGGTCACGTATCATCTTCATAGATCATAGAAGTCCATATTTCAATGGAAAGAAGATCTGACAAATAGAAAATGTCGTTACATTTTTCTGGAAAAGATTTTTTAAAAACGATGCAGACCTTTCGACAACTACGTTTTGATCGTCATTTCAAAATACATTATGACTTTCGTATGATTGACTATTTTTATTTAAGATATAGAAACCGATTATTTTCAGATAATTTAAAAATCCATATTGTGGTCTTAGTATACCTACTTAAACCTATATTAGTACAAAAACAAATTGTTATAAAGATAGTATTAGGAAGGCTTCGGATCGGCATTCATGTGTGAGACACATGAATTCTGATCCAATGTCTCACTATCGGAGAGTCTAGCCCATAGAACAACAAACACATTAGATGTGTTTTCAAGCGTGATTTCTAATTATAATATATTTTTAATTATTATTATATAATATTAAAGTAATTTATGCGGTCAATCATCGTGCCATTTCCTTTTAGGTCTGCCACGTTTTCGGCGGCCATCCGGTTTTCACATAGTTTCCACCTTGGCCCACCCTTCCTGTTGCATGCAGCAGACGTGCCCCGTCCAGTCCCTACATCCTACATCGTTTATTCGAGTTTTGGGGCGCAGAGTGGCGTTTCTTATCTTATACCTATAAACGAGCAATTCTTGTAGCAATCAGTCAATCAGCCTATTGCAGTCCACTGCTGGACGTAGGCCTTCACAAGGGCACGCTACAGTGCACGATCTCCCGCTTTCCTCATCCAGCCACTACTAGCGACCCTCCTCAGGTCATCGGTCCATCTGGCAGAGGGACGTCCAACACTACGTTTGCCGAGACGTGGTCTCCATTCGAGAACCCGTCTACTCCATCGCTCGTCGGTTCTGCGACAAATTTGGCCAGCCTACTGCCACTTCAGCTTGCTACACTTCTTGACAATGTCTAAAACTTTGGTCCTCTGCCGGATTTTATCCCGCAACGAAATACCGAGCATAGATCTTTCCATAGCTCACTGAGCGACATGCAGTCGGTGGGCCAGCCTGACTGTCATGTTCCACGTCTCGGCTCCATATGTCATGACGGGTAGGACGCACAGATTGAACACCCTGCTCTTTAGGCAATTCTTGTATAGATTTATATAAATTTATTTCTACGATCTCGGAAACGGCTCTAACGATTTCGCTGAAATTTGGTATGGTATATGGGGTTTTCAGGGGTACACAATCAATCTGGATTAGTCTTATGTTTAGGAAAACGCGTGTTTTCGAGTTTTCATGCGCTTTTCTGTCCAGTTTATAAATAAATATATATACGGACAAATCACACAGATTGAGCTAGCCCCAAGGTAAGTTCGAGACTTGTGTTATGGGATACTAACTCAACGATACTATATTTTATAACAAATACATATGCCTATAGATAAACATCCAAGACCCAGGCCAATCTGAAAAAGATCATTTTCCATCTTGACCTGTCCGGGGATCGAACCCGGGCACTCCATGTTGCAGGCTGGTGTGTTAACCACTGCGCCACGGAGCTGTTTATACATACATTTTATAATTTTTTTGTTTCTTGTCAACTTTTAAAAAATGTAGTTAATGTTTGAGATTGTTATCTCATATATATTTCTTATAAATATAGATTATCACCTAAACACCACCATATTACAAGAAATAGTAATAACTTGCCTAATGGCTTGTTTCTCATTTATTTTTTTCAGAACATTATATTGACGTGATTCACCTTGTGATTGCGAAATGGTAAGATTCACAAACATCTCTGACAGATCTTTTCCAAAATTTGTGATCGTTGAGTCATTTTGTTTTAATGACAGTAACTTCTTTTAAAGAGCCGTTGCTGATTTTTGTGGAAGCAAACATGTTCTCATCGCATTTACTAAATCCGAAACACTACTGTAATTATCTTCTAAAAGCAGCTTCGCAGATTGAGAAAGGCGATTTCTTAATACAAATGAAATTAACCTTTTATGTGATACACTTTCAAGACCCTCTGCATAATACTCAATACTATCAATGAGGTGTTTTGTGGTGTTTTCCTCATCGTTCATCACTGGTAATAAACTCAAAGTCACTTTATGATTAAATTCCTCCATTTTTGGTATACTAATATTATTCTTACACAAATTATCTATCTCTTTAAATAGTTCCTCAAACAAAGTACAATTATTAGTCAATGTTTCATAATCTTTACCCTTTATTTTAACTAACTTATCTTCTATTTCACATAATACATTTTCATATTTCAACTTTATTTCTTTTGCTTCATTCAACTTCCTTTCAAGAATTTCTCCTATCCGTCTTTTAGGACCTAGTTTTATTAAATAAACTCGTATAGATAATAATTTGTTATATAAATCATAAATCACATCAGCCATAGCATATTTTAAACATAAAGATCTTACCCTTAACTAATGTTTACTTATCGTCCGTCCGTATATGGTGCGGGATCCTGACACCTTCACTTATCGCTGCACTAAGTATTTATTACCTACGCGTTGTTTTAAATATATTTCGGATAATTATTTTATCACAAACTCTTTTTAAAAGTTCATGTCCATCTTGATTTAAGTATGTTTATTTAATTTATCACATTATTTAATAGTCTTTTCTTTATTTTTTCGCGATATTTTTTATTATATTAATTTCGGATAGTTACGACAGCACAACACTGATATTATCTTTTCTTCATGTCGCCACCTTAGACCTGTTCACCCTTGGCTGCCTCGCGCCGTCCTCGCCATGACCTCAACACGAACGAATCTCTCTCACGAACCTGTCGCATCTCTTCTCTAATCCACTGTCTGTGGCATCTTTTATAGAAATGGTATGCCACCATGCATACTCCCAAAGCTATTATAACGAAGATGATGATTAGCATAATATTGGTAAGGCTCATATGCTGTTCTAATGTGGCCTGGTTGAACGCTCCACCACCAGCTGCATTTTGCGCGAGTACTATCTCTTCTTTTGATTGTGTGGACCCCATTTCGTTGAAACGTATTCACTCGGACGAACTTACAGATTTTTCTACACAGCAACGCATTGAATTAAAACTTTACACGCGCCGGCCGAGCCACAACCAAATATAGCCGGGTCGCCATATAGGGTTGGGCGTAGGGAGACGAACTGATACACCAAGTGATGAGTTAATACTAACTTTTATTTCAATAGCATGTTCTTATAAATATGATTACATAGTCCTCCTCTACACGAGCGAAGCTCGGTTGCCTAGGTACTATGATGAATACGGCTTACTATATGTTGCCTTGAAATGCAACAAATCCGGCGTACGGCAAGTAGGTACCTATGCTAAGCTCCATTTTAAGAATCTATTAATAATAATAATGTGTCATTAAAAAACCGACTTAAAAAAAACTACGAAACGATTTTGATTAAATTTTAATGAGACCAACAGCATTCGAAATATGTTATTACTAGCTTTCGCCCGCGGCTCCGCCCGCGTTAATGTCGATCCCTCGGGAACAGTAGATACTTTTTCCCGGGATAAAATGTACCCTATGTCCTTCTTCGTACCCCAGATAATGTGTATGCAACATTTAATGATGATCGGTTCAGTAGTTACAACATGAAAGCGTAACAAACAAACTCACTTTCGCATTTATAATATTAGGATTAGGATATTGTACACGAAGGGCGCTGAGTGGCCGTTATGTATAAAACGTTGTAATGTAAACCATAGTTCTCAAAAGTTACCGAGTAGCCATGCTGATAATGTAACTAGTAAATTTGACTTTTGTAGTTGAAGTATTATATTATGATAGATTTTTGTCTTAAAATCAGATTTGCTGTCAGTTTTTGGATAACTCAATATTGTTACTACTTTTAGATTTCTGAATAGTCACGATTGTTGTTACCATGCCATGTATGCAGTAATGTCGATGGACACGATGTAATAGTTTAAAATTATATCTAGAGTAGAAACTATTGAAACTAATTTCTTCAATTGGCAACGTAACTTTAAGGCGTCATTAATGTCATGTGTTGGTCCTCCTTTGCGGCGTCTTATTACACAAATAATTCGCGGCTAGTGATGTGCCACAGAGAAATTCTCTGTTCTCATGCCTTCCTTCTCATGAAAATTTGTGGGAAATTTCCAATAATTCTCGAGAATTACTCAATAATTCCTGCACTTGAGAGAAAGAAGAAGAAATTCTCGGGAAAAGTTCCGACCCGTTGTCACAGTTCTTGAAAATTTCGAGCACGGCACAACACTATTCACGGCCGTCAAGCGTGGCTGCAACGGCTGATCAAAAAATGACAGAATATTCGATGTTGTCCTCCAATTAATTCGTACTGGTTGCTGTCGAGATAGCCGGCCCATGGGGCTAAGGACTCTATATGGGAGATCGAACCTCGCTAGAGCGACCGTGGGCATGACGAAAAAAAATCCTAATTTAAATTAAAACAAAGTATTGTCGTATTGAGGATTCATAATTTCTTACCAATTGAGACAAAAATCACGCTTGCACAATCCCTACTTCATCCCATTTTGGACTATGCGGATTCATGTTATCTAGATCTCACTGAAGAGCAATTAAACAAACTTGAGCGCCTTCAAAATTATTCTATATGGTTCATATTTGGCTTACGTAAATATGACCACGTCTCTTCTTATCGTACGCAGCTCAAGTGGCTCCCAATTAGATTTTGTCGTAACCTGCTCATACTGTCCAGGCTGTGCTTTTGTGGTATGCGTTACCTCTTAGGATTAGACAAGCGCAATCGATTGCGTCGTTTAAAAGTCAAGTCAAATCACATTTCCTTTCTGTTATTCATTAGGTTCACACATTAACATTTGTTGAATATTTGATTTCCGATAACATTCTTGGTACTTACATATAAATAATTATTTTGTAGTTATGTATTTATGTATGTATATATTTATTCCATATTTATGTAATCTATTTATCGTTTACTGCGCCGCTCTGTTTCAATATTTTTGTTTATTTTTTCCTACCCTAAGGTAAAGGTTGACTGGAAGAAATTGCATAGCGATAAGTCCGCCTTTGTACCTATTTTTGTGTAAAGTTAATTTAAATTCTTTGTTTTATTAATATTATGGTGCAATAAAAAGTATTTTATTCATTCATTCATTGTCGAAGTGAAAGTCTGAAAGATTGTACTCTAACATCACGGACCTTGTTATAAACATGACATATGTACGACAATGCAGTGTTGATATAACTAAAGTTAATTTAGCGCCTCCAGAGGTACTCTTATGAATAGTATGACGTCGTCTTCGAACGATTTTTGTATAGAAAAATCGCTCGTTTACGAATGGCGAAATTTCAAAAATAACACTCTTGGGCTGGTTTTCTCGACTGTTCTTCCTTTGCGTCTGCCGTCGCTTTTGCTTATAAAGTTAATTAATAGAGCAAGTAATTAATAACATCAATTAGGGTCTGGAGCGACATTTCAGTGTGAGGTGACATCGAATTTGCAATCGGTGTACATGAAGATTTATGCTTACATTAAATGTAATTACTAAGGTCAAAAGGTTCAAAGTAGATTAATGATCGGAATGACGTTACTGATAATTTTATCTCCGAAACTTTGCGTTTAATGAATATAAAATTTTCAAAATAAGAATGCTGTTTGGCGTAAGTTTGACCGCGAAGAGGTACCCAAACTGTATATCTTAATATATCAACAAAGTCGGGTTCGGTCAAACACCTATAATTTTTGTCAATCAAACAAAAATTAAAAGATATTCCGCGACCGTTAATGTTCTGCGTGACTTCACTGGTAAAAAAACCGGCCAAGTGCGAGTCGGACTCGCGCACGAAGGTGTCCGTACCGTTATCTATGAAAACGGCAAGAAAATCATGTCTTTTGTATGGGAGCTACCCTATTAAAGGGAGCTCCCCTTTAATATTAATTTTACTTCTATTTAATTATTTATTTTATAAATGAATATATACTTAAATAAATATTCTGTGAATATTTCAAGTGTCTACCTGTTGCCGTTATCAATAACGAGCAAAAAAACACGTTTGTTGTATGGGAGCACTTTTATTTATTTAATTCTATTTTTTTGTATTTGTTGTTATAGCGGCAACAGAAATACATCATCTGTGAAAATTTCAACTGTCTTACTATCACAGTTCATGAGATATAGCCTGGTGACAGACGGACAGCAGAGCGAAATTAATAGGGTCCCGTTTTTACCCTTTGGGTACGGAACCCTAATTAAGTAACTTAAGTACTTAAATTTTAAGACGCACATCAGCCTGCGATACGATTTCTTATTTTTACTTAAGATTTTTAGTAGCCATACTTACACTCCCGAAAAACAAAGAAACACTAGTCTCCATCAGGATAAACTGGCTCTTTGCGCGAGCACGAGTTTTCTTAATCCCAGTTGTAACAACTAATAAGTAAAGCAATAAACAATGTGTGGGTTTGGCTCGTCGCCTGCTGAGGTTGGAGCCGCTCCAAAGTGT
The DNA here is from genome assembly GCA_947532085.1 of Elegia similella. Taxonomy (NCBI): domain Eukaryota; kingdom Metazoa; phylum Arthropoda; class Insecta; order Lepidoptera; family Pyralidae; genus Elegia; species Elegia similella. The sequence goes on from OX383936.1 coordinate 21,889,751, forward strand.
CCACAGTTACCTCGTGTAAATTTTGATTCTGTATATACCGGGTTATATGAAAAACACTAATAACTTCGCAGGAATAGATAGCTAACATCATAAACAACAGCGTTTGTTCTACGATTTTTGATAATATTCATTATTTATTTCAGACGACAGTAGTCCATTTTGTTAGTGTAGTAACAATATTTACTTAATCTGAGTTAGTTGTCTTATCTTCTTGTTAGTAACTAAAACTTAAAATCTAGGTGTGTTCGTAGTCTATAGTTAAAAGTGATCGGGTCCGGTCTATAAGCCCCCAGATGAGTGGGCTATAAAAGCGGTCCGCTATCGCACGCAAAATAGTGTTGCGACTGGTGGGAACATTGCGTAACTGCGCGGCAGATTTTTTACCCCAAACCGCATCAAAGCAGTCCGTAGTGTGTTAGATTTTACTTTAATACAAAAATAAATATTAATTTAATTTGAATGTTAACAAAACGAGATTTTTTTATCCCAGTTGTAGCAACTAATAAGTAAAGCAATAAACAATGTGTGGGTTTGGCTCGTCGCCTGCTGAGGTTGGAGCCGCTCCAAAGTGTCCATAGCTACCTCGTATAAATTTTGATTCTGTTTATACAGGTTATCTGTAAAACACTAATAATTTCGCAGGAATAGATAGCTAACATCATAAACAATAGCGTTTGTTCTACGACTTTTGGTTATTTGTTAGATTTTACTTTCATACATACATTACGTCATAGTTAACAAATCTACACGCATTGCAAAAAAAAGATCTCGCGGGGGCGTCGCATCATCCTTTCGCTTACATAGATTTACAAAAGTCACGACAGGACATTAAAAACTTGAAAAATCATTTAAATTTTATTTAATGAGTTATGTCAGAACTTGTACAACAAACGTTGTTGTTTATGATGTTGGCTATCTATTCCTGCGATGTTATTAGTGTTTTACAATAACCCTGTATATTACCTTTTAGTTTGGGAACTGTATCCTATTGCTGCTGCAAATGTTCTTCACATTGATGAAGTAGATTAAGAGGTATCTAAGTAATTGTTGCGAAAGACGGTGTGGCGATGAAATAGCCAGGCATTCGCTTCCTTAACTTGTATAATTAAATACATACATACATAGTATCACGTCTTTTTCCCTTGCGGGGTAGACAGAGCCTAGGTCTATAAGACCTGAAGACCACATTTAGAATGTTGGTGGGCATTAGGTGGAAAACGGAATCAAAATAGTGATGGGTGGCTAGCCGCATCGCCTATTAACATGATTCCTCAGATTTTACCCATTCCCTCAATCGGCTTTTACGATCTGCGCGAGAAGAGAAGCAGCTGGTACATTCTACGTTTTTTATTTTCTCTTAGATCAGCGTGGAAGAGGATATATAAAAAATAGAGGTATAATTAAATACAATAAATTATTATAAAATAAACGATGCCACATTATCTTTTTTGGTCAAGGCAAAACAAGGACAAAGTAATTGCTTGTTTTTGTTGTGTGTGAGTGGCCAACATTGGTTTAAATGTTAAAAGCATCTAATATAGCGAATGCCGTAGTAATAAATGATTAAAAAAGACAAAAGTAAATTTTAATCATTTATTAAGTAAATTTTGTTTGTATTGTGTTGGCGTAGTTTGCAACATAAGGAAATATTCTAGAAACACCTGAATTGCGATGGCCGGAGACAGAGAGGAATCACGCAGACAAAAGGAGGCTTCTACCCAGCAGTGGGCCGTAGAAAGTTGATAATGATGTCTTTGTAAACCTTGAGAGTTTCTTACAATATGAGTATCAATAGATATACAGTACGTGTAAATTGACCATCGACGTTCCTTTAACGGGGTAACTCAGCTCATAAATATGAATTTCTATGGGACAATGCTGGGAAGTCAAAAAAATTCGACATTCCCATACGAACTGGCCCGGCGGCAGGACTCTTTTGTATGGAAATGCCATATGTTCTTTTTTTAATCTTTATTTATTTTTAAGAGGGTTTTGTCTACATAGACTATGCCACCCTCATAGATGCGACAAAACTTAGTTCCATCTACGGTTAATAGCGACATGCACAATTTTGAAGAGTGACCTTGCTTTCTCCCAAAAATGCCATATGTTTAACCTTTTAACTTTTGGCCTTCAATCATCTTTTGGTAGTTAACCTTCAAATGGTGAATGTAAGGACAAATCTCCAGTAATAATGGTTGCCAACCCGTTGTCAAACTAAAATGTCACATCTTACCCGATTGATGTAATTAACTAATGACTATGCTCTATTACCCAACTTTATTAGCAAAATTGACATCAGACGCGGAGGAAGTACAAGCAACGCTAGGTATGAAAGATGTTTCAGTTTGCCTTAGTCTCAGTAACCAAAATGGTTTCTGATGTTTTCGTGATTGTAACACATTTAAATAAAATCACTTTAATACGGTATTATCGCGTATATAAGGTACATTATTTTTACATCTAAGGTTACGAAAACTAAGGTAGAATATACGCGATAATAACGTATTAATAAAGTGATTTAATTTAAATCAGTAACCAAAATACTGAAAACATACATACATACATATTATCACGTCTTTTCCTCTTGCGGGGTAGACAGAGCCTTTAAGACCCAAAAGTTACGTTTAGTATGTTGGTAAGCATAAGGTGGGAAACGAAATCAAATAGCTGCATCGCCTGCTGATTCTTCATATTTTCGTCCATTCACTCGATAGCTGGTACATCTACGCTTTTTCTTTTATTCCAGACCAGCATGGAAGAACAGAACTGAAAACTATTAGAAATATATTTTTTATGTGTTATAGAAAGACCTTTCTTAATTATGCATGGTCCTTTCCAAACATTACAACTTAACATATCTATTCAAAATCATGACACTTGTCATCAATCAGTATCTTTCACGTAGATTCCTATACAACGTAATTTTGAACCCCCTACCTTTATTGAAAATATTCGTTTTTTACCATTTTTTCTTACAATTCTATTCCATTACCCATTACATAATTCCATTGGAGATTCTGATTCCCAGATTTCAATATAGCTAGGGGGTTCAAAATCACGCTGTATAATCTACAACATTTTTCAAAATCAGTGTCCATGCAAGTCCTCATTATAAGTTAAAATAGCTTTCGCCGCGTCAATGTCGATCCCTCGGGAACAGTACTTTTTCCTGGGATAAAACGTACCTTCTCCGTACCCCAGGAAACGTGTATACAAAATGATCGGTTCAGTAGTTACGTGAAAGCGTAACAAACAAACAAATAAACAAACTCACTTTCGCATTTATAATATTAGTAAGAATAAGGATAACAAGCTCCGGAGAAGTCTCAATCACCTTTTCCTATCATTTCCAGACACCTCATTTTCACTCTTTTATAACTTTCTGAATCACGGCAGATGTCAAGGAACAACGGTAAAAATTCCGAATAATATTTTAGTTTCTATAACCGTTGCCTAAAGATCTTCATCTTTTTGATTCTTGATACTTATGAATTTTCATCGAATCTCAAATCGGTTGCCAACTCGTTGTCGCCTCAAACCTTCAAATGTCCTTCCATCTTATTATATAGAGTGTATTGCTGAGCAGTGGACCGTGGAAGTTGAAAATTCGCATCAAGTGCGATGTTTTTAAGAAAAAGTGCATAATTTTATGAAGACGAGACGAAGCAATATACGAATACTCAACTTTTGCTTATGACTTTTATGTTGATGTAGTTGAAAGTTTGCACCCGTAAAAAGTACAAAATTTAAAAAATTCATCAACTCTTGTTTGTTCATAGAGTAAAAGCAAGTTTTTTAGGGTTTCGTACCCAAAGGGTAAGACGGGACCCTATTAATATCGCTCCGCTGTCCGTCTGTCTGTCTGTCTGTCTGTCTGTCTGTCACCAGGCTGTATCTCATGAACCGTTGCGAGAAAGTTGAAATTTTCACAGTTGATGTATTTCTATTGCCGCTATAACAAAAATACAAAAAAATTGAATAAAATACATATTTAAGGGGGCTCCCATACAACAAACGTGTTTTTTTTATTTGTTTTTGCTCGATATTGATAACGGCAACAGGCTGAGGCTTGTAATATTCACAGAATATTTAGTTATATATTCACCTTTCAAAATAAATGATTAAATAAAAATAAAATTAATATTTAATTGGGGCTCTCATACAACAGACATGACTTTTTTCCCTTTTTTATAGATAACGGTACGGAACCCTTCGTGCGCGAGTCCGACTTACACTTAGCCGGTTTTTTTATGAAACTTATACTACCTAAATACTCTAAGTGGAAGTTTATGCCGTGGTATTTAGTTATATAATAAATAAATAAATGACCCCAATTGATTTACATAAACCTAACTGAATAAATTATACGTCACATCATGAATGATTATTCATTTTGATCACATTAATCACTATAAATTAATTTCATTATTCATGGTGCCGGTGCGTGCCGGTTTAAATTTTAATTAATGCCCCTTCATTTATTATTCATTTAGAACGACAGGGCGGAAATTTGGCTGAAATGAGGAAATTGCTATTGAGAAAAAACTTTTAAAATGTGAACCTCAAGACAATGTAATCTATTAAAATAATATAAATAACTTTGTTACTTCTTTTTTTCTTTTCTTTTTTTATGTTAGAGGCAAACGAGCAAACGAGTCACCTTATGGTAAGCGATCAGCGCTGCCCATGGACAACTGCAACACCAAGGTGTTACAGCAGCGTTGCCGGCCTTTCAAGGAGTTAGGCGAAGGACATGGGGAAGGAACTGGGGGAAGGATGAGCCTCCAGCTCTCTTACTCACCGAACGAAGCATAAAAGCGGTAAAGCTTCTACTCAAACGTCGATTTTCTATGAGAGTGTGGTACTGCCCCGGACGAGCCGTCCCATTCATGCTACTAGCAAAAAGTACTTTTGCCGGTCGCGTGGCTCTACCAAAATAAGATTAAATAATTTTTCGAGTAACAATGGTTCCAATTGATTACATTATTTATTTATTACATTTATTTTGACCAGTATTTGGCCACGCTGATTGCTTTATCATAAGCCTCATTGACGTCATGTGCCGTGTAAGTAGTGGGGCAGTTAGGGTACGACAGAAGGTGAGATATGGACTGATTGGTATCGCAGTCACACAAATTGTTGGTAGAAAAACCCCACCTAACTCGTTTTTCAACATCACCCAACGCTAGCCTGGAGTTAGTTAAGGTACTTCCAGACTGCCCAGGGAAGATCTCTTCCGGGTATAAGCTTCTCGATAGGTAGAATATCGGATGGACTTGGTGGGTACCTTCTTTCCCAAATTATGAGCTTGGTTTTTTGATTCTTTGGGATCTATCATGGGCTATCTAGGATATATCATAAAACTATTTTGGCTCTTTAGGCACGATGGGGGTGGAATTTGTCCATAGAGTAGGTGTCTTTTGTCTTGGGTATGTTTGTATTTTCCTAACCCACAGATTATCGTTGCTATTCCTTACGGATCGACCAGGCCAATCAATAAGTCTTAAGGCCAAGTTAAGCGTGTTGTTTGTAAAAAAACACGCTTACGTCACAAATGATATTCAGTGCTCGTGTGGTGAAACTGTTCTAACAATGTCCCAAAGTATACTAGATACTTTGTGACCTCATGGCATGTACCCCTAATGCCAGGGTTGTGGCAGACAACTGGTCAGGGGTCTTCAAATCATTAATTAAAATAAATTTAAATATTCTTAAATTATTATATCGACATGATGTAGAATAACAGCCATTTCATCTTTATATACCTGACATAAGGTTCATGATATTGCTAAATATATATGCCTCCCTAATCAGTGCAATCGATTTTCACCTATAGGCTATGTACTGTATGTAGACTTTTGTAGGTGACCGTACTTGAGAACTTAGTATAGGTCACTAGAAAACTTCCATCTTATTGAGAAATTGTGACTCCCAATATAGGCGAAATATTATCGGAAAACTTAAAAGAAAACATACGTGCACTACAAAAGCAATAGAAAGACAAGAAAATATTGTCAAATGTCTTTGGCTAAAAACTTATACAAAACATAGGCTGAGGTGAGGATAAGTTTAAGAAGAAAGCTCTAAGGCATAGTTATATCTGCAAAATCTCGAGACTACGAAAGAATACACATAATAATAAATTCATTAGGTAGGGACAACTAACATAGAACGAAATGGCCCTTGTAACAGGTGAACTCGTGTACTACGTTAGTCCTTATATTAAATCTATGGTATTACTGCGAAAATGAAATGATACAAAATTTTATACATATACATATAATAAAACAGTAAAAATATTTTGTCTGTACATTTAGAATTTTTGACTGAAATGGATAGAGGGACACTTAAAAAGAATAATAGAAAACAAAAAACATTTTTTCGAATTTCTTGTCTGTCTGTCTTTCTGTCTGTCTGTCTGTCTGTCTGTCTGTCTGTCTGTATGTATAATCACGATTATCTCCGAAAATACTGAACCGTTTTACTTTAAACTTTCACCAATTGCTTTGTTTTAACTCAGCAGAACATTTAAAGTTTGTTTCATCAAAATCGGTTCATTAAAAAATAAGTTATCGTCATTTGAATGAACTCAAGGCATGAGTTTGCCTGCAAACATATAGCAAAAATAAAATAAAATAATGTGACATATGAAAATTAAAATCCAAAGTCAATTCATCATCATTATACGACAGCATTATACCTATCCATACTATCCATAGTAATCCATACTAAAAAAAAGGAGAAGCTGACTGACTGACTGACATATTAACGCAGGGCCTAAACTATAAGGGTCAGGAACTTGAAATTTTGCACAGGGGTTCCTTTTATAACGTTGGGGAGCACTAAGAAAGGATTTTTGGAAATTTATCTCCTAATGGGGGTAAAACGGGTTGCAAAGTTAGTATGAAACTTTGTCGTTTTTGAAGTTATTCGAATGAAATTCAGTATGAAGATTCTTTACTGAAAAGTATGAAACACGGTAAAATATTTTACTCAAAAATCATCCCTTAAGGTGGTAAAATAGGGGTGCAAAGTAAGCATGAAACCTTGCTATTTTTGAAGTAAGTTGAATGACATTCAGCATGAATTATTGTATGGAAATTTTCTCATTTCTGGACATAGAAGTATAAAAAAAAAGTATATATGTTTACATTACAATTAAACAGATCTGTGTAGTTAAAATGGTCGAAATTTCCCCTTGAAGGGGTAAAATAGGTGGGGCAAAGTTTGTATGGATTTTTTTATTTTTAGATTTAGAAATATGACAATATGTATATAAGTTCTCCATTACAATAAAAAAATATCTGTGTAGGTGAAATAGGCAAAAGGGCTAAAGATCTATGCAGGTGAAATGTATTAAATTCGAAAAAAGCAGAGGGGGAGGGGTTTGTATGGAATTTTTACCATTTCTACTGTTCCCAAGGGAACGACATTAACGCGGGCGGGGCCGCGGGCAACAGCTAGTAATGAATAAGAGTGTTCAAAATATTTTCTTGAATTATATGACGTTCAAGAAAATATTTTGAACGTCATATAATTATTAATATTTGCAAAATCGATAAACTACTAGTGTTTTGGACAACAACAGCTGAGATAAATACGCCCAAAGAAACTCAGTCAAGTATTGGTCCCTACTTGCCTACGCTTTAACAAATTGAAATATTTTACACTAGCTTTCGTCCACGGCTCCGCCCGCGTCAATGTCGATGCCTCGGGAACAGCCCAGGATAAAATGTACATATGTCTTTTTCCGTACCCCAGATAACGTGTATGCAAATTTCATGATGATCAGTTCAGTAACTATAACGTAAATGCGTAACAAACAAACAAACTCACTTTCGTATTTATAATATTACTAGCTTTCGCCCGCGGCTCCGCCCGCGTCAATGTCTATCCCTCGGGAATAGTATTTTTTTCCGGGATAAAAGGTAGCCTATGTCCTTCTCCGTACTCCAAAGAACTTGTATGCAAAATTTCATCATGATTGGTTCAGTAGTTACGGCGTGAAAGCGTAACAAACAAACAAACAAACAAATAAACAAACAAACAAACTCACTTTCGCATTTATAATATTAGTTAGGATAGGATTAGGTGTTGTTTTTTTTTTGTACATCAAATGAAACCACTCACGCCATCTATTGAATGGGATATACGGTGTGAACTAAATGTTTTAATTATCTGTTATCCGATGAATGAATAAATCTGTATCGTACACTTGTCTGATTGAAATAAACTGTCAGTTCGTTCGCTGTTCGTCAAACACAGACGTTGTTTTATTTAAATAATAATAGGTTATGGGCCCAGTCCCGTGGAGTTCAAAGTTGTAAAGCTATATTTTTAGTTAGCGTTAGCGTATTAGTGAGTGATTGCGTCGTTGAAATCACGGTTGTGAAAATTGCATCCGTGTTGCACGTGGGGCGCCGCAGTGGTGTGATCAACAGACATGGCTTCTGGTACAAACTCCTTTATTGCAAATGTGCCGAAACTAAAAGGTCGAGAAAATTATAGTGAGTGGGCGTTTGCCGCTGAAAATCTGTTAGTACTCGAAGGAAAGCTAAAATTTGTCAAGACTGAAGGAGTTGGCGACGCCATTATGGAGGACGCTATGACAAAAGCCAAGTTGATTCTAACCATAGATCCGTCGTTATATGTTGATATTAAGGACGCTGTGACTACTAAACAACTATGGCAGAAATTACAACAAATGTTTGATGACGCCGGTTTTTCGAGAAGGATTATGTTATTGAGAAATTTGATTTCGATACGTCTTGAAACTTCGGATTCTATCACAAGTTATATTACTCAAATTATAGAAACCGGGCAGAAATTATCGAGAACAGGTTTTGTGGTGAATGATGAGTGGATTGGCTGTTTAATGTTGGCGGGATTGCCCGAAAAATATTTTCCGATGTTGATGGCTATTGAGCATTCAGGGATCGCCATTACGGCGGATGTTATAAAATCTAAATTATTAGACATGACCGGAAATGAAGATTCGGCGGAAACTACTGCGTTATACACTAGAGGGCGTCAACATGTCAATCAAAAATCGAAACCATTCAATAAAACCGGAAACTCATTCAAAGATGGCGATATGTCAAATGTAAACAATGACAAAAAGAAAGTCATTAGGTGTTATCGCTGTAAACAGATCGGGCACTACAAAAATAAGTGTACGCAAGTTCAAGATACGAAGCCAAACAATTCTAATGCGTTTTCTGCTTTGTTCTTACGCGGAAACTTCAAGAAAAATGATTGGTATTTGGATTCTGGTGCAAGTGTGCATATAACCTCAAATGTAAACAATATTCGGAACCCATCAGAAAACACGAATATAAAGGAGATTACAGCTGCTAATAATGGAGTGATGGCTGTATTATGCTCGGGTGATGTTGATATTGTTACGATCACGTCAAAACGCAAATATAATATCACCGTAAAGGACGTGTTATGTGTGCCCAGTATAGCAACGAATTTGATATCAGTTAGTAAATTGATTGAAAATGGAAACAGAGTGGACTTTCAGAAAAATTATTGCTATATTTACAACAGTAGAAATCAACTGGTTGGAGAGGCAAGATCGGTTGATGGTGTTTATAAACTTAATGTGGAAAATAAACACAACTGTTGGTTTACAACATCTGGTAATGTGAAAAGCGAACTGTGGCATAGAAGAATGGGCCACTTGAACAGCAGTGACCTTAATAAAATGAAAGATGGTGTTGTTGTGGGTATAGACTTCGAAGACAAAGCTGTTATTGATAAAAGTACATGTGTTGTGTGCTGCCAAGGCAAGCAGTCACGATTACCATTTAACCATGTGGGTACCAGGAGCAATGAAGTACTCAACATCATTCATGCAGACGTGTGCGGGCCCATGGAGGTGACTTCAATTGGTGGCTGCAGGTATTTTTTGATTTTTGTCGATGACTCCACACGCATGACCTTTGTTTCTTTTTTGAAGGCCAAGAACCAAGCTCTTAAATATTTTAAGGATTTTAAAGCTTTAGTTGAAAATCAACAGAATAAGAGGATTAAAATATTTAGAACTGATAATGGTCTGGAATTTTGTAATGCATTATTTGACAGTTACTTGGCCGAAGCTGGTATAGTCCATCAAAAGACTAATACATATACTCCAGAACAGAATGCTATCAGTGAGCGCATGAACAGAACTTTAGTAGAAAGGGCTCGTTGTATGTTGTTTGATGCCGGACTAGACAAAAGGTTTTGGGCTGAGGCAGTAAATACAGCTGCTTACCTTAGAAATAGGTCACCAGCATCGGGTTTACAAAACATGACACCGATCGAGCTCTGGACTAAAAGAAAACCAGATCTTAGTCACATTCGGATTTTTGGGAGCCAGGTCATGGTGCACATCCCAAAAGAAAAAAGACTTAAGTGGGATATTAAGTCTAAACCACATATACTGGTTGGTTATGCTGAAAATGTCAAAGGGTATAGGATTTATGATCCGGATAAGAAATGTGTGTCTGTGAGTAGGGATGTCATAATCCAAGAAAACCTAAAGAGTAAAATAGATGATAGAATATCAGTTCCAGTGGGGGAAATCTCAGAAACGCAACATGTTAAGAAAGAAATAGATGAGTCTGTTGATATAGTCACTAGTACAGAAGTTAAACAGGATGCTAACCAGATGGATAAAACTGACCAGACTAATAACCTTATATTGCAGAATGTAGATGAGATTCCGACCCCAGAAGAACCAAAGAGAACGAGGAGACAACCACAGCGTTATGGTTACTCAAACTTGTGCATGCAGTCGAATGCTGAGAATCAAAGTGATCCAGTCAGTGTCCAACAAGCTCTACAAAGCCGTGATGCAGACAAGTGGATTGCTGCGATGGAAGAGGAACTTCAGGCATTCCAAGAGAACGATGCCTGGGTAGTAGTAAGTGAAGTGCCTCAAGGAAAGACATTGGTTCAGTGTAAATGGGTATATAAAAGAAAGTTCGGTAGTGAAAATAGTGTTCGGTATCGTGCTCGTCTAGTGGCAAAGGGCTTCACCCAGAAACCAGGAATAGACTATGAAGAGACATTCTCACCTGTAGTACGTCACTGTACCTTAAGATTGCTATTTGCACTTTCTGTACAATTAGATTTAAATGTTACTCATTTGGATGTTAAAACTGCTTTTTTGAATGGGATTCTAAAAGAAGATATTTACATGGCTCATCCACAAGTTGATTTAGATTGTAATAATAACAGAAAAATTGTTAAATTAAATAAAGCTATTTATGGCTTAAAGCAGTCGTCAAGGTCATGGTATGAGAAAGTTGACCAGTGTTTGTCAGAGTTAGGCTTTAAGAGAAGTCATATAGAACCATGTGTATTTACTAAATTTCACGATAATGTTAAAGTTATTATTGCTCTGTATGTGGACGATTTCTTTGTATATTCAAATAGTAAAGTAGAGACAGATTAATTTCAGTATTAAATACTAAATTTCTAATTAAAGATCTTGGACAAATAAGGCAGTGCTTGGGAATGAGAGTGAATATTGATAATACAAATAATGTTTGCACTTTAGACCAAGAACAATATATTGAGGAATTATTAATTAAATTTAATATGTTAAATTGCAAAGAGGCTAGTACACCTATGGAGTTAAAACTAAATATTGATAAAAATAATAATGTTAATGATACTAATATTCCATATCAGCAATTGATAGGTAGCCTTATGTATTTGTCTGTATTAACAAGGCCTGACATAGCTTTTAGTGTTAGTTTCTTAAGTCAATTCAATTCTTGTCATAATAGCACTCACTGGCATTATGCTAAACGCATTCTCAGGTATTTAAAAAGGACTAAAAAATATTGTATAAGATATGTAAAAGGTAGCTCTGAATTGTTAGGATTTGCTGATGCCGACTGGGCTAATAATTGTATTGATCGGAAATCATATACAGGGTATTGTTTTATGTCAGGGGGTGTCATATCTTGGGAAAGCAGAAAGCAAAAGACTGTGGCTTTATCTAGCATGGAAGCTGAATACATGTCGATGGCTGAGGCATGTAAAGAGTCCATGTATTTGAGAGTATTGTTGTCTGATATCACTAATCAAGATGTATGTACTGTTACCTTATATAATGACAGCCAGAGTGCTCAGAAACTTGTTGTTAACCATGCTTTACATAGAAAAAGTAAACATATAGATATTCGTTATCATTTTCTGAGAGATGCTGTCAGTAACAATGTTATAAATATTAAATATGTGTGTACTAATGATATGACAGCTGATATTTTGACTAAGTCACTTGGTGCAACTAAGCACTACCAATGTGTTGACTCTTTGGGACTTGTTAAATTGTAATTTTGTGGTTTCATGTGATATAGTGGGGGTGTTGTTTTTTTTGTACATCAAATGAAACCACTCACGCCATCTATTGAATGGGATATACGGTGTGAACTAAATGTTTTAATTATCTGTTATCCGATGAATGAATAAATCTGTATCGTACACTTGTCTGATTGAAATAAACTGTCAGTTCGTTCGCTGTTCGTCAAACACAGACGTTGTTTTATTTAAATAATAATATTAGGATTAGGATTATTGTTAGTTAGAATTAGGATTAATTGCTGATGTATGTGCCGTATTTTTCGGAAATATCTTCAACATGCCTAACTTGTACAGTTTAGTTTAAATGTAGAAATCTTAATTTGTATCCGCAATCCGCATATTGGCGGTCTCTTGGTTCCAACATAATTACCCACCCTAACGAAGTCCATTCTAATTCCAAAACGTAGATGTGTAACGACGTTTGGAGGTAGCTTTTGATATAAAATAATTGTCGCGCCTTTGCAGAGTACAACCTTCGATCAAATATAAAGGAGTACAGCCGGGCGTCCCGCGTGTGGAGTCAACAATATTTTGGGAATGAATAGGGTTGGATTAAAAAGTTGGGCTCGGAGGCCCCGAGATATAGTCAGACTTGGTTCCCTATAATACTAGCCTACTTAAATGTGGTACCCATTGAATTAGAAAAACTATGGAAGCAGCATTGCCCTCAAAAACTGACACCAAGCAAAGTAGATCAAAGCGCGCGGGGCTTAAAAAGTATATTTTTTCGCGAACTAGTCTGCTCCGTGACGGAAGGACGCATCGATAAAAGCATTTAACGACATATTTTTTGTGAACATCGGCGAAATCTTAACGAATTAAAAAAAAATACTACGAAACGCAAGGAAAGACGAAAAGTGGCACTGGAGTAACTTTTCATTGTGAGCAAGGCGAGCTGCTTACCTACCTACCTCCGCTATGTTGACACCATAGCGTTCATATGTTAACACCACCCTGTGACCTTGACACGGCCAATCGCAAACCAGCTTCGTCTATGAGTGCGTAAGATTTTCGTTGTGATTTGAATTAAGTTTGTTTGCGTAAATGGTTGTTTTGTTTGATATTGAATCGTTAGTTGTATGAGAGTTACGCTTCCATAGTTTTTCTAATTCAATGGTGCTGCCTCAAGTTCAAATTATTATCTGGTACTATGCGCACCTGGATAGGGGAAGGGGAACCTTGCAGTCCAGCAGTTCAGTGTTATTTGATGAATATATTGGAGAGATTTAAGGAAAAATCGATATTATTTTTCTTCATCTATCTATTTATCATTACTCTCTTATTACTATTCTATGTATAACTTAAGAATGGGTGAACCTTTGATTCTTTGATTGGTTGGTTTTGTTATCATCCCGAATAGCGAAAGCGAATAGCAAAATAACAATTAAAATATAATAAATATATACGACAAAAAGCGCCACGAAGTGCGCCGGGACAGCTACCGTTTAAATTAAAAATATTTGATGAAAAAGAACTCGTCACAGGTAGGATACGAACTCATGTCCCTAAGGTTTACACCCATCATCATTTCGTGTAGGTGACATGGTCAATCGACTATGCACACCCTGGTGTCAGAGTTCTTCGGAACCGCCTCTCGGCCTCTGACGTGGTTCCTTTAACGAGTACCAGATGGCAGCCGGGACCAATTGTTTAACGTGCCTTCCGAAGCACGGAAATCATCTTTCATCATCATCATCATCATCATCATCAGGTCTTTTTAGTCTCCACTGCAGGAGCATGACCTCTCTGTACTACCGGAGCCATACTTAGCCAGATCAGACAGAGGCTTTGGCCTACACTCTCCTCGCTGGCCAAACGGGTTGGAGAGGTCTCATTGATGTTTATGAGCTTTGTTTAGCTTGTATTTCCTTAGTCGCCTCTTATGACATCCATGGGAAGACTTGGAGTGGTTCTATTCTCCTCTGCCGGAAACCACACGGCTTCGTCAAATCATCTTTATTATCTGACAATCAGGTGACTTAAGCCTGCAATGTCCTAACCAAACTGGAAACAACTAAACAGAGTATGCTTCCCGTGGTTGCTGTATGCTACCTTAACCACTGGATCACGGAGGCAGTTAGGTTGAGGTGATATTAGTACACCACCGTGAAAAAGTATCTACTATTCCCGAGGGATCGACATTGACGCGGGCGGAGCCGCGAGCGAAAGCTAGTACCTATATATTTGGACATCCAGAGATACCACATCCGTTTTCACTACTTCTGTAACAGTTATGGTGGTATTTGCAATTAAATTGAGATATATGTATATTTGGAACCCCAAGAATTTGCATGAATTTCCGCTCACTAATAATCCAATCTTGAATGGATAATCGTATATTCATTTAGCTTTGGCTTGTGATTTACAAATTGTTCACAAATTATAATATAGCTTACAGCTCTATAAAAGTTTTAATGGGGACACAGCACACTTTTTGTTGTGCTATACAGACTTAGAAAATACAAGCTAAACAAAGCTTATAAATATCTTTGAGACCTCTCCAACCCGTCTGGCCAGCGTGGAGAGTGTAGGCCAACTCCTCTGACTGCTCTGGTCAAGTATGGCTCTAGTAGTACAGAGACGGACGTGCTCCTGTAGTGGAGACTAAAAAAGACCTGATGATGATGATAATGATACAGCGTATAACTTAACCATCGACGTTCCCGAAAAGGGGTGACTCAGCCCGTCAAAATGAACAACTTTTCCTATAGGACCAATGCTGGAAACTATTTTTTTGCGATTTTTATACTTTAAAAAAACTTGAAAAAAAAATTTACACAAAAAAATATCAATTTTTGGTTTGATTTTTCAGCATTTGTCCCATAGGAAAAGTCGTTAATTTGAACGGGCTTTCTTTTTCCCTAACCTTTGGCCGACAATCATGAAATGTACAAAAAAAATAAAAAAAAAACAACGTAACTAGGTTATTCTATAAAGTACTTTTTGGCTCTAGGTTTATAGGATCTAGGTTCATATGAACATTAAAACAGACCCTTAAATAAACCATTTTACTAAGACGATTTTCTAAACTACTTAGGCTCGGTTCAGAGCGTAATAATGAGATAAACACATTATTAATTAAGCTCGCTCAGCGGCGATAAGCCTATTAGCGCCGTTTGTACATTGGGCTGCACATCAAACATAACAGATACAATATTATGACTATTACTAACCCTAGGGGATTTACCGCGATTATCCAGACTGAGTCGGCCTGTGAAGGTGGCAGCTCCTATATTGCCGAAATATCGCAAAAGTAATCGCCTGTGGTGTTAATAAAATTTATTGTGACCGCAAAAGCTTAACAATATTATGATTTTATCAAATTATGAACGGTTTGATACAAAAATGTCTGAAAGAATTTTGATAAGGCACATCAAAATTCTCAGCCATATTTTGCATTACCAAATACAAAAAATATGCTAAATAATAAACGGTAAAAACAGTTATCACACTGAATTTTAAATATGAACAAAAGAAATTGAATACTGATTTCACTAATTGGCAAGTAAAATCCGAAATGATAAATAAAATCTAGAATGTGACGTTAGCATCCTAGCATTTTCGTGTTTATGAATTTTAGCAATTATTTTCTCAGAGTGCAGCGAAAACAAACTGAAAATGTCAGGGACATAAAATACCGGTACAAAAAAGGCAGACATTGAAGCTTATAATTGGACGTAGTTTAGCAGAAAGGACTCAATCCACAAAATGGTCGAAAATGAGTTAGTGGCACCAAAGTGCTCTATCATGTTAGATCTTTCATCCACAGAAAAAAAAATGTGAAAAAAAACACTATAAGTATTTTTTTTGGTACTAGGTACCAAACCACATGTTCAGGCATATTATTTTTCTTTTTAGCTGAAAGGACCTAATCTTCTTGGTGCCTTACTGATAAATACAATATACATGAAAGACAGCCGCAATAAAAATAACTGAAATGACCCAAATGACCTGAGTCATTTCTGCGAAAACACTTTTACAAAAATATTGCGCCATACATTCAGCTGAAAGGACTCAAGCTGTTTAAATCCTTTCTGATAAATTGTATTTAAAATAGAATGTCTACGATAACATTCAGCTAAACGGACCCAAACTGTCTAAATTCTAATTTATTAAAAACAATTTAAGGAAATTAATGTGAATGTTTTATTTTTTACAAATTAATAATTAATATCGGAATAGGACTTTGAGTTACTCTGGCCCAATGGGAAGCAAATAGCGCAAGCTAAATTAGACGATTTAGTGTCGATGTATGATCTAATCCCAAAAGACTGTATAGAATTCTATAAATCTATAAATCACTCAGAGGAAACAAAAATATTGAGGACGATTTAGAGGGTTTTGGAGGAGAACCTGATTTTGTTATTATGCCCGAAGGTATTGAAGATAATGTCGAAAATGTTATTGAGGTATCACATCACAATACTGAAAATGTTTAAGTTTAATTAAGTTTTCACTGTTCGAATATTACAATGAAACTAGTAGTTTTATTCAGATAAACCTTATCATGATAAAGTTTCATAAACAGGTCTGTTCTGCTAAATAGGCTAGTTTCCTAAAAAAATATAATTAGTCCGTCAGATAGATATTCAAAAAATATTGGACACGTATTTTTTCTTTTTATGATTAAACAAAAAATGATTAAGATATAGCCCTTTGAAGTTCCGTGTGACGTCATAGTTTGCTACAATTTTTAGCAAACTTTGACGTCACGAGCACTCCTGACCTTTGACGCGCTTTATCTTTATTATTTATTGTTTATTTGACAAAAGAAAAAATACGTGTCCAATATTTTTTGATTATCTAACTGACGGACTAATTGTTATGTTATTATTACGACCCAGGAAACTAGCCTATTATATCAAATACACTATCTAACATAATGATTTTAACAGAAAGGATCCAAATCTATATTTTACTAAATAACTTCAATAAATAAGAATGTATAGAAATTTTATAACATACATATATTACAAATTAAATTTACCAATCCATTCACAAAAAGATTAAAAGTTTTAAATTGGAGCATACATGAGTAAACTTTGATTAAAAAAATATACGTTTTTAATTAATGTCTCAATGACCTCTAGATTTAAGCTTTTAATGGGCACTTAAGTTTATCTTTCTTTATTTATCCCATTCTTTGTACAAAATAAAATCCAATATGATTGATTTACTAGTAGTTTATTTGAATAAAACATATATTTTCTTCATTTACTACGTGGGTCTTTACTGCTGAATAAAATCAAACACACTTCCAAGGAAAAAACAGTTTCTCAGAAAGGATCCAGACTCATATATTTCTAAATATCTTGATTATTTAAGAGTGTATTAAAATTATATATACTACATTTAATACCTACCTAATTTACACATGTTCATGAAAAATTTTTAAATGTCCACCTAGCAAATTTATGAGTAAATTTCATTTAAACTTCAAAAAATCGTATCTAGAAACAAGGTGAATGTGGATTGAGTCCTTTCTGCTAAACTACGTCCAATTATTTTTACTTTTTTTGTTACATTGCAAATGTGGAAGTTAGTTGGAACGTATAATTTCATGAGTGGATTTTGTTACTCCATCTCGCAAAAACTTTTGGTTGGATTCTGATGAAGCTTTACAAATTTTATAGCATATATTGCCCGCGATTTCGTCCGCGGCAATTCTGTTATTATGATTAATAAGGTTTTTTTATTAGTATAGATGAATAATTATCCCCCGTTTTCAAAACATTTTTTATTGATGCTTCGCTCCTATTAGTCGCAGCATGATGTTTTATAGCCTAAAGCCTTCCTCAATAAATGGACTATTCAATACAAATTTCCAATTTGAACCAGTAGTTCCTGAGATTAGCGCAAACAAACAAACTTTTCAGCTTTATAATATTATTATAGATATGGCAGCTTTAAGGCATGCAGCCGGCTGTAGAGATAAGATATTAAGGTAGGCCAAATCATACAATAGCACGAATAATATAATGTGACGTGCTGTCGTAAAAGCGGTCCCCGAGCTTTGACGTGCCACAGCTGAGGACGCAGCCACGTTTTGTTGAGGTGCTGTTGTTTTTATGTAAGTGGCCAGCACTCATGTCAGATTTTAATCTGCCCGAAGGCATCTGACATAGCTTCTAAAATAGCCAGAAACAACGGCATAATATACCTACCAAAGCTAGGTCTCCCTACACAAAAAGTTTTAAAGCGACTTGCGGTCACTTGTCACTGTGGGAACCAAACATTCGTAAGTGCTAATAATGCGTACGCACTGGGCCACCAAGTCCCAGCTCCAAAGCTTGGATAAGATGGTTAAGGTTTAAAGTTTTAATGTCTGCTCTATTCGTATCGTTCAAGTATCTCTGCGAAAGGTTTAACCATTGTCGCAGTGTATTTATTCTGTGCTATTGTTGTATTTAAATCGGCCGCTCGTGAACCTGTAAGACAATACACAATAGGCGATTGGTGTATTTCTCTTTAGGTACTTACCTAAAGAGAAATACACCAATCGCGAGCGGGAATGGTCTGAACGGGAGTTATTTACAATTCTATTTTTGCAAACGGCTATTCAAAGTTATCGGACGTTGAGGGAATGAAAGGTTTTGATGAAAATATCTTCCTTTCTTCAAATCTAAATATATTCACAACGTTTAGTGAATATTTTTGGATTTTGTTTGAAGAGTTAATAATATACATACATAGTATCAAGTCTTTTTCCCTTGCGGAGTAGACAAAGCCTAGGTATATAAGACCTGAAGGCAACGTTTAGCGTTGGTGGCATTATGTGGAAATCGGAATCAAAATAGTGATGGGTTGCTAGCCGCATCGCCTATTAACATGATTCCTCAAATTTTACCGATTCGATCGGCTTTTACGATCTGCGCGGGAAGAGAAGCAGCTGGTACATTCTACGTATTTTCTTTTCTCCCAGACCAGCATGGAAGAAATAATATAGCCTTATTATATTTGGTTATTTTGCGCGAAAGCATTGTGACTGAACGAACCTTCCAGGAATATTCCTGAATCGATATGACATTGGAACTTTCAAAAAACTATTATATGTTTTCTGAAAAGCCGGCAACGTTCTTGTAACCCCCTGGTCTTGCAGTTGTCCTTGGGCAGCGGTGTTCACTTACCATCAGGTGTCCCACTTGCTCGTTTGCCGTCCTATACTTACTCGTATCATAAAAAAAATGGCGTGAAGAGATTGGAGGGGAAAACCAGGGACTCAAAAACACCATTAAGAAGGATACACATTCATAAGGGTTACACATTAAATCTGTCACATAATTATTCCTGTAACACTCATTTGGGTTTTTTAAACCTGTTTTGCTGGCTGGCTCTGCCATAACACTTATAAAAGTGTTACAGATGATGTTCTTTAACCAACCTGGTAGAAAACTCTTAATAAATTAAGAAATAAAATATGGTAAAAAAAATTCATGCAGGTGGGACTTGAACCGGCGACTTAGATATATGTATGACCTACGCTCTGCCATCTGAGCTACCGCACGATTCAGTTTCGGCGCCGAGATTGAATCGTGCGGTAGCTCAGATGGACGAGCGTAGGTCGTATTTATATCACCATATTTTATTTCTTAATTAATTAAGAGTATATCAAAATAGCACTGTGAATGCAAAATGAAACACTTATAAAAATACTGGTAGAAACTTGTTTTTAGATTTTTCGTGCATTTTTCTATGTACGTGTTTACACAGTGCGTATCCATATAGGCATATTTCAGACAAGCTGTCGCATAGTTGTGCCAGTACAAACCTTATTGGCTGTAAAGTTCTTAACACTAATGAACCGGTATTTAAAAAAAAAAAATTAAAGTGTTACATAAACAGAAATAAAAAACAGTGTTCAAAACACTCAGTTCCGATACCGATAAAGTCCCTGGGGGAAACCATGATGTTTACAGAAACTGACATATTCCATATCCTATTGTGGTCATGGCGAACAGAAAAGATATCTGATCTGACGAGAAAGATGATTGACGCTTGACGCATTTGACGCTTAAACTACTGGAACGATTTCAATGAAATTTTACATTATTTGTTTTCCATTAAAATAATGTATACAACTAGGTCAAT
Organism: Elegia similella; assembly: GCA_947532085.1. Classification (NCBI taxonomy): domain Eukaryota; kingdom Metazoa; phylum Arthropoda; class Insecta; order Lepidoptera; family Pyralidae; genus Elegia; species Elegia similella. The sequence goes on from OX383936.1 coordinate 21,910,205, forward strand.
TAGTCATTAGCCTGACTTTAGTCTAGATTGTAATGATATTAGTGTATTTAAATGTAACTTACTAGGTATGTTAAGATAGAAAAATCCCTTGCGGGGTAGACAGCGCCCAAGTCTTTAAGACCTAAAAACCACGTTTAGCATGTTTTTGGGTGTTACGTAGAAAAAGGAAATCAAAATAGTGATGGATTGCTTGTTGCTCGCCGCCTAATTACATGATTCGTCAGATTTTAGATCCATTCCTTCGATTGGCTTTTACGATCTGCATCGGAAGAGAAGTAGCTGGTGTATTCTACGTTTAACTAAGTTTAACATCTACATCTGGCAACGCTCTTATTTGGGGTGATAAAACATGGGAATCCAGAATATCATTATTCGAGGATTAAATTCTACCAAAACAGAAACGCAAGATCTTGTCGTCCACCACTTTTAGTGCATTGTCATAAAACAGCTTCTTTCAGGGGCAGCTTCCGATATCAGGCGACGAAATGTTGGAACAACATCCCCCCTCCAATCAGACACTTGACAACAATTACATCCTTTAAAAAAAGATTTCGGACCTATCTGTGCGATTTGCAAAAAATTAATAATCCGACTCGTCGCCGGTAGCTGTTGCTGTCGCTGAAAGTCCACTCGAGCATATCTATTTATTATCCTCCTATCCTGCCGTATATTCATCAGAAATCAGTGCAATATAAATTTATGTATACTCTTCACTCTTCAAATTTCTTAATTACACTGTAGACGACGCGAAGCACCGCTGCATCCCTCGGCTGCACCTGTGAACATACTAAGTAAATAAATAAAAGTGTCTAGGTTTAGTTATAATTAATAAATAAATAAGATAGGTACTTACCGTTGTATGTGGCAATATTTGTGTTGAATAAACGCACGCCGTAAGGTGTACGCATGTGTGTGTTTGCGTCACACTAAGATCACTTAGATCTGTATGTAAAAAGGCAGTTGGCCGCTACAAACGGACGCAACCACACGCATGCGTACAGCCCGAAAGCGCTTTAAATATTTCGTCTGTCGTTCTTATTTCTCAAATCCTGGACGCACCTACACCCGTCACCTACAATCTGGTCCTTCGAGCCGGATCATCAAGGATTTTGAACCGGAGGAGCAGACGAACAAGGCATGTTCTCAACACCGCCACGCACAATGATTAAAACGCGTGGAGCTCTCATGCGAGAAAAGTTGGGGCATCCCGCAGAAGAAAATAAAAGTGAAGTGCTTTCACGTAAAGTGCAATCGGAAATTTTGGTTCCAAAGAACGAGCTAAAAGAAATCGCCCAACAGATACCAAAACATGAAGGTAGTCTCAATATTAAATTGGGTGGTCCCGCATCAGTTGTGTCTAAGGCTAAAGGTTCCAGTAGATCTTCTTTATCAGCACAACGGAAGCAGTTAGAGCTGGAAGCAGCTGAAGCCAAAGCTGAAATTGAAAAGAACCTAATCGAAAAACGGTTGGCGGCCCAACTCGCTGCACTCGAAGATAAATCATCGCGGAAGTCCGAGGCCAGCTGCATCGATTCCCTTGCCGAAGCTTCTAATAGAGTAGAAGAATGGTTAAATAAAAGCCAGCAGGAGCCACAGCAGCAGCGCGCGGCCACTCCGCCGCCGGCGCCACCCGCTGTACCCAGCACATCGGATCTTCTGCACCTAGCTCGAGCAATGGAACAGATGGCCACAGCTACCCACAGTGCACATTCAAAATTGCTGTCCAGGCTATCAACACCTAAAGATTTACCACTATTTTTCGGCGATCCGTTGGAGTGGTTGCAGTATAAAAATAGCTACGAAGAGTCCAGTAAATTATGCAACTACAACGATAGTGAAAATGTCACAAGATTATGTAAAAGTCTCCGTGGTGAAGCGAAAGAAGCTGTGTCATCCCTGCTTATCTGCAATACAAAACCAAGTTGTATCATGGAAGCGCTTGAACTACGTTTTGGACGACCCGAGCTTATCATATATAAAATCGCCACTCAGTTTAAAAAGTTGCAACCCTTGCCGCAGACTTATCACACTAACTTAGTGCCATTTGCTATTAAAGTAAAAAATTACGTCGCAGCCGCCGAAACAATCAAGCAAAGTGATTACCTGAGAAGTCCAGAGTTACTAAACACAGTCGTATCAAAGTGCCCTAGCGTGCTGATAAACAAATGGGTGGATTATTTGTACGATCACCAAGATGACAGTAAAGCTAAACTACAAATATTTGCAGAGTTTTTGCACAGAGAAGCGACAAAAGTAGCATCCGCAGGAATAAGTTACATACACAGCCAAGCAGATCACAGAATGCCCAAAAAGAACGACGAACGCAAGACTCAAGTTCACTCTGTATTGCAAAGCAGTGAACAAAGTACAAAGTGCAAAGTTTGCCATAATGCTACCCACCCGCTCTCAATTTGTACGAAGTTCAAGCGAGCCTTGCGAAAGGACAAGTGGCGCATCGTAAAAATAAACAGACTTTGTCACAAGTGCCTGCTGCCCGGTCACAGCAAGGACGCCTGCCCTGCCGCGCCGTGTGATGTCGATGAATGTGGAATGGCTCATCACCGCCTGCTTCATTGGCCTGCAAAGAAAATAGCATCATCCTGTGACGTCACGAGTAACGACGACGCATCCCCTACTTCAAGCTTGTCGTTGAGTGAAAGTGCGAACAATAAAGACCTTACAGTCACAAACACTACTGTCTTGTGCCCAAATGCAAGTGTAATGTTAAAAATAGTGCCTGTGAACATTCATGGACCAAAAAGTGTTATGAACACGTATGCCCTATTGGATGACGGGGCGACCGTGTCCCTGGTGTCAGCTGATCTCGCGAACTGTATTAACTTAGAAGGTCAGTCCGAGACGATCCGTATCCGTGGTGCGTGGAACTCTGATATCGTGTGTCAAAGTGAGATAGTGAACTTTAAACTCTCAAATAAAAACAACGAAGTGTTCGAGGTGCGCGCACGAAAGATAAACGAACTGGATTTACCTGTACAGTGCCTATCGAAAGTTAATGTCGACGCGTATGAACATTTACGGAACTTAAAAGACTATTTGTGTAACAGTGACGTAAAACCTAAGTTATTAATTGGGCAGGACAATTATCAATTACTCGTTTCCCTAAAGACTATCTACCGTGGCAAAAATGAACCGTGCGCTACCCTTACTCCGCTCGGATGGTGTTTACACGGGATCGTACCCGCGACCGCTGTAGCATGCCCTCGTCGCCACCGAACTCACGGATCATTGTTTACCGAGCATGCGCACACTACGATAATGAATAGACTGCAAGCCGTAGTCCCCACTCGCGCCGCTGCCCCTCCGCTCTCCGCCGCCTCCGCGGCCATCCATACCGCACAGCGGGAGACGCACACATGCGCCGGCGCACCAACGTCTACAACGATGCAACAATGGGAGACCACTGCACACAGAGAAACAACTGATAACGATGAATGTCTGCATGAACTGGTTCGACGATCATTCGCATTTGAAGCAATCGGAATCAACTCTAAGCCACGAGTAAATAAAGATGAACTTCGCGCGATAGACTGCATCGATAAATCTGCCAAGCTAATTAATGGCCAATGGGAAGTTTGTCTGCCATGGAAAAATGATTCTAATGATATGCCTAATAACTATCAAAATGCTTACAAACGATACATGGGAGTTGAAAGAAAAATGCAATCAGATTCCAGTTATGCTACGAGATATAAACAAAGAATGAATCATTTATTTGAAAACGATTATGCTCGGAAGTTAACAGAGGAAGAAATTTCGATGCCTAGACAACATATATGGTACTTACCACACTTCGGTGTAGATAATCCGAACAAAAACAAATTAAGATTGGTCTTCGACGCTGCTGCCTCCACCGCAGGTCGATGCCTAAACGACTACCTACTACAAGGACCTGACTTATTACAATCATTGCTGGGAATAATGCTGCGATTTCGAGAAAAGCCAGTCGCCTTTGTTGGAGATATAAGAGACATGTTTCTTCGAGTGAAGATAAGAGAGGAAGACCAGCATGCTTTACGATTCCTTTGGCGAGAAAGTAAAGAATGTAAAATCGATACTTATATCATGACTTCATTATTATTCGGCGCTAAGTGCTCACCATTTATAGCGCAGCATATTAAAAACAAGAATGCCATGAGATTCCAAGACGAGATGCCTGAAGCCACTCAAGCTATCCTGAAATCCCATTACGCAGATGATTATATCGAGTCAGTGGACGACGAACAGACAGCTTCGAAATTAATAAGAGAAGTGTCCGAAATTCACAGAAGGGGTGGATTTCATATAAGAAACTGGACAAGCAATAAACCAGAAGTTTTAGAGTGCACGCCAAAAGAGACCTTAAGTGACAAGGCGATAAGGATGAAAACCGGGTGCGATGACTCACCAGAACGCACTCTCGGTTTGTTATGGTTCCCGCTGAGTGATACCTTCGGATTTGACCTGACACTAAAACGGATCCCAGCTGAGATACTTAACTCGCAAAGAATACCTACGAAGAGAGAACTACTACGCATAGTTATGTCAATATTCGATTGCTTTGGTTTTCTCGCGCCGTTTACCATTAAAGCAAAGATTGCACTACAAAATACTTGGAGGTCTGATATTAAATGGGACGAGAAAATACCTGAAAAGGAAAACAAAATTATACAAAGCTGGATGACCGAGTTACAAAAATTACAACATTTACGTATACCAAGATGCCATTTTCGCACTATTGTCCATAAGAAGGAGCGAGATAACGCAAACCTGCCGTGCGCTAGCGATGTAACTAGCCAGAAAAAGACAGTAATAGAACTGCATGTTTTCTGCGATGCATCGCCTTCCGGATACGCCGCCGTAGCCTACTACCGAGAGATAACGAAATCAAACGAAGTGCGCGTTTCATTCATCGCATGCAAGTATCGAGTCTCGCCTATACATAAGTATACCACAGTACCCAAGCTAGAATTACAAGCCGCAGTTATCGCTTGCCGGCTCGCTGAGACAATAATGCGTGAGAACCGGTTAGTTATAGATAAAAGATACTTCTGGACGGACTCATTAATCGTGTTGCATCAAATTAAAAACGATACGCGCAATTATAAAGTATTCGTCGCCAATAGACTGGGCGAAATTGACGAGTTATCTCAGTGCAGTGAATGGAATTATGTACCTACGGACATGAATATAGCAGATAAAGCTACAAAAGTGAATACTTACGAGTTGACGAACAGCTGTGAATGGTTTCAAGGGCCGCGGTTCCTGTACTCGACGCCTAAAGACTGGCCGAAATATAAACCTGAAAAAGAGGTAATCATTAGTGAAGATTTATTACAAGTAAACACATTATGTAATACAGAAGACATAGACTTACCTGTTCCGGACCCCACTAAGTTTTCTTCGTGGCTTCGCTTGCTGAGATGTACGGCGAAAGTATTGTTGTTCATAGATAAATGTAGACTGGCTGGAAAAGCTGAAAACAGTACAGAAATAAAACAACGTGCTGAAAATTTGATATTACGTCATGCTCAGATGCAATCATTCGCTGAAGACATTTATCTGCTGAAAAACAAGAAACCTTTGTGCTCAAATAGCCGACTACGTACCTTGACGCCATATATCGATGAATTTGGGCTGCTGAGGGTCGGCGGACGAATTGGAGCAGTATCTGAAGTCACTCCTGAGCTGAAAAATCCTGTAATTTTGGACGGTCGTCATCCGACTGCACAATTGATAGTGAAATTTTATCACGAACAAGCCGCACATGGAAATAACGAGATGGTAGTGAATGAGATCCGCCAAAGATACTGGCTGCTGCACTTACGCCCTACTGTTCGTTCTGTAGCCACCCGCTGTTTGGCTTGCAGAATAAGAAAGGCCAAGCCTACTAATCCAAGACTAGGAGATCTCCCAGAAGCGAGACTAGCACACCACCAACGAGCATTTACCTTTTGTGGTGTCGATCTGTTCGGCGCTATGGAAGTCGTCATCGGCCGCCGTCGTGAGAAGAGATACGGAGTACTTTTTACTTGTTTGACCGTGAGAGCAATACACATTGAGCTGGTGCCATCCCTGTCAACCGATTCATTTATTATGGCCTTACGAAGAATGGCCGCGCGCCGTGGATGGCCATCCAAAATATACTCTGACAACGGCACAAATTTTAGAGGCGCCGCCACCGAAATCAGAAAGTCTATGCAAGAGTTGAGTCAGTCAGATGTCAAAGAGCAACTTATTGATAAGGGCGTAGATTGGCAATTCATATGCCCGGGAACGCCTCACATGGGGGGGGCATGGGAGCGTTTGATAAGAAGCGTAAAGACAGCGCTCAAGATAGTGCTGAAAGAAAGAGCCCCTAGAGAAGAAGTTTTGATTACTTTATTGGCAGAGATCGAAAACCTGGTGAACAGTCGCCCGTTATGTCACGTTTCTACTGAACATGAGTACCCAGAAGCTCTGACGCCCAACCATTTCCTTATTGGGTCTTCATCGATATTACCAGTTCCTGGAGTATTCACCGACTGTGACATGTACCGTAGAAAGCAATGGAGAATTGCACAGCGATTGACAGAAATGTTTTGGAAACGCTGGATGCGTGAAATCTTGCCTACTCTCTTACCTCGCCAGAAATGGTACCAAGAAGGTCATAACCTGAAACCAGGTGATGTGGTTATTATTGTCGATCATAACCTGCCTCGAAATACATGGCTGAAAGGTTTAATAGAAAAGATATACCCAGGTCCCGACGGCCGAGTGCGCGTTGCCGATGTAAAAACCAAGACCGGTGTACTTACCAGACCCGTTACTCGCCTAGCCGTACTGCCCACTGCTGGTGATGATTGTCCTTGACGGACAATGGGGCGGAGAGTGTAGACGACGCGAAGCACCGCTGCATCCCTCGGCTGCACCTGTGAACATACTAAGTAAATAAATAAAAGTGTCTAGGTTTAGTTATAATTAATAAATAAATAAGATAGGTACTTACCGTTGTATGTGGCAATATTTGTGTTGAATAAACGCACGCCGTAAGGTGTACGCATGTGTGTGTTTGCGTCACACTAAGATCACTTAGATCTGTATGTAAAAAGGCAGTTGACCGCTACAAACGGACGCAACCACACGCATGCGTACAGCCCGAAAGCGCTTCAAATATTTCGTCTGTCGTTCTTATTTCTCAAATCCTGGACGCACCTACACCCGTCACCTACAATCTATCTATCTTTATAAACATACGCGCCGCCTTATTTTCTTTTTCTTATTAAATTAATTCTTTTTTATTAGATACGCACCTCACACTCTTCTTCAGGTCACAGCTGAAAATCAGTGTATTGCTTTCGGGCAATATTACCACTGAGCTGCGTCCTTTTTGTATTGCTGTATAATACCTACCTGCACATTTCTCGATGCGTGTGCTACGCATCGCGAAATGTTCAGGTAGGTATTTTATATTTGAGTTAATTTTTGTACTTGCTTATTCTTATGACTGTGTATTTTTTTTTTGTATGTGTGTTATGGCAGCAAATAAATGAATTATCTATCTTATCTAACTTTTCTACCCGACTAGCTTTTTTATGTTATAGGGCGGCAAACGAGCAAGCGAGTCACCTGATGGTAAGCGATCAACGCTGCCTATGGACAATTGCAACACCAGAGTGTGACAGGAGCGTTGCCGGCCTTTCAAGGAGTTGGGGGGAGGACATTGGGAGTAGGGAAACATGGGGGACATGGCAAAAGGGGGAGAAAGATGGGCCTCCGGCTCTCTCACTTACCGAACAAAGCATAGAAGCGGTAAAGCTTCTACTCAAACGTCGATTTTCTGTGAGAGTGTTGTAGGTACTTCCCCGGACAAGCCGGCCCAAGCATGCTACTAGCAAAAATGATTTTTTGCCGGTAGCGTGGCTCTACCACAACATCAACAAAACTGTTGATCTCGACCGTATAATGTTATAATTAATATATAACAGTTATCCATAAATTACGTGAATGAAGTAGAAATAACTTTTAATTAATAAGAAATAATACGTGGATAAATTTAAAGAAACTTTAAAGAAAGAACTAAGTTTAACAGAATCTCGTTTCAGTCAAAGTTAGTTTTAGAAATTTTGTTAAAAGGCTTTCTTAAAGAAAACTTGATTTTTTATTAAGTTTTTGTCTTCTTGTCACAGTAATTATTAAAACAGCCTCCGTGGTCTAGTGTTTAAGGCGTTTGCCTGTTGACCCGGGGGTAGTGGGTTCGATTCCCACCGGAAGCATACTTTGTTTAGTTGTTTCCAGTTTGGTTAGGACATTGCAGGCTTGAATCACCTGATTGTCTGATAATAAAGATGATTCCGTGCTTCGGAAGGCACGTAAAGCCGGTGGTCCCGGCTGCCATTTAGTAGTCGTTAAAGGAACCACGTCAGAGGCCGAGAGGCGGTCCCGAAGAACTCTAACACTAGGGTGTGCATGGTCGATTGACCGTGACACCTACTCGAAATGATGATGATGAGTAATTATTCAAGTTATCATCATCATAATTTCAGTAGTAAGAAGACCACTGCATACGACTGCCTCAAAAAATAAATGTACGTATTGTTATTTTGTAGAATTTATCTTTGTAGTCTTTCTAAAACCCGCCATAACTTCTAAAGTTTTCTATATCCCGATTCCCGCCATAACTTCTAAAGTTACTATATACCGCCATAACGGCAGCTCCCAAATGCTCTAATGCCATGATCCGGGTTCGTATTCCGTCGGTAAACCTTTGAGTATTAGCTCACCAAGAAACTCGTCGGCAATTGGCGAATATGAGAAAACCAAAATTGCTGCGCTAGCAAACTTTATTAACGTAAGCAAACTAAAAACATAATTCCTTCTTTGTAGGACAGTCGTGTTAAAATACATCTTTTCCTTCCAATTTTTGCCAGAAAAAGGACTTTTTTTCTTTTACGACTGCCCTGCTCTGAAGGGAACGGACACTATGTTATTTAAAATCTAACCATGAATGTTGAAAATTTTACAACTAGGACCCAAATTGGTACTTCCTAACTAGCAGTATATTAGGAATTCGAGTCAGCTCACAGGGTAATTAATTACCCTTTGTCATTAACAAAATTGTAATATCCTAAATTCCCACCGAACTGCGGCGGACGTTGAGTGGTTAATGCTCGTTTAGGCTAATAGTTTGGATGAAATATTGCTTTGCATGAAAAAGCCTATATATTCAAGATAGTCACGGTATCAGGAGCAGATGAAATTAGCGAATTTTAAATTTGTAATTTTATATCAAACTACTTATCAATAACCCTAACTATACTAATAGAAAAAAAAAAAAAAAACTTAGAAATAAAAGAATTTAAATCTAAAAATCTAAACTAAGGTGTTGCCCGTGTGGCATAGTGCCAAGAACACTAGCTGCATTCCCCCGCTGAATAGCAATTGCAATTCTTTGCGCGAGGAAAGAGCCAGCCCTCTTGTCACCAGCGGCGTCGACAAGCCTGGGTGCTAACCCCTTAAAGAATTTCTTTGTGCTAGGACCCCATGGACCCAATGTTTCGACACCAAGCGGAACAAATATGTACTCATCAATAAGAGAAGCATATTTGCGCCGCTTGGCGTCCTCTGCAGCCTCCGCCGCAGCTCCAGCCCTCAGGACAGTTCCCCCGAGGCGAGAAGGGGCCACCGTGTCGACGCATGTAGCGTCCCACACGAGAGCCCTACCCCGCTCCCAGGGGACCAAGGTCAAGCCGTCTGGGCGCTTGCCATCGTCGCGCGATATACCTGCTGGCTCCAAAATGCTTGGAATTTCGGCGGTGGCAAGCGCCCTTTTAAATATGTCGTTGAGGGATCCGTGGCGGGAGAACCTGCCTGCGCTGCGCTGACAGTGTAGTCCATGGAATCCGTTTCTGTCGACGGCGCTGCCACACGGGCATTGATGTCGTTCGACAATGGCAGCTCCCAGCCTGAGACCTACGGCGATTCGAAAGCTGCCATTGTCGAGAAGTGTTCCGAGGTTGGCTGAAGGAAGGGCGTGTAGCCAATGGCCGGATTCATATTCTGATACAGCAAGAAGCCTTGCGCGGTCAGTGTCACTGATAGAATTTTGAATCAGAAAATTATGATCTCTCTTTACCAATGAAGCATCCCAAAGTTTTTGACGGTTTGGTGCCTCAGGGATGCTGTCATTGGGACAGAGAGTCTTCCAGGCCTCGATTGCATCCGATGCACAGTGTATCTCAGCTAAAGGTGATTTTAAAATTCTTGTACACATATGTGATACACTATGCACGGACGAAAGAAAGGCTGGAAGAGCAACACTAGAAATTTTTCTCACTCCGATGCCACCTGATCTAATTGGCAAAGAGGCTTGAATCCAAGCGCGGTCCTCAAGGTTTAAATTTAGAATTTTTACCAACGCATTTTTGAGAGTGGCATCTAAATTGTCTTAAAGATTTGTATGTTTCCAGATTGGGCAAGCTCTTAGGACATACGTAAATTTAGGTACAAAAAGACAATATTTAAGGATGGTATAGGCGATATGACAATTTAGTAGGCCCAATCTGCTGATATTTTTCGAAAGTATTTCTGATTTATTTTCTAACAAAGGTCTAACGCTTTCCTCGAGTAATGGCGCCCCTAGGAGGAAAAGTGTTCTATCTTCTAAAATTTTTATGCCGGGTGCTATATTCTGGAAATTTTGAATAATAGAATTACGATCACTTTCATTGAATTTAGCCGAAACATAGAGTTCACATTTGTTCAAATTTAGGTCTAAATTTATTTTTTGGAAATTATTTAAGACTCTGATAAGGTCTTTTTTTACCGTATCTACTTTTCCTCCTAAGCAAGCGTCATCTAGGAACCATGCATTTAATTTCGAATTTAAATTGGCAACTATGGGGTGGATTCCTAGGCTAAATAATGCAGGTCCTAGAGGGTCACCCTGTTGAACGCCTACTTCTGATGAGATAACTTTATCGCCGTAAAATAATTTTGTGGGAGAACTGTATGATTGCCAAATGTAGTTGTAAATATTGGGTGTATGGATAGAGACCTCGTTCAATAGGGTTTTCCTATCAATGCTATTAAAAGCATTTTTGACATCAATTTTGAGTAGTACATCCGCCTCGTCGTCATTGGAAAGAAATGTACGAACCGAATGTACTACTGATTCACAACCTCCACGGCTACCAAATCCTAGTTGGGTAGGTTCAAAAATGGACTTTAACACGCAGGAATTTTTTCTGCAAGCTAGTTTAGAAGCTAATCTGCGGAGAGTACTCCCAACAGCAATAGGGCGAAATCCTCCATCTTTCTTTTTAAAGGCACAAAGGCGAGCCCCAAAAAACAGTTTCCGGAAATTTTGAGTTAGAGTTTCTGAAAAAATAAAATTACAATATTTTGTTATGTCGTTCAATAATGCCCCGCCGGCATCACCGGCGGATGCGCTGATCAGATCTTTTAGATGCTGAGGCGTGAGTCCGTCGATGCCACCTGCGGATCCATTAGGGAACGACATAATGGCATTCCTAGTGTCTTCAATTTGGATTTCCAAAATCGAATGTGTTGAAGCAGTATTTGGAGGCGTGGAGGTTGATAACGCTGTGGGGTGTTTATCACGAAGGCTTTCCAGTGTATCAGAATTGTTTGGGGCTAGTGTGTCATCAGAAAACAGAATTCTAGCAGCATTTCTTAGGTCACCATCCATTACCTTATTTTCTACTATTTTAATGGTATTAAATGGTTTCTTGGGAGTACTGGTGGTGAGGAGAGGATCATGATGGTGATTGGTGGTGCAGTTTGATTTTAAAAGAGTTGTGAGTGATTTAGTTTTGTCATTAGGGGCATGAAAAAATCTGTAAGAAAATGTTAGAAGATCCTGCCATGCTCGTGGATTGCTTGATTGTTTTTTTATGCAGTTTTGTAAGGCAATGGATAGAGACCTAGCTAATGATACCCTAGCTCCTTTTGGGATTCTTTTAACAATCCGGACATTGGCATGTAAATTACAAAGATATTGTTCAAAATTTGGATCGCTGTCTGTTATTTCAGGAGAAGTGGAGGGTGGGGGATCTCTAAAAATCGTGTCGGGAGTTGAAACCTTGTGAAATTTTGATGTATGAATATTAAGGCCGCGGCTCCCTTTAAAAAGTCGACCATCGGAACACAGTGTACATTCTCTAAAGTCTACGGATGAAAGCGAGCGACTGCAATGTAGCGTGGATTGTGGCGGCGGTGGCGGCGGCTGCTGGAGCGGTAGGTGTGAGGCCGGCGGTATTGTTGGAGGCTGCTCACTACTGCTCCGAGGTGGCGGAGGCAGCCTCGATGGCGATTCCTCGTCGCTTGTAACACATGGGGTGTGATATTCATTTCTTGTCGGTGAGAACATTCCAAATAGATCGAAAAATTTGGAGAAATATGAAGTAACTTCATTATTTGACTTTGTCACTTGTGACTTTTTCAATATTTATGTTTAGGGCTCCATTCATGTATAGACACTTTGTTTCTTTGCACTATGGATGTGAACGATACTGTCTTGCGACTATTATTAAAGGAATTGAATTGATTTAAAGCGAAAAATTATATCCCATTCTGCAGATATAAAATATCAAGCAGATATTTTATATCTGCTTGAGTTGATCGGATGTAAGAAATTGCATATTATTTACGATTACCAATAAAGTGCCCATCCATATAAACTTAATAGTCTCCAAACACTAACTTATATCCCAAAAAACAGTCTATGATAACGGTAGCTGTTATGGCGGGATATAGTAACTAGAAGAGGTCTATAGAAGAGTATATAGAAAGACTGCAAACAGGGTTCGTTCCTTCAGAACGACGGAAATGTGGTTAGAGATGTAAAGCGACGAGTCAACTCGGTATGGCAGAAGTGGAGTGAAGTTACCAGCACTACGTGTGACCCAAAAATGCCGTTGAAAATTAAGGGCAAAAAATATAAAGCTGTAATTAGACCAGTGATGATGTACGGCTCAGAATGCTGGGCTACAAAGGTGCAGGATGAAAATAGACTTCATTCTACCGAAATGAGAATGCTAAGGTGGATGTGCGGAGTGACGCGGATGGATAAGATTATAAATGTTTATGTAAGAGGAAGTCTGAAAGTAGTGCCGGTGAACGAAAAAATAAGAAGTGATACTGCGCCGACCCCAGATAATAGCATAACGTAAGGAGGATGATGAGAAAGCAAACATAAATTCTACAAAATCCTTACTAATATTATAAATGCGAAAGTGAGTTTGTTAGTTTGTTACGCTTTCACGCCGTAACTACTCAACCAATCATCATGAAATTTTGCATACAAGTTTTCTGGAGTACGGAGAAGGACTTAGGCTACCTTTTATCCCGGTGAAAAGTACTGTTCCCGAGGGATCGACATTGACGCGGGTGGAGCCGCGGGCGAAAGCTAGTAGTATTATATATCGCATTTATCATAGGGAATGCTCCGAGGAATTGTTTGACCTACCTGCCATACAATTTCACTATCGTACCACCTGACATAAAATTTCATCCCTACCAACTGAACTGGAACGCAACATCCGTACTGTGGAATCATAGATTTAAAAAAAAATTGTTGGAATGAACTTCCTGGGGCCTTGAAATTTTTAATAAACGATTCTATGTTTTTTGAAAGGCCGACAACGTTTTTATCACACCCTGGATGTTACAGTTGTCCATGGGCAGTTGTGAACACAGTTACCGTTAGATGACCCGCTTGCTCGTTTGCCGACAAAGTCGTATGCCTTTTTTCTGACAAAAAGTGGAAGTAACAGTTATCCTATCATTGAAACTTACGTGAGATTAAGGCATTATTAATAAAAACTGGTTATTCACGTGCTCTTTCGTCGGGATCAGTTGGTTCGGGACCTTCCGCCGTGGGTCCCGCACTCGCTTTGAAAATGGGCTCCTGACGAGCTCGAAATTATAGTCGGCAATGAATGAGTGACCCATTTTTATTCATAATGCAAGAAACAGATGTATTTTTTTATATCATCATCATCATCATTAGGTCTTTTTATTCTCCACTGTAGGAGCATGACCCTCTCTGTACTGTCGGATATACCACACTTGGACATAGCAGACAGAGGATTTGGCTTACACTCTCCTCGCTGGCCAGACGGGTAGGAGAGGTCTCATTGATATTTATGAGCTTTGTTTAGCTTGCATTCTTAAGTCGCCTCTTACGACCTCCATGGGAAGACTAGGACTAGTCCTATTCTACTCTGCCAGATACCACACGGCATTTTTTTACTATACGGTCCAAAATAAAGCAGTAATGTGTTCTCTTATGTGTAAGGATCTGTGTATGTATATTAGTTTCTTTACGTCACCAGAACTTCTAAATTTCTAAACAGATTAGGATATAGTTAATGTCGTTAGAAATCATACATCATCCCGCAAACCACGCTACCAGCTATTTGCTAGTAGCATGAATGGGCTGGCTCGTCCGGGGGAGTACCACACTCTCACAGAAAATTTACGTTTGAATAGTAAGCTACCGCTTCTAAGCTTTTTCGGTGAGCAGGCCCGGAGGCCCATCCTTACCCCTCCCCATTTCCTCCCTCCTCCCCTTTCCCTCCCCCTCCCCTTTCCTCCCTCCTCTCCATTTCCATCCTCATGTCCTCCCTCAACGCCTTCCACTCCCCACTCCTTGTAAGGCTGGCAACGCTCCTGTTTCACCCTGGTGTTGCAGTTGTCCATGGGCAACGGTGATCACATACCATCAAGAGATTCACTTGATTGTCTGCCGTCCTGTATTTAAAAAAAAGCTATGATTTTAGGCAGATTATTCGTGTTTATTAAATTTTCATTAAAAAGCCTTGTTTGTTTGAAGATATTGGCATTGGTAAGGTATTTTTAGATTTATGTAGCAATACCTTCGAGTATGTACTTCAAACTTATACGAAACAAGAAAATACAAATCAAGTGTTTACCCTCCGACCAAACCGACCTTCCGGATATTAAAAAACTTTCGTATCCCTTTATCTTGCGACATGACCAATAAATAAATCCTGTTTAGTTCATTGCATAAATCAAAAATGAAATATGGCGTTCACTTGCTGAGAGCTATGGTTCACTTAAATATTCAGAACATTTCCAAGTTATTTATTAACCGCAGAAGGCTAAGTTTTGTTGTGTAGATGCACATCAATAGAAGATAAAAACCTTTTTGAGCGCGAGATTAAGTGAATTCTGGGTACACCACTGGCCATGCCACCCACCTCATGCATTTTTTTTAAATACCACTTAGTAGGCAAACAGGCTTCTAAGTGTTTAATCAATCAAACAACAAACTCCGTAACGAATCAACGCGGATGAAGTCACGTCATCTAATCTATACTAATTATTATAATACTGAAGAGTTTGTGTGTTTGTTTGAACGCGCTAATCTCAGGAACGACTGGTTGAAATTGGAAAATTATTTTTGTGTTGGATAGTCCATTTATTGAGAAATGCCTTTAAACATCACGCTGCGACCAACAGGAAGCATCAATAAAAATGTTTTGAAAACTGGGGAAAATTATTAATCTATACTTAATTAATCACAATAACAGAAATTGCCGCAGGCGAAGTCGCGGGCAACAGCTAGTACATACTAATTACATTTGTTTGTTTTTCGTGTGAGTAAGTGGCCAACAGTGGTGTCAGATTTTTCAAGCTGTCTAAAGGCATCTGACATAACGACTGCCATCATTGATGACCGCCAGGACCAACGAATGAACGTGCTTTCCGAAGCTCAGAGAAGCCCGAGTTATATTATATGCCACTTCCCTGGTTCTATGGTTACCCATCTTAGTGGGGCCTGCGCCCGGGGTTGCTTAACCTGCTTAAGCGCTAATAATGCTCACGCCCTCTGGGCTTCGTGTTAATTACATCTTTATCCCTACGGGGGTACCTAAGGCATGAATCCAAACGCCACGTCAACAGTATTCCTGGCCGTATAGTTAAAAAACGTATCAAAATCGTGATAAGTCACATTTCCGCATACATACCAGTGCAGTGACGGGATTAGGATGCTGTCAGTTGTAAGTATCCACTTGGGTTGTGAATAAAGGCACCTATCCCCAATCCACTTGCTCGCCTATAGATCAAATTTCTTAGGTTTTCCCCTTTACCTTAATCGGTTTTACGAAGGAGAAGCAGCTGGTCCATTCTACGTTCGACTGTCTCCCTGTCCACAATGGAAGAGCTCGTTATCATTTTTGACTAGCTCCGTGGCGCAGCGGTCAACACGCCAGCCTGCGACACGGAGTGACCGGGTTCGATCCCCGGCCAGGTCAAGATGGAAAATGATCTTTTTCAGATTGGCCTGGGTCTTGGATGTGTATCTATATATGTATTTGTTATAAAATATAGTATCGTTGAGTTAGTATCCCATAACACAAGTCTCGAACTTACTTTGGGGCTAGCTCAATCTGTGTGATTTGTCCATATATATTTATTTATATTTATATTTATATCGCTCGAACGAAATAAACAAATTATTAAATTTGAATATCCGCTGTTGCCACCTCGCTTCTTCGATATTATTTTCATTATTCCCCTTTTATTCCAGGTGACGGGGTCGGGAAGAGCCCTTTTGTTTTACAAATTACAGCTGCCAGCGCCCTGATATATTTACTACAATATAATTTCATTTAACTTGTCGAATAAGTATCGTTTATTTCAAAAGGACTTTTGGATTTTAATGGACTTCGTAAAAGGTCAGATTGTGAATTCAACTGTAAGTTTATTATGTATTTTTGCTATGTAACTAGCTCCAAGTGAGTGTTTGCTACTTCACCGGGCGTTTGAGGCGAGGGCAGAGTGCCCTTAGCGTATATAGACAACATCACCAAATTGCCCCCAGGAAGGACGAACCTCGGCTTTGGGCGTTGCCTTTGTGCGCAAGGCTTGGAGAGACAGCAAACTCTCCTATCGTCTTATGGGCCGCGATTACGGGAATTCATAGCCTGAACGGCTAATCTGAGAAACTATAGCAAAAGCCTTTGGAGACCAGCAACTCTCATCGTTTGCCCTAAGGGCCTAAAGCTACGTTGCCAGAAGGGCCTATCCTGGGTGCAAGTCACTCAAGACCTCCGGGCGGTCACCAGTAATCGGAGCTAATCCTACTCTACGCACTCTGTTATGATCGAGGGCGAGTGCCCGTCGGATAGTGGAGCAACTGTAAGTTTATCTCTGTAACCTTATAATTCCGTTTTAAAAAAGTCAAAGCCAACCTTGTAACTGAGGGACTTAGTGACATTTTAGTAAAACTCAAGTTTCTCAATGCTTCGGAAGGCATGTAAAGCCATTGGTTCCGACCGTCATCAATCATCATTGAGTGTTTGAGCTATGTCAGTTGCCTCTGAGGCAGCTAGAAAAATCTGACACCAGTATTGGCCGTTCACACACTCCTAAACAAAAATGACAAAGAATTCAAATTTTATGATAGTTTTTAAAAAGAGGTGAACAGCATGATATCATGGAGGAATGAGGTAGATCAGCATGAATGAGACATGATGCACCGTTACTAGTCCTTAAGGTTCCGTACTGCCTCACACTGCTTTGCATGATTGACTGTTATATCAATAATAATTAAATACTCAAGTTGAAATAAAATGCAGCAAAGTTCAGGACTAACTCTGGTAACTATATGACTCAGAAACACGATTGCGTTAAATTTTCTCGATAGAAAAAAATTGCAAAGTTGCCTCCAAATCACGTCTAATTTACTCGGTATATAGTATTATTCACCAAATACATTAAAATTAACCTTGAAACTTTTGATTATTATTGCATTACAGATAAGGCAGCCATCATATGTTTTTCTTTTTGGAATAACCCTTGAATATTCCTAAAAAACGAAAATATCCAAAGTAGCCAACGCGTTTAGACCATCCGCGTTTGTATCGCCACGCCGCCTGGCATATGGCGGGCTCTTAAGGTTCCGTAGCTCAAAGGTGATAATGGGACCACTTTACTAAACTGTCACTAAGTCCTTCTGTCAACTGGGCGCAATATGGATAATTCGGGCCCGTGCAGTGTGGTCTGATATGGTGTTTTGATTGTCTCTCTCTGAACTCTCTCCCTCTGCTTTTGTTGTTTTTGTGTGTGTAAGTGACCAATACTGGTGTCAGATTTTTCTAGCTGCCTCAGAGGCATCAGACATAGCTCAAACACTGTCATCAATGATGATTGATGACGGCTGAAACCAATGGCTTTACATGTCTTCCGAAGCATTGAGAAACTTGAGAGATTTTTATGCCACTTGCGGTCTCTCAGCTGAGCTACATTGAAATGAAATGAAATAGAATTTTATTTAAATCTGTATATCATGTATCTCTTTTTGAACGTCATATTATTATTTTAAATATTTGCGAAATCGATAAACTACTAGCGTTTTGGAACGACCACTGCTGAGAAGAATACGCCAAAAGAAACTCAGCCCACTATTGGTCCCTACGTGCCTGAATGGCTGTGCTTTCACATTAAGGCTACATCTATGTAATACCTTCATCTCATCATCCATGCCAAGTTCAGGTTCATCCTGTTAGAGCCGGGTCAGTCAGAGGTGACCTGACAAACTAACATATCTTTCATAGCACACAACTTTGCCATGTTTTTGACCGCATCTAACACATAATAAAATACTAGTACATTTTTCCTCTCTGTAAGTAAATGTATGGTGCCTTCGAATAGCGATCGACATCTCACAAGTATCAAGTAATGTTTTTTCCCTTATATATCAGAGGATAATCAGAAAAAGTCCTCGTCCAAGGAAATCCTAGCACACTGATATCTTATAAATAAAAAAAAGTGCGAGTCGGAGTCGCACACTAAGGGTTCCGTACCTATATATAATAAAAATGGACAAAAATCATGTCTGTTGTATGGGAGCCCACCTTAAATATTGATTTTGTTTCAATTTCATTATTTAATTTCAAAGTGAATACTTATCTAAATATTATGTAAAATGAATAATATAACTCAATATTCTTTGAAAATTTCAAGACATTGACAAAAACCGATCTAAAAATCACGTTTGTTGTATGACAACCCCCTTAAATGTTTATTTTAAAATATTTTATAGTATTTGTTATTTTAGCGGTAACAGAACTACATCGTTTGTGAACATTTCAACTGTTTAACTATCACGGTTCATGAGATACAGCATGGTGATAGACGAACAGGCAGACAGACAGCGGAGTCATATTAATAGGTACCCGTTTTTACCCTTTGGGTACGGAACCCTAAAAAACGGGCATTGAGAAATTGTAGTTGACAGTGACGGATGCGGCTGCTAAATCCTGAAGGACCTATTTTTTCAGGTTCCTAAGCTGGGTTCAGATTGGCCGAGTTGATTCTTCAGTGTTTTTAATGCCTTATTTCCATTGACTTAGGTATATATTACTACCTCCATGGTCCAGTAGTTAAGGCGTTTGCCTGTAGATCCAGGGGTCGTGGGTATGATTTCCACGGGAAGCATACTTTGTTTAGTTGTTTCCATTTTGGTTAGGACATTGCAGGCTTGAATCACCTGATTGTCTGATAATAAAGATGATTCCGTGCTTCGGAGGGCGGTTTGGAAGAATTCTGAGACCAGGGTGTGCATATGGTCGGTTGACCGTAACACCTACACGAAATGATGATATATATTATTATGTCACTTAACACTAGCACAATACACGTATACCTAAAAATGGGCATTGAGAAATCGTGGTGGATGCGGTTGCTAAATCCTGACGGATTCATATTGGCCGAGTTGATTCTTCAGTGTTTTCTATGCCTTATTTCACTTAACACTAGCATAACAAACGCATACCTAAAAAAAACCGGCCAAGTGTGAGTCGGACTCGCCCGTAGCAGCAAGTAACATAATATAAAAGTTCTGTTTATATTTAATTTAGAGTTAATTGTGATTGAAATAATATAGTGAAAGCGCATCAAATTTCATGAGTGGGGGCTCGTGACGTAGCAAACTGTGAGTTTGCTAAAAAGCGTAGCAAACAATGACGTCACACGGAATTTCGACGGGCTATATCTTTATAATTCTTTGTTTAATAACTGACAAAAGAAAAAATACGTGGCCAATATGTTTTGATTATTCAACTGACGGACTCGTTATATTTTTTAAGGAAACTAGCGTATTGTTCTATTCTTACTCCGATTGGAAACGAAATTTAGTCTTAAGAGCCCGCCATATGCCAGGCGGCGTGGCGGTACAAACGCGGATGGTCTAAACGCGTTGGCTACTTTGGATATTTTCGTTTTTAAGGAATATTCAAGGGTTATTCTAAAAAGAAAAACATATGATGGCTGCCTTATCTGTAATGCAATAATAATCAAAAGTTTCAAGGTTAATTTTAATGTTTTTGGTGAATAATGCTATATACCGAGTAAATTAGACGTGATTTGGAGGCAACTTTGCAATTTTTTTCTATAGAGAAAATTTAACGCAATCGTGTTTTTGAGTCAGATAGTTACCAGAGTTAGTCCTGAACTTTGCTGCATTTTTATTTCAATTTGAGTATTTAATTATTATTGATATAACAGTCAATCATGCAAAGCAGTGTGAGGTAGTACGGCCCCTTAATAAATAAAAAAAAATAAGAATGGGGGAAAAATTCGACGCAGGCAGGACTCGAACCGGCTATATAAATTTTAGTTTTGGTATGTCTAGTTTTAAGGATAATATGATATTACTTTATCGACGAAAACAACTCGAAACGCAGATTGTTCACTATGGATGGTGATATTGAATTTTGAAAATAGCCGGTGCCGATTTGGAATCAAACCTTATGATTTAAGCTCTATTTATGCTCAAGAGTCATTAAACTCTAAGGCTAAGTTTTGCATGAGATATAAGTTGAATAGGGCTCAAAATAGTTACAGATAACAAACCGTCTGCATTAACTGCATCAAAAATATTTAAAATACTTATATTCATTATCGTATTTAAAAAAAAATATTGTTCAAAATGAATACTTGAATCGCACTTGAGCAACGTGTCCAGGTCTCAGGAAATCGAATCGGAATATCATTTCAAATATTGAATTCCTGTAACAGAAATGTGGTCTACGATTTACGCGCGAGAAACTACCATTCGATTTAAGTTTGTCGACCGCGAAGGCTTCCTAGAAATAGATAACAGAACGGGCGTGCCTGGAATTAAATGTACATATTTTGTAGTTTACATATTTTAAATAAATTGTCGGTTTTCCCGATAAAATAGTTGAATGTACTTTATCCGGGAAAACGGAAGCTGCCGAGAACGTCGAGGATACATTTTCAGACTGTATATATTTTTTATTTCCTTTTTAAGGTTCCGTACCTCAATAGGAAAAAACGGAACCTTTATGGGATCACTTTGTTGTCCGTTTGTTTATCTGTCTGTCTGTTGTCCGTTTGTCGGTCTGTCAAGATTCTTTTTCTAAGGAACGCGTAGAAGTGCAGCAGAGACGCGTAAATTCATAACAAATACTCAAGTCTACTGTCCCTTGGAATATGTAAACTACAAAATATGTACATTTCGTTAATATTTTGTAGTTAACCGGTACATTTAGTACATATTTTGTAGTTTACACATTTTAAATAAATAGTCGTTTTCCTCGATAGAATACACATTTGTATAGGAGCCACGTCTTAGCACAAACGGAGAAAAAAAAATGTAAGCTATCCTGTGTCCTGTGTATCTAAATATTTATCTACCAAGTTTCAGCAAATTCAGTTAATTCATTTAAGAGTTATGGAGAGCATACATACAGAAAAAAAATCTAAAAATTGTCAATTTAGTTTCAGTATCATCATGTATAGAGATTATAAACAGGATATCTCAGAAAACAAAGTAACTTACTCCATCACTAACCCTTACAGATTTATTATTAGTATTGATATTGATTTCAACCCATGAACGATTAGTTTCTGTGCCGCTGCTTCAGGATGTAGAAGCGAAATTCATATCGCGAACACATGTGTGCATGACGGGACTAACAGTAGTGGTTGGGCGCCAGCCGGCAATTTGCATGAACGAACCGGTGGTTAACGGAAGCATACAAAACAATTTAAATCAAAACTTATTCGCACACGTAAATGAATCGAAGAGTCTATTGATATAAGATGTCAATGAGCTGTTCGGTGTTATTGCGATGTTTTTAACTTAAACCTGTTTTCGTTACCCTGACGTTTCCGTGAAGTTAGCTCAAACCTTTAAAGCGGTCAGCTTTTTGGTTTGTCGGGGTACATATATTTTCCAATGGGAACTATATTGCTTGTCATCAAAGTTTGTATTTGTCATCAACATGTTAATCTTAAATGTCAAATGTCATGTCTTCAAAGAGAGTAAGAAAATGTCGTACAAGAAGTTTATTCAACATTGTTGATATAAGAGTCAAAACGTTACATAAATGATATTACAGAATTAACTCATTCACGGACACTGGACCAGATACAATGGATATAACAAAGAAGTCTATGTCTACAGGTGGGACGTCCCGAAAAGTGTTAAATATATGCGTAAAATATGATATGGTGCCGGTCACAATAATATTTGACATAGTGCATCCTGAAAAATGGCTTACACACCCAATCGCCACCAAGTGGGTGTACAAAAAAGTGGAAGACGGAGAAAGAGATGGATAGATGATCTTAATTAATTTAAGGTTTAAATAAATATATATATACGGACAAATCACACAGATTAAGCTATCCCCAAAGTAAGTTCGAGACTTGTGTTATGGTATACTAACTCAACGATACTATATTTTATAACAAATACATATATAGATAAACATCCAAGACCCAGGGCAATTTGAAAAAGATCATTTTCCATCTTGGCCTGGCCGGGGATCGAACCCGGGCACACTCGTGTCACAGGCTGGCGTGTTGACCACTGCGCCACGGAAGTAGCCATGTTTGGAAGAATATATTATTGTTTCTTAATTATATATAAATCCTTTGCAAATAAATCATAACAGCATTTTCCCGGTTATGAGCCCGGGATCCAATAAATAAAAACACCATCTGTATACCAATTTTTGTATATTTCAGGCAAGCTGAAAACTTGTAACATACCTTTCCTATTATACTTCAACACAGAACTGCAGACCTGGCTGGTGAGTAGCGGGGCTAAATAAACCCTTAAATTTTAGGCAGCCTGTCAGTTAGAAATTCCAACCAGAATGATCTGTCTTTTTGAGAATATTATTTATTAGTTATAATAAAATTTCAACTTGCCTTAAATACCTACCTCAAAATTAGTACCAGCTCTCCTACTAACTTGGTTTTAAATTAGAAATCCCCGAGTAAGGAAGGTCCAAACCGCATGTAGGCGGAAAGGTACAATTATAATTTTAAAAGGACAGGTTCGGAAACCACATACCTAAACATTTCCTGTGTACGCTTGTTAATATTAAAATACATTATTAAAATATACCTCATCATGATCATGCCAATTGGTATGATGATGGGAAGAATATTTTAGCTAGAGCCACGCTACCGGCAAAATTCATTTTGTGCTAGTAGCAGTAATGGACCGGCTCGTCGGGGGAATTTCAAAGAAAATCGACGTTTGAGTAGTACCGCTTCTATGCATTGTTCGGTGAGCGAGAGAGCTGGAGGCCCATTCTTCTCCCATTTCCTTCCCCCAGCTCTTTGAAAGGCCGGCAACGCTCTTGTTACACCCTGGTGTTGCAGTTGTCCTTAGGCAGCGCTGATCGCTTACCATCAGATGACACGCTTGCTCGTTTGCCGTCCTATATCATAAAAAACCGGCCAACTGCGAGTCGGACTCGCGCACAAAGGGTACCGTTATCTATAAAAACCGCAAAAAAATCATGTATGTTGTATGGGAGCCCCCTTTTAATATTAGTTTTATATTTATTTTATTATGTATTTTTAAAGTCATCATCATCATTTCGAGTAGGTGTCACGGTCAATCGACCATGCACACCCTGGTGTCAGTGTTCTTCGGAACCGCCTCTCGGCCTCTGACGTGATTCCTTTAACGACTACCAGATGGCAGCCGGGACCACCGGCTTAACGTGCCTTCGGAAGCACGGAATCATCCTTATTATCAGACAATCAGGTGATTCAAGCCTGCAATGTCCTAACCAAACTGGAAACAACTAAACCAAGTATGCTTTCGGTGGGAATCGAACCCACTACCCCCGGGTCAACAGGCAAACACCTTAATCACTGGACCACGGAGGCTGTTTAAAGTGATTTTTAAAGTGAATATATAAGTTAATTTTCTGTGAATATTTCCTCTACCTGTTGCCGTTATCACTATCGAGCAAAAACGAGCAAAAAAAATCACATTTGTTGTATAAGAGCCCCCCTAATTATGTATTTTATTCTATTTCTTAGTAGTTGTTGTTATAGCGGCAACTAAACTACATCATTTGTGAAAATTTTAACTGTCTAACTATCACTGTTCATGAGATACAGCCTGGTTACAGACGGACAGACAGAAGTACAGACAGACGGACAGCGGAGTGATATTAATAGGGTCCCGTTTTGCCTTTGGGTACGGAACCCTAAAAAATATGCTCCGCCGTCGCAATGTAAGCCACAGGTTCCAGTATCACGCTGTCAGACTGTTGTATATGAGGCTATCCATTGCCCAGTGCATAAGCATTATAAGCGTTTGCGCATGTTGAATAACCCTGGTCGTAATTCCCACTGGAATGGGTGACAAATACAATAAAAATAGTATTTATTGAGCACTTCAGAAGGCGCGTTAAGCCTTTGGTTTGTGACCATTCAACAGGTCTTTTTAGTCTCCACTGCAGGAGCATGACCATCTCTGTACTACCGGAGCCATACTTGGCCAGAGCAGAAAGAGGATTTGGCCTACACTCTCCTCGCTGGCCAGACGGGCTGGAGAGGTCTCATTGATGTTTACGAGCTTTGTTTAGCTTGTAAATATTTCCAAGTCGCCTCTTACGACCTCCATGGGAAGACTTGGAGTGGTCTTATTCTACTCTGGCGGAACCACACGGCATGTTATCATTGATGAAAGTCATTAAGCTATATCAGACATCAATGTTTATTTACCACGTTAGTGGTGTGTTAACACACGAGAATCAAACAAACAATCTTATTAAGTTATTTATGTACATAGAGTTACCTCCGGGATCTTATCTCCAATGGGCTACATGAAAAATCAGAATCGACTACGAACTTTGGTAGGCCGATGTAAGTGCAACCTAGCCAAGTAGCTACGTCGATCAGAAAAACGTTCAGTGTGAATAAAACTCGTATATTGACAGACGTTTGACAGTTGGCGTCTATCTATACTAATATTATAAAGCTGAAGAGTTTGTTTGATTGAACGCGCTAATCTCAGGAACTACTGGTTCGAATTGAAAAATTCTTTTTGTGTTGGATAGTCCATTTATTGAGGAAGGCTTTAGGCTATAAAACATCACGCTGCGACCAATAGGAGCGAAGCATCAATAAAAAATGTTTGGAAAGCGGGGGAAAATTATTCATCTATACTAAGAAAAAACCTAATTAATCATAATAACAGAAATTGCCGCGGACGAAGTCACGGGCAACAGCTAGTTTATGTATACAAAACAACGTCTGTTGGGTCAAGTAGTATTTCAATAAAATGTATAATTATAATAAATCTTATTAATTTTAGAAGGAAGTTCCTATTTCCTACTAAGAACATATTTAAGTAACGCTTATATTGAGTTTGATCAAAAATTAAGAATATAAGCAACAAAAACAATCATAATAAGGATTATTTTTGTTGCAATTTTTGTATAAGGATATATTATAATTTTTGATCAAACCCTAAGAGTATGTGTTGCAGACTCATAAGAGACATACATACTATCATGTCTTTTTCCCTTGCGGGGTAGACAGAGCCTTGTGCTTTAAGACCCAAATCCACGTTTAGCATGTTAGTGGGCATGTAGGTGGAAAACGGAATCTTGTGATGGGTTGCTAGCCGTAACGCTTATTATCATGATTCCTTAGATTTACGCACATTCCTTCGATTGGGTTTTACGATCTGCGCGGGAAGGAAAACAGCTGGTACATTCTACATTTTCATTTCTACAAACAAGAGTAATAATTGTGGTGTATGACTTCACTATTGTATTAGGGAAACCTGTAAAGATAGTGTAAGTTTTTGAAATAAATAAATAAACATTTATTAAAATTAACGGACACAGTCCTTTTTTTTGGAAAACGCTTTGGTAATCCGAAATATTCTTCAATATATCACCTTTCAGGTTCCCTATTGTGAGCTCTAACCCGAGGATGACGAATCCGTATAGTCATGCCCCAAAATGAGCGAAATCAGCGCAGAATGAAGCCGGACAATGTACCTAATACCGTGATCCTTTTACTTGATTATATACCCGGATTTTATCCAATGGAAAAACCCATTCGTCATAATACACATGTGGGAAAAGAAGAGATTTAATACTAATATTCTTCGGCGTGTGGTACCCGGCGAGTAGAATAGGACCACTTCAAGTCTTCCCGTGGATGTCGTAGAAGGCGACTTAGGAAATACAAGCTAAACAAAGCTTATAAACATCTGAGAGACCTCTCCAACCCGTCTGGCCAGCGTTGAGAGTGTAGGCCAAGTCCTCTGGCTGCTCTGGCCAAGTATGGCTCTAGTAGTACAGAGAGGGTCGTGCTCCTGTAGTGGAGACTAAAAAGACCTGATGATGATGAACACTAATATTAGGGGATTATGACCAACATCGTTATAAGTACACTGTTGGACAAAGGCCTCTCCCAAGGATTTTCCATTCCATGGCAGGTTATTTCCATACTCTCGTTAGTTTCTTTGGCTTCTTGTGCTTATTGTGCCCATGAGCATTTTTAAGCTGGGGAAGGATAGGAATTTGTTGGATCTGGAAAGGGAATAAAGGGATTGGGATACTACTCACTTGGATCAATGGAGAAAAATCAAGTAGTAGCTCGGGAGGCCGGGGGCGCATACTCGATGCCATACCTGCAGCCACACAATAATTGTCATAAATATTTACATTTACATCTCGCAGGTCCTTTCTTAATTTATAATTAATTTTTCATATTGAATTATATTAATTTATAATTCAATATGAAAATATTATCCTTACTATCCTTATCCTTCCTTACTAATATTATAAATGCGAAAGTAAGTTTGTTTGTTTATTTTTTTTGTTTGTTTGTTTGTTACGCTTTCACGCCGTAACTACTGGTGCCGATCATCATGAAATTTTGCACACAAGTTTTCTTGAGTACGGAGAAGGACATAGGCTACCTTTTATCCCGGGAAAAAGTACTATTCCCGAGGGATCGACATTGACGCGGGCGGAGCCGCGGGCGAAAGCTAGTTTCTTATATTTTTTTACATGTTTATGTAAAAAAAATATAAGAAACTAGCTTATCGTTTTAATGTTTTGCGCCGAACTCAGCGTTCTTCGTTCGCACGGCACACTCTTAATTTTATTGTAATATATATGAGAAAAAAATACAGTGGCACTCTGGCAGTGCCGATAGAATAACAAAATTTGAATATTCGGTAACTTAAAAGGCAATGTAAAAGGGATATGCAAGTTTTATTTTATCATAGAGTTTTGACTAATTTGAAGCGTCCTTAACTTGAAAAAAAAGGAAAATGAAAAAATAGCGGAACTCCGAGAGTGCCGATAGAAGTGAAATTTTAACATTGGGTTATAATCCTTACTAATATTATAAATGCGAAAGTGAGTTTGTTTGTTTATTTGTTTGTTTGTTACGCTTTCACATCGTAACTACTGAACCGATCATCATGAAATCTTGCATAGAAGTTCTCTGGATTACGGAGAAGGACATAGGCTACCTTTTATCCCGGGAAAAAGTACTATACCCGAGGGATCGACATTAACGCGGGCGGAGCCGCGGGCGAAAGCTAGTTAAGTTATATAGAGAGGTGTCGGTAACGGTAACAGCAACGGCAAATATGTTCCCCTCTCAATAAATTACCAACGCACCTTTAGATGTTTTTATTTCAATATTATCTATTATTATTGTTTACTAGCTGTTGCCCGCGGCTCCGCCCGCGTTAATGTCGTTCCCTTGGGAACAGTAGAAATTTTTAACAATTCCATACAAACCCCTGCCCCTTTGCTTTTTCCCCTTAAGGGGGAATTTAATACATTTCACCTGCATAGATCTTTAGCCCTTAAGTAGGGGATTTTGCCCATTTCACCTACACAGATATTTTTTTATTGTAATGGAGAACTTCTTATTGTCATATTTCTAAGTAAATAAAAAAAATGCATACAAACTTTACCTCACCTATTCTACCCCTTCAAGTGGAAATTTCGACCATTTTAACTACACAGATCTTTTTAATTGTAATTTAAACATATATACTTATTTTTATACTGTTATGTCCAGAAATGAGAAAATTTCCATACAACTCCCCACCCCCCTTTATCCCTTAAGGGGGAAATTTTGTACATTACACCTACACAGATCTTTTTTAATTGTAACCTAGAACGTATATACTTATTTTCATACCTCTAAGTGTAGAAATGGAAAAATTCCATACAAACTTTACCCCCTATTTACCCCTTCAAGAGAGAATGTTGTCTGGTTGACCTAAACAGATCTTTTTTAATTTTAATTGAGAACTTGCGTACCTACTTTCTAACTTCTAAGTCCAGAAATGAGAAAATTCCATAAAACTTCAACCCCTTTGATTTTCTAAAAATCCTTTCTTAGTGCTCATTTACATCATAAAAAGAATCCCTGTGCCAAATTTCAAGTTTCTGCGCACAGTAGTTTCGGCTGTGCGTTGATATATAAGTCAGGTTTGCCTTTGGCCCGCGGCTCCGCCCGCGTAAGTGTCGATTTCTCAGGAACAGTAGAATTGCCCGGAATACATTAGTTTATGACTTTCAATGAAACACCTTAATATTGAATTTCAATTGAATAACTTCAAAAACAAAAAGTTTCATACTAACTTTGCATCCCCGTTATATCCCCTTAAGGGATGATTTTTGAGAAAAATTTTTTACTCGTGTTTCATGCCTTTTAGTGAAGAACCTTCATGCTGAATTTCAATTGAATAACTTCAAAAACAGAAAGTTTCATGCTTACTTTGCACCCCTATTTTACCCCCTTAAGGGATGATTTTTGAGTAAAATATTTTACTCGTGTTTCATACCTTTCAGTAAAGAACCTTCATGCTGAATTTCATTCGAATAACTTCAAAAACAACAAAGTTTCATACTAACTTTGCAACCCGTTTTTCCCCCTAAGGAGATGAATTTCCAAAAATCCTTTCTTAGTGCTCCCCTACGTTATAAAAGGAACCCCTGTGCAAAATTTCAAGTTCCTAACCTTTATAGTTTAGGCCCTGCGTTGATATCAGTCAGTCAGTCAGCTTCTCCTTTTTTTTTTTAATATGGATTACTATGGATAGTGTGGATAGGTATAATGCTGTCGTATAATGATGATGAATTGACTTTGGATTTTAATTTTCTTATGTCACTTATTATTTTATTTTATTTTTGCTATATGTTTGCAGGCAAACTTATGCCTTGAGTTCATTCAAATGAAGATAACTTTTTTTTTAATGAACCGATTTTGATGAAACAAACTTTAAATGTTAAACTGAGTTAAAACAAAGCAATTGGTGAAAGTTTGAAGCAAATCGGTTCAGTATTTTCGGAGATAATCGTGATCATACATACAGACAGACAGACAGACAGACAGACAGACAGACAGACAGACAGACAAGAAATTCCAAAAAAATTTTTTTGCTTTCTATTATTCTTTTTAAGTGTCCCTCTATCCATTTCAGTCAAAAATTCAAAATGTACAGACAAAATAATTTTACTGTTTTATTATATGTATATAGATTATTTTGAGAGATATACATGTTACACAAAAAGATATCAATCACAAAAAGTGAAGGTAAGCTATACGTTACGGCTGACGCGCGTGTGACGGGAATTTTATGTGCCATTTTTTACTTTCTAATGTTCCCATATTTCTTTGTTGCAAGTAATATATGATTTTCTTTACAAAATGGAAGCAATTTAAAAGGAATATGATAGTTTAATTTGTTATAGTTTTATTAGCCTTAACTGAAAAAAAGTGTGGAGAGGAAAATAGTGGCACTTTGGGAGTGCTGATAGAAGTGAAAACTTGAAATGTCAGTTACTAATATACAGAGATGTCGGTAACGGTAACAGTAAAGCGAGTTTAATCGTTTTTTCCCATCTCAAAAATACCCAACCCACCTAAAAAAGTTTTCACTTTAATAAAGATATTTTGTTATTATTATTATTTATAATGTTGAGAGGAATACAGGTTACACAAAAAGATATCAATCACAAAAAGTGAAGGTAAGCTATACGTTACGGCTGACGCGCGTGTGACGGTAACTTTATGTACCATTTTTTACTTTCTAATGTTCCCATATTTCTTTGTTGCAAGTGATATATGATTTTCTTTACAAAATGGAAGCAAAAAGGAATATTATAGTTTAATTTGTTATAGTTTTATTAGCCTTAACTGAAAAAAAGTGTGGAGAGGAAAATAGTGGCACTTTGGGAGTGCTGATAGAAGTGAAAACTTGAACAGTCAGTTACTAATATACAGAGATGTCGGTAACGGTAACAGTAAAGTGAGTTTAATCGTTTTTTCCCATCTCAAAAATACCCAACCCACCTAAAAAAGTTTTCACTTTAATGTTATTATTATTATTTATAATGTTGAGAGAAATACAGGTTACACAAAAAGATATCAATCACAAAAATATAAGTAAGCCATACGTTACGGCTGACGCGCGTGTGACGGGAACTTTATGTACCATTTTTTACTTTCTAATGTGCCCATATTTCTTTGTTGCAAGTGATATATGATTTTCTTTACAAAATGGAAGCAATTTAAAAGGAATATGATAGTTTAATTTGTTATAGTTTTATTAGCCTTAACTGAAAAAAAGTGCGGAGAGGAAAATAGTGGCACTTTGGGAGTGCTGATAGAAGTGAAAACTTGAACAGTCAGTTACTAATATACAGAGATGTCGGTAACGGTAACAGTAAAGCGAGTTTAATCGTTTTTTCCCATCTCAAAAATACCCAACCCACCTAAAAAAGTTTTCACTTTAATGTTATTATTATTATTTATAATGTTGAGAGAAATACAGGTTACACAAAAAGATATCAATCACAAAAATATAAGTAAGCCATACGTTACGGCTGACGCGCGTGTGACGGCAACTTTATGTGCCATTTTTTACTTTCTAATGTTCCCATATTTCTTTGTTGCAAGTGAAATATGATTTCCCTAAAAATATGGAAGTAATGTAAAAGAGATATGCAAGTTTCATTTTATTATAGACTAGCTGTTGCCCGCGGCTCCGCCCGCGTTAATGTCGTTCCCTTGGGAACAGTAGAAATGATAAAAAATTCCATACAAACCCCTGTCCCTTTGCTTTTTCCCCTTAAGGGGGAATTTAATACATTTCACCTGCATAGATCTTTAGCACTTAAGGAGGGGATTTTGCCCATTTCACCTACACAGATATTTTTTTATTATAATGGAGAACTTCTTATTGTCATATTTCTAAGTAAATAAAAAAAATCCATACAAAGTTTACCCCACCTATTCTACCCCTTCAAGGAGAAATTTCGACCATTTTAACTACACAGATCTTTTTAATTGTAATGTAAACATATATACTTATTTTTATACTTCTATGTCCAGAAATAAGAAAATTTCCATACAATCCCCCTTTATCCCTTAAGGGGGGAATTTTGTACATTTCACCTACACAGATCTTTTTTAATTGTAACCTAGAACGTATATACTTATTTTCATACCTCTAAGTCTAGAAATGGAAAAATTCCATACAAACTTTACCCCCTATTTACCCCTTCAAGGGAGAATGTTGTCCGGTTCACCTAAACAGATCTTTTTTAATTTTAATTGAGAACTCCCGTACCTACTTTCAAACTTCTAAGTCCAGAAATGAGAAAATTCCATAAAACTTCAACCCCTTTGATTTTCTAAAAATCCTTTCTTAGTGCTCATTTACATCATAAAAAGAATCCCTGTGCCAAATTTCATATTACACAGTTTCTGCGCACAGTAGTTTCTGCTGTGCGTTAATATATAAGTCAGGTTTGCCTTTGGCCCGCGGCTCTGCCCGCATAAGTGTCGATTTCTCAGGAACAGTAGAATTACCCGGAATACATTAGTTTATGACTTTCAATGAAACACCTTAATATTGAATTTCAATTCAAAAACGGAAAGTTTCATACTAACTTTGCATCCCCGTTATATCCCCTTAAGGGATGATTTTTGAGAAAAATATTTTACTCGTGTTTCATGCCTTTTAGTAAACAACCTTCATGCTGAATTTCATTCGACTAACTTCAAAAATGGCAAACATTCATGCTTACTTTGCACCCCTATTTTACCCCCTTAAGGGATGATTTTTGAGTAAAATATTTTACTCGTGTTTCATACCTTTCAGTTAAGAACCTTCATGCTGAATTTCATTCGAATAACTTCAAAAACAACAAAGTTTCATACTAACTTTGCAACCCGTTTTTCCCCCTAAGGAGATGAATTTCCAAAAATCCTTTCTTAGTGCTCCCCTACGCTATAAAAGGAACCCCTGTGCATAATTTCAAATTCCTAACCCTTATAGTTTATTTCCGGTTCCGGTTGTGTTGACGTAAAGACGTGTTAGTTACTGAGCTCTGACTTTCGACGTGAAAACTGTGTACAAATCGTGAGATCCTGTGTAAAAACATTTAAAACCCATACTTACTGTGCTGAACTACATTGTCAAATAAAAAACTAAGTGGAAACTGTGCCATCAAGATAAATATTCAAGTGACAAATACCATAGTAACTTTAGAGGTTATCTGTCAACGGAATATCAACACAAGAACACAAGTGTTTGACAACCATCCATCAATGCAGTGTAGTGTTGCCCGCCACACTAAATTTACAATATCCTAAACTTGTATACCAACCTAATAAAATCAATAAGGCTGGGCTGCGTTCACGATTGTTCTGAGCGTTTACGTTATTGAGTTCCATTTTACGCAAGAGGCCATCGACCAAAAAAAAAAAAAAAAAATGTATAACCTTCAAACTTTTTTCGATCAAATAAAAATTGAAATGTCAAAACAAACAGATGACATTATGACCAGAATAGATGAAAAATTAGCTCCTTTTAGGCTGGAAATGCAGGAATTAATCTTAGAAATTAAAAGTTAAAAGAAAAAATAAACCACTTTGAAAAACAAAAAAGAATTAATAACCTAATCTTACACGGACTAAAAGAAACCGAAAAATCTACTGTCGAACTTATTGAAATAATTAAAAATAAGTTTAAAGACGATATAAATATAACATTTGAAGACAGAGACATAAATACGGTATACAGAATTGGCAAAAATAACAAAGAAAATGGAAGGGATAGGCCAATACTCCTGTCATTCGTTAACAACTGGAAGAAAAACGAGATACTAAAAAACAAAAGAAAGTTAAAAAATGTGTTTGCTTTTGAAGACTACCCGAAGGAGATCCTTGACAAAAGGAAAGAACTTCAGGCAAAACTTGAAGAAGAAAGGGAGAAGGGCAATTATACATTCATAAAGTATGACAAACTAGTGGTCAGGGAGGGAAAACTAGGTGAGAAACGTAAAAGGGAACCATCCAACTCACCAAGTGCAACAGAACAGCCCCGCAAACAGCAATCAACAACAAAAACACAGCGACTAAATGCATTTGATGTAATGAAGAACAGAAGCAACTCTCTGCCTACTGCCAACTTGCCACCTGTTCAGAAAGCATAGGATACAGTCATCAGCCACCGGAACAAAACCAAAACATTATACAAACAAGTACTTAAGAATACTACAAACAAAACATTCCCCAATCCGACTAGTCCTCGTGGGGAATTAGACTATAACCCTCCACCAAAAACAGAAATAGACAGAGATGAAAAAACAACCCTCAAAGTTTGCACTTATAACGTAAGATCACTTGCATCAACAGAACGCTACCTTGAACTAACTTTCACCCTAGAAAACATCAATTGTGACATTTTAGGCCTCGCAGAGGTCCGAAAAATGGGCTGCAGGATAGAGGAATATCATGACTACATTTTTTGCTACATCAGTGAAACTAAAGGGTTACATGGAGTGGGATTTCTAATCAAGAAAAAATATAAAAATAACATTGTTAACTTTATTGGAATCTCTGAAAGGGTAGCAGTTTTAATTCTAAAATTCAAATGCTTCCCCTTATCAATTATTCAAGTTTATGCACCAACTGAAAGATCAACAGAAGAAGAAATTGATCAATTCTATAAAGACATCGAATCTGCTCATGCCGTGGCTGAAGGAAAAACTATAGTGATGGGAGATTTCAATGCCAAAATAGGCTGCCCAACATTAGACCACTACCCAGTCATGGGCAAATATGGTTATGGAGAGCGCAACGAAAGAGGCGATCGTCTTCTATGTTATGCTTTTCAACACAGACTGTCAATAATGAACTCATTCTTCAAAAAGAAAGAGAGCCGCAGATGGACTTGGCTATCACCTGACCAAAAAACTAAAAACGAAATAGATTTTATAATGATAAGTAACCATAAACTTATAACTAATATTGAAGTACTAAGCAAATTTAAATTCCCTTCAGATCATAGACTAGTAAGAGCAACACTACTTCTAAATCACCCAATTAAAAGTAGAAAAAACTATACTACATCACCTAACATCCCAAAGTCAGAAGCGGAAATCAAAAGCTACATCGAAAATCTACGAACACATACAAAAAATATTGAAACAGATCGTGTCAATGTCAAAACTTACTACAACATCCTGGAAAAAGGCATAACAGAGAGTTTGACATCAAAGAATATAACTCAATTGAAACAATTTAAAATTTTCTCTGAACAAACAGTCCTACTGATAAAAAGGCGCACGGAACTACTACACACAAAAAATAAAACAAAAGATATGAGACAAGAACTTAGTAGGATATTTAAAGAGACTAATAGATCAATTAGAAAGGATTATAGAAACTACAGATACGAGACTATTTCAAGAAACATCAACAAATTTAGAAGTGCCAAAAAAGCTTATAAAGAATTAACTACACACAAAACATGGATACAAAAACTTGAGCATAATTTAGAAGAAACAAAATGTAGAAATGATGTAATAAACTATGCAACAACCTTTTATAAAAATTTATACAGAAGAAGAATTGACACTGAAATTATAGAACAAACAACTCTATATGAGTTTGTGAGAGTGAGAGTAACAGGACAAATTGCATCAAACTAATTGATGATTCCGAAGTTCATAACACATAAAAAAGCTAAAAGCTGAGAAAAGTCCCGGACCAGATGGGTTGTGTAATGAAGTCCTCCAAATAGGAGCACCTATATTAACTCACCACTTGACACAACTATTTAATATGATACTAGAAGCCGAAACTGTGCCAAAACAATGGTGTACATCTGACATCATTTTGCTTTTCAAGAAAGGAAACCCTTTAGATATAGGAAATTACAGACCCATAGGCATGTTAGCAAGTATATACAAACTGTTTGCTTCCATACTTTTAAACAGAATAGCTGACGACATTGATAAATTACAACCAAAGGAACAAGCAGGATTCAGACCTGGTTACAGCACAATCGACCATATACAGACATTAGAACAAGTGATAGAAAAACACAGAGAGTTTAATAGACCTCTGTATGTGGCCTTTATAGACTACAGCAAAGCCTTTGATAGCATTAGTCACTGTTCAATCTGGAACGCACTGCAGCATTCAAACGTCAACCAAAAATACATCAATATCTTGAAATATATTTATACAAACAGTACTAGCAGAGTAAAACTGGAATCTAGAGGTGACGAAATAAACATAGAACGAGGAGTCAGACAAGGAGACCCGCTGTCCCCAAAACTCTTCATTGCAGTACTGGAAGATATTTTTCAAAAACTAACATGGAAAAACAGAGGACTGCATATAAATGGACACTATTTGAATCATCTGAGGTTCGCAGACGATATTATAGTCTTAGCCGAAACGGCGAGAGATCTAGAAGAAATGATGAAATCACTTGACTGCGAAAGCTCCAAAATTGGCCTAGAAATGAATATAAATAAAACAAAGATACTAACTAACAGTAATAAAAGGCCGATAGTGATAAAAGAAAACAACATAGAATATGTCAATGATTATGTTTATTTGGGAAAGCAAATATCATTTAATAAATCAAGTAATGAAGAAGAAGTAACAAGAAGAATTAAAACAACTTGGAAAAAATTTTGGTCACTAAAAGAGTTATTAAAAGGGAACTACAGCTTACATATGAAAAAGACAATCTTTGATACATGCCTATTACCTTGCTTATTGTACGGCTGCCAAACTTGGATTTTTACAAACACAATAAAACACAAAATCAAATGTAGCCAAACAGCAATGGAAAGGAGCATGTTGAAAATTAGAAGAATACACAAAATAAAGAGTGAAAAAATTAGACGAAAAACTAAACTCACCGATGCTCTCAGGCACGCACTCTCACTTAAATGGAGATGGGCCGGACACATTTCACGACTCACAGATAAAAGATGGACCATCGAAGCCACGCGGTGGAAAGGACCGAAGGGAAAAAGAAATGTTGGACGACCAATAACACGGTGGGCTGATGATATCATACAGATGACAGGAAACGACTGGATTAAGTCAGGCAAAGATAGAGAGTCATGGAGAAAGCTGGAGGAGGCCTTTACCCAAACAGGGGTCCATATTTCATCAGAATAGAATAAGACTAACTTAATTAGTTTAAACTTTGGTAAAATTTACTAACACATTATTTAAAATTGTAAAACTAAATTTGAAATATGGAATAAATGGCTTTAATAAATAATAAAAATAGTTTAGGCCCTGCGTTGATATGTCAGTCAGTCAGTCAGCTTCTCCTTTTTTTTTTGTATGGATTACTATGGATAGTATGGATAGGTATAATGCTGTCGTATAATGATGATGAATTGACTTTGGATTTTAATTTTCTTATGTCACTTATTATTTTATTTTATTTTTGCTATATGTTTGCAGGCAAACTCATGCCTTGAGTTCATTCAAATGACGATAACTTTTTTTTTAATGAACCGATTTTGATGAAACAAACTTTAAATGTTTTGCTGAGTTAAAACAAAGCAATTGCTGAAAGTTTGAAGTAAATCGGTTTAGTATTTTCGGAGATAATCGTGATCATACATACAGACAGACAGACAGACAGACAGACAGACAGACAGACAGACAGACAGACAGACAGACAGACAGACAAGAAATTCCAAAAAAATTTTTTTGCTTTCTATTATTCTTTTTAAGTGTCCCTCTATCCATTTCAGTCACAAATTCGAAATGTACAGACAAAATAATTTTACTGTTTTATTATATGTATAGACTAGCTGTTGTCCGCGACTTGTCCGCGGCAATTTCTGTTATTATGATTAATTAGTATTGTTGCGTCTTCCTGAAAGAGTCACTGCATTCTCCGGTCAACCCCAGAATCACAGTAGAGGAAAAAGTAAACACTGACCTGGATTCCTTGTGAACAGGACGTGGGGAAGGATCGCCCGCGGCAGGCCCTCGTGGCGGCTGGCTGGGAACCTCCCTGGTTTGAACTTTATTCCTTTCTTGCTGCCTACACTTGTGGTACACCATCACACACTCGCGGATGAGATTTTAGATTGTTTTCGGCCAGCGAACTCTTAGGAGACGTTATTTTTAGTTGTTTTATCAGCGCAAGCGACGCGCTTCACGACTCGATCGCCATATTTTTTTGACTGTCATTTCGGCCAATCACAGGCCGTCTCGGCGAATTAGGAAATATGTATGGAAGGGGAAACGGAAATATAGATAGGTAATTTTATTAGGGTTTTAAAGTTAATGCTTACACAAGTATAGATAAATCATTTCGTATTCAAAACATATTTTATTGATGCTTCGGTCCTATTGGTCGCAGCGTGATGTTTTATAGTATAAAGACTTCATCGATAAATGGACTATCCAACACAAAAAGAATTTTCCAATTTGAACTAGTAGTCCTTGAGATTAGTGCGTTCAAACAAACAAACAAACTCTTCAGCTTTATAATATTAGTATAGTTTTTGACTTATACAAAGCGGCTTAACTTGAAAAAAAGGGATTGTTTGTTTGTTATTTTGTGAAAGTAGGTAGCATTTTATTGAGTTACAAGAATACCTACTAGTATAAAACAGTTAGTTTACAAGTGGAACAGTCGAACATGAATAAAAAAAGCTGATAATGGTGGAGTTTCATACTATTAAAGGCGCCTGGAACAGTTTGTTTAGTATCGTTTGTAAGTTATATATTTTTACCTTTTATATACTGAAATTTTATAGAAATGCCAGTCCTTATAATATATAAATCAATAAGGCCAAATGTCAACTTGAAAAGTCAAGTAGATTTAAAACACATAGGCTGTGACAGACGGACTGACAAACACACGAGTACAGAACCCTAAAAGCGTTCTCATGTGAAAATGAATAAATAAAATGTAACGCATTTTATTTATTCAATATAAAATATTTCAAGCACAGATTTCAAGTCATAGCGATGCAAAACATTGCAACATATAGGTTGCATGTATGTAACCACGCCTTTGACATATATTTGAAGAGGTGATGACTTAGCCCGTCAATATAAACAACTGTCCTATTGGACAAATGTTAAGATCTTTCTCTTACAAACTATGTGTGGGCTGAACATTATTGTATGAGGAATGCGAAATTTCCTTCGTGTTCCTAACAATTGACCCACAGGAAAAGTTGTTTAAATTATACGGTCTATGTCACCTCTGCTAGTATGGGTATCAATCAATCAATCAATCAGCCTATTGCAGTCCACTGCTGGACTGCAATTTTCAATAATTAAGTATTCAATAATTAATTAAGTCCAATTTTATTAAGTATGGGTATGATGATCGTAAATTTCAAGATCTAGCTTGCAAGTTGCAATGCAAGATATCAACATGATGTATGATTCGTCATTGTATATTTACTCATGAGTCTAGCTCCGTGGCGCAGCGGTCAACACGCCAGCCTGCAACACGGAGTGACCGGGTTCGATCCCCGGCTAGGTCAAGATGGAAAAAGATCTTTTTCAGATTGGCCTGGGTCTTGGATGTGTATCTATATATGTATTTGTTATAAAATATAGTATCGTTGAGTTAGTATCCCATAACACAAGTCTCGAACTTACTTTGGGGCTAGCTCAATCTGTGTGATTTGTCCGTATATATTTATTTATTTATTCATTATATTTAAGGAAAGGCTTTTACAATCATAAATGTTATCGCCATGAAAGAACGATAGTCGATATGTATAAATTTTTGTTATATAAGGTCAATTTTATTAAGCGCAAATATTTTAAAGGCTGACATCTTTAAGGCGAGGCCTCAAATGTTTGGTACCTTCGCTCGGCAAAGGACTGATCAAGTGCGCGCAAGGGATAGCGCTTGGCGGTTTAGCCCGTGAATGATGAGATAGGAGATAGTCTCGAGTCGCTCAAAGAAAAAACGTAAGCGCCAAATTCGTTATTTCTATTTTATATAAAATCAGACCGGTTAATTGTATTTGCATATTTACATTTTGATGAATTACTAATAACCTATCTTTTAGTCTAAAAATCATTATTTCATTCGTCGCATTTGAGCTACAATAACAAAAACTCTGCGAACGAAGACCATTTTTCAAAAAATATTTCTATCGAGAAAATTTTATCAAAACGTGTTTTCATCTTAGACTTTTGGAGATGAAATAGTCAAAAATCATATTACTTAGATTTGAAACTCCTAATTTAAGTATTTTGCGAGATAAATAAGGTTCAGAACGACCTTATTTACACGCAGAGAAATTGGTGACAAACAGAATTACTGAATCGAATAGTAAAATTAGGTTACAACATTTCTAGTTTGAAATAATTGGTCCTTGTTGTCTCTACGAATAATTATTCATTCTTACTAATCGTATGTTTCATTATATTATTTGATTAATTTAGCTCACAAAAAAATAATATTGAACCAAAACATCAAGAATTATTGCATCATAAACAATAATTATTTTAATATGTATATAATGTATTGTATCTACTAAGAAACCGGAATTCGCAATTACTAAATGATCTAGTTCCGGTTAATGATTCACAATGTTACTGGTGGACTACGAGTGTGTCTGTAATTAAAACAATAATCTTTTTATTACAACTACATTTTTGTTTGCAGTACATATCGTTCAAAGTGTCGTATAATATTTATTTAGTTTGGTTTACTTTTTAAGTAGTGCTATAGTTTAACAAGAATATTATAGTAATAACCACCCCGGAAACAGTAAACGGTACAATGTATTTATTAAACCGAGCTATTCTAACAGCGTGTTTTAAAATATTTAAAATAATAATGTTACAATAACAATCGAGGTGGTATTCATAACTAAATATCTTGTTCTGTTTATTTAAAACTGTGTTGACATGACAAAACGATCAGTTGACATTGACAGTCCGCGCCGCAACTCCCGCGCTCGCGCCCCGCCGCCTCCTCCTTGCCACTTGCCATTGTGTTTTCGTTCGACCGCGCGCTAAAGCCGATAATTGTGTTGTTATTTTTGAGTGTTCTATGTTTGATACATTGTGTTTTAATGAACATTTATATTGTTTTGATGTAGAATTATTAAGTGATAGAAAAACTTATTTCTTTTCCATAGGAAACATTGTTAGTTACATGCCAAATAATTTGACACTTAGTGTTGATGGTAAACATTATTATGTTACGCCACGATCTTCAATTTAGATATTTTATTGATCTCAATCAAGTTACAGCCCAGATGACTGTAGTGAGAAAAAATAAAATATAAATATAGCTAATAATTGATAACAGTTTATTTAAATGAAAAAATAGTACATATTATGTAAATCTTACCTATAAAACATTTTTATCATAAGTAGTATTGGTAAAGATGCTCATTAGAATACTTCTAAGATGTGTGACAGGTATACATATTGCAATAATGATCAACAAATAAATGAATATTGGTGCACAATCAGAATGCATTTTATAACTGACAGAATCACACATCTGAATATCTTTGTTATAACTGATTTGATATAAAATATTTTGTTGACGGTGTAGTGTAATAGGCATGTTGATTAAAAAATAGTAATTAGTCTGTCAGTTAGATAGTTAAAAAATATTGGGTACGTATTTTTTCTTATCTCAAATAAACGAAAAATTTCAGCTGTTTAAAAGTCCCCGTGACTTCACAATCTTGTACGATTTCTACAAAACCTTGACGTCACGAGCTCCCACTTCTGAACTTTGATGCGCTATGTCTTCGTCAATTTTCGTTTTTTTGACATAAGGAAAAATACGTACTTATCCTATTATTTTATTTTTCTAACTGACTGGCTAATTATTAGTTCTTAGTCAACATGCCTATTGTAACGAAATAATTTAAAGAGTTATAGAGTAATATTTTAGAGACGCGTACATTGATGTTCCTTAAGAATTTTTGGTTAACGGTTATAAATTATCCATTATAAAATAAATTATATTTTTCTATTACTTAATGTTTTTTTTTTTGATTCCAGGAAACCTAAACCTGCCTATAGAGCCGTAGCGCGTGCGACGTCATAATAAAATGCCGATAATCTCGATTTCTATTATTCTAACACCTGCTAAACTTAGTATTAACTTAATTAACTCCGTGTTTGACTTATTTTTATTATGATACTAGATAGTCGGAGTCTTTGGATAATCTAATGAAAAAGGCATTTATTTTTATTTTTCTAAAGACGTCACAACTGCGTTTAGATGGAGCGCCTGCAATCCAGTGCACCGACAGCACCAACAATGGATCCCTTTTAGGCTTTTAATGAAGAAAATACAGTTTTATATACCTACTTATACTAAGAGAAATAAAATTGTTTTTTGTCTTATAAAAGCCTGAGGGGACCCGTTAGTACTGTAAGTGCACTAGATTGCTGGCTTCATCTTAGGCAGTCTCCACACTGATCGACGCGGAATCGGCTTTAGCCGTTTCTGCGTCGATTAGTGTGGGGACTACCTAAACCAGTAAGTACTGCATACGAAATAGTAGCTGTAACAAAACCTAGGCTGCTAGTATTACAATGTGTATTGTACTTGTTACAAAAAACATAAAGTAAGCGTTACAACACGATAGTTATCATTAAAGTTCATGTCGTTATGTTACCTAAATTTATTAGTAGATACAGCAAAGTATTTAGTAAACCCAAAAAAAAAATAGTGTTTATGTTTACCAGATTGCATAGTAGTCCTTACTATCGTCCTAGTAATGTCTATACTTACGTATTGTTACTAGTACATTGTTATTGTAACAGGCACGTTATTTAACTTGTAGGAAGTATTATATTGTTTTGTCAGTTACACTAAACATCTAGTTGTCATTAATAAACCGATAGGTAAAAATAATACCAGAATGGTTTTTGTAAGGTCAACCGGCGAGTCTTGCTGTCACGGTTGCAAACAGAAGTTCTAGTTACAGTAGCGTTTTTTCTCGTATAGGTAGCCAGATATTTCTCTGCGTGTACAGTGGTATCACCTTAAGCTAGAAAACTGCTTTAGAAGCAAAATAAAAAAAAATCGACACTAGTTTTCGAGATATCTGGACCTGAACAGTTAAAAAAACAGACGAATAAAACAAACCCTGTGTACAAGTAAACACTTTCTTGGCCAACAACTTTTTACTATTATCTACTATGGATATTAGATTATTGACCTAGACAGACAAAACAGCTGATTTAACGATTTAAAAAAATAAGAATTATTTTGTATGAAAACATCAAAAAAAAAAAACTAGCGTATCGATTTCCTAAGATTTGTTACTAAAGCATTTCTTTGACCTATGAGACCTATCCCTTAATTTAAATAAACCTTGTATATTGCAATACTTCTCCTTTTGGAGTCGGTGCCAAACCGTAAAAACGCAATATTACGTAAATTATTGCAATACTAAACTCAGTCTGAGTCACATTAAGTCTGAAGTGGGTCGTACGTAACCTAACCTAACACTTCACATTTCAAATTACCTTCAAGATTCTTGTCATGATGTAAGGAATTTAGTACCAAGCACACTTATGTAAGCAGCAAAGCGTTTTCATCGCAAATTTGTGGTTCCTCGAACACAAACAGCTTATTCAAGTACCTTTAGCTAATAAAATTTTAAGTATGTTTAAGTATATAAACGAACCATGTATGTACTGCCGTAATAGGCTAGTTTCCTGGGTCGTAATAATAACATAACAATTAGTCCGTTAGTTAGATAATCAAAAAATATTGGACACGTATTTTTTCTTTTGTCAAATAAACAATAAATAATAAAGATAAAGCGCGTCAAAGTTCAGGAGTGGGGGCTTGTGACGTCATAGTTTGCTAAAAATTGTAGCAAACTATGACGTCACACGGAACTTCAAAGGGCTATATCTTTATCATTTTCTGTTTAATCGACAAAAGAAATACGTGTCCAATATTTTTTTACTAACTGACGGATTAATTATATTTTTTTAGGAAACTAGCCTATTATAACAAGCAAAAGCTTTTCTTTATTATTTAAGTTGCTAAGGTAGTATGTAAGTAAAAATGTTCATACCTACTAGATAATGAGTTATTTTTCCATCTACAATTGTCGTCACTTCTCTAGTGATGTTTTTTTACGCAAATGTTTTGTATAGCAACTAGCTTCACTATTTTATGTATTTTTATACATTTTATGTATCAGTGTTATCTGTTTTGTGTGTTAATAAAATAAA
Source organism: Elegia similella (assembly GCA_947532085.1). NCBI lineage: Eukaryota > Metazoa > Arthropoda > Insecta > Lepidoptera > Pyralidae > Elegia > Elegia similella. Next base: position 21,954,047 of record OX383936.1, read on the forward strand.
TAAATATATACGGACCAAATATCACACAGCATAAGTTAGCCTCATAGTTGGTTGTGAACTTACTGTGTCGTCAGTTAGTAACTCAATGATATTATACCGCTTGATTGTAAACCTCCGAACTATATTAAAATCCTGGAATCAGAATCCCTAATGGAATACAGAATTGCAAGAAAAGAAGGTAAAAACGACCAATTGCGATTTATTTTATTCTATTTTTTTTGTATTTGTAGTTAAGGTAAATGTACCAGTAGTTGATACTATAGTGGGAAAAATACACATTTTCTTTTATAACAATGTATTTATTTCAGTTAGAATTTTCAAAGTAAGTAAAAAATATTAATCAGTCTTTCATTTCTCTCACATTGAACTTAAGTAAAGAAAATCAGTGTTGTTTATTTTAATATAGATTTTGGTCGAGAGGACTAAAATTGTACCAGTAATTGATGGGAAAATTTTCAATTGTCTCAGTAATTGACTATGACATTTTCAAGCCAGTGAACTAGTACTTGATAAGTACGCACTTGACAAAAAAATAAAATAAACTAAAAAAAATAGCAATTGTAGATAATAATTTAACAAAACTTCTTAAAATTACGTAAAATCAACATCAATCATGTCTGTTGTATGGGAGCCCCCGTTTAATATTTATTTTATTGTTATTTAATTATTTATTTTTAAAGTGAATATTTATATAAATATTCTCTAAATATTTCAAGCGTCTACCTGTTGCCGTTTTCAATATCGAGCAAAAACAAGCAAAAATCAAGTTTGTTGTATAGGAGCCCCCTTAAATATTTATTTTATTCAATTTTTTTAGTATTTGTTGTTATACGGCAACAGAAATACATCATCTGTGAAAATTAACTATCACGGTTCATGAGATACAGCCTGGTGACAGACGGACAGACAGACAGACAGACATACATACGGATGCCTAAAAAAATAAGTACAGCTAAACATCTTGAAATTTCTAAATAGTCAGAAAAATATTAAAATTATTAGAATCATCGCTATTGAGATCATCTGTCTGTCCTACCACCACAAGGCTTCCGTCCTTTGCTGCATTGTTGCACATTCAGATTCGCTACTTTGAATCAATCCATATTTTTTCATAAGTAAATTCTTTTTTCTTTCAGTTTCTTTGCGCGGCGTTTATCTTTTTTGTTTTTGTTAGCTTCTTCTTTTTCTTTCTTAGGCTTATTTCTGTTTCTGTTCAAGTTGCGCAAGCTTATTTCTCTCTTTATTTTTATGGTACTCTTGCCACTTATTTGATGTGACTTCTGGGAGATTTTCTCAAGTTTCCTCTTCTTTTCCTTGTTTTTCTTTTCTTTCACCCAAAATAAAGAATTTTAAATGGTATGGTAACAATATTTTATTAATTAAATAAGAAACCCCTTTCGATCGAGACATCATAATAGACAGACGTGTTACTCGCTACTTACATACTTTATTTCTTTCCGAGTATTCAAAAGTGATCTTTGTTAATACTAACTTTCGGTGCATTTTTGGATTGAACCAAATATTAAAATTCGAAAATTAAAATATCATCGAGTGGCAGCTGACATCGGCAGAAAGCGCAACCTAGAACACTGACCGCACGTAACCTTTGCTGGAAATAAAGGTAGATATTACAACATCTTAACCGCACACGTGTATCCATTTCTAACACCTACTCGTACATCGTCTACGCCGCTGCGTAGACTGAGCTACGACAACACAACGCAGTGTGCTACGAATAATAGTGTGGGGACACGCATCTGGCGGTTTCTGCACTACGACGTTTGGTCGCTACGGAGTGACGCAACTGCACTAATCTCCGTGTGATACAAGCCTAATACGAATTCTACATTCTAGTTCTTCTACGACACAGCAAGTCACCAAGAGCATGTCTCTCCGCCGTACTCCCCCAAGCACACCAACTTCTTTTAATGCCGATATTGATAATATTAACCCCACAATGCCGCGGGTTGCCGCTCCAAGAACAAATTTGCCAGGAAAAGCCTATGATTCAGATACTCAAGCGGAGCGTAATGAGTTTGGGAATACCGGCGGGCGGGCAAAGCGAAGGCGCGAGGTTGACAGCGACATTGTCGAGCTCAGACAAGAAATAATGGACCAATTCATTAACATTTCAGCCAAATTAGAAAACCGCTTTTCCGAAATCAAGAAACAAAATGACACAAATAATACCAACCTGATCGCAAGCATCCAATTGCTCTCCGATAAATATGAAAGAACCTTAGAAGAGCTAAAAATCTTGAAAGAGGAAAGAGAACAAGACAAAAAACAGATTCATATGCTGGAACAAAAATTAGATGAATGCGAAAGAAAGTTCAAATCTAGTGGTTTACAAATACGGAATGTCCCGAACCTGAAAGATGAGCAGGGCTACGAAACTAAAGAGGCTATTGCTAAAGTTGTTAAAAATCTGGCGTCTGCTGTTAAAGTTGACCTACAAGATTCGGAAATTAAAGACGTCTACCGAATATACAATAAAGATAGTATGAAAACCATTATTGTTGATTTCTGCAGCGTTCTCAAAAGAGACAAAATCCTCCAAGCTGTGAAGCAATTTAACAGGTGCCGGGCTAAAGGCGATAAACTTCACATGGGGCACCTTAAGATTACGGAAGCAGACAGACCTGTGTACGTGTCCGAAACACTGACGTATAAGGCACAAGGACTACTCCAAAGCCCGCCACTTTGCTCGAGACAACGGGTACTCCTTCTGCTGGACCGCAAGAGGGAGGGTGTACTTGCGTAAAACGGAAGGACTACCTATAATACGCATCGATTCGGACGAGGACCTAAGCAAACTCCCACAGTCAAAACAATGACTAAATCTTGCCTGTAATTCCCTAGAGGTACATTTATTTAGAACTATGTATTTTAAGCTATTAATTAGATTGTTTCCCTTGCTTACTAATTTATATACTTATATAATATCACTTTACGTAGTTAACGTGTGGCTAAAATTGATTGAATTGTCGTACCAAACACATTACACACAAAACTATACCCTTACTCATTCCCCATGCACCATAGTCTTAACTTGTAGAATCTACTTACTTAATATACTTCCGTATAAATTATGCCGAAATATGCGTAGGCTCCTTCATTTTTGTAATATCTATATATTATTCGTAATATCTATATATTATTATAAGCTCATAACGCAGTATTTTTTATTTTATTTAGTAAACATAACAAGTATACATGACTGTCTCACACAAAATACATACAACAACACACACTACACAACAAAAACACATACTAACCACACATTACAGAACATATACATAACAAAACAAAACAAAAGCAAATGGGATCCAGGTTCAGGCCACTTTACAATCATAATAAATCTATACAAGTGTTGTCATATGAGTTACATGACAACCAAAATTCATTACTTGTATAACTATAGCAAATAATGGAAAATATAGAATCATTTGCACTGGACCTGGATTCCTTTCAAATAGCAAAGGTGATGGAATGCAAAGCGGACGGGATCAGAAATCATATCACACACAACAGCAGAACATTAAATGTGATATCCCAAAACATCCGCAGTATTAACGAAAATATGCCCGGCTTCACAGCCGTGCTACAAGAGTCAGGAATCCCTTGGGACGTAATTGTTCTATCGGAATGCTGGCTCCCTTCTAATAAATATATACTGGATTTTGACAATTACTTACACGCTTCTACCACACGAAATTATACCCAGAATGAGGGCGTGGTAATGTACTATAATAAATTCCTTAATGTCACCATTGAGGAACCACATATTGAGGATGCCAACTGTCTCGTACTTAAGTTAGATCAGTCAACCTGTATAGTAGGAATATACAGACCACCGGCCCAAAAAGACACCTCAAATTTTCTCAGAACTCTAGACCAAACTCTTGCAAAATTGAAAAGTTTTCAAAATATTGTCCTCTGTGGAGATATTAATATAGATTTAATACCAAATAACCCATATAAACTACAGTATGAATATCTAGATATGCTGGCCGTACACGGAATGCTTTCTTGTCACTGCCTACCAACCCATGGTAAAACGTGTTATGATCACATGATAGTTAAATCAAAGCTGGATACCTCATGTCTAGTGGTGGAGACTACAACAACCGACCATTTTACTGTTGCCCTTAGCCTAAACCTAAAACAAAACCTCACTTTTCATAATAAACCCAAACAAATCACCGACTACAATGACTTAGACTCAACAATGCAGCAAATCGATTTCAGCCCCATCCTAAACACCTCGGATACTAACACAGCCACCGACTTGCTCATAGAAACCATTACTTCTGCTATTAATAAGTGTACCAAACTAACAAAAACCCCTAAAAGAAAGATTATCCACAAACCCTGGATAACTAAGGGCCTACTACGCTGTATAAAAAACAGGGACAATCTTCATAAAAAAACTAAAAAGAACCCTGATAATGAAGTGGTCGCAATCACATATAAGCGCTACAGGAAATACTGCACTATGGTCCTAAAAAAAGCTAAAAAGAATTATGAAAAGTCTCAAATAGACAATGCGAAAAATAACCAAAAGCGCCTGTGGCAAGTCATTAAAAATATAAACGGCTTAGAAAGCCCGCAAGACCACTCTCAGTCACTAGTGAACGAAAGCAGACCTAAAGATAGTGTCAACAAAGTAAACTCCTTCTTTGCAAACGTGGGTAAGAACCTGGCTAACCAAGTCACTTCACCAAATACTTCCGGCTTAAACAGCCACCCCTTACCCACACCCCCCCACAGCTTGATGATGGCCCCGGTCCTGGAGGAGGAAGTCCTGCAGATCATCTCCGGACTTAAGGACAAATGTGCGGTGGGCTTAGACCAAGTATCCAGTAGAGTAATAAAAAGATACGCTCTACTACTGGTCGAGCCGATTACCCACATTTGTAACTTAGCTATCACGCAGGGCGTCTTCCCTTCGGCCTTTAAAATAGCGCTCATCAAGCCAATACATAAAAACGGTGACAAGGAACTAGTTGACAACTATAGGCCTATATCAATCCTATCCGCTTTATCCAAGATCCTAGAGCGGATTATGAACAACCGTCTGACCAAATTCTTGGAACTCAACAACCTTTTATCAACACGTCAATATGGTTTCCGTGCCGGTAGATCAACCAATGACGTAGTACAGGACCTTATCCACTCTATCATATCAGCGATGGAAACCAAGAAGAAGTGTTTGGTAATATTCCTAGACCTTAAAAAGGCATTTGACACGGTCTCAATCCCACGCCTTTTAATCAAGTTGGAACGCATAGGAGTCAGAGGACTAGCCTTGGCACTTTTTAGAGACTTCCTGTGTCACAGGACGCAACGCACCAGGATAGGGAACTGGACAAGCGACGCAGAATACATCTCCTGTGGCGTACCACAGGGAAGCTGTATATCTCCCACCCTCTTCCTGTTCTATATAGACAGCCTGTGCCGACTCCAACTTGATGGTGGGAAAGTTTTTACATTTGCCGACGATACCGCACTCTTGTTCACTGGTGACACATGGGAGGACACTTTCAATAAAGCCCAATCAGGCCTCAACCAAACAAGCAATTGGCTAGCAAACAATCTACTGACCTTAAATACCTGCAAAACAAAATTTATTTCCTTTGGCATGAAATCCAACCTCCTACCACCACCAACCCTCAAAATAACTGCTCATGTATGCAACCAACAAGCCCAAAACTGTAGCTGCCCCCAGCTTGACAGAGTAGAAAATCTGAAATATCTCGGAGTCACTATAGATCAAACACTCTCTTTTAAAGCACATATAGACACATTAGCAACTAGATTACGTAAATTGATTTATATTTTCAGAACTCTAAGACACATATCGAACCGGAAACTAATTGCAATGGTGTACAACGCTCTTTGCCAGTCCCTTGTGAGCTATTGCATTGTTTCTTGGGGCGGAGCCGCCAAAACACACCTGCTACAAGTTGAAAGGGCACAAAGATCCATTCTCAAGGTAGCAGCGGGCTTCCCCTATCGATATCCGACCAATGACCTGTATAAATACTGGGATGTACTAAACGTGAGACAGACTTACATCTTGCACACCACCTTAAAACAACACTCCCAAATACAATTTGATCCGAACAAATTCAAAAACAAGCGTCGGAAAAGAACCATCTGTATACTTCCCCCCTACAAGACAGCTACCGCCTCCTCCTTCTTCCCCTTCCTTGGTCCACTCCTCTATAATAGATTAAATAAACAACTAAACATATACCCTCTCTATAAATATAGCTGTAAAAAATCAATAATAACTTACCTAAAAACACTAAACTACGAAGAAACAGAAAACCTAATTGAAATAAACATATAATGCTACCATCCCTTATTGCAAAACAATGCTATCGATCACCAATTACCCACACACAAACACACACTCACATACTTACTCACTTACTTACTTACATACTCACACACACACACACTACAGACAAATGCACTCATAACAACTAACGAAACAGTCATGCTAGTTATAAGTAGAATATTGCACAATCTCTTTTAAATAGAATAGAAATAGGCTAAAGTATAGAAATAATGTTTGCTTACCTACATCTGCAACGACAACAATAATTGTCTAGAGGGAGGGGCCTAGTCACCTGTAACACAGGTCCATAAGGACCTATAACAGGAACTAGTCTCTTCACAATGTAGTCTACATTGTTACAACTTAAGTTGAGGATAATTAGATAATATTATATAAGTTTTACTTACCATAAGGTAATTTAAATTGTGAAGAAAAAATAAACGTTTTATTATTATAAACAAAGAACCTGCAAAAAAAAAGACAATTTTTCTTCTGTCCTAGTATTTGATATTTTATGTTCCAGTAATTGATACCCCCTATCAACGACTAGGTAGAAGTGTTATGTATGTACTTACTGTTATTTTTATATGCAAGTAACTGGATATTTGACCTCAGTAATAAACCAGCATCAGAGCACTACGGTTGTTTCATTGCTATCCGACACTACAACTGGCGACGAGGAGTTTTCTACCCGCGATATCAAAATGGCAAATTATATCGGAAATTTAGGCGTTTTTGATCACAAAGTCCATGAGTGGGACGTATTTTACGGAAAATTAACGCAGTTTATTAAACTAAATAATATTGCTGAAGGAAACCAAAGTGCAGTGTTGATAACAAATTTATCCGATGAATCGTACCGTTTGGCTCGGAACCGGCCCGCGGCGCGCGGCGCGCCCGCAGGCCCGACCAGGGCGAAGAGCGATGCACAGTGTGCGGTTTGAGGAATCACGACGCGGCAAAGTGTAGGTTTAAGAACTACAAGTGTCTGGTTTGTGGACAAAAGGGCCACTTGAAAAAGATGTGTGCAGCTAAAAAGTCAAATGTGCATAATATTGGTTCGGAAGAAGTGGCTAGGGTTGAAGAGGATTGCAGTGAGTGTGAACTTTACAAGCTGAGGTATGTTGACAATAGACCTATTAAATTATCGGTAATAGTAAACAATGTAAACTTACAAATGGAGCTAGACTCGGGATCTGGCAGTTCAGTGATTTCAAATAAATTATATTTGCAGCATTTTTGTAGCGAAAACTTGTTAAGAAGCGATTTAAACATGTGTCTTTACAATGGACATAAAATCACGCCTTTGGGGTATTTTATAGCGAAAATAAAATACTTGAATTCAAGTCATGATATTAAAATCTATGTTCTGGAAAACGGTGGACCCCCTCTTTTAGGCCGTGACTTTATGGCTAAATTTAAAATATATTTTGCTACCGAGAACTATATGATTCGTATGAATAAAAGCTGCGAAGAAGTGCCATTGCTTCTAATACAATTTCAAGACCTTTGGAAGGATGAACTAGGATGTTTTAATAGGTTTGAAGTGGATCTAAAACTAAAAGAATGTGCATCACCTAAATTTTTCAAGCCACGTACCGTACCTTTCGCTCTAAAAGACAAAGTAAGTGCTGAACTTGATAGACTCGTAAGTTTAGGTATTTTAAAACCGGTTAGTTATTCAGATTACGCTACGCCCATTGTCCCGGTCTTAAAAGAGAATGGTAAATTAAAAATAGCAGGCGATTTTTCATGTACCTTGAATAAGGATTTAGAAATTGATAAGTACCCCTTACCGCGAATAGAAGAAGTTTTTTCTAGGATAGGTGGAGGGGAGCATTACTCAAAATTAGATTTGAGTAATGCCTACAATCAGTTTGTTTTATCTAAATCATCGCAAAAGCTGTGTACAATAAATACGCACAAGGGCCTTTTCTCTTATACGCGTTTAGTCTATGGACTATCATGCGCACCAGCCATTTTCCAAAAGGCGATGGAAACCTTGTTAGCGGGCGTGGAAGGAGTAAGTATCTGGCTTGACGATATCTGTATAACGGGACCTAGTAAGCAAATACATTTGTCTAGATTACGGGAAGTGTTAGGTAGATTACAAAAGGCAGGGTTACGGCTACAGAAAGACAAATGTTGTTTCTTTGAGGACAGCGTAACCTATTTAGGCTATGTCATTGATAAGAATGGCTTAAGGTCTTGCCCTACTAAAGTAGAAGCTATACTTTGTGCGCCGGCGCCTATTGACGTGTTAGGAATTAAGCGTTTTCTGGGGGTAGTTAATTATTACAGGAATTTCATTGCGAATGCATCAGCATTATTAAATCCTTTGCACGAATTACTGCGCTCGGGCGTAGATTGGCATTGGGGTGAGCGTCAGGAAAAAGCATTCCAGAATATAAAAGACATTTTGGCTAGCGACCGAGTGCTGGCGCATTTCGATCCGTCGGCGCCGCTCGTGCTGACGGTGGACGCGGGCCCCGCCGGCCTCGGCGCCGTGCTGGCGCACCAGGACGCGGGCGGGCGCGAGCGCCCGATAGCTTTTGCTTCCCGTTCCTTAACAGCCAGCGAAAAGAACTATAGTCATATTCAGAAAGAGGCGACGGCCATTATTTTCGGCATGAGGCATTTTCATCAATACGTTTATGGCCGCCGCGAACCTTTTATATTGAAAACAGACCATAGACCCTTGTTATCAATTTTCGATAAGAACAAAGGTATCTCGGTGACAGCAGCGTTACGCTTACAAAGATACGCCATAATATTGTCGGCATATAATTATATACCTAAGTACATAAATGGAAAAAATAACGATGTTGCAGATTATTTTTCCAGGTCACCTTTATCTGTGTCATGTACTAACGAAAACAAGCAGGATGCCAGTTCTAGATATTTTCTATTTTTAGAGGAGACTGTGGAACCGGTTATGTTCAAAAATTTGAAAAATGCTATCGCAGGGGACAAGGTATTACAGACGGTCGTTAAGTACATGAACAATGGGTGGCCTAGGAAAATAAAATGTAAAAAAGTTGCGCCCTATTTCAATTGTAAGGCAGATTTAGAAGTGATAGATGGCTGTTTAATTCGCGGCCATAGAATAATTATACCCGATGTATTTAGAGAACGGATGTTACAAGAACTTCATTCAGCTCATTTTGGTGTAGTGAAAACCAAAAGTTCGGCTCGTAGTAGGATGTGGTGGCCCGGGATCGATACCGATATTGAGCGATGGGTAGGCGCGTGCGCAGCCTGCTCGGCCGTGCGCAGTGCGCCGGCGAGCGCGCCCCCCGCGCCGTGGCCGCGCCCCGCGGGGCCCTGGCAGCGTATCCATATAGACTACATGTCTGTGGGACAGGCGATATATTTAATTGTCGTAGATGCGTACTCCAAATGGTTGGAATGTATTTATATGGAACGTGGCACTTCTACGATTGCGCTTATTCAAAAATTAAAAGAAATGTTCTGCAGATTTGGTTTGCCTTTTGTTATTGTATCTGATAATGATGCAAAAATAAATTCTGCTGAATTTCATAAATTTTGCCAAATGAATGGTATAAAATACCTTAGATCGCCCATTTATCATCCGGCTAGTAACGGCCAAGCAGAAATCTCTGTAAAGATTTGTAAGAAAATGTTAAAGTGCATATTTTCGGAAAATAATGTTTGTCAAAAAAATATTATACAAAAATTGCAAAGTTTTCTGTTTAATTATAGGAATACTGTTCATTGTGCTACTGGTTCAACGCCGGCTGAACTAATGCTAGGCCGCAGTCTGAGATGCAGACTGTATCTTATTTTGCCACACAATGATCAAAGTGGTGATAGTGTGAATATTAAATCGGGAACATTAAAACCAAATAGGCAATTTAAAGTAGGTGAAGCTGTATGGTCAAGATGGTATATCGCTAGGAAAGGTAAATGGAGTGCAGGAACAATAATTAAACCAGTGGGCTCTCGAATGTTTCAAATCTATTTTAAAGAGTATGATAGTTATGGGTATAGGCATATAGATCAAATAAGGAAGTTAACATTGCCTAATATTAATGAAAGGGCCGGCACAGCTGGCCCCTTGACAGAGAATCCGACCGTTTTACGGTCACCTCAGCGGCCCTCACTCACTCCTCAGCCTCATCCCACGACACCGCCGCTCGTGGCGTTACCTTCGCGGTCATATTCTAGCCCTAGCGTGGTTTCTAGTGTAGGAGAAGAGGAGGTGCCAGTGGTGACCGACTCCGAGAATGTGGCAGAGATTCAGAATAATGATGATAATAATGAGGAGTGGGTGGAGGCCTGCGAGGTGGTGGAGGATGAGCCTCGACCAACGGAGTCCGTGGCCGTCCCAGAAGTAGTATCAACAGAAGATAGTACTAGTAGTACCTCGAAAAACGAAGTTCTACCAGGCCGTTCTAGAAGGGTACGAAAGCCTGTAAATTATAGAAAATATATGTAGATTTTATGTACTACGATGTAATATAGTTTGAATGTTTCTGTTACTTAATGGAAATTTTATTGTTATAAATTATTGTTACAGGTTTCCAAATTAATGGTGGAGGGAGATGTTATGTATGTACTTACTGTTATTTTTATATGCAAGTAACTGTGGGTATTTGACCTCAGTAATAAACCAGCATCAGAGCACTACGGTTGTTTCATTGCTATCCGACACTACAAGAAGTCACTTAGAAAAGCTATATTTCAAACTGAGATAGTTCAACCTTAAGCTTATTGTAATAGTATAAAAAATCGATCGAATCGAGCAAATGAGAATTTACCTAGTAGATGATAGTTGTATCAAGTACTAGAAATCAGATGATTTTTGTCCTAGTATTTGATACCCTTGTATTTCATTTAACTATTATAAAACTGTTATAAAAAGAAAACATATATATAATACATACAATCCCAAATAGAATAAAATAATTATTTACCACTTTATGCGCTTCAATTTTGAGTAACACAGTTCGAAACAAGTAAGGTCTTTATCAAATTCGTCAACATAAACATTGAGGGCCAACGCGTAATGACACTATTGTAAACAAAATGAAAATTTTAATGTTTAACAGCCAATCACAAAGAAAGTAATTCTAGGTTGGATTCAGAGATGTTGCTACTAGTTTAATTAATAAACGTTTCATTGATACCTGTGGAGGAATTCTTATTATAATGAGTTAAAGTAAAATTTATCAACTTCTAGGGCAATATCAATGATTGGTACATTTACCTTATAGCGGCAGCAGAAATACATCATCTGTTAATTTCAACTGTCTATCTGTCACGCTTCATGAGATACAGCCTGGTGACAGACGGACAGACAGACGATATTAATAGGGTCCTGTTTTTACCCTTTGGGTGCGAAACCCTAAAAAAGAAAGCATACTCTTAGCTTAAAAATATCTTACATTTCGTGTTTCCTTGGTCACGAATATTGTGCAAAGGCTGTTAAGCTTGCAGTAGCAGAATCCGGGTCATCCCGGGAGACATCTCAGCGCGGCTTGTAGTCATTATAAAGAATAGTTAACTAAAGGAACATGTTATTTCTGTAGGAAAGGTAACATGTAGTTATTCCTCTTGGGATTATTATTACAGAGACTCTGTTGTTAGTGAACTTTGTTTCTTGTAGGAAAAGTGCTTATAGATATTTTAATAACTTTTTATGATTATTAATTTGCAATTTATGTATGTTAATGTAGAATCTTGCAACTCTATTATGCTATTTTAGTCGTGGCAGAGCCACGATACCGGCAAAACGAATTGCTGGTAGCATGAATAGGCTGGCTCGTCCGGGGAAGTACCACACCTCACAGAAAATCGACATCTGAGTAGAAGCTTTACCGCTTCTATGCTTCGATCGGTGAGTGAGAGAGCCGGAGGCCCATCCTTCCCCCTCCCCTCCCCATTTCCTTCCCCCAATTCCTTGAAAGGCCGACAAAGTACCTGCCACACCCTGGTGTTGCAGTCGTCCATGGGCGGCGGTGGTCACTTACCATCAGGTGACCTACTTGCTCATTTGCCGTCCTACAACATAAAAGAAATAATGCAGCAGATATTTTCTACTGATTGAGCTGAAATTTAGTATACTCGTTTAGTTTGGATAAAAATGCATGGTTATTTGTGTGACGTCGTTCTAAATCAGACAGGTCTCCTCGGCCTCTTTGAGACTACTGTGTATAATGTAAAATATTATCATGGCAAACTCGATCGCTTACATAATATTTTCCAAAAATAATCATTTATATAATAAAAATTGAAATCATTACTAGAAATGAAAAAAAGAATGATAAATAATGATCATCATCATTATGTGTAGGTGTCATGGACAATCGACCGTGTACACCCTGGTGTCAGAGTTCTTCGGAACTGCCTCTCGGCCTCTGAAGTGGTTCCTTTAACGACTACCAAATTGCAGCCGGGACCAGCGGCTTAACGTACCTTCCGAAGCACGGCATCATCTTTATTATTAGACAATCAGGTGATTCAAGCCTGCAATGTCCTAATCAAACTGGAAACAACTAAACAAAGTATGCTTCCCGTGGGAATCAAAGCCACGACCCCCGGGTCTGCAAACACACGCCTTAACCACTGGACCATGGAGGCAGTTATAAATTATGATAAAGATACATGATAAAATTACAAAGCCCTTTAGGCGTGTAGGCGACCAATACCGTTGAAAATAGTTTCTTTTGGCGTTTTTCTCTGCAGTGGTCGGTTCCGAAATGCTAGTAGTCTGTAGCTTTTTCACATTAATTAATAATAAAAATAATATCACTAAATCCTATTAGATCCTTTAAAATGTGATTTGACGTGAAAATGCCTATTTTCTGAATAATTGTTTGATTTTGCTTAGCCTCAGAGTTTGACAAAATTGAATAACACCTTCAAATACTAAAAAGAATAATATCTGCAAACGGATCGTTATCTATTCCATGAACAGACAAAAAAGCATTACGATATGAAGAAACAAATCCAACGGAACAACAATTTATACAAAACTAAATATTTTAAGCAATTCCTGACATGAAAATCACTCTATCTTATAAAGACCGATTTAGGTAAAACATATCTTAGAGCCATAGCTAGAAAACTGTTTCACTCGTTTTAGATTAAGGTGTCATAGACATACACACATACCCGTCAAACTCACAACACTTTTGGCGTCGGGGTTAAAACACGTTATAACAAAGCTAACTTTTATATAACGCCTACATCAAACAAACCCACGTTCAACAGATGCTGAACCCACAATTACTTTCTAAAAAGTCCGCAGATCTACGTCTAAGATAATGCCTTTTAAATATACCCATTATATTCACATTTGTAGCTAATACAAACCCGCAATCCCCAAGTGTATCTAACGACGTAGACAAACTTAGACTAAGTGAGTCATAGAATACAAAAAGATTTATTAAATCGGTACGTACGAGACGTTAAATCAAAGATTTAGATATATTATTAACCATAAATAAAAAATTATCATCCTCAGGTATTTTTTGTCTCCACTGCATGAGCATGTCACCCTCTTTGTACTACCGAAGCCTTACTTGCCTAGAGCAGACAGAGGATTTGGCTTACACTCTCCTTGCTGGCCAGAAGGGTTGGAGAGGCCTCATTGATGTTTATGAGCTTTGTTTAGCTTGTATTTCCTAAGTCGCTTCTTACGACATCCATGGGAAGACTTGGAGTGGTCCTATTCTACTCTGCCGGAAACCACACGGCTATATATAAATAACAAAATATAAATTAAGCTAAGTACAGTGCTCGTCGCTGTGGAGCCACGCTATCGGCAAAATTTATTTTTGCTAGTTGCATGCTAGTTAGATGCGAAGGCCCATTCCCCACACCCATTTCCTCACCATAGGGGTGAGGTGTCTTCCCTCCAACTCCTTGAAAGGCCGGCAATGCTCCTGTCATACCCTGATGTTGCAGTTGTCTATGGGTAGCTGTAATCAACTTAGGAAATACAAGCTAAACAAGGCTCATAAACATCAATGAGACCTCTCCAACCCTTCACAGCTCCGTGGCGCATTTGACAGCTCCGTGGCGCAGCGGTCAACACGCCAGCCTGCGACACGGAGTGCCCGGGTTCGATCCCCGGCCAGGTCAAGATGGAAAATGATCTTTTTCAGATTGGCCTGGGTCTTGGATGTTTATCTATATATGTATTTATTATAAAATATAGTATCGTTGAGTTAGTATCCCATAACACAAGTCTCGAACTTACCTTGGGGCTAGCTCAATCTGTGTGATTTGTCCCTATATTTATTTATTTATTTATTTATTTATCACTTACCATCAGGTGACAAACTTGCAGATTTGCCGTCCTATATCATAAAAAAACTACATTAAGCGGTCTTATTGCTAAGAGCAATCTCTACCAGACAACTGATGGATGAAGAGTACAAAAGAACGATATCGGAACGGGGTGTACAATATTATCTGTTATATTGTCTGAGATTATTATATGTAGTAAAAGAGTTTTTGTTCATACTAATCTATGAGCTCGGAAACCTTTAAAGGACAAGATAATACAGGACAATATAGCCAGTAATTAACTCTCGTATTATTGTGACTTCGTTACTTATCGCGATTACTTTTATGGCCAACTAGCTTTCGCCCGCGGCTCCGCCCGCGTCAATGTCGATCCCCCGGGAATAGTACTTTTTTCCGGGATAAAAGATAGCCTATGTCCTTCTCCGCACTCCAGAGAACTTGCAAAATTTCATGATGATCGGTTCAGTAGTTACGGCGTGTAAGCGTAACAAACACACAAACAAACAAACTCACTTTCGCATTTATAATATTAGTAAGGATGCTTATGGGGCAAAAATGCAATCACGCACTGACCAGTTCATTTTTAGGGAACCCTAAAAATTAACTGGCCAGTGCGTGATTATAGATAAAAATAAAAATATAGATAGTTTCTTAGTTGCTTATTTTTTAACCATTAATGTGTCATCAACGTCCTACAGTTTCAGAATAAATATCTTTTGTGACACAAAAATTTGCAAGGGTAACTTGTTATTTGAACCAGACCTTTAGTAAGGAAGGTCATGAAAAGGTGGGAGAAATCCTAATGTACTTTTGATGAAGGGCTATCCGTAGGGACGCGGTATTGGCAGTTTCCAATTTCTGATAAAGTTTGTTTTAAACCTTTAAATTGTTTAATAATCTATTTAGACATTTTTACTTTTTTATTTACATAAATGTCACAGTATGCTACACTTTTTAGCAAACTGTGACGTCACGAATCCCAACTCATGATCTTTTATGCGCTTTTTCTTTATCATTGTTTTATTGACAATAGAAAAAAATGTGTCCAATATTTTTTTAATATTTAATTGAGATGAAGTACTTTTAACATTATTATTTTGACCCAGGAATATAGCCTATATTGGCTCGCGGTATTTTTAATTTTTGTCGTAGGACCCGGCTGTCATCAGTATCTAATGGTAACTTTTGTCAGATACCTTTACGCTCAGAACAAGCTCGGAGAAGAGCGTAAGAGAACAAATAAGATAAAAGATAGAAGTTTCAAATAGGTCGAGCGACCTGTCCCCCCCCCCTCGGCACCCGTTTACGAGTGACGCATGGATTTTACTTCATACCATAGTACGAAAATCCCAATTGTATTTTCGTGTACCTATTTCAACTTTTATGATTTACCTGAAGTACTTTTACAAACTCGTTTTCGATACATGTATTTTACAGACAAGAATGTCTAAAATATTTAATCTATTTTTACTAATTACAAATTAACAGATGTTGCTAGGGTTGAAAATGAGTAAAAATTGATTAAACATTTACCAATCGCTATTTGGACTCGAGAAAAACTAATAAAATAGTTAGAAAACTGCCTCAAACAGTATTTTTGCAAGTTTCTGAGGCCGTGGCAATTTCAATCTAGTAAAAGAAAAAGAAATCAACACTTTTTCTAGAAAATAAAGGAAATAGTGCTGAAGCTAACAAGGTCACGGCGTTTTATTTTAAACTTTTATTTGGAGTGTTTTTTTTCAGGGTCCCACATCAAAGCTATGTTTGGACCCTTTTGGCAAACTATAATTATTTTTAATTTGTACTTCGTTATGGAGTTTCATTCAAACGCTTCTCAAACCATATATTTTCCTTTTGTGTTAATACTCACTTCTAAGAGACATACCTTACTACTACACTTACCTCTTTAAAATCACACGAACACATTCTTCGAGTCTGTACCCGATTTATCATCACAGTTTAAACCGAGATGGTCACGTACGTATAGTGATTTTTAAAGGACTTTCTTCTCACGTAGGTACGCTTAACTTGTGGAACAAGCTTTCTTTCTAGATTTTCGTTTCCCCTCGAGACTATGTACCTAGTCTTGAAGTTGTTCAGGTTACTAATGTAATAAGTATGAAATCGTATCAATATTTAAAGTATGACGTTTTGTGAGATGGGTTGATGAAATTTTACAATATTAAAGCACAGCCGCGGATGAAATCGCGGCAAAAAGCAATGCCTTAATGTGTATGTATGTATAAATAAATAAATATATAACGTGGAAGTGGCATACCCGCAATAATAATAAAGAAATTAAAATAACAGCCAAAAAACAAAAAAGAAATTCGGCATTTCCATTCAAAAATGTGCAGCCGCCCGGACAATTTGTATGAGAATGTCGCATTTTATTTTGGTTTTATGACTGTTATTTTTATTGCCATTATAATTTAGTGATCCAGTATAGCCCGTGGTTCGATTTATTACGGGTATGACCCTTCTACGTTGTATATGGAAAAAAAGAAGACTTGTGTTATGGGATACTAACTCAACGATACTATATTAAATAACATATAAGGATACATATCCAAGACCAAGGCCAATCTGAAAAAGATCATTTTCTCTCTTGACCTGACCGGGGATCGAATTCGGGACCTCCGACGTGGCAGACTGGCATGATAATCACTAGGCCACAGACCGTCAAGTGAAGTGAAGTGTATTTTTAAACCATTTTTCAGGTACTTTTCTTCTGAATACATAAACAACTTGACAATGTAGACCACGTTGTCTAAATCTTCAGATTTTTTTCCTTTAGATAAATAAAGCGCATAGGCACTTCATTTATAGTACTAAAGGAAAAATGTGTACTTAGTCTTCCATGCTGGTCTGGGAGAAAAGAAAAAACGTAAAATGTGCCAGCTGCTTCTCTTCCCGGGCAGATCGTAGAAGCCGGTCAAGGGAATGGGCGAAAATCTAAAGAATCATAACAATGGGCGATGCGGCTAGCAACCCATCACTATTTTGATTCCGTTTTCCACCTTTACCCCCATCAACAAGCTAAACATGGCCTTTCGGTCTTATGATCGTAGGCTCTGTCTACCCCGTAAGGGATAAAGACGTGATAGATTAGTCTACAATGGGTAACGATTTCACCTTGTATTTGTTCCGCCAGTAAAATAGAAAAAGGTAATAAGAGACTAAATAGTAAAAAGTAAATATACAGCGTGATTTTGAACCCCCTAGCTATATTGAAATCTGGGAATCAGAGTCCCTAATGGAACACAGAACTGCAAGAAAAAAAGGCAAAAAACGAAGAAGAAAATTAGGTTTCCCATACAAAGTCGCCGATCAGCTGGATGAAAGGTTAAATTTATTTTTTCGTTTTTTGCCTTTTTTTCTTGCAGTTCTGTATTCCATTAGGGATTCTGATACCCAGATTTCAATATAGCTAGGGGGTTCAAAATCAGGTTGTAGTACTAATATATTTATGGCGCAGTGGTCAACACGCCAGACTGCGACACGGAGTGACCGGGTTCGATCCCCGGCCAGGTCAAGATGGAAAATGATCTTTTTCAGATTGGCCTGGGTCTTGGATGTTTATCTATATATGTATTTGTTATAAATATAGTATCGTTGAGTTAGTATCCCATAACACAAGTCTCGAACTTACTTTGGGGCTAGCTCAATCTGTGTGATTTGTCCATATATATTTATATTTATATTTATTTATTTATATATAGTATATTTACTACTAATGCACTTATGAATGCACAATTTATTTGGATTGATGTATTTGGTGAGTTTATTTCTGATGCTCAAAGGCACTTGTAAATAAAATGAAACATTTCATTTACTAGTGTATTTATATTTTTTCATTTGGTTTCATCAAAGGAAACGTTGGTCATGTTTCATCTACAAATTGGACACAGTAATATTTTTCCTGTTTGTGCAAAAGGAAGGTATCAAGCTTCGTGTTCCGATTAATTGGATAACGTTATATCCTCACATCATTTATGTTACGGAACGAGATCATTTCTACGGATATGTCTATATAAGATACAAGTAGCATTAAGATACAAAAGTAGATTGAGGATTTCGACATGTCACCGGGATGCGTTTCAAAGATTTATTCAGAAAGTAGGCCTTTTCAGGCACTTTGTCCTTTCACATTTTAAATAATACTTATTATATTATATTCAAATTATTAATTATTGTTCAAAAGCTACAAACTACTAGCGTTTCGGAACCGACCACTGCAGAGAAGAAGACGCCGAAAGAAACTCTTTTCAACAGTATTGGTCGCCTATTTCCGATGTCATACCGATGAGGATGACACCCCTGACCGTAATTCAATATACATGGTAAAATTTTGATCGTTCTGGACCCATAAAGGGATGATTCAGTCCGTTGATATAAACAACTTTTTCTATGGCACCAATGCTGTTTTGAGTTCCCACGTTCCCATACAAATTGACCATTTATTGTTTTACACAAGTTCTTAAAAATGTAGTTAATGTTTAAGATAACAATATGTATTTCTCATTCGGATCACTGAAATCAAACACCTAATCTACACAGAAATCGATTGTAAATAATAATTGTCAATTGACATTTTGCTTTTTAAGTTTATGTAGATTAGCGCTTAGCTTATAGAATAAAGCTCGGTCGCCCAGGTACTGGTAGTTTGAGGGCCGGGAAACGTATGTCGTTTCCCGGCCCTCAAACTACCAGTACCTGGGGGGTACCTTTCAGTCCGGGAAATTTTGCTGTTCCCAAATGATCGACACTAAAGCGGGCGGAGCCGCGGGCAAAAGCTAGTTGGTTTATATACCGGGCATAGTTGAGATGGGCCTACTAGTTGGAATTAAACACGGAATATCGTGAAAAATAAATGAATAAGACTGGAATGTTAATTAAGAAAAAAACACTTTATAGGATAACCCTGACTCGTGCTTTGCCGATTTTTTACTGTCCAAATTGCCGAAACTCACGCGAGCATATCCAATTGTTTCGTTCCAATTTGTGATCGTTATCGGCGGTCTCTAAACTGTAGTAGCTGTTAACAAAGTAAGATAAGGTTACACTCCACTGAGGTAGAGCGGCACTGAGCTATTACAAATACCTAGATCCTTCGATCAAATATAATGGTAGATACACAGCCTCATACAAAATGAATCCTAAATAATGTCCCCTAACCAAAACATCATGCATACTTACAAACAACAATAACAACGGTATATACTGAAAGTATGACACTCCATCTTTCTTTTTCACTTTTGACGCGCAGTTTGCATCTTTTCACTGACCTTCGTCATCGCGAGACGTGTGAGTACTGTGAGTGCTAGCGCGGTTTATTGAAACTGTGGACAAAACAGCTCCGAAACTTTGCCGGTGCCACTTTTCGAGCGCGAATCGTGTATCTACCATGATATTTAATCGAGGCACAGATTTTTATAAATTTACGCACCGCCTTTTTTTATGGAAAACGAGCAGACGATACAGCCTTATAAGTTTTTGTACAATATTACAAGTTTTTATTTTATTCCAAATCAAAACTCCAGATATAGTTCGTTCATAATTACAGCAACAAAAAGTCCACTATTGTAAAAGATAGCCATTGTCCACAGTCCGAGAATTCCACGCTTGGCAGGTGGCGCAAAGTAGTTTGTTGGATCTGGGAAGAATATGGAAATCCTATCCTTCCTCTACTTAAAAATGCTTCCGATGGGCAGCAGTGTTGGAAGCACAAGAAGCTAAAGAACCTGCGCTCACTAATGCCTGCCAAGCTTGGTGTGTAAGGCAATATCCTCCCATGGAACGAAGAATCCTTAGGAGAAGCCCTTGTCGAACAGTGCTCTTTTACGGCAGTAATGATTATCATCATTACTGCCGTAAAAGAGCACTGTTTAAAAAATATATAAAAATTATAATTATTCACTGTAAATCTTATTTTTGTTTTATTTAATTATTCATAAATTTCTTAAAGTTATTTTCACACGTTTTAAATAAAAATGATTTTTTAATTTAACATGTGGTTTTGTATTTTTTAAACATATACCTGTTTATTATTGCTATTTCGTCAAACGCTTTACGTGAATAATATAGTAGAGCATAGCATTCCCTCGTTGAAAATATTCCTAATACTTAATTTATTAAGTAGTTAGTAACCATTAATTATTTCTACCTCTATAACTGGAATGGTGGCTTTAAATTTCTACCTACTACTGTTATTTACACACGAAAAATAACAGTTATAATCGTCTAAACTGCTGGCAATTTCTTTATAATGACATCAAACCATTTATTAATGCAGCCACAGCAATTTGTAAATGGTTTCATATAATTATACTGACAGCAAAAAGAGCTGAAATGAAAGTGAGTCTCGCTACTTGTTACAACTTGTTGCGCTACTATTATTACAGGGTAATTTTTTACTATAAATCTTTCTTTCTTAATGAAGGCTGCATTACAAAGATGTGCTGTGTTGCAGAGCGGAGCCAAGATGCTTTATGAGGCTCCCAAAATGTGTGAGCCTTATATGTCCTTCTAAGGAAGGACTCTGGTAAACAAAAAGGTGCGGGGCGGTAAAGAAAAACAAAGCTGTGAAATGAAATGTGCAGCGAGGATGCGTAGCGTGCTTATTTTTTTGACGCTGGATGCATGCTCGAAAAGTTGTCACGTTCCGTGTGCAAGCGAGAGCGCGGGACAAGCGATAGAGAGGAACGATTGGCCTAAGCGTTCGGCTTGTGACGCATCTATCTCTCTTCCACCGTTATCACGTCAAATAATCGTCCGAAAACCGAATTAACAGACAAGCAATTTTCAACCGACTTCATTAAATTGTGCGGGTTATCAATTTTTTTTTAGGTTGATGTTTTTTTAATGTTTATTACCTCATAAACTCCGACATGTGTAGCAAAGACTTGACAAAGCAAGGACTTTCAATAAAGAATTCAAATCGGTATGAACAGATTTGAATTTTTTATTAAAAGTCTTTGCTTTCGGATTGATTCCATTAAAATTTCATCGAAATTGGATCAGTAGTTTGACTGAGACCTTGACTTTGACCTTGGAGCTGAGAAAAAATCAAACTTCTTAGCCAACGCAATCAAAAGATACAACTGGTTATGCCACCAATTTTCGTGTTTTTTCGACATTCGCAAGAGAATCAAAACCTAGACAGAATCTTGAAATTTGGTACGAAGCAACATCCTTTTATACAGATAAAGGAAAAATTGCGAAAGAGCATGATTTTTTGTTACATCACATAACAAA
The DNA here is from genome assembly GCA_947532085.1 of Elegia similella. NCBI lineage: Eukaryota > Metazoa > Arthropoda > Insecta > Lepidoptera > Pyralidae > Elegia > Elegia similella. The sequence goes on from OX383936.1 coordinate 21,975,930, forward strand.
AATATTTTTAATAATTAAAACTAATTATATATAATGTACGGAAACTTCGTGCGCGAGTGCGACTCGCCCAAACGCAATTTTCTGGTATATCAGATAGTGTTTGTGGACAAATAAATTGAAAGCACATTTTTCTGTGTAGTTTAAACCAATTTCTGACAAGGTTTTAAGCATTTACCCAAACTTGTTCACGGCTGGCGGTCACACGTCTCAAAGTTAAGACACATTTCATACGATTACACTTATCAATTAAAACATACAACAATTACCTGAAACACATTATAGACTCCAAACACTATCTTACACATCAGGAAATTTCGTTGGGAAGACGATCTTTTAGATACTTATTCTTCAAAGACTAAATTCTTTCAAAAGCAAAGTTGGCCTTGTTATTGCTGACGATAGACACGTGAAAGAACAACAAACTGTATGTTATCTTCCTTATCGTATTAGAAAGCCTGTTGTTTTACAAATATGTTAAAATGTAAGTGACAATGCAATGTGGACCCACCGTCCTTTGTACGAAAATATTGCTTTGAAATTCAAATTAGTAAAACGAGTACCTGTAACAAGAAATTTCAAAACTTAGAAATTCAACCTTAAATTAAGAAACAAAGGAAACATCAGAGTGAAAGCTGGAAGAAACTTTCCGCTGCTTTGCATATTCGGTATTATAATTTGCATTAATAAAAAGCCAGGCCATCATCCAATTAAATGTAAGTAGGTCGAGATTGCGAAGCACTTTATAATTCCCGCTGCTCATCGTATTTAGTCATATCCTTTACAGCTGAGAGTTACGCTTATAATGAGGAAAGCCCCTTCTAAAATTAGTATATCAATTAATTAGTAAGTTTACCTCATGTTTACCTACTTATACCTTCTATCTTTCCTCAAATTCTTTTATTTCATGTAAAGAGTTAGAGTCAGTGTTGCCAGGTGTCCCGATTTGCGCGGGACGTCCCGATTTTCAGGGGTCTGGGGATGCGTCCCGATTTGTATCCGAGCTGGACGCTTAATGTCATGTATATCAAAAAAATTAAAAGTTAAAAAAATATATATATATCTATGCTACGTAATTTTTATTCATTACATCACTATGTCAAATTCAAAATGGCACACATCAGCGTTACACACATCATATCACTGCACTCATCATTGCAATCATAACCCAGACTTAAAAAACCCTTGTTTTTTGGTTTTTAAACAACATTAAACAACATGAGGTTAGAAATCAAACACAGCAGTCTTTATGTTTAAAACGTCTACAGTATCTTCACTAATATTATAAAGAGGAAAGATTTGATTGTTTGTTTGTTTGCATTGAATGGGCTCCGAAACTAATGGATCGTTTTTTCACCATTAGAATGTTTCGGCCAAAGAGGTGCAACTTTGAAATGCTTAACAGTAGATATTTGGAACGGTCAAACTTGACTAGCTTTTAAGAGTAATGCTGAACTCTTAAGGTATCGTTCCCAGTATCTACACACTTATTAAATATAGAAGCTAAATATGGTGCAATTGCTTCAATGATATTACTAATGACAGCTACAGAGATATCCCACAAATCTCCAGTTTTCTTATTGTTCAAACTCTTAAATGTATCAATGATTATTTGAGGTCTTACATGTTGAAATATTAAATGATTGTTACATTCTGGTATACAGCTTATTAATAGTTTTTTAGATTCCTCAGATGATGCACGTAAGGAGGCAGTAGTATTTACGGGAATGTTAGTAAAGAAATTTTCGAAATATTTTGCGACGTCTTCATTAGTACTGAGGATCTTATTATCTACTTTTAATTCTATTTTGTTGTCACGATTTTTAGTTTTCCCGGTTTCCGTGTTAATAATTTTCCAAGTGGTCTTTATCTTATCATGAGAATCTAGAATAGCTTTTCTTGTATATAAAGATTTTGCGCACAGGCACGCCTTTTTAAAAACCTTAGAGTAAGTTCTAACATAATTAATAAATTCAGAATTTTTATTGTAAGCTTTCATAGCTAATAATTCGTATAACCTGTTTCTACTAACGTAAATACCAGTTGTAGCCCATTCGCTAATTTTTTTACGGATACGTTTAGTACATTTTTTAATTTTGAATGTATTATTAAATTCCGATGCAATAACACCAAACATTTTATTATATAGAGCGTATTTTCCGTCGCCGATTGTGAACGCGTGTTTTGCAGTTTATTCGCTTTTCCATAATATAAATAACTTCTTGTTTACACCGAACCGACTGAATGTGACGAACTAATCAGTGAGCATGCTCACAGTCGGCGGCGTATAATACGTTGGTGTACACGAAGCCTAAAAGCTAGTCGAGTTTGAACCTACTGTTCTCATTTTCTTCACAAACTATAAGATAGAAGATATATGAGTATATAATATGTAGGATATGCAATGTATGTACTTTAATATGTAGTTGTATTAATAATATTATAAGGGTACTCTATAATTCAGTTTTGTTTCAAAACTTTACTAAACAATAATTTAATTTTGCACCAACTTCAATATTTTTCATTTTCGGCACGACCTGTGGGTTGGCTGGAAGATAAAGCCTCTGGCTTTGTTGCTCAGAAAATTTAAAAAAAAAGAGAACAACGTCTGTCGTGTCAGCTAGTATATAATATACAGCAGTCTTTATTCTTTTTTTTAATTTCAGTTCTCGGAGGAACTAGTCATATTGTAAATGATTTTGATAAAACTACAATTTTATCAAGGATCCTTTGTAAACAAATAAATTCAGTTTTCTTTAATTTTGCACTAAATCGTATCAGCCACACTTTACTCTCAATCTAAATCAATTAAGTTTAAATAAATAACTTTTAGTAACTGTTTCACTATTGATATACTGAATTTAAATAGATACAAGTATCCAATAGCAAATGGGGTAAAAAAAAATTGCCATGTATGTCAGCCTTTATCAAGTTGGTAGAGCGTTTGGCAATTTGAAAATTCCTTCCTTGGTAGTTTAGCTCGCCTATATTGCAGCACATTTTTGGTCTGAGCTACTGATCTTATTTAATATTTTGTCTTAAGACGATATACAAATATTTCATACATACATATATATTATCACGTCCTATCCCTTACGGGGTAGACAGAGCCTCAGGTCATAAGACCGAAAGGCCACGTTTAACGTGTTTGAGGGTGTAAAGTTGGAAAACTGAATCAAGATAGTGATGGGTTGCTAGCCGCGTCTCTTGACCGGTTTCTACGGTCTGCGCGGGAAGAGAATCAGCTCGCACATTCTACGTTTTTTCTTTTCTCTCAGACCAGCATGGAAGGATATTTCGCAGACAAATATTTCGTTTTTGATAAAGGTATTTGAAACACACTAATTGCTTGCCCTATCTAAATTCTAATTCACATTCTCCTTCTTCTTTACCTTTTCCCACTATTATGTAAGATCGGAGATGCGAAGTAGAAGTAGACCCAAAACGAAATGGCGGGACAATTAACAAAATTCTTGCCGGAATGGGAAAAGGTAACAGCGAATAGAGACGAGTGGAAAGGTAAGGGGAAGGCCTTTGCCCAACAGTGGGACACAAAATCCATAGGCTAATAAAAAATGTAAGATCGGAACGGCACGTCAGTTTCTTTCACTTTAATCTATCAACAGGTGTAAAGAATGTTTAAGAACGTGGGTAATTTTTGTAAAAAATTTTCTTCCACATACAAAACCCTTTACCGGCACTTTCTTTTTTACGCTATTACTAATAACTATCTGGTATGTTTTTCATGCTTTATTAACAAAATATTACCCTAAAATAGATAGACAAAACCCAGTACAAATTGATTGAACATTTTAATATGGCGACTGCGTTCATTTAGATACTTGAACACTCTTCTTATTCATAAAAATTAAAAAACGCCTATTCAACCTATTTTAGTAAAAATATTTTTTGTCCTTATCCCTCTCCCCAACAATTGACATAGAAAGAACGAGACAAAACATATTTTAACTAAAATAGGTTTAATAAGCGTTTGTTAATTTTATGAATAAGAGGGCATGTCATGTTAAACAGATTTTAAATTAGAATAGATAAATTTAGCAAAGCAGCGAAAAGCGTCCATTTAGTATTTTTTCAGTAAAGTATCTTGCCTTAGCCGTGTGGTATCCGGCAGAGTAGAATAGGACCACTCCAAGTCTTCCCGTGGATGTCGTAGAAGGTGACTTAGGAATTACAAGCTAAACAAAGCTTATAAACATCTAAGAGACCTCTCCAACCCGTCTGGCCAGCGTGGAGAGTGTAGGCTAAGTCCTCTGGCTGCTCTGGCCAAGTATGGCCCTAGTAGTACAGAGAGGGTCGTGCTCCTGTAATGGTGACTAAAAAGGACCTGATGATGATGATGATACGAGAACATTTTCATGCTAAGGCAAGAGATATGACCCATTACGGCCATATTGTACGGTATATTGTTTAATTTTCATTAATTTGCTGCAAGGCATAGAAGGTAAACTGACATCACATACTAAAACTCTGAAAATCCTGACAATACTTTGATTTCGAAATATGAATCCGTAATAGAATATAGAATCACAAGCAAGAAATATGTACAAAAATAAAATTAGATATTTTTATAAAAAATCGACTAATGTACTTGTGAACTATCTATACAGATAGTTGGCAAATAGAAACGAAATAGTAATGAGTTGTAAGCCGCATCACCTAAAAACATGATTCCTATTAGATTTTCGCTCATGCTCTGGGCTGGCTTTCGCGGTCTGCGCGAGAAGAGAAGCAGTTGTTGCGTTCTACGTTTTTACTTTTCTCTTAGACAGCATTAAAAAATAACGGTTATCTCCAAAGTATACAACGTATAATTTTTTCACCGACATTCACCGGAAGGGTGGCTCTGCCCGTCAAAATGGCCTAGTTTTCATATGAGACCAATGCTAAGAACGCAAAAAGAATTGACATTTTCATCCAGTGTTGGGTTTGCCCGGTAATTTGTAAGATTTTTTTGGTCGGTACTTTCATACTTTATCTGGTCGGCCAAACACTTTCATATGGAAATGTAATTTTATCGAATGTGTACCGAATTCCCAACATTTACAGCACTGTAAAGTAAATAACTCAAAGTTATCCTAGTTAATCATTCCCAGCAGCTCTAACTTTAAAAAAAAAGAAGTGCAATGAAAAAAGTTTTCTTATTTAAAATGCATAAAGTCTTGGTTAGCTGGGTAAACTACATATTTTAATATTTACGAGTATCTGGGTTTCTATTTTATTTTGCTTGATAATCTTCGTTCTGAAGCTTTGGCCAACCAGTGCTTGCATACTTATATGTGTGATCTAGGGATCCTTTTGACGAGTTATGTGGCCTAGTGGTTATCACATCAAGCTGCCACACCAAGGTGGAAGATGATCTTTTTTAAATTGACCAGGGCCTTGGATGTATTTAATATACTCGTATAATATAGTATCGTTGAGTTAGTATCCCATAACACGAGCTTCAAACATACTTTGGGACTAGCTGAATCTGTGGGATTTCTCTACATATATCTTTTTTCTTATTTATCTTCTTCTGAGCGTTTCTGCGGATACGTCCTTAGCTATAGTGCGGCGTAACGGTCTGCTATTATGATAGCATAAGCAGTAATATCATTTGGCAAATATATTACAGTCCGCCACCTGCATAACGCCAACCCTCACTGAAAAACTTTAAAACCGACCTGAAAAATTGAAATACAAATATTTGTTCGCACTGGGAATCGAACCCAAGACTCCTCGAGTACCATGACCACTGCGCCGCGAAGGCCACCAAAACAAGTTATCAAGCCGTTCTAAGTCATACTTATTATACTGCGATAAAATCACGGTATATTTCATAAAAAAAATTACAAAAGGAAACCAGGATTTGCTACCTACTCTATCCCTGATGTCACTTTTATAAAGAACCTTTCATGTAAGGTTTAACACTTATTAGAGCCCTGCGGCACTCTTCATTACTGCCTCATCTACGAAAGCTGAGGCACAAAATACTGAGTATACAGAAATAACACGTCGTATGACATACTCAAGCATGTCATACCTCAATTAACCTAAAATACCAACGAAATGACGAACATCTAAAATATGGCAAAACTAGAGGTAAGCAACACTATATCACTTCGTTTTGTATAAAGAAATTAGTAAATACAGCTCTTACTAATCCTCCTTTCGTTGTTTTTATATCGGAATAAAAATCACCCATACAAAATCACAAGTACATTAGTCGAATTTCTATAAAAACTCTAATTTTTATTTTTGTTTTTGTACATATTTCTTGCGTGTGATTCTGTATTCTATTACGGATTCATATTTCGAAATCAAAGTATTGTCAGGATTTTCAGAGTTTTAGTATGTGATGTCAGTTTACCTTCTATGCCTTGCAGCAAATTAATGAAAATTAAACAATATACCGTACAATATGGCCGTAATGGGTCATATCTCTTGCCTTAGCATGAAAATGTTCACGTATACGTATATATATAGTATATAAATGGATAGTTAAGAGTTAATTTAAGAAAATTCTGAATAACGCATAGACAAACCTTATGTTCAATGCTCTCTAACAAAAAAGGAATGAAGCAACTTACCGTACAATATGGCCATAACAATTAAAACTTACTTAGGGGTAATTCAGTAGAAATCTATTAATCGCGTTCATGAGCCTCCTTCTTTACGTTTTATCCTATGCAACGAAAGAAAACGAAGTAATTTACCTTACAATATGGCTATAAAGGATCATCTTGTTCATGTTAATATTCACAAAGCCTTAATAAATACGTGGATAGAGTTAATTTAGTAGAACTCTGTATAAAAAAAGGGGAATCTTACTTCTGTACGTTCCATGCTCTGCAGCAATAGGGAATGGAGCAATTTACCGTAAAATATGGCCGTAAGGGGTCGTATCGCTCATCTTACCATGAAAATGCTCGCATGCCTTAATTAATCCGCGGTTAGGGTTAATTCTGTATGTGCTTGTGTTAATTTCAACCAGTTTTCTTAATCGCACATCCTACTTACTTTACTGAAAAAATACTAAATGGACGCTTTTCGCTGCTTTGCTAAATTTATCGATTCTAATTTAAAATCTATTTAACATGACATGCCCTCTTATTCATAAAATTAACAAACGCTTATTAAACCTATTTTAGTTAAAATATGTTTTGTCTCGTTCTTCCTATGTCAATTGTTGGGGAGAGGGATAAGGACAAAAAATATTTTTACTAAAATAGGTTGAATAGGCGTTTTTTAATTTTTATGAATAAGAAGAGTGTTCAAGGATCTAAATGAACGCAGTCGCCATATTAAAATGTTCAATCAATTTGTACTGGGTTTTGTCTATCTATTTTAGGGTAATATTTTGTTAATAAATCACGAAAAACATACCAGATAGTTATTAGTAATAGTGTAAAAAAGAAAGTGCCGGTAAAGGATTTTGTATGTGGAAGAAATTTTTTTACAAAAATTACCCACGTTGTCTAAGAGAAAAGTAAAAACGTAGAACGCAACAACTGCTTCTCTTCTCGCGCAGACCGCAAAAGCCAGCCCAGAGCATGAGCGTAAATCTAATAGGAATCATGTTTTTAGGTGATGCGGCTTACAACTCATTACTATTTTGATTCTATTTGCTAACTATCTGTATAGATAGTTGGCAAATAAAATCAAAATAGTATATCCATGGATGGATGTATTTGTATATCCATGAACATTTTTTGCGAAGAAAAGAGAACCATATAAATAGGAAGGTGTTGGATATGAAAGTAATTGGGAATCAGAGTAGAGGTAGGCCAAAGAAAAGATAGATTGGGCGCGTGAGGAGGATATGGGTAAAAAGATGGTAACGAAAGAAATTGCTCAAGATAGAGCGAAGTGGAAAATACTTACATGCTGTCTCGACCGCACTTAAAGTGAGATAAGGTGAGGAAAAAGAAGAAAAACATGCTCAACGAGGCCCTGAGGTCTTATGCATTTAGGCTCTGTCTACCCCGTAAGATATAACGACGTAATTAGTGTGTATGGTCAGGGGTATCATCTTCAACTGCCTGTCTGGTGGTTGCAGGTATGGTATCGGGTGCGCGCGCCCAGTCCCGAGTTTCTACTTGCTTTTACCCATTCTTCCGAGTGAGTACTATCCCAATATCTTCATTCCCTTCCCAAATCCAACAAATTTCTATCATTCCCCAGCTTAAAAACGCTTCCGATGGGCAGCAGCGTCTTAAGCACAATAAGCCAAAGAAACGACGCTCGCCAACCCGCCTGCCAACCGTGGTAAGTATGGCAATATCCCGCCGTTATCCAGTAGTGGACTTATTGCGGTTGTAAATAATAGTGTATAATGTATTATTTATACATGTCAAAAACTGCATTGCTCCATAAAAGTGTAGTTTGTATGCCACTAATAATTTATAATAAAATATCAAAACAGTATAGGGAGTTAAACTTGATACTATTTAAGAAAAAGCTTAAAATATTGTTATCGATCTGAAAAATGTTATTATAGTATTAATGAATTTTTATCTGACAATCTGTAGTACAATATATATTTTTTTTAAATGGATTCGATGTAAATATTAAAACTTTCTTTTCACTATTATTCTATTTTTTTTTATTTAATTGCATGCCATCTAATCTTACATGAATTTGCACACTAGTAATGGTAAACATGACGGTCTTTTTATAGCATATCCATTCAATGTAATTAACACAAGTTTATACAAATAAATACTCTTTATCTTTGCAAATGATAAGGAAAGGATATTTGCACATGTATTTTATAATTAGTTCCCTCATCGTATTTTAGAAGGTTTTATAATAATAAATAAATAAACAAATATATACGGACAAATCACACAGATTGAGCTAGCCCCATGGTAAGTTCGAGACTTGTGTTATGGGATACTAACTCAACGATACTATATTCTATAACAAATAAATTAAATTTTATACATTGCTGCAGCCATTTTAAATAAAAGTTTATCTTTGAACAGCAAGATGAGACGTTTATATGAGATGCAGTTGCAATTTTGGCGTAAGTACTTGCCGTTTGGTTTTATGGGTCATAACCCGAGGAAGGTCTTAGTTTTCACTAAAATTGTCCAGAAAAACGAGATTTTATGAGTTAATTACGTAGAAAGGGTGGAACGGAAATAAACATTTTTACGAATGTGAGATAGTTTTCAGTGTTTTAATTTTAAAACTGAGCGTCTTCATAAAACGGAGGTTCTCAATTCGACCCTGTACCTAATATTATCAGAATTTTATGCGTGTTATGTATGTGCTTAATTTCATAAGTTTATGTATGTATATTTGTATGTATGTCCGCGCATATCTCAGAAACCATTAGTCGGATTGCAAAAAATATTTGTTTTAGTTGAACTAGGGGACAGTGCAATTTTTATCAGAATCGGGTCAATAGATTTTGAGATAGAGTGTATAGTATGCATATATATTTATGTAACTTAGAAGGGGCCGTAATTTTGAATTTTGAGAACTCTTTGTATCCTTCTCTTGCGTGCTGTGCAATTAGATAAAAGTTTTAACGGCCGGCTGTCTGCCTGACACAACCCTCTTTGGCCTTCTTATATTTTTATTGTGTTATATAGTACATACTTTTTTAATACCAAGCTGGTGTGTGGGAAGAAAAGTTGCTGGTTCAATCTACGTATTTTCTTACCTCTATGGTACTACCATCTGAATTTGTGCAGTCATTCATAAAAATATGATGTAAAAAGAAACACCCATAAGTACCTACATTAGGTCTGTATTAATAATACATGCTTGCATACAAAACAGTAATCAAATGATCAAATACTTCGGAATATAATCTTCTGAATAGGGTGAAGCTGATCGGTATAGCTAATTCGAATATGAACGAAGTTAAAGTTGACTGACATTTATTCTAATGAACAATGACCAAATAATGAATAATGAATATTATACATTCGAGTTCAGAACGTCTTCCATTGTAAATAAAAACCTAAACACAAAAAGTCAAACAAAACAGACACCTACTTAAACATCTGAAAGCCATATATCACGATTTGAAGACACAGTGTTAATACATATTTATATGGGATCACAAAAACTGACCGTTTGATATAAATCTCTGTTACATGGCGAAGCAACCACTGGGAGACAGATGGGCGCGTGTCTATAAATACAATGGATGTTTGACAGAGAAGGATCACCTCTCAAAAATTAGTGTGAGAAATTTAAAGTATTATGTGTTGAGAATAATGGATTGCTCTTCTGAAAGTTAATTTGAAAAAGTTATTGTACTCGGCAATATTAATACTAACAACTATATGAGACTACACAGAAACTTGTTAGGCCTTTGCCCCTTATCGGTTAGACAGAACCTGGAGTCATAAGACGGTTAAGCACGTTTAGCGTATTTGGCTTGTAAGTGGGAAACAGTGACAAAGACATAGATGGTTTTCTAGCTAGATCTCTATTTGTAGACACAGTAATAAGAAATATTTGTATGGGATCGCAAAAACTGACTATACTATACTGATGACTCTGTTACACGGCGAAGCAACCGCTGGGAGCCAGACGGGCGCGTGTCTTACAATAGATGTTTGATAGAGAAGGATCACCCCTCAAAACGAGTGTGAAGCATTTAAAGTAATAACGGTTCGCCCTTCTGAAAGTTACTTTGTAAAAGTTATTGTACTCGGCAATATTACTAACAACTGTAAGAGACTACACGCAAACTTGTCAGGTCTTTGCCCCTTATGGGTTAGACAGAACCTGGATTCAGAATATTTGGTCACGTTTAGTGTATTTGGCTTGAAAGTGAGAAACAGTGACAAAGACATAGATGGTTTTCTAGCTAGATCTCTATTTGTAGACACAGTAATAAGAAATATTTGTATGGGATCGCAAAAACTGACTATCTGATATAAATCTCTGTTATACGGCGAAGCAACCTGCACCTGAAGCAGGAGTAAAGTCCATCCCCACATCCTTGACACTTGGGTCTCCAAAAATGTCAGAGCGTCACTTGGTTTTTTTCCTCGTACAGCAAAATTGGGGAATGGACTCCCTCTCGAGGTTTTCCCTGTGTGTTATGACTTGAGGTCCTTCAAAAGGCGTGTTTACAGGTATCTTAAGAGTCGGCAACGCATCAGCACCTCCTCTAGTGTAGCAGATGTCCATGGGTGACGATGACCACTTTCCATCAGGTGGCACGTCTGCTCGTTTGCCGTCAAATATACATAAAAAAACCTGGGAGACAGACGGACGTGTGTTTAGAAATACAATAGATGTTTGACAGAGAAGGATCACCTCACAAAAACGAGTGTGAGGAATTTAAAGTATTATCTTGGGAATAATGGATTGCTCTTCTGAGAGATAATTTGCAAGAGTTATTGTACTTGGCAATATTAATACTAACAACTGGGCCAAACATATATCAATCAGGGCCTTGTCCCTTAAGGATTACACAGAACCTGGAGTCATAAGACGTGGTCACATTAGGTTTGAAAAAAATAATATTTTTGTACGTGGAAAACGGAGTCAAAATAGAGATTCATTGCCAGGAGCATCACGCTTTGTAGAAAAACTGATCGTCTTATATAAACCTCTGTTACGCAGGAGATAGATGGGGCGCATGTCAATAAATACGATAAATGTTTGACAGAGAAGGATCACCTCACAAATGCGGTCTAAAGTATTATGTCTTGAGAATAATGGATTGCTCATAAGAGAGTTCATTTGCCTAAAGTCATGTTCAAGTCAATATCAATACTAACAATGTAAAGGACTACACATTCTTATAAGGTTTTGCTCCGTATGGGACAGACCTAGAACTAGGAAGCAAAAAGCCACATTAAGCGTCTTTGTGGACGAGTTGGTAGAAAATTGAATCAAAAAAGAATTGGTTGCCAGCTATAGGCATCGCCTATGGATATGCGTTATTTCTTTTCTCCCAGACCAGCCTGGCGGATTCTCACCATTTGATACCAACATATTAGTAGGAAAAGTTGAACAAAACAGAGACCTACATGATATATCACTATTTATAGACACAGTATTTATATATATGTATTTAAAGGGGATCACAAAAACTGACCGTTTGATGTAAATCTATGTTACGCAGGAGACATATAGAGCGCATGTCAAATATATAGGTATACTGTGTTGTTAGAGAACGATTACCTTACAGAACGAGTGTGAGAAATTTATAGTATTGTGTCTTGAGAATTAAAGGATTGCACTTCTTAATGTTCATTTGAAAAAGTTATAATACTTGGCAATATTGATATAACAAAACGATTAAGACAGAACCTGGAGTCATTAGACGTGTTCATCTTTAGCGTATTTGGCTTGTAGGTGTGGAACGGAGTCAAAATAAAGATAGTTTACTTGCTGCATCACGCTTTGTAGACTTCAGTATTAAGAAATATTTGTGTGGGATTACAAAAACTGGTCGTCTGATATAAATCTCTGTTACACGGCCGTTAGGAGACAGATACCATAAATACAATAGATGTTGGCAGAGAAGGATCACCTCGAAAAATGAGTATGAGGAATTTAAAGGATTTTGTCGTGAGAATAATGGATTGCTATTCTGAGAGTTAATTTGCAAAAGTTATTGTACTCGGCAATATTAATACTAACTACCGTCAGGGACTACACACACAGTACAGTTTTGGGCACTCGCTATAAATATAATAGATGTTTGACAGAGAAGGAATGAATGAATGAATGAATGAATGAATGAATGATATAACTTTATTGCACCAACACTTAAAAGTAGTAACAATAAAAAGAATTAGGTATAACATGAGGTACAAAGGCGGGCTAGCAAGGACCACCTTGGAAGCGGCGTAAACTTAACTCTAAGTAAGTTATTGACGTCAACAATAATAATGTTGTAAATAATCTTCGATTAAATAATAATGTGTAATTTAAGTTAACGTTCACCAAATGATATTTAATCTATTTTACGATGAATAAAATATTTGACTATTGACCTCTCAAAACGAGTGTGAGAAATTTTAAGTGTTGTGTCTTGAGAATAATAGATTGCTCTTCTGGGAGAATATCCATAAGGTAACGTAACTTTATGGATATTCTATACTAAAAGGGTAAGGGACTAGATATACATATAAGGCTTTGCTCCGTACGGGGTAGACAGAGCCCAAGGCCTAGGAAGCATGTCAACATTTAAGTAGAATAAATGGGTATCTCTTGGATAGGCATGTAACATCCTCGTCTTCATCGTCACTTACCATCAGGTGAGATGGGAGACAAATGCCTAAACCAATATTTAGTAAAAAAAAAAATGTTGTGTGTTTGTAGTCGTATTGGTGGAAAATTTAATTAAAATAATGATGACTATAAAAAAAAAAACATTAATATATTCAATGTATCATCTCCATATTTATTGAAATGTTTCAAAATCAAATCACTTTCAATTAAATCATTCCAATTGTAAGAATGCGGACACTAAAATTGTCTCCCTACATTGCCATATTTAAAAAATCTCATCTCGCAGTAAATAAAAACGAAGCACCGTATCCCATGACGTTATTTATCACGTGATATTAAAAGGCACAGATCATAACAGCTGCTACTCTTGGCGCCGTGACGAGTGGGAATATTAAATTATTGATTTAACAATTCGTTCTTTTGTTTATTTTCAGCGGTTATGGACTGAACGTATAGGTTTTGATTTTTCGAAAATAACCACCAAAATAGGTTAGAATAAAAAAAATAGTAAAACACATAAAAAAAATCACGACCACCTGTGTTAACGTTCAATTCCTCATTATCTCAGCCGCATGAAGCCATTGCTAGACAAAGCTCGAAAGATTTCCAGCATGGGGGGGGGGGGGGCTATGTCCAGCAGTGGACTAATTGCGCCTTATATGATGATGATGATGAAATAGGTTACATTCCGCACATGATATATATATATATATTAACAAGTTTTTTTTTAGAAAAATTACATTTTGTGACAAGCTTTTGTTATAAACGATTCAACACTTACAGTGTTGAATCGTTTATAACAAAAGCTTGTGAGAACAAGTGCTTTAGAAGACAAATTAAATGAGCTCAAACACGATTGGTGTACCTTATTTAATTTAAGAGTTCCTATGGCCACCATCCTCCATTATTAGACCAGCGCAACGATTCCATAATTTTGTATGCATGCAGAATTTCAGCTCAATTGGTAATCTAAGTGGATCAAATTCAACTTGCAATATTTGATTACAAATAAACACCGGGACAGGTGAAATTAAATAAAAGCTTGAAAAATACATAAAAAATAATCAATGTGGGATAAAATAATATGTTATTAGCTATACTACGCTTCTTCGTCAACTCAGACGTTTTGGGTTTTAAACCCCAGTACGGTATAATAGCCGTGTGGTTTCCTATATAGGACCACTCCAAGTCTTCCTATTGATGTCGTAAGAGGCTACTTAGGAAATACAAGCTAAAAAATGCTCATAAACATCAATGAGATCTCTCCAACCCGTCTGGCCAGCGAGGAGAGTGTAGGCTAAATCCTCTGTCTGCTCTGGTCAAGTATGGCTCCGGTAGTTCAGAGAGGGTCATGCTGTGGAGACTAAAAAGTCCTAAAGATGATGATAGCGGTCGTTTTCAGACACTAGACCAGCTGTGTGAACGTGCCAAATCATATTCATCATTATCTCAGCCGCATGAAGCCACTGCTATCCAAATAAAATGAAATGAAATTTATTTACATATAAGTATCGTACAACAGGTGGAATACATTAAAAGGAAAAAGCGTAAACTTAGCCGTTTCTTCGTTATTATAAAATTCACTTAGTTATTATAAAGTCACCACAGTGAATTTTTAATTCAAAGATGTGTAATACATTACGTCAAAAGTACATTATATCAAAATAATCAATATGTCAATAGTGCAATATGTCAAAAGGAGATAACAAATTAAAAAATACAATTTATTAAATGTCAATTGGTTGTACATGTTATTTTTTTGTATAAAAGCATTTTCCAACTAGCCATTAATGTAATTTCCTTTTCAAAAAATAATTAGGACATCTTTTGATTTCATCAGGTACTCTATTAAATATCTTTACACACATCACTTCACATATTTTTTTTAGTATGCATATAGTAAGGTTTATTTATAAGTAGTTTTGAAGTTAGTTTATATTATACGCGTAAGTACCTAAATGTTAGATTTATTAAAGTGATTTGTTTGAGGCTTAAAAAAAAATGAAAATAAAAAAATACCTATCTATCTATACTTATATTATAAAAAGTAGATTAAAATATGTCCACAGAAAGATTTCCAGAATGACCAGTTGGAAGTCGCCTGCATCCAGCGTTTCCCTGCAATTTTAGTCAATTCGTCCGACTGGGGTCTGACGTGGCTCTTATCGGTCGGTAAATGAATGTCATCATCATATTTTTACAGTCATTAATGCGGACCGAAGGCTTCAACGAGTTGTGAAATGGCGTAATATGTATCTGCTTGCTTTTGCCTGCGACTTCGTCCGCGTAGAATACGAAAATTGGGCGAAGGACTCACGTTGTCCCATACAAATTTGACCGCCTTTGTCTACCCCTTAGGGGAATTGCAGAAAATCTTTTACTATCGGAAGCCTACGTCATACAAAGAACACACCCTCTTAGTTTTAGGTCTCTATGATTAGCGGATTATGCTGTATCGTTGATCCGTCAGTCAGTCAGTCATTCGGGTCGGGACAATTTTTTTTTAGTATTGAAAATAAAAGTTAAAAGTCGAAGATTTTTATTGAAAATTGGATACATATATCTCTTTTTGAATGTCATAGTTTATTTCTCATATTTTAATTATAGATGCAAAATCTAAATAATACTAGCGTTTCGGAACGACGACTGGTGAGAAGAATACGCCGAAACAAACTCAATCCAGACTTGGGCTCTACATGCCTGAAGAGCTCTGATCACATTGTTTACATTAGACACAAAATTTAATACTATTAATTCATTTGTTTTACATGAATTAACGTCTTCAATAATTATTAACATTTGAGCATTTTTTCACTCAGCGGGTAATTAAGTCATCTATTGAATCGCTTAAATATTAAATTCTATTACAGCGAATTCTGAAATTCTATGAGTTAAAATTTACCATAGCAAAATATTGACTGGAATACAATGCGTTCCGGTCAACGAAGCTCTGAATTTCAGCTGATATGGACCCGGCATTCTATTGTGAACGGCCTTATTGTTTCAAACGATGTTTCAATATAAATTCTGGCCTTTAATTCGTATTTACTGTTTATTCTGATTATTAAAGATACCGTGATGAGAGTTTATGCAAAATGATTTACTGTTTGATATTAATGTATCTGGAAGGCACGTTAAGCCCGGCTGCCATCTGGTAGTCGTTAAAGGAAAGCGGATCCAAAGAACTCTGACACCAGGGTGTGCATGGTCGACCGTGTCACCTACATGAAATGAATGATGAATGTATCTGGATATCGGCGTCTTTGATGCAGTGAATAACATGCTTGTCTCCTACTTCGATGGGCATCAGGTTCTATTCCTGGCACGGACATTTGCTTGTACTTCATTTTCAAAGGTATTTGTCCGTGGTTCGCGGCGCAGCTACCCTAGGAGTTTAGCAGGCGGCCAGTCATAAACATTATACATACATACAGTATCGTTTTTTTCCCTTGGGGAACTGCGCGGGAAGAGCAATAGCTGGCACATTCTACGTTTGTTTTTTGTTCCATACCAGCAAAAGAGCTAAAGCAGCTTTATGTCACATCATATTACAGCATAGGCTACAGGCTCTAGTAGTACAGAGAGGGTCGTGCTCCTGTAGTGGAGACTTAAAAAGACCCGATGATGATGATATTACAGCATAAGGCTGATTTCATAGTCACGCGTTTGAACATTGTCATAGTCTAGACATTGTCTAGTCTAGCATTGTCATAGTTACACAGTTGAAACACACTGCTCGGGAAACGCGCGCCAATATATAATAAATTTTCAATGTTATACTATATCGCTGTTGTACTCTTTTACATAGGAAATAAACAGTCAATCTATTATACTTGTCGCAATGATGATGACGCTTTTGAAACACGCTGGTCAACCGTGCGTCTTGCCGGCGTCACTTTAAAATCAGCCTAAATGCTATCATTTTAGCGGTTCCAGGGCACTAACCACTTCTGAGCTGAGGACGCAACCGTGAAAACCTTTAAAAGAGGTGGATATATGTTTGTCGATGTACCTGCATATACGTAAAGAATTCCCACACTACCGCATTTCATCCATTTGTAGAATACAATTCTCTTGCAGAACATTAACTTCCTTATTTCGTGGCCGCCTATTGACTTATGTCGAAAGCTATACGTACAGTCGGGTAAACAAGCGCTTTATCTATTCAGAATATTTACTAAAAATTATGTACTGTCGTTACCGTATATTGTTGCCAATGGTTTTTGGGTTCCGTTTTAATATGGCTCCACTGTCTGTCTATCTGTCACCAGGCTGTATCTTAGGAACTGCGATAGCTAGACAGTTGGATTTTTTACAGATAATGTATCCGTAATTATATATATATAAATGGGACTTAGCACGAACATTTTAATTATTTGTTTCCTTAATAAAAAAAAATGTTTCTATGTTGCCGCTAGATACAATCCATACAAGAAACGTAATAGTTGAAATATTCACAGAATATTGAGGTATATTCATCATCATCATCATCAGGTCCTTTTTAGTCTCCACTACAGGAGCACGACCCTCTCTATACTACTAGGGCCATACTCGGCCAGAGCAGCCAAGTTATATTAATACACTTTAAAAAAAATAATTAAATTTAATTTAAATAAACTTAATATTTAAGACTCCCATACAACAGACATGATTTTATGCCGTTTTTATGGGAAATTAATTGGAACCCTTCGTGCGCGAGTCCGAATCACACTTGGCCGGTTTTTTTATTAACCGAGTGAGACTGAAGCATGGGCGAAGATTCTCTATTTTAGCTTGGATCTGCCTGACCTGCGGCTGTCTAACTATTCTCCTCCTTTTCTATACAGGTGGCATTAATCAACAGATTCTTGTGAAATTTTGTGAATAGTTTCGGTAATCACATAGTTTTTTTTACTATTCACTATTTACATAACCTATTCACATTATCACATATTTATTTTGCATTTTGGTTCCATTTTGTTACATTTTTTGAGCAGCATTTTACTAAGCTGATTATCTTTTTCAGTGGTTGCAGATATGGCATCGGGTAGTCGCGCCCGGCCACTCGAGCTGCTACTTGCTTTTCCTTTATTCATCCGAGTGAGTAGTATCCTAATACCTTCATCCCCTTCCCAAATCCAACAATTTCCTATCGTTTCCAACTTCAAAACGCTTTTGATGGGCAGCAGCGTCGGAAGCACAAGGAGCCAAAGAAACTGCGCTCGCCAACACGCCTGCCAAGCAGCGAGTATGGCAATATCCTCCCATGGAAAGAAGAATCCCTGGGAGAGCCCTTTGTCCATCAGTGCACTTTTAACGGCTATGATGATGATGATGATGATACTACAAATGACTTGGCAAAGCCTCTGAGGTCGACTTTCTATGTAGGGTCAGTCTTTGGGATTTGACACCAGTGATGTAAATGCTTATGCTCTATAATTGCCTCGCACTTCATCTGTAGCGAGAGTGAATGGTCCTTTATTTAGACGGTAACCACTTTGTTAAACCATGTATTTTTCCCGATTCATTTAGCAATAAGTAGGTAATTTAACAGATTAAAACCCTTCTTTACTTCCTTCGACTGTACTTAGAAATTTAATTTTCTTAAAAAGTAGAATTCACCCAACGACTATCCATTGAGGATTTAAAAAGGTTTCGGTTTAAAATAGGTCTAGACCTGAAACCACAGAAACAACAATAAAGATGATTTTCCTACCACCCAACGCTAAATAGGTACCTAGTTCTTCTTTATAAACGCGGAATTAAACCAGCGATCCTGAGAGCAGCAAACCAACATTCTACTGAACTGTCCACTTAGAATTAAAGGTTATTTGATTGCCAGGTACAAGATACCTAGAAAGTTACATAATGGTTTCTGGTCTAGTATCAGTCTAGACCTGGAACCACACGTAACAATCAAGAAGGTTTTCCTAGAACCCAGCGCTAAAAAGGTAGTTCTTTATAAACGTGGAACTGAACCAGCAAAAGCAGCAAACCAACGTTCAACGAACTGTCCATTTAGAATCAAAGGTCAAAGGCAAAGGTCAGCTGGTCACCAGGTACAAGATCCTTAGTAAGATGCAGAATGGTTTATAGGTCTAGACCTGGAACCACACGTAGCAATCAAGATGGTTTCCCCAGCTTCTCAGCACTTAATAAGTTGTAGCTCAATGGCCCAGATGGCATGCGCATTAAAGGCGCTTACGCATGTAAAGCAACCCTGGCCATGGCACCACTGGGACATGATGACACAAAAAAATTCGAGCTTCTCCGAGTATTTGAAATTAAGCCGTTGGCCCCTGCCCACATCACTAGATGGCGGTCGTTAAGCTATGTCAGATGCCTTGAGGCAGCTTGAAAAATCTGACACCAGTGTTCATCATCAGTTCGTGTAGGTGTCACGGTCAATCGACCATGCACACCCTGGTGTCAGAGTTCTACGAAACCGCCTCTCGGCCTCTGACGTGGTTCCTTTAACGACTACCAGATGGCAGCCGGGACTACCTGCTTAAAGTGCCTTCCGAAGCACGGACACCAGTGTTGAACACTCAGAGACACGAAAAGCAAGCATATATAGTTCTTCTAAGGAGTTCTGAAATGATATACGTATTAAAGGTGAATCTACCAGTTCCTTTAAGTAGGCAGCTTAGAAAGAAAAGAGCTTACCTACTTTTGCCGTCGACTGTACTCGAGAACCCAATCGTATGTAAATCGATTTCGGATCAAAGGTCTCCTCCCTTTACTCCGTGGGCCACAGTTTAAAGACAAACATAAATATATAGCCACGTTTACCGAGAAGCTATTTGGTGTCTTGTAAACAATTGTACGCAAACTTTCGTTTTGTTTGTTATTGCGAATAAAATAAACTTGAGAAAATCAGGGCTTGGTAACGATACCAATTCACATTAAAAATACCGTTAAATAACGTTATTTTCGTTTCGATACCTTTGATATCGTTAAAATGTTTAACGTTAATTAGGTAACGGAACAGTATTAGAACGTTACTTTTTAACAGTAATTTACCGTTAAAAAGTATTTTATCGATATTATAACGTTACTTTTTAAGTAACGGAACTGCATTATAACGTTACCAGGTTACAATTCTATTTAACGATACTTTTATGATACCTCTCCGACGTTGCCGCTCCGTACAAGTTTCTCGACTCGACGGCTGACGCGCCGCGCGATTTTCGAGGTGCGGGGGGGCGGGAATCGGTAAGAACGGCAACAATGCGCGCACATCGTCTTGCCATCCCACGCGTCAAGGGTAACTTAGATCGAAACGCGAGAGTAGTACATGTGTGAGGCCATTTGTAGCAGATAGCGCTTAGTAGCCGGACACGAAATTATTTTGATTAGGGTTGAGACGACTCTGTAGCAGTATGGGGCGAAGATAAAAGAACGCGGTATACCGTTTTTCATTCAAAAGAACCTTCATTACAAATGAAGAAAATAGGTCTTCCACATGCAATCTATGTGGTTAAATATTGAATTTAACCATATCGATTGCATAGCAGGTTAATGCTTGGTTAAAGCTTTTTACACGTATAGGTGGACATATGATTTAACGATTATTTAAAATACAAATTCGTTTAAAATGGATTTCATTTTTCTAGAAACACCAATTAGTGTTCTGGTATTATGTAAGAGCAACGAGTATGTACATATTTTGTTTGCATTTTTAAGACGCACGCTTTGTGATCTATAATAAATAAATAGCTGTCTGAATTTCCATGATCATATCATGAATACGTGTATGGCAGCTTCTAAAGCCCTTGGTTTTATACTGAGAGTGTCTTCTGACTTCTGAGAAGTCAGAAGTTTTGCGCGTATTCAGTGCGGACGGCAGGAGGAATGCCTGCTGCCGTCCGCACTGAATACGCGCAAAATGTCCCAACGCCAATAGCCCTGAGACTGCTCAGTGACATGCTCGTCAATAACAGTGACATTGATGTATTTTATGACTCGTTTAATGTATTTCTAAACAAGACAGTTGATTATTTCAATTCTATATAATTTACAAGGACGTTCTAGGAAAAAACACTTTCTATATAGATGGTATTACTTGACATTGACATAAAACAGCTAACATAGGTATAGATATCTTTTTGACATTTGTTTATAATTGTAATTTTTGTTTTAGTAATATTTTCCTTTTGCTTTGTAATAATTTTATATAAACCTAACATTGTGACTGACTAGCATGCAGATGATTTGGTGTAAAACTGTTAATCTGTATGTGATTTCTATAATAATAAACAAATAAAAAAATGTTTGTTAACTAACATTAGAAATTAAAGAATTACTTACTACTAATAAAATGGCACTGCCTGTTAAAATCAGTGATATATATTCTTACGCCTCGTTCACAAGTGCCTACGCGAGGAAGGCGCACGCGTCAGAGGCAGGCGCCTGCGTTTCCGCACAAAGTCATACAAATAGTAAAAGATGTTCACGAAAAAAAATATAGAGCGGCACGGATGCGCACACAAAACACAGCGCGGCAGCTTTGCGCCGAAATAGAAAGAGACGACATGCTGTGCCAGACCTTATGTTCTAACATAAGGTCTGGTCACAAGGGCTAGTGAGTCAGTGGCAGTGGACGTATTTAGGAGAATAATTCTAGGTATAAAATGATTCTGTTTTCTGATGTAGGTACGGTACTTGATATTTGAGATTTTGCTAGTTTTCAACCGACTTAAAAAAAAAGACGTTTATCAATTCGATTGTTTTTTTTTTAAATATTTGTTACCTACCTTAGAACTCTGTCACTTATGAACCGATTTTAAATTTTTTTTTTGATTGGGTATGCTTTAAAGTTGGTTCCATTTGAATTTCATCACAATCGGTTCAGTTGTTTGATTAGAGTCGACTTTTGTTACCTATATGAAAAATTATCTATTTTTACACTACCTCCAAAAAAAGGAGTGTGGACGGTTTAGACCTCGATAATGACGTTAGTTTTGGAATCCAAGAGCGCGAATACGACGTTTTCATGAAAAATTTACATGTGTGGCGCTTTCTGAGTTTTTGGGGTGAAGATCTCGAAAATGACGTCAGTTTTGGAATTCAAGATGGCGGACGCGAGTTGTCGTAAAAAATCGACATGGGTGTCGTTTTTTAGGTTTTCTGGGGTGTAGATCTCAAAAATGACGTCAATTTTGGAATCCAAGACGGCGGACGCGACTTGTCGTGAAAAGTCGACATGAATGTCGCATTTATAATATTAGTAAGGATGAAACTCGAATTAAAACTGACATCATTTTCGAGATCTACACTCCAAAAAACCTAGAAAATTACACCCATGTCGATTTTCGATGAAAACTCGCGTCAGCCATCTTTGATTCCAAAGCAGACGTAATTTTTGAGATCCTCACCTAAAAAAAACCCAGAAAGCGACACATATGTAAATTTTTAATAGTAACTCGCGTCCGCCGTCTTGGTCCCAATACTGACATCATTTTCGCGATCTATTCCCCAAAAATCCTTGACAACGCTACCCATGTCGATTTTTCATGAAAAGTCACGTTCGCCATCTTGGATTCTAAAACTGGCGTCATTTTCGAGATCTAGACCCCAAAAACCTAGAAAACGACACCCATGTCGATTTTCATGAAAACTCGCGTCCGCCATTTTGGAATTCGTAACTGACGTCTATTTTCGAGGTCTACACCCTAAATAACCTAGAAAACAACACCCATGTCGAATTTTTATAATAAGTCGCGATCGCCATCTTGGATATTTTGGAATCCATGATGGCGGACGTGTGCTCGTGTGCGACGCGCAGATTCTAAAACTGATGTCATTTTAGATATCTAGACCCCAAATACCTAGAAAACGACACCCATGTCAATTTTTTGTGACAAGTCGCGTCTGCAATCTTGAATTCCAAAACTGACGTCATTTTCGACAGCCCTAAATTCCCTACGTAAAAGCTACCAACAATATTTGAATAAATATTCAGTCAGTTCGTCTTAGACCAAACTATAATTTATCTTTGTCTTCAGAAATCGGGTTTGACCGGTTTGGTTATTCATATAATATACGTTTAATAAAACACATTTTTTGACATAAATAAATTATAAGAAGAGAATTTTGAAAATTAGTCCACTGAGAAACCGGAGAACGTTCACAAAAAAAACATCCATACTGTCGAACATGTAACATTTTCCATTTTTGAAGTCGGTCAAAAAGCACGTATCGTTATAATGGCATCCTTCAAAACACGTTTGACACAATAAGTTATTGTATTATCCAAAAATTACTGTATTATTCTTTGATCTAAATACGTCCACTTTTCTTGCCGCCCGAGCGCACCGCCCGTTCTCGTGAACACCTGGCGCTGGCGCTTACCTTTGCCGCATGCGCCTGCCTCTGAAGCCCGTTGCAGCCGCGCAACGCGCGTACTCGTGGCATTGCGGGATAGTTTTTTTAGCCTATCACTATGGCAAACAGGCGTGACTTTATATGTATGTATTTTCGATTTTGCTTTGCGTTTCGTGTGTGTAAGTGGCAACTATTGGTGTCAAGATATTTCAAGCTGCCTGAAGATATATGATATAGGTGGTTTAACGACCGCCGGACCGACCAACGGATTAACGTGCCTTCCAAAGCACGAACGAGCGAGAAATTTTTCTCCACTTGTGGTCACCCATCCCAATGGAGACCACGCGGAGATTTGTTTACATGTGTAAGCGCTTACTAAGTTACTACCCGCTTGCCTCAAGTTGGCCGTTACTTCCCGCCCGGCTACCCCCTACTTATTTATTAAGTACTTACTACTTTTATTTTATATAATAAATAAAATTGTTTATGAGACAACACGATATCGTGTTTAATTTTGCATAAACAATGTCAAACAATGCAGTAAGTAACGCCCCCCCGAAATCTGTATGGGAAAAGTATCGACTCGGTCAACCTTAAGCGCCAACCTTCACAAGGTTAATTTACCAGTGAAACGCCACAATAATTCTAATACTTAACAATGTAACATTTATTACATTTAAAAACTCACCCATTGCCGGCGTCAGCATTATTGGCGCCCTGGGCGATATTTCTACGAGCGCCCCCGCTTATTGGGGAGGGGGGGGGGGGTTGCAATGGGATTGAATCACACTGCCCTGCGACCTCTGCCCTAGCTTGGTTGTTTGTTTTTCGTGTGTGTAAGTGGCCAATACTGGTGCTAGATTTTTCAAGCTGCCTAAGGCATCTGACATAGCTTAACGAATGCCATCAATGATGACAGCCGGGACCTTTCTGCCGCATCGGCCTAACGGCTTAACGTGCCTTCCTTGATTGGTGGAGGCGCCCCTTCCGTAGCCAGCGCCCTGGGCGGTCGCCCAACCGCGCCCTACCCTAACGCCGCTACTCACCCATTCTCAAAACAACCAATCTTTAGACAAAGGTATCAAAGAAAAAGTAGAATTTTCAAATTGTATTGACCTACTATTATATGTAGGTACATTAGGTAACTAGCTGCGCGTACGACCGGGATTAGTCAGACTGGCGAAATAAAGTCAAACTAATGGAGGCCTTCTTAGGCCGCGCGCGCGGTATATTGGGTGGGAGGGAAATATCCTTAACAATACCTTTTACGCAATCGAGTTTATATGTATTATGTTTCGCTAAATGGTTGGAAAAATAACGTTATCCACCACAGGTATCGTTATTTGCTGATAACGTTAACTACGTTTGATAGAAGTAACGTTACCAAATATTAACGGTATAGACATGTAGCGTTAATACATAACGGTAAAATTAATTTTAACGGTATCAATTTTACCGGTATAATGGCACCAAAGTAACGATACTTATAGGTATCGTTATTTTATAAGTATCGTTACCTTTGCCGAGCCAAATTACCGTTACCAAATTTTTAACGGTATTCCAAGCCCTGGAGAAAATGTTATGTACATTCGACGTTTTTGTTTGTTTTGAAATTATCTGTAAATAAATATTCATCATCATCATCAGGTCTTTTTAGTTTCCACTGCAGGAGCATGACCCTCCCTTTACTATCGGAGTCATACTTGGCCAGAGCAGACAGAGGTTTTGGCCTACACTCTCCTTGCTGGCCAGACGGGTTGGAGAGGTCTTATTGATGTTTATGAGCTTTGTTTAGCTTGTATTTCCTAAGTCGCCTTTTTCGACCTCCATGGAAAGACTAGGAGTGGTCCTATTCTACTCTGCCGGAAACCACACGGCTCAATAATGTCACATTCACTTAATTAGATAGGTATACTCAAATATTCAAACAAATAAACAAAAAAATAAAATAAAATTATCTGAAGCATCTTTAACCAACGAGACGTAAATAACAAGTATTATGCTCAGTCATAACTGGAGCATCGATTAAACAGCAATCAATCTGTGTTTAAAACAAGCCGACAGATGTTTGTTGGCTCTTAATTGTCGATTTTATAGATTAAAAACGAAACAGAAAAGACCTTTCCATACCCATTGTTAAGAGTAACTAGACTATAATAGGGTACATTACTTAAGCGGAGTCACGGAAGAAATAATTATAGCTCACTTGGGAGTAAAACGATACCTCATATGATCAAACCCATTAAAGCGTTTAGAAGTTAGAATAAATTATATAAAACAATACACTCCTTATTTAGGCAGTCGTTTAAAAATATACCTACTTCTGTACTATTTTTATTTTATTTTACTTTGCAATGCTGCTCTCAAAGGCCGATCATTATCGGGCGCATTCAACCTTAATGTTTGAGTTTCCGGTTAATTTGCTACAAATAAAAAAAAAAATCTTTAAGAAGTAAGTTACAAAGTATGGGCGATACCACTGTAAATAAGGTCGTTCTGAACCTTATTTATCTCGCAAAATACTTAAATTAGGAGTTTCAAATCTAAGTAATATGATTTTTGACTATTTCATCTCCAAAAATTGAAGATGGAAACACGTTTTGATAAAATTTTCTCGATAGAAATATTTTTTGAAAAATGGTCTTCGTTCGCAGAGTTTTTGTTATTGTAGCTCAAATGCGACGAATGAAATAATGTTTTTTAGACTAAAAGATAGGTTATTAGTAATTCATCAAAATGTAAATATGAAAATACAATTAACCGGTCTGATTTTATATAAAATAGAAATAACGAATTTGGCGCTTACGTTTTTTTCTTTGAGCGACTCGAGACTATCTCCTATCTCATCATTCACGGGCTAAACCGCCATGCGCTATCCCTTGCGCGCACTTGATCAGTCCTTTGCCGAGCGAAGGTACCAAACATTTGAGTCCTCGTCTTAATTGCAACGGAGTTTAAATGGCTTGGCACTTTAAATATTTTACGAAGAAAAAAATGGAGGCCAATAAATCCAACAGGTTTATTACGATTTAATTTTTAAGGATGACAGAATGTCTAGGGGTGCGTTGGCCTATTCGTGATCGGAGGTTCGGGAGTAGCGATTGATATACATAGTTTATTACTATATCATAGATTATTATAATATATAAATATATATGTATTTATCGTTAGTTATCTATCTATCATGCTACCATTAATAACATCATCCAAAGGGCTCTTGTCACCATTCACTTGCCAGTTGTTTTAGAACCAAATGGCCTGGTGTGTCAGGATGGCAAGAGGCCAGATAGAATTATCCTTGAGCCGTGGACGGTGGGAAGGCCATTTGTTTGGGATGTCACGTATGTCGACACATTCGCGTCTTCCCTCCGACACTGGGTCTAAGACAGGCATGGCTGCAGCCAATGCCGAGTCCCTCGAACGGCGCAAATAGTCTGCATCGGAAATGGTTTAATTTATGTGGAGACATTTGGTCCATCGGCCCATCGGCACATAAACGGTTGAGGTTTGGGTGACCAGAGAGCTGAAAATTTCCTAGGACAAAGAGTAAGCATTGTCATCCAACGTGGCTATATTGTTAGTCTTCTATATACACTTCTGACACCTTCCGATGTAATTATAAATTCACAAGTGAAATTATAAAACGAGGTCTTTGATAAAATCCCTGCGACATATTATAACATTTTCAATTCCGTTTTAAGGTATACCTTTCCCTAAAGTAAAAATATAATTTGACGCGCAACACGTGCCGCTGTCGCCCGTCGCTCAACGTCAAAGTTTACTTTAACTCCTCCCACTGACATTTTCAGCTGTTATTTCCAAGGCAACGCTTAGGGATCATTTGTCTTTTGATGTTTAAAATCGGTACTATACACCCTCGTGTATACCATGTCTAAAAACCGGACCGTAACAAACTGATCTAGGTCAAAGAGAATATCTAGATATATCGTCTGACATCAATGACTACAAAACTAGTCATCGTAGAAACATGATTTCGACATTGAGACCTTGACATTGAGACCTTGTGTTTGCATCGCGGCATCTGGTTTTCTTTCAATCTTTAACACTAAAAGCGATTTGCTGATATAGAGATTTCATGTTAAAACCAACGGCCGTGTGAACCGACACAGGCACCCGAAATTTTGCGTTCAGGGAAACATAAAAGATTTTATTTATTTAACATAAAATAATTTTTGTTATTATACATGTGAAATTTTTATCGTTTTAAAGGGGTAACTCAGAACATCAAAATGAACAACTTTCCCATGGGCACGAAGCCGAGAACTCAAAAAAATGGAAATGACGAAATTTTTTTTGAGTTCCCAACGTTGGTCCCATAGAAAAAGTTGTTCATATTGATGGTCTGAGTCACCCCTTTAAGGGTCCAAAACGATAAAAATTTCACCATGTATAGGGCGGCAAACGAGCAATCGAGCAAGTCACCTGATGGTTAGCGATCACCGTTAATAATAATAATAAAATACATTTATTCCTCATCACAATTTGAACAGTACATTTAACTGAAAACAATGTGCCCTGTAATTAACAACTGTAACACCAGGGTATTACAGGAGCGTTGCCGGCCTTTCAAGGAGTTGGGGGAGGACAGGGGTTAAGGATGGGCCTTCGACCCTCTCAGTCACCCAACGAAGCATAGAAGCAGTAAAACTTCTACTCACACATCGATTTTCTGTGAGAGTGTGGTACTTCCCCGAACGAGGCTTCATGCTACTAGCAAAAATGAATTTGCCGGTAGCGTGGCTCTACCACAACTAAACTTTAATTACTTACTGACCACAATTAAGTATGAGTTGCATTAAAACCTTTTAGTTTGCCCTGTGGGAAGCTTAAGTAACTCGGAGCCAGAAAGGTACACCGCATTTTCTTTGATAAAATGAAGAATTAATTAACAAACCATCAAAGTTTCAAAGCTGAGCAAACCAGCAAACCTATTTGCTAACTTAGTGTACAACGTTTTAATAGTCACTTCAATACACATTACGTTTTATATATCTTAAATAAAAATAGTCAATCATACGAAAGCTGCAATGTATTTTAAAGTGACTAACAAAACGTTGTACAATGACTTAGTAAATAGGCCGGCAGGTTACGTTCTGTCGAAACAGAACAGATAAAAACTATGTTATAATCCATTATAAGCTGTTCTGAAAATTTGATAAAAGCCTATTCCTCTGCTCTTTTGTGCATATCCAATTGCTCCTTTAATTTACGGAAGTCCCACGATGTCATGATTTTGTAAAATGTTTCGAAACAATAAATACATCGATATAAAAAAGAATATAACAATTCGGTTGTATTTCTTTTTTGTTTGTTACCTCAGAACTCCATGATTTATGACCGATATTGATTTTTTTAAAAGGGTTTGTTTTATAATTGGTCGGATTTTAATTTCATCGCAATCGGTTCAGTAATTTGACTTAAGTCAGTTTTCTATATGAAAGATTATATAATTTGATATAAACGATTGAAAATACGTCTAATGATCCTTTAAAGTTGGTAGAGAAAGTCCAATAAACCTTTGACTGTCGCCATACGAGACACAATACTAAAACAATTAAAATGACGCCCGCTCCGGGCGTCCGACTGTCTATGGGCCTGGGGTATAAAGTATGAAGAATAATAAAAAAACCGGCCAAGTGCGAGTTGGACTCGCGATGGTGGACCATTATCTATAATATGTTTAAACTTATTCAAATTATTTTTATTATATGATGTTACTAAAAATGTATGCTTTTCGCAATTTTTCCTGTCTGTTTTATAAGACGTTGCTTCGTACCCAATTTCAAGATTCTGAGTTCACGGGAAGTACCCTGTAGGTTTTGATTCCCTTGCTAATGTCGAAAATTTGCGGCATAAACGGCTGTTTCATTTGATTGCGCTGGCTTAGAAGTTTGATTTTTTTAAAGCTCTAAGGGACAGTAGACCTGAGTACCTATTTGATATGAGTTTAAGCTTGATACCTCCACGCTTTCCTGAGAAAAAGGGTCTTGACAGACAGGCAAACAGACATACAGACGGACAACAAAGTGATCCTTTTGAGGTACGAAACCCTAAAAATAATATTTTCATAACATATCCGACTAAATTTAAAGCAATTTTTGTAATGAGGCCAATTCCATTAACGCAGTATTTAATACAGGCGAAATTGAATTCATTAGCAAACGTTTAACGAGTGACTCAGACCACGAATCTGAACACCTTTCATTATGGGACCAACTCTGAAATAACAAAAAAAAAATAGCTGTTCCATAGATTTTAGCCAAGTAGACATTTCCAATTGTTGTATGAAAGAGCAGATATTTTTTTCGCGATGTCGAAGTTGGTCCCATAATAAAAGTTGTTCAGATTTGTGGTCTGAGTCACTCCTTAAACGTTTGCTAATGAATTAGATTTCCTGTATAGGTGTCGAACAAAGTTCTTACAAGTAACTTTTTATCAAACAAAACTCATAACATACGTAGAGCTTATAGTCACGAGATATGCACCTTCTGTTTGGGAAGTTTCGGTCTAGCGCAAAAATGTGACTTTGGAACATTCGTATCTCAAAGTTTGTATTAAGATATTTCTTTCGCTGAGACGTGTCTGTTTTTTGGGAGGTCTACACTTACGGAGGAGAGGATAATTTTTCGTAATAACAGTGGAAAAGAGATAGATGCGGCACAAACCGAAGGCTTAGGCCGATCGTGGTGCCTCTCTATGGCTTGTTCCGCGTTTTTCGTGATACTTTTACGTGCGTGTAGCCGGCGTTCGCCGATATTTAAAATGTTATTACGCCAAAAAATGCATTTACTTTATTCATTTAACAGTGCCATCCAACGTGGAAATACAGCCAGCCTTTTAGGCACCTTACCGCAAGGCAATGATCTATATGACATTTTGTATTTATAGATAACTTTTGTTTAGTGTACATATTATACAGTTATACTTAGTTCTAGTTGTAAGTATTATATTATTAAAGTTTATTTACCTAATAAATTTAAAATGAATTCAGTAATACAAGTAATTTTAACACATCGCGCATATTTTATTTATTCAACACATGCGCTATCTCCTCACACAAAATAATATTAACTCGTTCATGGACACTGAACCAGCCACAAAAGAAATAACAGTAAAATTACATCTACAGGCGGGCAGTGTCAGCAAAAGTGTTGAGTAAATTGCATGTAATTTTGACATGTCCTCCAAATACGTACTCAAAATTACTAGATTATTACTGGAAATAGAGAAGCTTGATGGCTGAGTAGGCGTGTGCATTATATGCGCTTACGCATGTAAAGCAACCCATGGTCCCCACAAGATATATAATCATGGGTGACCACCAGTTGCAAAAAAACTTCTCGAGCTCCTCTGTGCTTCAGAACGCACGTTAAGCCGTTAATCGCGGTTGTCATCATTAGATGGTGGTCGTCAATCTATGTCAGATGCCTTTAGGCAGCTTGAAAAATCTGACACCAGTATTGACCACTTACACACACGAAATAGCAAAAAATAAAAATAATAATATAGAAAAGCAAAAAAAAAACATCTTGCATAGTAAAGACATAGTCAAATTACGCAAGTTTTTTTTGCAAAAATTACGTTTCTTGACAAACTTTTATTATAATCTTCTTCCAAGCTGGTCTGAAAGAAAAGAAAAAAACGTAGAATGTGCCAGCTGCTTCTCTTGCCGCACAAATCGTAAAAGCCGATCAAGGGATTGGGCTAAAATCTGAGGAATCATGTCAATAGCCGATGCGGCTAGCAACCCATCACTATTTGATTTCGTTTTCCATCTAAACGCCCTCCAACATGCTAAATGTGGCCATAAGGTCTTATAGACCTAGGCTCTGTCCACCCCACAAGAGAAAGAGACGTGATACTTTTATTATAAACGAATCCACACTTTAAAGTTTTTCCCAAGACAAATCAAATGAGCCCATACGATTGGTGCACCTTGTTTAGTTTAAAAATCTTGTGGCCACCTACCAACTTCATCGTCAGACCAGCGCAACGATTCCATAATACTGTATTGTCATCCGATTTACACATGCATGCAAAATTTCAGCTCAATCGGTAACCGGGAAGTGGATTAAATTTAACTTGCAAGATTTGATTACAGACAAACATCGGGACAGGTTTAGTTTGACGAAATAAAAGCTTGATGTAAAAACAAAAATCAGACGTCTATTCGTATCCATATTTTATGAAATGGTTGCCTCCGTAATCAAAATTGGAAGGCTCTGATTCCCCAATTAGACTCAAAGGGCGGCGGCACTCCTCATCAAAAACTTGTTTGTAAGCCTTTCAGCTGACATTAAATGAAAATTTCCATATTGTTTGTAACTTTGTTTACTGATGCTTCAGAAGCTGTTTTGATAAACTGTTGAAAACTCCAGTTATTAAGGTTCACTTCAGATCGGAGTATTAGGGTGTTTCGATTTGAAATGACACTTAGCTGTGTACTTATGATTTAGTTATGATGGGTTGAGAACCTAAGAAAAGGTATAATATACAATATTAGAATAACAGACAGGCTTTTTGTGTTTGTAAGCGGCCAACACTAGTGTTAGATTATTCAAGCTGCCTAAAGGCATCTGAAATAGCTTATCGTGTGGTTACCGGCAGAGTACAATAGGACCACTCCAAGTCTTCCCGTGGATGTCGTATGAGGCGACTTAGGAAATACAAGTTAAACAAAGCTCATAAACATCAATGAGACCTCTCCAACTCGTCTGGCCAGCGAGGAGAGTGTAGGCCAAATCCTTTGTCTACTCTGGCCGAGTATAGCTCCGGTGGTACGAAAGGGTGATGCTCCTGCAGTGGAGACTAAAGACCTGATGATGATAGCTTACCAACTGCTATCAATGACGACAGCCGGGACTAACGGCTTATCGTGCCTTCCGAAGCACGGAAGAGCTCGAGATATTTTTATGCCACTTGCGGTCACCCATCGCAGTGGGGACTGCACCCAGGGTTGTTTAATATGCGTAAGCGCTCTTAATGCTCACGACCACTGGGCCATCGGGCTCCTCGTACAAAGTACTTAGAAGGTATACTTATACAAGGTAAGTGGTATATAACGAATAACCTCCTAAAGGTGACTAAGGTATATCGAGATTAACTACGTTTGTTCTATGACTTTTTGTAATTCGATGTTTGCTTTTTTCATACAAAAAAAATTAAATGCAATTTTGCAATAATACTCGTCTTAACTCTATGGCAATCAGCGCTACGAGGTAGAACCTACGCTCACGTGGCGCGCGGCCGGCGGCTGCTGGCTGTACGCATACTTACAGCTACGGTAGAATTAAACATAGACTTAACGTTTGATAGAAATCCACATTAAAGCTAAAGTATGTAAAATCTTAAATGTATTCGTTAGTTAACTATAACCCTGTATAAAACATAGAGTATGCTAGCCGTGTTTTTTTTGGATTCTGATAGTTAAAGTCAATAAAGAGAATAAGCGTAAACCTGGGGATTGTAACAAGAAAATGATTCACCTGTCATTATTAACGATACTACTGTCCTCGCGGTCCAGTGGTTAAGGCGTTTGCCTGTAGACCCGGGAGTTGTGGGGTCGACTCCCACGGGAAGCATACTTTGATTAGTTGTTTTCAGTTTAGTTAGGACATTGCAGACTTGAATCACCTCATTGTCTGATAATAAAGATCATTCCGTGCTTCGTTAGGCACGTTAAGCCGTTGGTTCCGACAGCCACCTCGTAGTCGTTTTATATTTAGGGGATATATATTAAGGTGTTTGTTTAATCTATTGTATAGGCGTGGTCCGAGGTAAGGAAAGAAGGAGGAGGCCGTGGAGGTGGTATAGGCCCCCCCTATTTGGCAAACTGTTCTATTGCATCGCTTGTCTTTTAGTTTATCGTGGTTATATTGCAGCTGGGGTGTTGTTTCAGAGCGGTGAACAAGATGAAAGATTGTCTGACTGTTTGTATAACTCGATAGCGTATATGTAAAACTGAACACACATTTTTAGATGTTATTAAAAGTCTTTGCTGGAATCCCCTAAAATTCATGACGTCACGAGCAAGCTCTTTGATTTTAATATTTAGTTTATGGTTATGGCTTCTTTTAAAAATACTATAAATTAAGTGGATTATTGGTAAAATAGTATTTCAACATTTTTATACTTTCAAAAATGTCATGCCTGCCCAATTTAAAATGACTATTGAGATAATTTACGAATCAATAATAAATTAAAAGTATTCTTAACAATAGGTATTTTAGATAGATATCAGGTACATAAAACGTGTTTGTCATCAATATTAGTCCAATATCTTATCATGTAATTTTTTAAAGTTTGGTTTGTTATCTCAACATCATATCTTACTAAAAACAGTTAGCATTGGAGACAACGAACATTCCCTTTTGACGATATAACTTTTCTTTAGTCTTTTTCGGACGAGAGAATGGCCGAAATTCAAAGGTATCATGTTAATAGGCGATGTGGCTAGCAACCCGTCACTATTTTGATTCCTTCGTGACATTTGGTTCTTATGGCCTTAGGCTCTGTCTACTCCGAAAGGGACAAAGATATTACGTATCGTAAAAAATTAAAACAATAGCGACTTCCTAGTTAATAAAGTTACATACATAACTTTACTAACTAGGCAAGTAAATATTGTAAAAAAATTATGATACGCGAGTGTCTGAAAAATTAAAAGAGTATTTTCTCACAGATGACTCGTAGGAAACTTACCAGGAAATTGCATTTCATTCTCGCTAGAAGATAAAACACATTAGTCAAAGTCAAGAGACATTAACTACACTGTATAGTTTTCTCTACCGTGATTATCTTACAACCACAAAGATGCAGTAAAATTATTATAGACATATCTATCTTAATATGGGAATTACGGGTTACTCACGTACGAAGTCAGCTATAAGCCCAACATGTTCAGCCAACAAAGCTTGACACAGTGAGCTCTTTTCACGTACGCGCAATATCACCCACCGATGATGATGAAAACAAAAAGGTAAAACTACGGGAATCATTCTCAGAATAAGCTGTAACTGATCATATCTCGCTGTTCTGATCATAATTGCGGAAAGAGAAACAGTATTTTAGAAAGGCAAGCAAGTACTGAAAAGACTTTTACTGTCAACATTTTTTTTCACCATCATTTCAGTCCTAAGAAGTCCACTGCTAGACAAAGTTCTCTCAAAGGGATTATTCGTTTCATGGGAGGACATTGCCATACACACCAGGTTTGGCGGGCGGGTGAGCACAGTTTCTTTGGTTTCTTGTCCTTCCGACTGAGGAAGGATAGGAATTTGTTGAATTTGAGATAGGAATTAAGGTGTTAGGACACTACTCACTCGGGTGAATGGGGGAAAATCAAAGCTCGGGAGGCTGCTGCCATAAATGCGACCAACGGACAGTTGAGGGTCACACCCTGACCTCCTATTAATTTCGTTAATATATTTTCTATCTTACGTTGTACTTTACGTTACGGTGTATAGATAACGTTACGTTATCTATACACCGATTTAGAAGACTAAGTCCTTTTAATTGTTAATTTTCGGGAAATAATGTTTCTTTAGTCCAACAGGTCTGAGCTTACTAATAGGAGGAAAAATCTGAGGATGAGCTGCAACTGATCATATTTCGCTATTCTAATCATAATTACGGAAAGAGAAGCAGTATTTTAGAAAGGCAAGTGAGTGCTGAAAAGACTTGCTAAAAACTTTGTTATATGTTTTTTCACCATCATTTCAGTCGTAAGAAGGCCACTACTGGACAAAATTCTCTCTCATTGCCATACTCACCACGCTTGGCAAAGTTTCTTTGGTTTATTGTCCTTCCGACGCTGCCGCTCATCTGAAGCATTTTCAAGTTGGGGAAGGATAGGAATTTGTTGTTTGAGATAGGTACACTACTTACTCGGAGGAAAAAGCATAGCTCGGAAGGCTGGGTGTGCATTCCGATGCCATAATTGCGACCAACGGACAGACAGTTAAGAGTCACACCCTGACCACTTATTAATTTCGTTAATATATTTTCTATCTGACGTTGTGCTTTACGTTACTGTAAATATATAACGTTATATCTTCGATCAAATATAATGGTAGATACACGATTCGCTCTCGAAAAGTGGCACCGGCAAAACAGCGCACTAATCGTGTATCACTCGCAAGTCTCGCGATGACGAAGGTACAGTCACAAAGATGCAAAACCTACACATCTAAAGTGAAAAAAAAAGATGGAGTTATACTTTCAGTATGTGTCGTTGTTTGTAAGTATGCAGTTTTGGCTCGGAGACATTATTAAGGCTTCGTTTTGTATGGGACTGTGTATCTACCATTGTATTTGATCGAAGCGTTACGTTATCTATATGTTACGGCGAAGTGCGGATACACCTAGTTCTAGCCGGGTACAACTAGGTACAGCCGGGCACATGCGGTTAGAACTAGGTGTATCCGCACTTCGCCTATTAGCCGTAACATATACACAGTATCAGATAAGGAAAGGTCTGAAGAATCTAAAGTTTATTCTCTCACACCAATCTCATTAACTCTGAAACCTAGGAATTGCATTCCATTCTCGCTACAAGATGAAAGACATTAGTCAAAGTCAGAGACAACATTAACCCCCTGAGAAGTTCTACGTTACCGTGATTACCTAACGACCACAATGAGTTGCGAAATAATTGTCGATATATCTTTACAGGAGTCATTTAAATGTCGTTAGTGCACAGTTTTAATGCATTGACGATAAAAAAAACCGGCCAAGTGCGAGCCGGACTCGCGCACTAAGGGTTCCATACATTATATATAATAAGTTTGAAATTAAACACGACTATGAAAAACTTTATAAAAACAAGCTTTTAATTACATTACTTTATTTCTCGAGTTATTTTCATTTTGGGTATTCCGCCATATTGGATTTATAATGTCGTCAGACAGCTAACCGTGCATTGTAATCCAAATTAAACGATTTATACAATTTCAGCTCAATATAAATAATAGGTGGATGATATCTGTTTCGAAATTCAGTTGCAAAACTCCACCCGAACAAACAGAGTTACATACATACATACATTGCAAGTTTAAGCCGTGTGGTATCCGGCAGAGCAGAATAGGACCACTCCAAGTTTTTCCGTGGATGTCGTAGAAGGCAACTTAGGAAATACAAGCTTATAAACATCTGTGAGACCTCTCCAACCCGTCTGGCCAGCGTGGAGAGTGTAGGCCAAGACCTCTGACTGTTCTGGCCAAGTATGGGTCTAGTAGTACAGAGAGGGTCCTGCTCCTATAGTGGAGAACAAAAAATGATGATGATGATTGCCAGTTAAATAAAAGCTTGTAAAAGTTGAAACTAAGTTAAAAGGACATAGGGCACAAATATTCATAATTCATCATCATTCCAGCCGTCAGAAGTCCACTGCTGGACAAAGGGATCTCCCTAGGATTTTTCGTTCCATGGAAAGATATTGCTATACTCACCACGCTTTGCAGGCGGGTTAGCGGGCGCAGTTTCTTTGGGTACACATACTCATTCAATGTGATTCCCATAATAACCAAAAATGTTAACGCTTATTACAACATCTCTACTCATATGACACGGATAATGACGGATATCCGTCCTATCCATCATGCTTTCATAGTCATACTCATATGGGCGAATGCTCAAGCAATCTGTTACACCTTGATGCATCAATCACTAAATCAATCTAGATAAAATTTGATAGAGAGTTAGTTGGAGGCCTGGGGAAAAAGTTTGTTTCCGAGGGATTTTATACACGCGAGCGAGGGCGTAACTTTTTTTTTTCTTTTTCCTAGCCATTCATTAAGGCTGACAACAAATATTGCAGACAAATTGCAAACAAACAAACAAACAAACAAACTCACTTTCGCATTTATAATATTGGTTAGGATTAAGACTAGCTTTCGCCCGCGGCTCCCCGTGTGTAAGTGTAGATCTCTCGAAAACAGTACTTTTCCCGGGATAAAATGTGTCCTATGTCCTTTTCCGTACCCCAGGTAATGAGTATGTAAGTATTTCATGATAATCGGTTCAGTAGTAAAGGCGTGAAAGCATACCAATATAATAAACTCACTTTCGCATTTATCATATTAGTCAGGATTAGGATTAGGTTATATAAAAAATAGCGGCCGCATAACATATTGTCAAGAAAGTTGCCTACCGGCAACTCTAAGTACGAGTATCTTAAATTTTATGACGTTGTCCAAATTATCTAAATCTTTGTTATGATAAGGAATTAAATTTTACATTCTATATCATTCAACAAGTACTTTATTTATACAACGAGTTATTTATTTATACTTACAATACATCCAAGACCCAGGCCAATCTGAAAAATATCATTTTCCATCTTGACCTGACCGGGGTCGAACCCGGGAACTCCGATAAAGTATAAAGATATTTTTTCAAGTATTACGATATCTCTTTGAATGGCAAAATATATTCTTTGAACTAGGAACCATTCGGAGCGGCATCAGACTTGTATTTCAGTAAAACGTCAGATATAATAGACAAGTGCGAGTCGGACTCGCGCACGAAGGGTTCCGTACCGTTATCTATAAAAATGGCAAAAAAAGTCGAATGTTGTATATGTACAAATTTTATTTTGCGGTTGACTCCATACATTTTGTTCGGCCGACTGTAACTACATAAGTTGGTCGAGTTGTATAAAAATAACTATCTATGATATCGGGACCGCTATAGTTTTAATTGAGAGTACATACTTTGAGGTATATACCACATTATTTTCAGAATTATTTTAGTAATATTTCAAAAGTTACGGTGTTATACCTCAAATTTTAACTTTGAATTAGATTATCTCAAGACTGGGGGTTTGTTCTATATAGTATCAAAGCAGTTTTTGTTGCATTTTAAAAGACCTTTTCAACGTTACTCCACACGTTGATATTAGTCCAATTTAATTTTTTAAATTCACTTTTCGTTGTATGGGAGAGGGCTGAAAAAAAATCATTTTTTCATACCTAATTATATTTTTTCATAATTTTTTTCTTAGATATAAACCAACTTTTGGAACTTCAATATCTATCTCTCCACCAATTTTCTTGACAATCGGCGCAGTAGCGGCGGAGTACAAGCCCGGACGGACGAACGGACGGTCGGACGGACATGACGAAACTATAAGGGTTCCTTGTAGACTACGGAACCCTAATACGGAAGTCCAAGTCATGGAGAATCCCTGGAGAATAAAGCTCCAAAAGTACACTTTTCCACCAATAACTTTACCCATCAGGTAACCAAACAGTAGTCAGAGCAGTCGATAAATCTTGCAGCAGTGATTTAAACTGCAAACTGCATTCACAATATTTACGTAAACATTCGTCCGACACGTTACTAAACTAGTTGAAGTTGTGCAAATTTACGCAGAATATCGGGGTTACAAAAGTCAAGTGTGGACACTGAAAGACTCGGTGAAGGTGTTGTGAGAGCGATATATTGACTTCAGTTCGGTCACACAGATATCATCAGTTATCATTATCAGGTCTTTTTAGCCTCCACTGCACCTTCTCTGTACTACCGGAGTCATACTTGATATAGTATGACTAGCTTCGACTAGCTCCGTGGCGCAGCGGTCAACACGCCTGCCTGCGACACGGAGTGACCGGGTTCGATCCCTGGCCAGGTCAGGATGGAAAATGATCTTTTCCAGATTGGCCTGGGTCTTGGATGTGTATCTATATATGTATTTGTTATAAAATATAGTATCGTTGAGTTAGTATCCCATAAAATAAGTCTCGAACTTACTTTGGGGCTAGCTCAATCTGTGTGATTTGTCCGTATATATATTTTTTTTATTTATAGTATTGCAATTTGTGGTGAATTAACTGTCGCCGTTTGGGAATATATACGATAATCTACAACCTCGCAAGGTAGATAGATAGTTATGATGTTTATTTGTTGCTACGGTCATACGCGTACAAATTTAAAAGAACAGTTAGACATAAATTATAAGAAGGTATAACGAGATAAGATACATTTTAAAAGAAGTATATGTATAGTGGTGCACGTCTGATTTGCACGGGTGCAAATCAGCTGTGAAAATTGTATGTGTCAAGGAAACATTTTACGAGTAAAATTTTACTTACTTAAAATTACTACCATGATTTAGGTAAAAGATGTTATAGTTTGTATGTATGATAACTAGATGATTAGGTACTTACAAAATAAATGGATACTTTTGTTATTTAAACGAAGTTCTATAAGAGGGAGTGAGTGGTTTCGCCAACACGCACAAAGAAAATGTCATATAATAGTCCCAACTTCGCTAGCAAGTACATAAACATCTTTGTATATTGCGTAGTGCTTGTGTGCACTACGCAATATACAAAGATAACAGCACCATCAATGATAACAAAGTAAAGCCCAGATCAGTAGACGCGAGACTTAGTGCTTGAAGCTGAAATTGCAAATCTCATAAATTTTCTTGAAAAATTGTCCAAATTTTTTTTTGTTTTTCTATTTTATATTTGGTTATTGTTTCAATAAAAAAAATAACAACAGAAGAAAAGTTTTTGTTTCTCTGTTTTTGTTGTATAAAGACAAGGTACCTTTTACTTGTGTCTATGTTTGAGAAGTATTTAAGTATATTGCTCATCGAAAAATTCAGTCAAAATGCCCATTGTGTTTGTCACAAAGTGACGGCATTTTCAACTGATATATTTGCGACTAGCTGTTGCCCGCGGCTCCGCCCGCGTTAATGTCGTTCCCTTGGGAACAGTAGTAATGATAAAAATTCCATACAAACCCCTGTCCGTTTGCTTTTTCCCCTTAAATCCTTAGCCCTTAAGGAGGGGATTTTGCCCATTTCACCTACACAGATATTTTTTTTATTGTAATGGAGAACTTCTTATTGTCATATTTCTAAGTAAATAAAAAAAATCCATACAAACTTTACCCCACCTATTCTACGCCTTCAAGGGGAAATTTCGACCATTTTAACTACACAGATCTTTTTAATTGTAATGTAAACATATATACTTATTTTTATACTTCTATGTCCAGAAATGAGAAAATTTCCATACAATCCCCGCCCCCTTTATCCCTTAAGGTGGAAATTTTGTACATTTCACCTACACAGATCTTTTTTAATTGTAACCTAGAACGTATATACTTATTTTCATACCTCTAAGTCTAGAAATGGAAAAACTCCATACAAACTTTACCCCCTATTTACCCCTTCAAGGGAGAATGTTGTCTGGTTCACCTAAACAGATCTTTTTTAATTTTAATTAAGAACTTGCGTACCTACTTTCAAACTTCTAAGTCCAGAAATGAGAAAATTCCATAAAACTTCAACCCCTTTGATTTTTTAAAAATCCTTTCTTAGTGCTCATTTACATCATAAAAAGAATCCCTGTGCCAAATTTCAAGTTTCTGCGCACAGTAGTTTCGGCTGTGCGTTGATATATAAGTCAGGTTTGCCTTTGGCCCGCGGCTCCGCCCGCGTAAGAGTCGATTTCTCAGGAACAGTAGAATTACCCGGAATACATTAGTTTATGACTTTCAATTTCCTTAATATTGAATTTCAATTGAATAACTTCAAAAACGGAAAGTTTCATACTAACTTTGCATCCCCGTTATATCCCCTTAAGGGATGATTTTTGAGAAAAT
The DNA here is from genome assembly GCA_947532085.1 of Elegia similella. Classification (NCBI taxonomy): domain Eukaryota; kingdom Metazoa; phylum Arthropoda; class Insecta; order Lepidoptera; family Pyralidae; genus Elegia; species Elegia similella. The sequence goes on from OX383936.1 coordinate 22,017,087, forward strand.
TATTTTACTCGTGTTTCATGCCTTTTAGTAAAGAACCTTCATGCTGAATTTCATTCGACTAACTTCAAAAATGGCAAAGTTTCATGCTTACTTTGCACCCCTATTTTACCCCCTTAAGGGTGGTTTTTGAGTAAAATATTTTACTCGTGTTTCATACCTTTCAGTAAAGAACCTTCATGCTGAATTTCATTCGAATAACTTCAAAAACAACAAAGTTTCATACTAAACTAATACAAAGTTTGCAACCCGTTTTTCTCCCTAAGGAGATGAATTTCCAAAAATCCTTTCTTAGTGCTCCCCTACGTTATAAAAGGAACCCCTGTGCAAAATTTCAAGTTCCTAACCCTTATAGTTTAGGCCCTGCGTTGATATGTCAGTCAGTCAGTCAGCTTCTCCTTTTTTTAGTATGGATTACTATGGATAGTATGGATAGGTATCATGCTGTCGTATAATGATGATGAATCGACTTTGGATTTTAATTTTCTTAAGTCACTTATTATTTTATTTTATTTTTGCTTTATGTTTGAAGGCAAACTCATGCTTTGAATTCATTCAAATGACGATAACTTTTTTTTTAATGAACCGATTTTGTTGAAACAAACTTTAAATGTTAAACTGAGTTAAAACAAAGCAATTGGTGAAAGTTTGAAGTAAATCGGTTCAGTATTTTCGGAGATAATCGTGATCATACATATAGACAGACAGACAGACACATAAGAAATTCCAAAAATTTTTTTTTGCTTTCTTTTATTCTTTTTAAGTGTCCCTCTATCCATTTCAGTCAAAAATTCGAAATGTACAGACAAAATAATTATACTGTTTTATTATATGTATAGATTATATTATAAATGAGCTTTATTTCTCTACCATTTCAACTCTGTAACTAGGCACTAACGTCGGCGTTTCAAGAGTCTGAACACTCAGCGCTCTGTAATTTGGTTTCAGAGTTGTGCTTTGGTGGAAATTGCGATGCCTTTGGTTACTTTTTGGAGTTTTTTTTTGCATTCAGATTTTGAGACATGCTTTTCGTCAAAGCTGTTTAATATGATTTTTTATCAAAAAATTGTTAGTAAGTATTCGTTTTACTATTCATACACGAGTGTAAACAGTAAAATTAATACTAACTTTATATACGAATATACCGCTAGGTTTTTATCGGAGTCATAGTGTGAAATAAAACGGATATAATGTCATATTTTACTAGGAATAGTTTCTCTTCCTTCTTTCTCAATTTCACACATTAATGAACAATCCAATGCTCTTAGTAAATTAAGAAATAAATATGGTAAATAACCTTTTATCCCGGGAAAAAGAACTATTCCCGAGGGATCGACATTGACGCGGGCGGAGCCGCGGGTGAAAGCTAGTAATATATAAGATTGAACACAGCCCAAGAGTTTTTAAATCTATCTTTCAATATTAAATACCTAAGTTGTTGTTAATAAATAATGATATTAACCGCGTTGGGCTCCAAGTTGTATCCTCGAAAGAGTCCAGCCAATAGCTTCACGCCATCCCCTCTTACACCATCGGAACACTGCTGGCCAACAGTTTTCGCACCGCTATTGGACTCCGTCTGGGAGCCCCCGTGTGCGCGCCTCCACCGCTGCCCGTGTGGCACCGATGTTGATCAGTTTGGGCTCCACGGTCTATATTGTCACCTCAACGCAGTCAGAATCCCACGCCATAACTCTCTGAATGACATCATCAGACCCTTGCCACCATCAACGTACCCTGTACCCTCGAAACTCGCCGTGTGGCACGTGATGATGGGGAGATACCTGATGGTATGTCGCTGATCCTTCGAAAACGTGGTAGGGCTTTGGTGAGGGATGCTACATGCGTCGACACACTAGCCTTTTCACCTCAGGGGATCAGTCATGTGATGAGAGCCGGGACTGCTGAAGGCGCTGAGGTCGCCAAACGGCGCAAGTATGCAACCTTTATATATATTTGTGCCGTTTGGCGTAGAGACGTTAGAACCTTGAAGCCCCAGTGCGAGGGGATTCTTTAAAGAGGGCAAAATTTTGAAGACAAATTTTTCTAGCGCTTTGGTTTTTCACTTCATGTTTATATTGTATATACTTAGTAAAAATCAGTGTAATATTAATAGTTATTATTTGTTATTTATAATTTCTATTCCTAGTGATTGAATATATCAATATTAGAAATACGTTATAAGGTTGATACTTCATATAATTACAGAATGATAGTAAGACCCAAATAAAAACTAAACAAACATTTTTAGTTTAAATACTACTACACATTTTACGAAATTGGAATATTAGAGCTCTATTTTGGGCAAAATTGCATCACAATACCAGTCGAGTTATTCAGAAATCCCGCATCTTCCAGCTGTTTGAGACAAACAGAGTGCGCTACAAAGGCGTCTCCTAGACACCTTTCTACGCGAGCTTCCACAGAAATGTAAATAAAACAATACTGGGAGTTACTTTTGAACAGTATCTAATGTTTGTGGTGCAGTGAAAGATGTACACTTCATGAAAATATATTTGCTATTAAGCTTTTTAATGCCAAAACCAGAGTGTCACATTAATACGATATCTATACTAATATTATAAAACTAAAGAGTTTGTTTGTTTGTTTGAACGCGATAATCTCAGGAACTACTGGTTCAAATTGGAAAATTATTTTTGTGTTGGATAGTCCATTTATTGAGGAAGGCTTTAAGCTATAAAACATCACGATACGACCGAAGGAGCGAAGAACTAATAAAAATGTTTTGAACACGGGGAAAAATTATTTATCTATACTAATTAATCAAAATAACAAAAATAAACGAATCCGCACTGTAAAGTGTTTTTCAATACAAATCAAATGAGCCCAAACACGTTTGAACTAAATAAGGTGCACCTATCTACTTAAGTATACGAGTTCCTACTCCATCATTAAGCAGCGCAACAATTCCATAATATAGCCTAGTTTCCTAAAAAAATATAATTAGTCCGTCAGTTAGATATTCATAAAATATTGGACATATATTTTTTCTTTTGTCGATTAAACAAAAAATTATAAAGATGTAGCCCTTTGAAGTTCCGTGTGACGTCATAGTTTGCTACAATTTGTAGCAAACTTGTCGTATCGAGCCCTCCCTATTGAAAACGCGCTTTATCTTTATTATTTATTGTTTATTTGACAAAAGAAAAAATACGTGTCCAATATTTTTTGATTATCTAACTGACGGACTAATTGTTATGTTATTATTACGACCCAGGAAACTAGCCTATTGTATTGTCATCCGATTTACACATGCATGCAAAATCAGCTCAATCGGTGTGGAAAGTGGATCAAATTTAACTTGCAAAATCTGATTACAGACAAACATCGGGACAGGTGAAACTAAATAAAAGCTTGCAAAATGCGGCTTATGTACAGTCAGGGACAGAGATACCTGATCAGGCCATATCTTGAATTTTCTCTTAAACTGTAAATAATAATAACATGAAAATGTATATACAGAAGAATATATTTTAAAGAAAAAAGCTAAATTCATTTATGATTAAATTCAACATCTAATTAAGACCTAAATATAAATACCTAATGACAATATTCGCAATCTTGACCTATATCTATATTATGTTATTATAGCATTTTGCATTAAGAGTTTTGTTTGATACAGGACATAATAAATAATCCGCATGCCGTTCCATAACTATTTTGCGATGCCCCTACAGGGTTCATGTTGTACCTACAATTTAAAAAGCGACTGTAGTAATTTAAAGTGTATTTTACCTGTACAATGTGAAAGAGCAATAAATAAATTGAATTGAAAGATTTTAATGAAGTATTACTTGATGTAAATTTTCATGTTAATAATATTTATAGTTTAAGAGAAAATACAAGATATAGGTAGAGGGCCTGGTCAGGTATCTCTGTCCCTGACTGTACCATTTTCAGTCAACTTCAGAAATCTAAATATTAATTTTGCACATCATGCCCCAAACATTTCCACAATGCGGGTGCCTTAAAAATATACTACTCGGCAGTTTTTCGCAGCATAATGTATACTTCAAGGATCTGGGGTTGAACTTAAAATATTGACGGCACAGAAGAATATTACTGATTTAGAGCCAAGTGCAGATTAACTTCGAGTTACAGTTCTGTGGCGCAGTGGTTAACATATCAGCCTGCAACACGAGGTTGCCCGGATATGATCCCCAGTCAGGTCAAGATGGAAAATGCTCTTTTTCAGATTGACCTGGGTCTTGGATGTTTATCTATATTGTATTTGTTATTAAATAAAGTATCTTCTTCTTTTAATAACTGTGATCATAGTAGATATTATTAAAATGTGAAACAACGGATTACTCACGTAAGAAGTTAGCTATTGGCTGACATGTTGTTACCTCATCCGTCTTTCTCGGGGTGCACAGTTCTTCCTCAGAGTCTTCAGGGAGCAGGGTGTAGGCTCGAAGTCGTACTTATCCGCACTGTGTGAATGGGACGATATCGTGTGCGTACCTCGGTTTTTAGGGTTCCGTACCCAAAGGGTAAAAACGGGACCCTATTGATATCGCTCCGCTGTCCGTCTGTCTGTCCGTCTGTCACCAGGCTGTATATCTCATGAACCATGATAGTTAGACAGTTAAAATTTTTACAGATGATATATTACTGTTGCCACTATTACAACAAATAGTAAAAATAAAATAAATATTTAAGGGGGCTCCCATACAACAAACGTGATGTTTTTTTGCTTGTTTTTGCTCGATATGATAACGGCAACAGTTACACGCTTGAAATATTCACAGAATACTGAGTTATAGATTCGCTTTTTAATAGTTAAACAAAACAAAAAAATATATTATAGGGGGCTCCCATACAAAATAATTTATGATTTTTTTGCCGTTTTTAGAGATAACGGTATGGAACCCTTGGTGCGCGAGTCTGACTTGCACTTGACCCGGTTTTTTATTGAAAGTCCTATTTACACAGAGAATGTAATTTGGACTAATAGCTTCACCTTCTTTCCAAAATCTATTCACAAACTAGAAAAGTAGTTAACTTAGTGGTTTTACAATTTTAGATCTTAGCAGTGAAGAAAGTCTGCACTTGAAGTTGGCTTGCATCGATAGTTAGTTCTATACACTATTTATTTAATGCCGAGGTTTGGTAAATCCGCGTTGCGTGTTGGATTATAAAATTTAAGATGCCTCGTTCCACCTCAACGCGTGTTCTGCGAGTCCATAAAGATAGGTTAGGGCGTACTTGCTCTGTTATGTAATCTTAAAAACTGTTAGTACTCGGTTCAGTGGCCTTATGGAGGAAAATATGGGGCTTCATTTCCAAGTAGACGAGCATGAGTAGCTTACAAAGGTTATATAATATTTTCTTTGAAAAATACTGACATTCTTTGCCTATATGACGACTTCACGAAGTTCTACCTGTAAAAGTCATATTTCTATTGTATTCTCTTGACTGCAAAGTAACGCGCTATGAAACTTAATTTCTGTAGGATAATTTTAGAACATTATCGTATAAAAAAGTTCAAAGAATCGTCCGATTGATAGCACGTCTTTTTAATGCCTAATTCATCATCATCATCATTTCGAGTAGGTGTCACGGTCAATCGACCATGCACACCCTGGTGTCAGAGTTCATCGGAACCGCTTCTCGGCCTCTGACGTGGTTCCTTTAACGACTACCAGATTGCAGCCGGGACCAACGGCTTAACGTGCCTTCCGAAGCACGGAATCATCTTTATTATCAGACAATCAGGTGATTCAGGCAAACGCCTTAACCACTGTACCACGGAGGCTGTTAAATGCCTAATTAAGAAAACCGGATGTCACGATTGCCGAAAAAAATAATGTTAGATTTGGCAATCTTACCTATAAGGTACGAACAAATTAAACGAAAAGTCCGATGGCCAAGCGGGCGCCACCGATATTAACGCTTATGCATGTAAGGCAACCCCAGGCGCAGTCTCCGCTAGGATGGGTTACCACAAGTGGTATAAAAATTATCTCGAGCTCTTCCGTGCTTCGGCAGGCACGTTAAGTCGTTGGTCCTGGCTGTCATCATTGATGGAAGCCGTAAAGCTATGTCAGATGCCTTTAAGCAGCTTGTAAAATCTGACACCAGTGTTGGCCACTTACACACACGAAAAAAGCAACTATAAGTTTTCCTCATTCACATCAAGTGTTTTGATTAGTGCGTTGATTTCTTGCACAACTTATTTCGTTTCTTCTTTTTCTTTTTTGAGTCGTAATGTCTTTTCACTACAGCAATTTTGCCCCATATGCGGCCACGACCACTGCCTTGCTATTTGCCTTCTCGAGATCCTTTTGTGTGCATTTAAGGCACGTCAAAAAGGTAGGCTCATTGACCGAACATCGCTGCATAGCATGTGCTGTTGTCAGAGAAGCCCCACCTAATATCGACTATAACACATAATTATCTTGTAAATGAAGCTGCATTTTCACTTAATATTACTTAACAATGTTTGCTTTCATCAAATATGTGTAGCGGAGCGTTAGAATACGCGAAGCTGTGAAAACAGAGTGGGTCTGAGCTGAGAGGTCCAAAAATGTGTGGCAACGCTGTCAAATACGTAGTGCGAGGATACATACTAGCTCTTTTTAGAATGACATTGTTTGACTGACAATGTGCACTGGAGCTGAGCTAAATAAGGAAAATGTAATGATAAATGTATTCATGGATTTTTTCCCGTGGATTTTTCTCACTTCCTCGTATATCTTTGATGGAAACACTGCTTCACTATCACTGACACTCACTTATACGAGAAAAAATGGCGGCCGGCTTTTTCGTTCACGTGCCAAACAGTAAAAAACTACTATTTAATTCTAAATTAAATTTAAATGCTACGATTTAAAACAAAATATTGTGTTATTCTTACATCTTATGATTAAAACTTTATAAATATTGTAATTTCCTAATTTATTTTTGACTAGCTTTCGTCCGCGGCTCCGCCTGCGTCGATTCCCTCGGGAATAGTACTTTTTCCCGGGATAAAAGGTAGCCTATGTCCTTCTCCGCACTCCAGAGAACTTGTATGCAAAATTTCATGATGATCGGTTCAGTAGTTACGGCGTGAAAGCGTAACAAACAAACAAACAAACTCACTTTCGCATTTATAATATTACAAGCTTTCGCCCGCAGCTCTGCCCGCGTCAATGTCGATCCCTCGGGAACAGTACTTTTTCCCGGGATAAAAGATAGCCTATGTCCTTCTCCGTACTCCAGAGAACTTGTATGCAAAATTTCATAATGATCGGTTCAGTAGTTACGACGTGAAAGCGTAACAAACAAACAAACAAACAATCAAACTCACTTTCGCATTTATAATATTTGTAAGGATAAGTAAGGATTTTTGATTCGACCTAAAACTCGTTTAGCGTGTAGGTGGGGTGCAGGTGGAAAATAAAGGCTTGAGGCATTAAGGTCAAGACCTTGGCTCTGTCTACCCTGCAAGGGAAAAAGACGTAAAATTATGTATGTATTTATTGATAGACTGAAATGGCCTATTGGTCGACCAAAGGCCAAAGTTTTACAAACTGGCCCATTGCTTAATGTTTTCTTTCTAAGAACAGTCGCAGATAGACCGGGTTCGCCTATAATGAGGCACTTTGTGCAGGAAACCAGGTCGGTGGCTTTATTTGGACCCCTATAAGACTCCTTCATACCAAGGCCCGGCTTTAGGTGCATAGATTACTCTTATATTTTATAAGTAACAGTATACTAACACTAACCGTAAGTCATTGTATTACTAACATAACATTCTGCTCCCACTTTTATCAATTATCTATTAATATTTTGGTTTATTTACTAACTTATAATCAAAATAGCTATACAATTTTTTTCGAATTCATCTATGTTAGTAAAAGGAAGAAAAATAATTAAAAAGGAAGAAACTAACAAAATGGATCTGAGTTATATGAAATAAAGAAATTTAATATAACACGCCCATTGATCTATCAATTTCTCCACAATTATTTGATTGTCTCGAATAGGTCAAAACTAAAATTAGTCACTGTACCATGAGATTACATCGGTAATCACATAATACAGTTAATCTAATACTGTAATTGCAATGTAACAATAGAAGATTAATGTAGACAGCTTCTAAATTAATTGTCATGCATCAGTTTAATTAAGTTGTACGTAAACGCGCTAATTTAGTGTACATTGGTCACAATGGACTGTTTAGCGCATTATATCATTGGTTAAATTACTATATTGTCTCACGCTTGACTAGACTAGACATGGACATGTTTAGTTTTATCATAAAATACGAACTAACTTTGCTAGGCACGTTAAGCCGTTAGTACCGGCTGTCATCATTGATGGCAGTCGTGAAGCTATGTTAGATGCCTTTAGGCAGTTTGAAAAATCTGGCACCAGTGTTGGCTATTTACAAACATGAATAACAAACAAAAAAGTTTGTAATGTGTAACGCGGCCAATGGTTTAAAAAATGTTTGTACTAGAAAAAACTTATTTAGTTGCCTTACTGTATCTCCAAGTCTGGTGCCGCTTCAAGGATTCCTCGTACCTACAACGAGAATGGATCTTTCATTTTCGGTGGCAAGTACGCAAAAATCACCATACTCAAAGTATGTGAATATAGCACTCAATGAAAAGTGCCGGATTATAACGAGATGCCGGAAGCCGACATCACTAAACATGCTTATCCTCTGCAACATAGCCACATTCCTGCGATGTGGCTAGCGTCTTCGAACGCAAAGCCTAGGAGCGATCCACGACATCCTTAGCTTAGCCATTTTCCAGCTTATTAAAGACTAAAATATCGTCATCATGTTGCTTTATACAGTAAGGATAAAACTGTGGGAAAGAGACCACACTACAGCTAATTTTATCACCATCATTTGCTCTGGTCTATCTGGAAGTAGTTCAATAGATTGCGAAGATAGATGGGTTAATGCAAATACAATCTGGCTAAGTGAGGATTGACAGACACTTTGTAAAACATGTAAGAGGACAGATACCGATTTACATAGATGACGGCACCTGGGACAAGCATGCCCAGGTGCCCGAATACCTACACTCTGAACAACCTTCGTGCAGCATCCAACAAAGACATGCAAGCGGTCCGTTATTGGGTTGAAAACATATGAGATAATCTAAACTATGCCATTGATAATAAAAGAAGAAGTTGAAATCCTTATTACCATACGATCATCATTATTCATTCTTTCACGGACACTGAATCAGACACCATAGACATAACAATAGAAGTTTATTTATACAGGCGCGATGTCCTGGAAAGTGTTAAATGCGACCTTTACGCAAAACATCCGTTATGCTAAATACATTAAATAGATGGTATTGAATTTGTAAAATTAATTAAGTTCAAAAAGAAAAAAAAAATATATATATATATATATACGGACACATCACACAGATTGAGCTAGCCCCAAAGTCAGTTCGAGAAGACATGGTGTCAAAAAAATAATACAAGAATATTAAAATATCGTAGCTATGACTGTGAACAGTTCTTAACTAAATCCTACCCTCGTAGAGAAATGCCAAACATGAAGATTCATTGGACTTGTACTGTCTGGAAGTGTTAGATATTGAGAGTAACGAGAATGAATCTGTTTGATAAACTGCATTATAAATGAGGTAAAACTCGATTACAGGAGCTTGAGTTTCCAAGGTCTTATGCAAATACAACTAAAGAGCTTTATTTGTAACCAGGAGCAATTAGATTATAAAACTTATTAGGCACATCTTTATTTAACATTAGTTCTGAAATATGTTAAAAATACGTTGAAAATATATACAACTGTTTTCGCGACGCGCGACTTCGTCCACGTAAATTATAGCTATAATGCAGATTTCTATAGATTATTTTTTTAATAACAAAAATCAAACACACAATCAAATCTATCGTTATGGAAAGGTCATTACTCATGTTTATTCAGTCGGAATCACCGACTGATTCGGTCTGTTACGAAGACCATCATCAGGACGAGTATTAGGCGATATGGTGGTTCCGCTTCCCTTAAAGCACTTGATTGAACTGAATATTCGTAAGGAAAACAGTTTTCCCATCATCATCATCATCACAGAGAGGGTCATGCTCCTGCAGTGGAGACTAGTCTCCACAGCAGGAGCATGACCCTCTCTGTACTACCGGAGCCATACTTGGCAGGCAGACAGAAGATTTGGCCTACACTCTCCTTGCTGGCCAAACGGGTTGGAGAGGTCTCATTGATGTTTATGAGCTTTGTTTAGCTTGTATTTCCTAAGTCGCCTCTTACGACCTCCATGGGAAGACTAGGAGTGGTCCTATTTTACTCTGCCGGAAACCACACGGCTAGTATATTCATATTTGACATAAAACATTTCCTTTAATACCAAACACGGAACATTTCAAATAACTTTTATAAAATTCGGAGTATACGCTCTATAGCGGGCGCCATATTGAATTTAATATGACGTCATAGCCTAAAACCAACGGACATTTAAGACCCTTTAACCATATATCATTAGTTGAATTATGATCAGTAGTGAAATTCTTGCAGAAAATATATTTTATTCCTGCCATAACAACAAATAAAAAAAAAGCGGCCAAAATCGAGTCGTACTCGTGCGTAAAGGGTTCCGTACTATTATCACCATATTATTTTAATTTCTAAAACATCATTTTTAAAATTCAATTTATAATGACTTAAATAAGGACAATGTGTACTCAGTCCACATACCTAGTTTTTAAGATAAACTAAAATAGTAACTTGACGTCGAAGAAAATGCGCTGTGCAGTTGTTGCCGCTTCTTCTGTACTTCGGTTTTGAAGTGGCGTTTAAACTTAGCCATAAGGAAATTACTGACGTCAACAATTCTCAGTTGAAAATATTATGACAGTTAATAAGTGTCCAAATGACTTATTAAATAAACGTTTTGAATGATCTATAAAAATGGCAAAAAAAATATTTCTGTTATATGGGAGCCCCCCTTAAATATTAATATAATTATTTATTAATAAAGTTAATATTATAACTTAATTTTCTGGGGATATTTCAAGCGTCACCTGTTGCCGTTATCAATATCGAGCAAGTACGATAAAAAATCACATTGATTGCATGTGTTTTATTTTAAGTTAATTATTTATTTTTTAAGTAATATATTCACACACATTTCTATAACAAAATATTCTGTAAATATTTCAAGGGTTTACCTGTTGCCGTTATCAATATCGAGCAAAAAAGAGCAAAAAATCATGTTTGTTGTATGGGAGCCCCTTAAATATTTAATATATTCTATTTCTAGTATTTGTTGTTATAGCAGAAACATAAATATATTATCTGTGAAAATTTCAATTGTCTAGCCGCAGATTGGCTGATCCTCTCTACAGAAAATGGCTATTACCAAATAACAACGGCACTTTTCAGCGCCAAATAAGCAAATGCAAAAATCAACCCTTATTACATAAATCTATTTTGACTCGTAACCAAAAATAAATGTCAGAATTCCAAACCCAGATCGCCGTACATTGCCCTCAGTCGCCCCGATAACCGCTCATTTGTAACAGATGCGGCCGACCCTTAGCACAAACACTAATTATGTTTTCATTGCCATTACAATAAATCAAAAATGGTTTTGTTTATTTTTATAAATATTGATCATAAAATATAGTATCGTTGAGATAGTATCCTACGACACAAGTTCAAAATTTCCTTTTTAAATTGTGTGACTTGTCCCTATATATTTATTTAACTAATGTTTTTCCTACATGCACGATTCGTATATTTTTTACTTAACTACCCGCAAACCTAATGTTATTTTTTAATTTGTGTATGTAAGTATTTGGGAGTTTCTTTACTGCACCATGACTCCTAAAAGCATAAACACACGTATTTTTATCCAGAATAACCGTTCTCGATAGATCTTCGTTTCGTGAATTATATTTCATATATAAAATAACATCTTCAACCAAGTTACCGCACTGATTTTGATTGAACTTTTTTAAGTTTTCTACCTTTTGGAATATATTGAATTTGTTGTGACCTTACATAGCACATTATAATAGCGGCTAGTTCAACTCCTTCACCTTCTGCTTCTGGTCCCTGCAGATGGTCATCTGAATAGGCTAGTTTCCTAAAATAATATAATTAGTCCGTCAGTTAGATAAATTAAAAATATTGGACACGTATTATTTCGTTTAATCGACAAAGTCGAATAAACAAAAAATTATAAAGATATAGCCCTTTGAAGTTCTGTGTGACGTCATAGTTTGCTACACTTTTAGCAAGCTTCGACGTCACGAGCCCCCACTCATGAGCTTTGAAGCGCTTTATCTTTATCATTTATTGTTTATTTGACAAAAGAAAAAATACGTGTCCAATATTTTTTGATTATCTAACTGACGGACTAATTTTGATGTTATTATTTTGACCCAGGAAACTAGCCTATTGTCTTTAACTTATAGGCTTAGATACGCTAGTAATGATGACATCATTATTATTATCATTACTATTATAACAAGCATAACTTTTAATAATTAATAAATTATGTTTGCGAGACGTTGTTTAAAAACACTGCTTACTTAAAAGTCAAATATAGTTTTCTTAACTTTTAATCAGATCATTTATTCTTTAGAAAAAAAGTATATGATAAACCAGCAGTTCATGTAATCCCAGGTAATACCACTTAAAATTCTAAACACGGTGTCTGTGAACTTTGATATCGTTTGTGCTACCAAGTTGCAGCAAATTCCAGCATTACCTGGCCATTACCCCTAAACTATTTGTCTTGATTGATTCAGAGTGTTCAAGAAACTTCGAGACATTTTGAGTAGACGAAGCTTTTAAAATGTACTTTTAAAGGATATTATTTTCCTTGTTTAACTTTGTTGTATTTTCTTGTGAATTCTAAATCTTTAATAATATATAGAGACAATGCTTGTGTCATGGGAAACGTGTGTCTCAATGCTAGATAAGCCTTCTCTTATTCAAGAATTTCTGTTTCCTGTTGCCAATCATCAAGAAATAATTTAATAGCTGGGAGACGTAGACTATGTCTAGCCACAACCAGTTTTGGTACAAAATTATGACGTTTATTATTACCATGAGTCATTCCTCAACAGTGCATCTGTTGCTGAGTTTCTTGCAACTTCAATTGTTTTACAAACTAGATCAATACAAGGATACAAAGTTAGGAACTGTCAATATTACGAAATTTTAAAAGCGTTTCCTACTTGAGTCATATTACATATCAATCACATCTATATACAATCGCTCACAACCCCAAATTTAATCCGACATAAATTCTAAACAAACCGGTACTCCTCTAAACTTGGATATCTACCGAAGCCAGTTTCCAGCATTACCTAGTTCTGTCACTTTAAGCTAGTTTACTCGGAATTGATCGAGAATCTTCGTAGTTCGGGCGACTTCTCGACTTGTTGAATCCGATCTAAAACTATTAAACTCTTGGACATTGATAGTAATTCGATTTCATGTAACTACATTGCTGCTATCCAAATTCTTGACGTCTTTTAGGCTGCATTTTAACTTGGTTTTCAACAAATTTGTGCAAAGAAGTGGAGAGGCATTAAAAGAAAATCGACCAATAGCCTCACTTCATATGAAGTGATATCTACTATTCGTGGATTTTACCGAATCTTCGGAGTTTGGACTTCAATCTAAAACTTTTCAACTCTTGACCGTCGATAATTTAATGAAGTAACTTTAACGAACTGCTATGCAATGAAGGTTTTTTTTTAAAATCTATGAATGAAGGTTTACTGAAAAAGTAAGTGATTATAGCGGCAGCACAGTAGAGGCGTTGGACCCGAAAAGCTTTTTATAGGCTCTTTCACTAGTTGAAACGGTCTATTGTGGTTTGTGACGTTATTACTCTGAAAGAGTTATACATATGTCACAGTTTTGCTACCACATACATTGTTATTGGCAAGAAGCAATATGTCGCAATACTACTAGCGCTAAGAAATAAATCAAAATCTATTTTAAATTACTTCCTATAAAATATTACATTTTTGTATTATTCTCGCAGCTAGTCAAACTCGCCAATTTTTTGTCTGAAGTGTAACCTGGCGTCTTTTTGTTCATACAAAAAGACGCCTAAACCTCCACACCTTTAAAAATTGTCAGTTATTAGAAATAACTGACAATTTTTAAAGGTGTGGAGGTTTAGAAAGCAAACAGGTGTAGAATATATTTTCAAGTAAGTTTAAAAGTATCTAGTAAGATGATACTTCTTTATTTTCGATCGATCTTCCCCGACCTCATGGTTAAGCCCTTTGCTCTCATATCGCCCTTTTATATTTCTGTTTCCTTGACATGTAGGTCAGATCACATATCCTGCAACCTCATCAATTCAGAATGAGCTAGCCTTCGAGGCCAGCTTAGTGTTCATTCTTTGCGAATAAGACAATTTATTAAAATATGGTTTGATGATCAAAATCTAGGCAAGCTAGGCAACAATGCCTGTCCTATGGAATCAAAAGAATATATAATGGTCTTTGGGACAGAAAAAAAATGGACGAAAATTTTACGTGATAATGGTGGAAGCATAGATTTAAAAAAAAAAATGTATGTTTGGAAGAGAGATAGCTGCGTCACAAGCTCAGAACAATAACTAAAGCATAGAAACTGAGGTCACAAGCCGAACGGTTTAGGCCGATCGTGCCTCTCTATCGCTTGTACCGCACTCTCGCTTGCACACAAAAAAAAGTAGAATGTACCAGCTGATTCTCTTCCCGCGCAGATCGTAAAAGCCGATCGAGGGAATGGGAGAAAAATTAGGGAATCGTCAATGGACTATGCGGCTAGCAATCCATCACAATTTTGATTCCGTTTTCCACCTAAGGACATGCCCACCAACACGCTAAACGCTGCTTTTAGCTCTTAAAGACTTGGGCTCTGTCTACGTATGTACATATGTATAGTTATAACGTTCCTCCGCCTGCCTAACGCTAGTCTTCCTTTGATAGCTCCAGAACCAGGGATGAATACTTGTGAAAGTAAAATAAGTATTTTGTCGAGCCGGGAATCAAAACCATTGCTTCGTGTAGCAGGCTGGCATGTTAACCACTGCACCTCAGAGTCTGTATCTTAGAGATTAATACATACCTAAAGTACATACCCAAGCAAAACTCAAATAGTTTGATTCAAAATCGGAATAAAATAATTCATCATAAAATTCCTATGAGTAAAATATATTGCTGCTGAATATTTCAATTTAATTAAACGCCTGAATGGACTTTCAATTCTAATAAAATATAGGTATTTCAAAACTGTAACGAGAATTTCGCCCCCAACATTTTTTTTTAACAAAGATTATGCACTCTGCATTCTTTGATAAGGCATTTATTGTTTTGTATTAAAGTGAATATTTCATAGAATAATAAACCGACATAGCTCATCGGACATAGAAGTGGCTGTGGGCGAGGCACACATCGCGCAGAATTTATGGCCGATGGAGAAGAAGGTTTTTCAAATGTCGATCGGGAAGCGCAGCGGTGGACATCCACCGACCAGGTCGGAAGAACTGATGTAGGTCGCAGGATGGCGCTGGATGCAGGCTACACCTAAAAAGTCGTATTGAATATCCTTAAGGTAAGGCTTTTGTCCACAAGTGGAATTCTCGCAGCTGAGAAGCTGATAATGATGATGACTATTTCTTTATTTACCTAAAACAAGTGGATTATTTTAATAAATAAAAATACCCGACTGCCTTTTTGACATTTTACGACCGCTAGGTATATAGATTTTAACATCGCATAGCCTATGACACTCTCGAGAAGAATGCGAATGTAATGATACATCACACCTCGAAATCGGACAAGCCGTTTATGCTACAGGAGACGACAATGGAACAGACATACTTACATATATACATACATATGCGCGAAAAACATTACCCTCCGTCGGGTAGGTAGGTCGGGTAAGAACAAAAAGGAGGAAACCATCATCATTTCGAGTAGGTGACACGGTCAATCGACCATGCACACCCTGGTGTCAGAGTTCTTCGGAACTGCCTCTCGGCCTCTGAAATGAAAAGTGAAGAATGAAGTTAGAAATGAATTCAGTGTTTGTTTGAGTACATCAATCCCTCACTTTGCGAATCATTTCTATACAAAGGTCAAAAATAACAAGATGGTGAAGAATGACTTATAATAATCATTGGCTAGCTCCGTGGCGCAGCGGTCAACACGCCAGCCTGCGACACGAGGGTGCCCGGGTTCGATCCCCGGCCAGGTCAAGATGGAAAATGATCTTTTTCAGATTGGCCTGGGTCTTGGATGTTTATCTATATATGTATATGTATTTGTTATAAAATATAGTATCGTTGAGTTAGTATCCCGTAACGCAAGTCTCGAACTTACTTTTGGGCTAGCTCAATCTGTGTGATTTGTCCGTATATATTTATTATTTACTAGCTGTTGCCCGCGGCTCCGCCCGCGTTAGTGTCGCTCCCTCGGGAACAGTAGAATTTCCCAGAATCAAATATACCCTATGTCCTTCCCCGGGCCTCAAACTACTTCCATACCAAATTTCATCCAAATCAGTTCAATGGTTGAAGCGTAAAAAGACGACACACAGAGTTACTTTCGCATTTATTATATTAGTAGTATGGATATTATTTATACTTCTAAGTCCAGAAATGAGAAAATTTCCATAAAAACTTTACCTTCCCATTTTACCCCTTTAGGGGTGAATTTTGTTCATTTCACCCACATACATCTTTTTTAATTGTAATCGAGAACTTACATACCTATTTATTTTCATACTTCATAGTTCAGAGATGAGAAAACTTCCGTAAAAAGTATATACCACCCACCCACCCCCATTTTACCCCTTAAGGGGGGAATTTTGCGAATTTCATCCACACATCTTATTTTAATTTTAATCGAGAACTTATATACCTACTTTCATACTTCTAAGTCCAGAAATGAGAAAATTCCATATAAATTTTACCCCTTTTGAAGTTAAATTTCTAAAAATCCTTTCTTAGCGCTCACTCACGTCATTAAAAGACCCCCTGTACCAAATTTCAAGTTTCTAGGCGCAGCAGTTTCGGTTGCGTTGATATAAACTCATGCCTTGAGTTCATTCATATGACGATAACTTTTTTTTTAATGAACCAATTTTGATGAAACAAACTTTAAATGTTTTGCTGAGTTAAAACAAAGCAATCGGTGAAAGTTTGAAGTAAATCGGTTCAGTATTTCCGGAGATAATCGTGATCATACATACAGACAGACTGACAGACAGACAGACAGACAGACAAGAAATTCAAAAAAAATATTTTTGCTTTCTATTATTCTTTTTAAGTGTCCCTCTTTCCATTTCAGTCAAAAATTTTAAATGTACAGACAAAATATTTTTACTGTTTTATTATATGTATAGATTATTATTGGTGTCCTGTCCTACAACTGACTTTTAGGCATCGTTTTTGAAGAGGAGTGGTGTTGTTTGGCGCGTTAGGCGGCGCGTGGAGCGTTTGTGGTTTACGGAGAGGCGAGCGAGTCCTCCGCAGCATAGTTCGCTGCGGTGTTCACGGCATTGCACGCTCAATATCAAACATATGAACCTTATTAAGAGTTAAATGTTAGTGTACAAGTATAAATCCCATTCGTTACTTATCTATCTCGATTATTAATCAAGTGTTTTTATTTTTTATTTCATAAAGTTTCTTGAATGCAAATAATGTATTCCAGGAATTAACAGATCCCTATTAACACTAAGTTGTGATTGAATACCAAGATACGTTGGTAGCAATCTTCTCAAAACTAAACTCACCTAATTTCTTCAAACGACCTCGTAGATCCACGAAACAAGGCGATACGTATTGCGTACAATATGGACTCGTATATTGTATCATTTGGTCGTTATTTACTGTATTTTTTTCGATCATAAACATATTATAAAGATACATTTTATTTGGACATCATGTTGTGATATTGATATTTTTTCGGTAATGGCATTATTCATAACATTCCTTCACATATAATTTTAAGCATACGACATAGCCAGCGACTGATGATGACTTAGCCATTGTCAATATCCTAAGACATTTAGTCCACTATGACATACGACCATAGATTTAAAAAAAAAGCTATGTCAGATGCCTTTAGGCAGCTTTAAAGATGTGACACTAGTGTTGGCCACTTACACACACGAAGAACGAACTAAGTTACAAGATTTAAATTTAAAATTCACAAAGTTTCTGATTGAATTAATAGCTCGGGTGTTACGATTTCTTACGACCCTTCGCTTGATATTAAGCAGTATATTAATAGAAATAACATAAAAATTACCCTTATGTGTGTCACATCTTGCTTTTCCGTTTTTGAGATACGAAAAAAACGTTGAATGTGCCAGGTGATTCTCTTCCCGTACAGATCGTAAAATTCGATTGAGGATGGGTGAATATCTGGGGAATCACGTAAGTAGGCGATGTGGCTAGCGACCTATCTTTATTTTGATTCCATTATCTACCTACCCGCCACTCATTTATATGCTAAATGTGGCTTTTAGGTCTTATATACCTACCTAGGCTTTATCCGGCTATGGAATAAGACGTGAAATTATATATATATATATATATATATATATATATATATATATATATACACGTGGGATTCTCCAATTCCATCGACACGCTGCCGATTGAATTGAGGATACCCCTTACAAACTTACTGAGATTATTACTATTTTAGACATTGAAACCCATAATTACCTTAACCGCTTGCTTTGTTCATTATCTGCGCCTTAATAACCACATCTCCGCCTTACGTTATCATTCATCACACTCGAACCTTCATTACAGAAACTCTCGGTTCCAGCAGCAAAACTAACAAACTTTTACTAAGAATCTTGAGTTGTTTTAGTCACTTAAACCCCTGAATAGCGGGAATCTCCGCCAAACATTATGTTAGCATGAGCTTATGTTAATTGCTATTTGAATATATGACTATTAAATAGTTTCTCTCGGTTTATTATACAATGAACACATGTTTACGAGTTGTTTGTTAATGATATTATTTATTTAGCGGTTTTCAATATTTACGTAATTTGCAAGAGAAAGGATTGGGTGAAAATCTAAAGAATCAAGACAATAGGCGATGCGATCTTCTCTTGCATACTTACATACATACATATTATCACATCTCTATCCCTAACGGAGTAGACAGATCATAAGGTCATAAGACCAAAGGCCACGTTTAGTGTGTTGGTGAGCGTAAAGGTGGACAACAGAATCAAAATAGTGATGTGTTGATAGCCGCATCGCCTATTGACTTAATTCTTTAGATTTCATTCTCACACCCGACCGCTTACTTTTTTTTCTAATCATAACTTAATTTTATATGTATTATTATAATTATATTATATGTATATTATTAGTATAATTAGTTAGTATAATTATTAATATTATATGTATGTTAGTCTTTAAGGTATTTATTATATGGGCCATATTTTGTAAAAAAAATGTAGTTGCCTGAAATAAATGATTTAGTATTATTATTATAACTTACAGAATATTAGTGAAAATAAAAAGCTCGTATTAATTTTTTTTGTATGAAGGATAGTGTCCATAACACAGAACATGTGCATCACACATCACGGTTTCAAAGCTACAACTAGATTATTTTGTGCTGCAGTCCAGTGACGTTCGATTACCTATGCAATTTGTCATACAGAGCTTAGACCTGCCAAGCGGTTTTAGCGTGGTGAAAGTTATTATATTTTTGCAGTATTTGTATCATTGATTGATGTTTGGCTTGAAAAACTTTCAAAAACAAATGAGTGTCTACAAATTTTCAAGCTTTTATTTAACATTAGCTGTCGCCCGGTCGCGATTTTTATCCGGAATAAATATTTTTCCGGAGCTTAAGTCGTGTTCCATATCCCAGACTTGTATATTTTCATGATGGTAGGTACAGTTGTTAAAGAATAAAGGCATAACAAATAAACAAACTCACTTTTGCATTTAAATTATTAGTCAGAATGTTTATTAACTTAGCCATAAGTAGATTATTGACGTCAACAATTGTTGAAAAGTCAAATATGACATTTAATATGTGTTTAAAGAAACCTATATTAAAGACCTAATAGCCACGTTTAGCATTTTGGTGGGAATTTGGTGGGCAATGAAAACGTAATCAAAATAGTGATGGAATGCTAGCTACATCGCCTACTTATATGATTTGATTAGTTCGCACATCATGGTGGAAACGCACCCCAATGTTTCAATATCGATTTCATATTAAGCTCATTAATATGATCTCAATAACTTGAAACAATATTGGCTTTCAGATAAATATTGTTATTTAACAAAATTACTGTAAATTGGCTTGTAATAATATTATTATGTAATTGGCTACCAGCAATTAATTTCAGTTCATATTAATGAAAGATTATCCATCGAAAGTTAATAAGTTTATAATCAGCTACAAATTTAGCGGGATGACTTTCACCGCAAAGAGATCTCATATTATAAAATAGTAGGTGACCTATGCGGTTATTACTATTTATTGTAATATGGTGATAATTTATATAGGTATATTGCTATGTCAAACGTAAACTACATTTTTTTAAACTTGTCTAAAAACAATAAAAAATTAATAAAATAAGTATATAGACT
The DNA here is from genome assembly GCA_947532085.1 of Elegia similella. NCBI lineage: Eukaryota > Metazoa > Arthropoda > Insecta > Lepidoptera > Pyralidae > Elegia > Elegia similella. The sequence goes on from OX383936.1 coordinate 22,037,702, forward strand.
TGAACATATAAAAAATAACAAAAGTAAGTCACCGAGCGTGTTTCGAACCCGTAACACTCGTTTTTGCCGTCCGCGTCTTAACCCGCTGGACCAGACGGACAGTGGCCAGCAGGACGAAATTAGCGACCATATTCTGCCTGGAAAGAAAAACGCATAAAACTCGAAAGTCATAGCACGCGTTTTCCCAAACATAAGACTAATCTAGATAGATCGTTTACCCCCGAAAATACCAAATTTCAGCGAAATCGTTAGAGCCGTTTCCGAGATCATAGATCTCGGAGAATCATAGATTTATATATAAACAAACAAGAATTGCTCGTTTAAAGGTATGAGATATTATAAAGCACTGAATACGATTTCAGTCCATGATACTGAAAAACAATGTAGAATTCAGTCAAGGTTGAGCCGTGCTAGCAAATTAACCAGCAAATTTTAATTTTTATTTTTTATTTACCCGGCGTCATGGGGGTTGGGTCTGTGAGACCCGGCCCATTTTATTTTGCTTCTAGTTCGGTAACTATGCGTGCGACGTTGCCGTTCTTCTCAATAGCTGGAGCTCTTGAGTTGTTCTATGCGTCACAGGTAATGCATTAGTCGTGCGACAGCCGTAGTGGGTGTTACAAAAGGACAAACTTGAAAAAGGTATGTGAGACCCATCCCCGCAGTCAGTGTAACAATTTTGAGACATATCACGAAGATTTTATTTTAATTATTTTCTTTGTATTTTATGCTTTTATATTTGTTTTTTCGTTGTTGTTTACAATTAAAGTTGATAATATATAGTAAAAAATTTTTTTTGGGTTTTTTGTAGGTACTTAGTAAAAAATGGACCGAGAAGAGGCAGAACGACAGCGCATTCTTTCGATTTTACAAGAGTCGGACTCTGATTCAACATTCCGCTATCTTCGCTATCGGATAGAAATCGTTCGCTGGAGGAGCATTGTACATCTGGATCGCCTAGTTCTTCAAACGCAAATCGTGAGTGTTCTTCGGATTTTTATCGTGGCAAAGACGGTACAATGTGGTATATGACGCCTTATCGACAAGGCCAAGTGTGTCCAGCTAAGAAAGACCGTAAAACAAATTACACCTGTGAGAATTGCAATAAATTTATTTGCTTAGAACATATTGTACCTTTCTGTGCTGACTGTGCCAAAGATAATGATTTGGAGTGATTTTTTGTTTGTTATTTCTAAAGATATTTTAGTTTTCTTTAAAATAGTGCCATTTATATATTAAGACTGATTGTTAATTATTATTAAATTAACATTTAAGTAGAAGAGAAATATTTTGTTGATATTTGTCGTTGTTTCTTTAAAGCTCTCATAAATATGATTAAAATATAGTTTAATATATTTTTGTTTTATTTATTTACGCAAATACATAAGGAACTAAAACATGGACCACTATTTTGTTTATAATTCATTAGGTATTGGAATAAATTTCATTTTAAATAATCGGGTCTGTGAGACCCACCCCAACGTCCGTGTTACACTTTTCCACCCCCATGACCCCGGGTTAATGGTCCGTCACGTCCGGAGAACTACCACACTCTCAAAGGAAATCAACGGTTGAGTTGAATAGAAGCTATACCGCTTCTATACTTCTTTCAGTGAGTGAGAGAGTCGGAGGCCCATCCCCCCCATTTCCTTTTCCCGTAATTAAATTCTTCTCCAGAATCAAGGGAGTTGTTTGATAATAATGACTTCAGGGAGATTGGTCTACATACCCAGAGGAACAAGTCGGGTCGGGAGTTTTAATGTTTTACTCTATTTTTTGTCATTTCTGTACAATTCTCTAACCGGCTATAGAAGTGTGTATGAAAATGGTGACTTTTTGCAGGATTGCAGTAAAAGTAGTTTCGTAGAAAAAGTTGTTTAGACTAATAGGATGAGATGCCTCTTCGAGTAAACGTAAAAGTATATTTGGGATAATTTAATACGACGTCATTATGGCCATGTTGTACGTGCGTGTAAGTTGTCGTCACTGGTAACAGATTTTTCAAGCTGCCTAAAGGCATCTGAAATATATTAACGATTGTCATCAACTTCCAAAGCACGGAGGAGCCCGAGATATTTTTATGCTACTTGAGGTCATCCCAATGGGGCCTGCGCCCGAGGTGGCTTAAAATATGTTAGCACGAATAATGCTCAGACCTACTGGATCATCGGGCTCCTCACATTCTGAAAATGAATTATATATTTTATTATATTTTATATATATATATTTTATAATATATAATAGCTTTATATATTATAAAATATATACGGACAAATCACACAGATTGAGCTAGCCCCAAGGTAAGTTCGAGACTTGTGTTATGGGATACTAACTCAACGATACTATATTTTATAAATTCAAATTCAAAACGTTTATTCAATATAGGTTTCTTTGAACACTTATTAATTGTCATATTTCACTACTCAACAATTGTTGACGTCAAAAATTTACATAAGGCTAATTTCAATGCCGCTTCCAATGCGGAGTGCAGAAGAAGCGGCAACAAACTGCACAGCGCATTTTCTCCAAGGACGACAACTCACAATAATTGAAAACCTTAGAAATTAGGTATGTGGACTGAGTATACATTGGTTTATTTAAATGTCATATTCGAATTGAATTTAAAGAATAATGTCATATTATTGAAATTAATAACACCGAAATAAAAAAAAAAATCAATTTAAGTACCTACTAAAATTAAAATAAAAAAAGTCATCTTTAAAAATATCACGTACAGAATGTACCACACATTATAGTCATATAAATACAGAATTACGAGGCGTCCGCGCCAAGCTCAAGCCAAACATTCTTATCATTAATAAAATCTTCGGTCCTATAATATGCCTTTTTACAAAGTAATTGTTTTACATAACTTTTGAATATTCTATCAGGCATATCAAGGACCGATTTTGGCAATTTGTTGTAGTAGCGTATACAGTTTATCATGAACGACTCGCTAACTCTGCTTAGCCGATATCGCGGAAGAAATAATTTATGATTGTTACGCAAGGGTCTATTTATTAAATCACTAACTTTTTTGAACGACAAAATATTTTTCCTTGCATACATTATATTCTCGAATATATACTGTGAAGCTACAGTTAAGATATTAATTTCTTTAAACAACTGTCTGAGTGAGTCCCTCGCGCCCAGGCCGTAGATGGTACGAATTGCTCTTTTTTGTAGTATAAAGATAGTCTGGATGTCGGCTGCATCGCCCCACAGAAGTAATCCGTACGACATTAAACAATGAAAATAACTAAAGTATACAAGCCTAGAAGTGGACTCATCTGTCAGTTGTCTAATCCTTCTAACAGCGTAAGCTGCGGAACTAAGCCTTTTAGAAAGTTTAGAAATATGGGCGCCCCATTGTAGTTTTGAGTCGATTGTGATCCCTAGGAAAGTAGTATCATTGACGAAACCTAGTTTTTGACCATCTATTAAAATGTCAACATCGGTCTGCCTCACGTTCGGGAGAGTAAATTTAACGCATTGGGTCTTTTGGGCATTTAGCAATAGGTTGTTGGCTGAAAACCAGTTTGAAATTTTTGCTAATATGCTATTTACCGCGGTAACGTCATCACTTTGACGGTCCATCTTGAATATGAGAGACGTGTCATCGGCAAACAGCACTATGCCCGCTTCATTTTCAACCACATAGGGCAGGTCATTGACGTACGATAGGAAAAGAAACGGGCCTAAGATTGAGCCTTGAGGCACGCCAATTTTTGAATTAGTACCATTTGATTTGACACCGTTAATATCTACTGTCTGAAGCCTATTTGTCAAATACGATTCTATTAATTCTAATGACTTATTTTCAAACCCGTATTGTCGGAGTTTGAGCAAAAGTGTTTGATGATCAACGCAATCAAATGCTTTAGAGAGATCACAAAACACTCCAATGGCATCCTGTGAATCCTCCCAAGCGTTGTAAATATGAGTAATCAGAGAGATAACAAATACATATATAGATAAACATCCAAGACCCATGCCAATCTGAAAAAGATCATTTTCCATCTTGACCTGGCCGGTGATCGAACCTGGTCACTCCGTGTCGCAGGCTGGCGTGTTGACCACTGCGCCACGGAGCTAGTCAAGAATTATAAAATATTTGTATTGTATTTTATAGTTTTAGTCGTTGTGGGACGCTACCTGCGTTGTTGTGGGATGCTACTTGCGTTGTTGTAGGACGCTACCTTTGTTGTTGTGGGATGCTACCTGCACTGTTGTGGGACACTACCTGCGTTGGTACTTACTCGTAAGCGTAGCGCCGGTGGCTGAGGCTTGAGGGCCGGTTCAGCTTTCAAAATAATGCCAGTTAATAATTACAACGCTTTTAATTGGATACGCCAAGGTTTCCTCTTACTTAACGAGTTAAAATTTCACAAGTTGAAATAATGAAGTGAGTTTCATGGAAGTTTAATCTTAAATTTACTTAATGGAAGTCTCATAAGAGAGTAGTTTGAACACGCGATGTGTTCAAAGTTGAATTTGTTTTAAGTTAGGAACACACTTTATAAGCACTGGATTAATGGAACACGTTAAATAATATTCACTTCATTTTAGCATCATCATCATCTTAGGCACAAAAAGTACAATAGGCCTCCCCCAAGGATTTTTCATCATTGGGGGTTTTGTCATACTCGCCAAGCTTGGCAGACTATTTGTTGCTGCTGCCCATCGTAACTATTTTGTAAGCTAGTGAAGGTTGTTAAAAATTCAAATTTCAAATTTTTTATTTATACAATCTTAAATTAAATACATTTTTTGTTCACATATGGCTCCACACTAGGCAAAATGCCTATCCTATGGCAGCCATTTTTAACATTGACATTTGGTTAAAAACTATAGCCGTCAACAAGTTGTATCAACGATATATGTTAACTATACGATAAGTTTATAATGAATGACGTTATGATTTTCATTAAACTATGCTACTAGACAAAATAAATTATTATAGAACTCAATTCAAATTCAATGTAAAACAACAACAAGAAGAAGATTGCAATAGGGATGCCTCAACGACTTGAGTTAGGTACATCGAAATGATAAAAAGAAGATAAAAATACATGTATAGAAGTTAACAATGAATTACTTGACAATATCCAGAAATAGCTCGGTAAACATATAGTTGTTAGACTGGGGTAATGGTATACCTACATACCATTGCCCCAAAAAGAAACTACGCTTGCCAAATCCAAACTTATTTGGGTTGGGCCATACCTGCAATAACTGGCCAAGCAGTTGCGGATGACATCCCTAACCATGACAAATATATGTATTTATAAATCGTAGAATTTTTCCAAATGCAAAACCCTGGGCTTTTCCAGAGGATCATCGTGCCAAAAAGATGAGTAGCATTATCGATATAGCTTACACCCCTTTGTTCACGGGATTTCTTATACCTGAGATTTGTAATTTTATTATCAAGGAAATTAGAAAGCTTTTTTAAAGGGAATGATTCGACTCCAAAGGCAAATATGTTGTTACTTCCAGTACCTACGTGCTAACGTCTTTTGAGGGTTTCTCATCCTGATGCGGCTGAGCCGATCTTTAATTTGGTGCTGTGATTGTGGGATAGCACTGATGTCTCGACGCAAGTAGCATCCCACACTAACGATAACTGCAATCTCCATGACTCCAGATTCATTCGGTCTCTTACTACGAGTTCCGAATATATATATTAACGGCAGCATAGTGACCTTAATGCCCGGTACTTCTGGAGCATTAGAGTTCGTTTTTATTTTCGCACGCTGTGCGATATATATATAATCATTCGCACAAATATCTGTTTACTGTCATTTCCGCATCTAATGCTGCGGCTGAGCCGGTTTTTGGTTAGGTGCTCTGAATATGGGATGGCACTAGTGTATTGACGCAAATTGCTATTTCTTACACCAACAATAAACGCCATTTTCAGGTCTTATTTAAGTATGAAATAAAATATGGTGAAAAAAAATTCAAGCGGGCGGGATTTGAACCTGCGACCTTAGACTTAAGGTCGCAGGTAGGTATTGTATTTTGCATTTACAATGCTATTTTGTCGTACATAGTACGTAGTACTTATGTACGACAAAATAGCATTGTAAATGCAAAATACAATATTTAAAAATATGCCATTTCCATAGCTTATTCATTCGGTCTCTGACTATAATCGCATTTATATTTAATTAAGGACAGCAGCTAAATGGCCGGTATTTCTGGAGCATTACAATTTGTTTTCATTTTCGCACGCCATGCGATATATCTATGTTATCAGATTTCCCAAAGAATGCGTCACAAAAACCATAATGTCTAGAAGGTGTCACTTTAGACACACACTTAGGTCTCTTTTTAACGAAGTTTAAATTATATTTGTTTACTTTGCCCCAAATAATAACTTTGTGTTTATAACGCCCGAGCACTGTGAAAAATCTTATACCTGTAAACGAGCAATTCTTGTATATCTTATACCTTTAAACGAGCAATTCTTGTATCTTATACCTTTATACGAGCAATTCTTGTATTGAATTTATTTCTATGATCTCGGAAACGGCTCTAATGATTTCGCTGCAATTTGGTATATGAGGGTTTTCGGGGGTAAATAATCGATCAAGATTAGTCTTATATTGGGGAAAAACGCACGTTTTCGAGTTTACATGCGTTTTTCTTTCCACGCAGAATATGGTCGCTAATTTTTCTTGCCGACTACTTTCCGTCTGGTCCAGCGGGTTAAGACGCGGACGGCAAGAAACGAGTGTTACGGGTTCAAATCCAGCTCGGTGACTTACTTTTGTGTTTCTCAGCTGTCATTGTCTATTTATGTTCACATCAAATTCAATCATCGCAATGGAATTCTTTAGTTGAAGTTGTTCAGATTCGTGGTCTGAGTCACTCCTTAAACGCTTGCTAAGAATTCAATTTCACCCCGTATATCATTATTTTATATAAAACATAACATCACGTAGTTTTCTGCGATCGTACAAAGAGACCATATTAAAATGCTTCAACCGTTCATCGTAAGGACAAAGATGGGAAATTTTGGGCACCGAAAACGCTAAGTGCCTGGTGAAAGCTCTCTCAACTTGTTCAATTTATATTAATGACTGTTAGGTCCATCAGTTCACAGAAAATAAAGATACTACCTTCGATCAAATATAATGGTAGATATACAGTTTCATACAAAATGAAGCCCTAATAATGTTCCCGAGTCAAAACATCATGCATACTTACAAACAACGACAAAAACGGTACATACTGAAAGTGTAACTCCATCTTTTTTTTCACTTTTGATGCGTAGTTTTTGCATCTTTTCACTGTACCTTCGTCATCGCGAGGCGTGTGAATGCTAGCGCGGTTAATTGAAACTGTACACAAAACAGCTCCGAAAGTCGATTAGTGCACTGTTTTGCCGGTGCCACTTTTCGAGCGCGAATCGTGTATCTACCATTATATTTGATCGAAAGGTACCACGCTTAAAATAAATAAAGGTTAACCTATTATTAGCACAAAGAAGGATTTATGAAATTCAGAAATTTCGGCAGAACGAGCGAATACACGTTCCGACAAACAATTCTCAGTGAATCTCGCATAGTTGCACGACACAGAAATCTTCAGGAATGCAGACGCATTCATGATGCAGACTGACGTCTCAACTCAGCATTTCTCTTGCCTTCTTACATGCAAATTAGGAATGAGTTTTATGTTAAGCTCGTCAGAAACGTGCGCCAAGCATGTTTTTTGGCGACTGTCCTAAAGCTTTTTATTTTAGGATAACTTGTATGGAATTTTGATGAGGGTTACAACCAAATACACGTTTGAGATTTTTTTTTCTTTTTTTTTTTACTAAGTATTTAAGTAGGTATATGTCTCCCATCTCGTCTGATGGTAAGTGATGATGAATTAAGTTTCATTGTATGGCAAAGAGTTGGTATCCAATTATGCCAAGATTTTTAATCAATACCATGATGATTGTGTAAATACATTTATGTAACGACAAATTGATTAACTCTCATTAAATTATAACTCTCATTAAGGGGGTGCCGCGAAACGTCGCTACTGCGCAATTAGGCTGCGCAAAATCAAGGCGATTAGAAAAAAAAGATGAAATGTCTAAATATTTTCATATTTATATTTTAATAAAAAAAATTAGTAAGGGGGCGATCTCCGAGATGTAAATATAAATATTGTCATGTCAGAATTATTGTTTTAGACCCATAAATTACTAAGTTTTCGAAGAAAAATGTGTTTCGATATCATAACATATATAGATCATTTTAAAATTTCATATGTATATGTTTTAAATTCTAACAAGGTGGCGACCTTTTTCAAGGATCGACCTCAATTATACAAATACTTTTAATGTATGTAAATAATTCAGTGCATAGTACTAGTGATTTGAAAATACGTCAATTTTCACAGTTTCGTGCAGTACCGTCTTAATAAAATATGAAAAAATAATTTCATGCGGCCGGTGCTTGAACCAGTCATCATCATTTCGAGTAGGTGTCACGGTCAATCGACCATGCACACCCTGGTGTCAGAGTTCTTCGGAACCGCCTCTCGGCCTCTGACGTGGTTTCTTTAACGACTACCAGATGGCAGCCGGGACCACCGGCTTAACGTGCCTTCCGAAGCACGGAATCATCTTTATTATCAGACAATCAGGTGATTCAAGCCTGCAATGTCCAGTTGAACAGAACCTTAGGTCTATGTACGATCTAAAATTTTAATATATTTTTTTCATTATATTTTATTTCTTAATTTAATAAGGGTATGTCTAAATAGCATTGTGAATGCAAAAAAAAAACACTTACAAAAAAAAGTAATTATTAATCTGTCAGATAAAAAGAACCGATATTAATTCGACTGCTGGACCGATTATAATAATATTCTAATAGAACCACTCTGAAGTTAACCTATAAAAAATCATAAATGATAAAGAAAGGTATAATTAACACTCAAAAACAAAATCAAAACAGAAATATTTATTGTACAGTCAAATTTTAAAATTTCATATGTATTTGTTTCAAATTCTAACAAGGTGGCGACCTTTTTCAAGGATCGACCTCAATTATACAAATACTTTTAGTGTATGTAATTAATTCAGTGCATAGTACTAGTGATTTGTAAATACGTCAATTTTCACAATTTCGTGCGGTACCGTCTTAATAAAATATGAAAAAATAATTTCATGCGGCCGGTGCTTGAACCAGTCATCATCATTTCGAGTAGGTGTCACGGTCAATCGACCATGCACACCCTGGTGTCAGAGTTCTTCGGAACCGCCTCTCGGCCTCTGACGTGGTTCCTTTAACGACTACCAAATGGCAGCCGGGACCACCGGCTTAACGTGCCTTCCGAAGCACGGAATCATCTTTATTATCAGACAATCAGGTGATTCAAGCCTGCAATGTCCAGTTGAACAGAACCTTAGGTCTATGTACGATCTAAAATTTTAATATATTTTCTTCATTATATTTTATTTCTTAATTTAATAAGGGTATGTCTAAATAGAATTGTGAATGCAAAAAAAACACACAAAAAAAGTAATTATTAATCTGTCAGATAAAAAAAAAACGATTTTAATTCGACTGCTGGACCGATTATAATAATATTCTAATAGAACCACTCTGAAGTTAACCTATAAAAAATCTTAACTGATAAAGAAAGGTATAATTAACAGTCAAAAACAAAATCAAAACAGAATAATTAATTGTACAGTCAAATTAGGACCTTCCTTCCTTTTTGAAGTTTCTTGAAAACAGAAACCAGGCAAAAGTTACCAACTTAACGAACACTGGAAATTAGAAATGAATTTAATTATTCTTCCTTCTCTTGATCATTCCACAATAGGCTAGTTTCCTGGGTTATAATAATAATATTATTTATTATAGAGGCGAGGAGAGTGTAGGCCAAATCCTCTGGCTGCTCTGGCCAAGTATGGCCCTAGTAGTACAGAAAGGGGCCGTGCTCCTGTAGTGGAGACTATAAAGGACCTGATGATGATGATGATTTATTTATTATTTATTACTAGCCCATTGAATCCCACCGCTGGGCAAAGGCCTCCCTCACTGTCGTCCAATGTTCCCAATAATATTATTAAAATGTTAAAATCGATGAGGGTGAAACATGTCGGCCAGTAGCTACGTACATGAGTGACCCGTTCTTTCGTGCTCCTTTAGTGGAGACTAAAAAGACCTGATGATGTTGGTGATGACATATTTTAATAATCTCTATATCACACCTTTTTTTTTAAAAAAAAAAAAGAGAGTCAGTTAAATAATTAAAAAATATTGGACACGTATTTTTTCTTTAGTGTCTTAAAAAATAAATGATAAACACACTGAATATCTTTATTATTTATTGTTTGATTGAAAATGAAAAAATACATGTCTAATATTTATACCCGACTAACCTGAAGGAGGGTAATGTTTTTCGCGCGTACGTATGTAAGTATGTCTGTTCCATTGTCGTCTCCTGTAGCATCTTGATCGATTTCGAAGTGTAAGGTATCATTATATTCGTATTCTTCCCCGGAGTGTCGTAGGCTATGTGACGTCAGCAAAAAATCTATATGGCGGAAAGGCAGTCGGGTCTTTTATTTAATGAAATAATCCACTTGTTTGATTTACTAAACTAATTAATTTTTTTAGGCAACTAGCCTATTTAGCAAAAAAAAAACCGACCAAGTGCGAGTCGGACTCACGCACGAAGGGTTTCGTACCAGTATCTGCAAAAATGGCAAAAAAATCATGTCTGTTGTATGGAAGCCCCTTTTTAATATTAATTTTATTTTTATTTAATTATTTATTCAAAGTGAATATATAACTCAATATTCTGTGAATATTTCAAGCGTCTACCTGTTGTGGTTATCAATAGCGAGCAAAAACAAGCAAAAAAATCACGTTTGTTGTATGCTCCCATAAATATTTATATTATTCTATTTTTTAGTATTTGTTGTAATAGCGGCAAATGAAATACATCATCTGTGAAAATTTCAACTGTCTAACTATCACGGTTCGTGAGATACAGCCTGACCAGACAGACAGCGGAGTGAAATTAATAGGGTCCCGTTTCACCCTTTGGGTACGGAATCCTAAAAACAGCTGGCATTTTCTATTTACCAGGCACAAAGTAAACTTATAATTTGCTAATGCCTTTTTCACATTTTACCGTAACTTTACAGGTAATTGTAAGCACAGATGCGTTTTAATAAAACTTCTTATTAAAGGGCGAATTGGAAAGGGCTATTACAGTTAGCAGTAAATTCCACGCTTGGGGAGCACCGAGGTAATTAGCTGAAATCTTTATTAATCCATTTGTCAATGGTACTGTGTTTTTTTTATACGGCTAAGGCTTGTTTAGTTTTTTTATAAAAGTATTTTATTTTGCATTCACAATGCTATTTTGATATACTCTTAATTGTTTTAGGTGACGTAAGCCTTAATTCGTATAAAGGGAATGGGATATGGTGGAAAAATTTGGCGCCGAGATTGAATCGTGCGGTAGCTCAGATGGCAGAGCGTAGTTCGTACATAGACCTAGGACGCCGGTTCAAGTCCCGTTCGCATGAAATTTATTCACCATATTTTATTTCTTAATTTATTATGAGCTTGTTGTAGTTGTTTAGTAAGCGCCTTCAGTAGAGATTATTTTTTACAGGTAAACATACATATCCTCTCTAACATTGTAATAAATAATAATAAATAAATATATACGGACAAATCACACAGATTGAGCTAGCCCCAAAGTAAGTTCGAGACTTGTGTTATGGGATACTAACTCAACGATAAGTACTATATTTTATAACAAATAAATATATAGATACACATCCAAGACCCAGGCCAATCTGAAAAAGATCATTTTCCATCTTGACCTGGCCGGGGATCGAACCCGGGCACTCTCGTGTCGCAGACTGGCGTGTTGACCGCTGCGCCACGGAGCTAGCCGTAAATGTCAAGACTAGCATATTTGCTATAATTATTATATTTCCAACTTGCTAAACGCAGAATGAGAAGCAGCTGGTACATTCTAGGTTTTTTTTCTCTCAGATCTTCATCTTTTATTCTCATATTTATTATATAGAGGCGATCATCATTTCGAGTAGGTGTCACGGTCAATCGACCATGCACATCCTGGTGTCAGAGTTCTTCGGAACCGCCTCTCGGCCTCTGACGTGGTTCCTTTAACGACTACCATATGGCAGCCGGGACCACCGGCTTAACGTGCCTTCCGAAGCACGGAATCATCTTTATTATCAGACAATCAGGTGATTCACGCCTGCAATATCATAACCAAACTGGAAACAACTATACAAACTGCTTCCGGTGGGAATCGAACCCACGACCCCCGGGTCAACAGGCAAACGCCTTAACCACTGGACCACGGAGGCTGTTATTATATAGAGGCGATACTAAGCCTTTACGAGTCGCTCGTTGTTTTAAAGTTCAAAGGTTACGAGACACTTTAGGCAAGGATAAACGCGAACGATCTCCTGACGTAAACTGAGATGGATGTGCCCATTACACTTTTACTATTCAAACGTTCAGTGTGCATTCTTCCTCTAAATATTGCCAAGAAAATGAAGTAATCCTTATCCTTACTAATATTATAAATGCGAATGTGAGTTTGTTTATTTGTTTGTTTGTTACGCTTTCACGCCGTAACTACTGAACCGATCATCATGAAATTTTGCATACAAGTTCTCTGGAGTGCGGAGAAGGACATAGGCTACCTTTTATCCCGGGAAAAGGTGCTATTCCCGAGGGATCGACATTGACGCGGGCGGAGCCGCGGGCGAAAGCTAGTTCGACTATATTAAGTACTCGACTGTGATTCGTGTGTCCGAATACTTAAAATAGTCGGATGTTTATACATATACTAGCTTTTGCGCGCGGCTTTGCTTGCGTTAAAAAGTATAGTTTCATCCCCTATTTTATCCCCTTGGGAGTAGAATTGATCAAATCCTTTCTAAGCGAATGCCTACGTCATAACATCTACCTGCATGCCAAATTTCAGCCCGATCCGTCCAGTGGTTTGGGCTGTGCGTTGATAGATCACTATGTCAGTCAGCCACCTTTGAGTTATATATATTTAGATTTCTAATTACTTCATTTTCTTGGCAACATCTAGAGGAAGACGGCACACATTTTTTTTTGAGTTCTTAGTATTGTTCACATAGGAAAAGTTGTTCATATTGATGGGCTAAGTCACCCCGTTATGGGAACGTCGAGGGTCAATTTACACTGTATACGCACTAAAAGAAGTCTTATAAATAACTCATAAATAAGAGGTTTTATTATTGCACATCAACATAAGCCGTATTAATATTTTACGCCTGTTTCCTCATATCTCAAAATCCCTTTGGAATTAATTATCCTCTTACTAAAACAAGCCGGGTCAGACCAGGAACTTCGTATGAAGCACCTCTTAAAATTAATGAATTATCCTGTGGCAAAGACAATATAATTCTTACGTATAGACTGCCAAACAAGGGGGAGGCCTTTGCCCAGCAATGGGACGAAACATCTACTTAAATTATTAAATAAAATAATACGGTACTTTGATTGGACATTTTTGAAAAGTTATTAAGTTAACACTTTATAAGTCCTACTGTATAATTGTTATTTCCAGATATCTCATTTATACTCTCTAGTTGCAAATTATTGTTAATATGTACTCACATTTATTTTAATGAATGCGTTAAACCAACAAACAAGATAGACTTGTCTGATGGGAAGCAACGATGAGTTCTACACGCAAACTTAATTATTGCCTATTCACATGATCTGTAAATAACGCAGTTGGTTTTAGAATTGTTATAACGAAAACATACTAGCCATATTATGTAGCTAACTGTATATTTTGTAAAATAATATTATTCCTTCCTATAAAAAGCAAAAAAAAGTTTACGTAAATAAATATCAATAAATATCACTTCTGTACACTTCACAAATATTCTTTGAACAAACCGCCATTAACTTATGTCTGAAGAAATAGGTTAGCATTCCGTTTTGGCGAGATAATAGCTAGGCTTATGCAAATAAAAGTTCTGTTATTGTCGTGAGTGAACGTGTGTAGTAAACGTGTTTATATCACTCTGGGGAGCATCCGTGACGTAAAGTTGGATGTCGCGCGAACGACGATAAAAAACTTGGTTTTTTGTTGCGTTCCAATTTTTTTTACTGACCCACTTCTGAAAGAAAGAATCATTTTTATTGTGCGTTTTTTTATGAATATGTGAGAACTATGGACTGTGCATGTTGAAGTTGGCAGAGTGTACGTCGTACTTAGACGCAGGTCGGTATCACACTTTACTCGTATTATATTTTATAATCCTACTTACTTTAATGCTGGTCTGAGAGAAAAGAAAAAACCCGCCAAGTAAGAGTTGGATTCGCGCACGAAGGGTTCCGTACCGTTATCTATTAAAACGGCTGTTATATGGGAGCCCCCCTTTAATATTAATTTTACTTTTATTTAATTATTTATTTTTAAAGTGAATATATAATTAAATATTCTGTGAATATTTCAAGCGTCTACCTGTTGCCGTTATCAATATCGAGCAAAAACAAGCAAAAAAAACACGTTTGTTGTATGGGAGCCCCCCTTAAATAATTATCTTATTCTTTAGTATTTGTGCGTCAAGTGTAGCGGCAACAGAAATACGTCATCTGTCAACATTTCAACTATCTAAGCATCACGGTTCATGAGATACAGCCTGGTGACAGGCGGACAGACAGACAGACAGGCGGACAGCGGAGCGAAATTAATAGGGTCCCGGTTTTTACCCTTTGGGTACGGAACCCTAAAAACGTAAAATGTGCCAGCTGCTTCCCGCGCAGACGCCGGTCAAGGAAATGGGCGGAAATCTAAAGAATCATGACAAATAGGTTGCAGTGATTCCGTTTTCCGCCTTTACGCCCACCAACACGCTAAATGTGGCCTTTTGGTATTATGACCTTTGGCTCTGTCTACCCCACATGGGTAAAAGTTGTAATATGTATTTTATTATCTGAATTAAAAAGAGTATATTAAAATAACATTGCGAATGCAAAATAAAACAAACAAAATACAACAATTTAAATTTTATACCTAATTATTAAAACCTTAATGAATATTTGTCAAGTCAAATAAATATGCCAATTCCGGCTGCCATTTTATTTCCCAATTAAAATGTTCAAAGAGAATGTGTTTATGTAATTATTAAAATGAATCTCGAATTTCGTATACGAATTTATTTAAGTAGCCACATGTTTGATCTCTTTAGTTACATATGTATCACTAAAGTTTATGTTCATTACCCATATCCACACTTTCCATATTTATATTTTAATGGGAAAGTAACTCTGTCTGTCTGTCACCTTTCCACGCTTCAACCATTGAACCAATTTGGATGAAATTTAGTATAGAGGTATTTTGAGGCCCGGGGAAGGAAATAGGGCAATTATAATTCCGGGAAATCGTACTATTCACGGAATCAGAATTGCCCAAAGTTTGTATATATTTAATAAGTTAAGGTAAGTTAATATATAATTTCTAGTTCTTCCTCACTTTTTCCCTATTTGGGACATTGTATGTCAACTCTCTTTAAGTTTTCTATTTCTAGCCATATCGGCACCAGCATCTTGTTTCTGCATATCTCGCCTCACATCATCGTTTGTCGGCCTTCCTATCCTCTATATTCTGTCACATTTAAGCAAAACAGGTTTATTACTCGTCATCATCATTTCGAGTAGGTATCACGGTCAATCGACTATGCACACTCTGGAGTTCTTCGAATTACCTTTATTACTCGTAAAGAGAGGTATTATCTGAAATGAATTAATTACGGTAAGTAAAAACGTATAATGTGCCAATTGCTTCTCTTCCCGCGCAGATCGTGAAAGCCGATCGAAGGAATGGCCGAAATTCTATGGAATCATGTCATAAGACGATGTGGCTAGCAACCCATCACTATTTTGATTCCGTTTTCCATCTAAACGTCCTCCATGTGGCCTTTAAGCCTTATAGAACTAAATTATGTCTACCCCGCAAGGAAAAAAGACGTGATACAATGTATGTAAGTAAATTAAAAACGAAAATGTTATAATCAATATATGACACAAATGTATAAAATATATATGTACATAATTATCATATTTATGAATAAACTGAGATTTGACCCTCGTTTTCTTTTGTCTAATTACACCAATAAAAACATACCACTTACGCTGCTGTGACAAAAACATCTCTAGTACTACTAATACTAAGATATTCTTCTTAAATATGAGTATTTGTTAGCTTCTTATCTTTCATCATCAAAGAGTATCTTAGTTACTATCAAAAAGAATTACAAAAATGGTAAAAAAATAGGCTATTTTAATTCGATTTAATTTTAGAAATGTAAATAGAAGATGCTCAATTCAATTCTTTGTTCACAAAATCAAGGGTAAAAAAAAAATTAAGTAAAGAAAAAAAGACCTTTCTCCCAACGCTTAAGCACATTTCATTAATAGATTCATTGATTCCAGGGAATAAATGAAACCCTTAAATTAATTGCAAGGATTTACGGTTACTTACGTCCCGAGTCTTGCCAAGTCATGGACTCTTGAGATGCCGACTTTCTGGAGTAAATAGCCGAAGGAAATTGCCCTTTTTCTGTTTCAATAATCATGTTTAATTCCATTAATTTATATTTATTGTCAAGAAAATAAGAAGTATGTTTTACATTCTTGTTGTTTGTTCATGTTGCTTGTTTTTCGTGTGTGAACTGGACTACACTGGTGTCAGATTTTTCAGGCTGCCTATTTTATATTGCTTCGCTGTAGAAACTTTGGGTCCCTGGGCCCTGAAGACAAAAAATTATATAAGGAATTGACAACGCGTCTCATCGAGGTAACTGGTGATGCAAGAGCTGGCAATTTTTAGCACAATGTATCGGACTCGCTGTGCAACGGGGAAATGCTGCCAGCAGTTTGGGTACTTAGCCTCGATGCGCTGCGTTGGTAGAAGTTTTTTATTTGTAAGCTATTTATAATATTTTATTTTTATGTTGTTATTAATTATGTGAATAAATGGATTTTACATTGTAGGTATCTCTTTGTTTGATTTTTAATCATTTCAGACTTGCCATTTGCAGAGCAAGGAGCAACTTTGGTTACAGCTGCAAGCTATTAACACTTACAATACAAGTTTTATTTGTTTTTTGTATTGTAATATGGGTTAAAAAGTTACCCGAAATAAATTAATTTTAATTTTAATTTAATTTATTGTTATGTATGCTATTCACTGTCCAGGTATGAGTTAACAAGTCATCCAACTAACAGTAGTTGGGTTCTTGAAATCGTAGCTAGTAATACAGATTACTAGCTACGATTTTCAGAACCACATACATGTATGTAGTTCTACCAATCGTATATCATTATCATTTCGAGTAGGTGTCACGGTCAATCGACCATGCACACCCTGGTGTCAGAGTTCTTCGGAACCGCCTCTCGGCCTCTGCCGCGGCCGTGGTAACGACTACCAGACAGCAGCCGGGACCAACGGCTTAACGTGCCTTCTGAATCACGAAATCATCTTTATTATCAGGCAATCAGATGATTCAAGCCTGCAATATCCTAACCAAACTGGAAACAAATGAACAAAGTTTGCTTCCCGTGGGAATAGAAGCCACGACCCCCGGGTCTACAGGCAGCCTTAACCACTGGACTACGGAGGCAGTTATTAGTGTTTTTCAAGTAACCCTGTATAGTATGTATTTAGGTACATACTGATTAATTTTTCATCCTTTGCGGGGTAGAGCTTATGGCGTAAGACCCAAATGCCACGTTTTTGCATGTAAGAGCAACAATCTCTCACGTTCTAACTAGTGATTCTAACTATTAAAACTAGTGCGTTCCGATTATAATAAAATGTTATTATATAATTTTTCTTTATAATAAAATTAAAATAAAATGTTATGGTCAAAATATATATGAAAATAGCTATCTCCGACTCGATAAGAAAAAGACTACCAATTATAATAAAATTTTGCAAATAAGTTGTTATGGGTACGAAAAAAACATACACGTATTACCCCGGAAAAAGGACTGTTCCTAAACAATCTCATTCATAATTTGAGAGAAAATTTTGCAAAAAACAAAGTGGACATTTAACGATAAAACCAGCGAATTTTTCGTTAAAATCCACTCAAAAACCTTTTCACTTACAAAATCCGCTCATCATTATTCATAGTCCATTTCAACCTCGCCGCCGGTGGTAAATTACCCAATAGCTGCATCTTAAGAACCTAATGCATTTTTTAGGAAAAATCTATGTTGGTTTGACTCACGGATTTGACCAACAATTAATAGTAGATTGTTGCACTGAGCAGAGAGTAATTTATTATTGCATCGAGTGCTTATTTGGAGCCCGAGCGTAAGCGAGGGCTCTAAAAAGCATAAAGCTTATAATAAAAAATATACTTAACTAGCTGTTGCCCGCGGCTCCGCCCGCGTTAGTGTCGATCCTTCGGGAACAGTAGAATTTCTCGGAATTAAACATACCATACTCTATGTCCTTCCCCGGGCCTCAAAATACCTCCACACCAAATTTCATCCAAATCAGTTCAATAGTTAAAGCTTAAAAATACGACAGACAGAGTTATTTTCGCATTTATATTATTAGTATTAGTATGGAAGTACGGATATTATTTATACTTCTAAGTCCAGAAATGTGAAAATTTCCATAAAAACGTTACCCTCCCATTTTGCCATTTAAGGGGGGAATGTTGTCCATTTCACAGGTCTTTTTTTAATTGTTATCAAGAACTCATATACCTATTTTTATACTTCTAAGTGTAGAAATGAGGAAATTTCCGGACAATCTTTACCCCCATATTTCATTTGTTCAGGGGAGAATTTTGTCTAGTTCACCTACACAGATGTTTTTTTAAATTTTAATCGAGAACTTATATACCTTCTTTCAGACTTCTAAGTCCAGAAATGAGAAAATTTCCACACGAAGTTTATACCACCCACTCTACCCCATTTTATTACCCCTTAATTTGCAAATTTCATCTAAACCCATCTTTTTAATTTTAATCGATAACTTATATACCTACTTTCATACTTATAAGTTTAGAAATAAACAAATTCCATATAAATTTTACCCCTTCAGAAATTAAATTTCTAAAAATCCTTTCTTAGCGCTTACTCATATCATTAAAAGAACCCCTGTACCAAAATTCAAGTTTCTAGGCGCAGCAGTTTCGGTTGCGTTGATATATAAGTCAGGTTTGCCTTTTGCCCGCGGCTACGCCGCCGCCGATAGTGTCCATCCCTCAGGAACAGTAGAATTTCCCGGAATAAAAGGTACCCTATGTCCTTGTCCTATGTACCCGGGTCACAAACCACCTCCATACCAAATTTCATTTTTATTTTTCAATGTATTGCTATATATTTGCAGGCGAACTCATGCCTTGAGTTCATTCAAATGACGATAACTTTTTTTTTAATGAACCGATTTTGATGAAACAAACTTTAAATGTTATGCTGGGTTAAAACAAAGCAATTGGTGAAAGTTTGAAGTAAATCGGTTCAGTATTTCCGGAGATAATCGTGATCATACATACAGACAGACAGACAGACAGACAGACAGACAGACAAAAAATTCGAAAAAAAATTTTTTGCTTTCTATTATTCTTTTCAAGTGTTCCTCTATCCATTTCAGTCAAAAATTCTAAATGTACAGACAAAATATTTTTACTGTTTTATTATATGTATAGATTATAATAAATATAAATTACTTAATGCGAGGTGCATAATCTGCTTTTCTTTCAATAACCACAAAAAGGTAAGTGAAAAAAACTAAAAAGAAATTACAGCCAGTGAAAATTAGTTGTTTACGAATCCCGCCTTTGCGTTTTCTTT
Organism: Elegia similella; assembly: GCA_947532085.1. NCBI lineage: Eukaryota > Metazoa > Arthropoda > Insecta > Lepidoptera > Pyralidae > Elegia > Elegia similella. The sequence continues at coordinate 22,057,579 of OX383936.1, forward strand.
ATGACCAGTATTTATTTTTTAGACCAAGCTATCATCCTTATTCTGAGCAAGCTATGCACACGTCCATCTTTATTTGTGACATGTGACACCTATGGTTCCGCGATTTAAAAAAAGAAAATTAAACAGTGCAGTAAAGGATTTCCCATAGAGATAAGATAATGGATTTCCATAGAATAGAATAGAATAGAATATGTTTATTTGCATATGAATAGGGTACAAGAATTGGTGTTACATAGGTTTATTTCACTCCTAATCAGCCATTTTAGATAGCATGCAAATTTCTTATTGTGAAATTATAATTAATACATGATTACATTCAATAATATCATAATTATCAATTTATGTTCGTCAATAATATTATTTATTAATTGAAAAAGTCTAAATTTCGCTTAAATATTTGAACATACCTTGAACTATATTATATAATTTTAATATAAAACAAAACAGTAAGTTTGTATAGAGCTATTTTATTGCTGGAAGTTAAGAAATTCCTGAATTGTGTAAAAGTTTTTCTCCAAGAGCCAGTTAAACAAGTTTTTTTTTAAACAATTGTAGCGTCATAATTTTTATATCATCATGTATTTTATTGAATAAGGATATACACATATAGTAACAATTATCCTTATATTTTTTGCTTCTAGGTACAGTATTGTGGACTAGTCTGTGGCCATTTCTTGTATTTCTTGGATAAAATGTCATTGCTTGCGTAAATAAATAGTTATTCAGCTTGACAAATTTAGCGATTTCATACATTTTTTCTGCTCTAGAGTGAGTGAGTGCTTGATATGTAGAGCACTTATGATAGAATTGCAGCGTAGTTGTTAAGAAAAACAAATTGGTTGTCTGTAAAGTTGGTTTACGGACGATAATTTAAGTGATAACGGTGGAAGAGAGATGGATGCGTCACAAGCCAAACTCTCTATAGCGCCTATTAAACCATCCTGAATTTAGGATCCGATGAGAGGGACGCCGCTATACGTGCGATACGATTGGCGATATCTTGGATCGTTTCTAAGGTAAAGCGGCGTCCCTCCCATCGGATCCGCGCTTATCGCTTGTTCCTCGCTCTCGCTTGCACGCAGTACGTGACACTTTTGCCTACGTGCGGCCGGCCTTTATAGATTTATAACACGCTATCACGTCAAAAGACAAATAATATGGCTGGATTTTTTCCAGTGAATATCATTTAACCGAAACCTAACTTATATTGTACTAGATACCCGGTGAACTTCGTTAAGCTTTAATTTTTTTGTCGCTAATATTTCATATAATATAATAGGTATCCTGGTATTCGGATTATAACAAAAGAAAGATAGAAATCGGTCTACCCGTTCTTAAGTTATAAGTGTACGAAGAAACCCGACTTTGTTTTATATATTAAGGTATGCAAAAGTTAATATGTTTGTTTATTTTTCAAGGCTGGAAACCGAACCCCTTTTGCTTAGCAAAGTAGCATTTTAATTTCTGCGCCATAAAGTATACCATAGACTGAGTGTAGATAACAAGTTAAATACTTGTATACATACATCCTATCCGTCCCGTATTTTCTTCTTGCGGTGCAGCAACAGATCCTAATTATATAAGACCAAAAGGTCACGTCGGAAAACGGAATCAAAATAGTGATGGGTTGTTAGCCGCATCGCCTACTAACGTGATTCCTCAGATTTTTGCCCATTACCTCGATCGGAATTTAAGGTCTGTCCGGGAAGAGTAGTAGCTGGTACATTTTTTGTTTTACCTTATCATCTCTTGAATTCTGGTATGGGATACCAGAATTCAAGAGATGAATACTCGATATAAAAATTTTCAGAACGTACGGTACAAATTCGCAAGTTTAACTTTCGGCGTTAATTGGATATAAACACACATTCATTATTTCACAAAAACGTGCTTTGTACTGCGAAGAAAAAATAAGTGCTGCACAGAGAGCATGACCTAGAAAAAAACAATTTTCTTATTTCTCATGACGTCACAACTGGGTCGAGACGCCGCAGTATAAAATGCTATAGAATATACATTTTAATCTTAACATGCTGAGATATGATTCGGCATTTTTTTCAGCCAATCGCATACCTTTCACTGTACCTTGTATTAGCTGCATAATGGATGTTTTCCTGGTACCAAACTTCCTTGGGTATGCTATGATGTGTATCACTACATAGTATAAAACAGTCGCTTCCCGCTATCTGTCTGTCCCTATGTGTGCTTAGATCTTTAAAACTACGCAATGGATTGATTGCGGTTTTTTAATAGATAGAGTGATTCAAGAGGAAGATTTGCACATTGCACTCGTGCGAAGCCAGTGCGAAGTAAAAATCTGATTGCTTCATAAATGACGGAGTTATGAGGTAACAATATTTAAAAAACACAACCAATTGAAATCACTAATTTTTTTCTTTTCGCTATATACATATAAACATCCATAGAAACATTAATTTATTTAATTAGAATTTTAATGTTGATTAAAATGATTAGTAAGATATGTTTAAGATGACCTTCTATCATAATTGTACTATATCATCGCTTTGTTAATGAGAAAATGTCCAACCGGCGCAGCGTTTTACTGTCTATCAAAGGTGGCAAGCGATTATAGTCTCAATGCAAATGAATTAAGAACAGTCTCTACAGTTCATTGCGTGTCGTCCTTCAATCTAATTATTTGGTTTGCTTTAGTACTACAATTATTAAATTAAATTGTCAGTTGGTACATTATATACATAATATCACGTCCTTTCTCTAGCGGAGTAGACAGATTCCAGGTCTTAAGTACCTCAAGGCCACGTTTAGCATGTGGCTGGCACAAGGTGGAAAATGGAATAAAAAAACTGATGGGTTGCTAGCCGCATCGCCTACTAACATGATTTTCAGATTTTCGTCAATTCCCTCCATCGACTTTAACTATCTATCCGGGAAGGGGAGCAGCTGGTACGTTCTACGTTTTTGTTTTCTTCTAGACCAGCATTTATTTATTTCCAACTCACAAATATCTAAAATAACCTAATACAATAGTTGCGCTAAACTATCCAAAATATACTTATAATATAAAAAATTTTAATATACTAGCTGTTACCCGAGACTTCGTCCGCGTCCAACTTCTGTTATTATGATTAATTAGTATAGATGAATAATTTTACCCCGTTTTCAAAATATTTATAATTGATGCTTCGCTCCTATTGGTCGTAGCGTGATGTTTTAATAAATGGACTATCTAACGCAAAAAGAATTTTTCAATTGGACTAGTAGTTCCTGAGATTAGCGCGTTGAAACAAACAAACTCTTCAGCTTTATAATATTAGTACAGATATGATATAAAGCTATTCTTGTAAACTCATTCAGCGTGCAACAGAATAAGTCTATTTTAGCCTGAGATTTTAGCATAAAAGAAGTCAGTCATGGAATTGGGTTGTGGAATGAAAAAAATATACATCACCAAATAAATTATTCAAATCACATTGTAAATTGAAAATTTAGCTTTGGGTTATGAATTTATCAGTGGCATTCCTTAATTTGGGAAGAAATCGGTATGTAGGTCAGCTGTGTCATATTCAACTGCTTGTCCGGTGGTTGCAGGTATAGCATCTGTACATGCGCATCCCGAACTGCTACTTTTTTTAAATGTTATAGGACGGCAAGCGAGCAATCGGGTCACCTGAACTGCAACTGCAACAACAGGGTGTGACAGGTGCGTTGTTGTCCTTTCAAGGAGTTGGGAGAAGGAAATGGCGAGGGGAGGAGGAAGGATGGGCCTCCAGCTCTCTCACTCACCGAACGTAGCATAGAAGCGGTAAAGCTTCTACTAGGACGTCGATTTTCTATGAGAGTGTGGTACTTCCCCGGCGACCCAGCCCATTCATTCTACTAGCAATTCATTTTGCCGGTAGCGTGGCTCTACCACGACTAACTTGCTTTTTCCCTATTCTCCCTCTTCATTTTCTTCCCGGATGAAACAAATACCTATCCGTCATCAGTTTAATCCGTGTGTAAATTAACAGCCTCCGTGGTCCAGTGGTTAAGGCGTTTGCCTGTTGACCCGGAGGTCGTGGGTTCGATTCCCACCGGAAGCATACTTTGTTTAGTTGTTTCCAGTTTGGTTAGGACATTGCAGGCGTGAATCACCTGATTGTCTGATAATAAAGATGATTCCGTGCTTCGGAAGGCACGTTAAGCCGGTGGTCCCGGCTGCCATCTGGTAGTCGTTTAAGGAACCACGTCAGAGGCCGAGAGGCGGTTCCGAAGAACTCTGACACCAGAGTGTGCATGGTCGATTGACCGTGACACTTACTCGAAATGACGATGATGATCAGCTTAATAATGCTTCCACTGGGCAGCAGCGTCGGAAGCAAAAGACGTCAAAGAATCTGAGTTCGCCAACCCGCCTGCCAAGCGTGGTGAGTATGGCAATATCCTACCATGGAATGAAAAATCCGTGGGAGAGGGCTTTGTCCAACGGTGGACTTCTTACGACTAAAATGATGGTGTATCTTTAATATGCGAAGATATTCAAATCTGTTTTGTGTGATTGAGCATAAAAATAGCCCATCTCACAAACATACGAACAGCCATCCTTATATAATCAATGTCGATGTTTTTAGTTTAAGTATTTAGATAAGGAAATGTATTGTTAATGTCTGTTTAATGCCAAAATAAAAAGAAAATAATAATAATATGACTAAGTAAAATGTGGGTTTTCAAAGAAAAATATAAAAACAACTGCTTTTCGGAACTTGTGGTGGAATAAAGAAACAAAATATACATAATCTAGAAAAATTTCTTTTGGCTACTCATTAGCTACTGTATTAGGGTAGAATATATTAATTCATTAGGTCAGTGTGTATGGGAGGTTCAATTTCTCTTCACATGTAAATATCCAATCGCTATGAAATTGATCATATGTATTGTTAAAGGTACTGACAATGAAGTAGAATACTTTATGTTCATTTACTGCAATGCAAGTAGGGCAGTGGGGCGTAGCTAGCAACAGATAACTTCGATATATAAGCAAATAAAAAAAAAAAGTATAGAAATAATCTTTTTACCAATCAGAATCAAACTGTAGTAAAATCCCTTGTAAATACAAGCAGCAATTGTAAAATCTCTATTTAAGCTTCCCAACTCAAAACAACTGCGACAAGAAGATTGTTTGTTAACTAAACAACCCGAGTGTACCGCTACAAGCACTTACAAGCCTAGACGCACTGGCCAAAGTAAACAGAATTACATTTGGAAATATCAAATTTAATCAAGAAATTGTTAGTAGGGAAACTGATGACCGAACAAAAAGGTTTTGGTGACCCAAATACGAGACGGCGACCTAGCAAACTTTTGTAGAATTAATATAAGTATTAACGTACAGCACGAAAACTTGCAGCGTCCCCCGCAATATGGCGTCCCCGCACCTCTCCCCCGTCCGTGGGTGAAACTTTTTAACAAAACTTTTTAATAAAAACTTTTTATAAACAAGCTTTTATGTACATCACTTTATGTTTCCAGTTATTTTCAGCAAATGATATCTATAATTGTCAAAGTGCATCTAAAATAGCTAGTCCGCCATCTTGAGTGTGCCACCATGTTATATTGAGAATGGCATCACATAGCTTACCATGCATTGTCATCCAAACTAAAAGAGAATATAAAATTTCAGTTCAATCGATGATATATATCTGCTGCAAAATTGAGTTACAGGATTTTACTCGAACAAACATATGTAGTAACATACATACATTGCAAGTTAAATATAACCTTGTATAAACAGGGTTAGCTACTGTTGCTAGTCATAAAAAGAGATTGTGAAGTTAGACCGGGGGCATCATGATGCTCAGGAGTGAGCAGAGGACTAAAGGAGGAGGTGGTTTCTAGTTGCACGCCACGCGACGTCTTTTATACGAACGTTAGTACTTGAATTCCGTCCGCGGTGCTGACCCTAATTGTTCACTCACACATTAACGTGTGTACAAAAGCTAACGTCAAAAATAAACTTAAATCATACTTTATGAACAGCCTGTGATGCGTTGTAAAAAACCGGTTAGATGTTATGAGCGCGACAGGTAGGGACTGATCGTAGTCGGTAATCTAAATTGTTTTGTAGAACCAATTTGAATTGTCGTTCATTGATTTCATTTTGAATTTTATGTTAAGTCAACTTTTATTGTATTATTGATAGATATTGTGCGTAGAAACACATCAAGTGCATTCTGTACAAACCTCCGTGGCTTTTTGATTGAATGCATATATTTTTCTATGTATTGTTATTAATATTAAATAAAAAAAAGGTAAAGTTTTGTTTCTATTAGGCATAAATATTACTCTTAGTTAGCAACAGATAACTTCGATAAATAAGCTAATAAAAAATAAATAAAAAAAAACGTATAAAAATACTCTTTTTTCCAATCATCATGAAACTGTTCTCATCCTTATTGTTATGTACCAAAAATGATATTGAATTCGTTTTGTTCGCTTACTGCAACGCGAGTACGGCAGCAGGATATAACCAGAGATCACAGAATAAGCGATAGAGAGGTACGATCGGCCTAAGTGTTCGGATTGTACGCATCTATCTCTCTTATCACGTAAAATTATCGTCCGTAAACCGACTTTACAAACAACCAATTTTTCTTCCAATCATCATGAAACTGTTCACCTATATTGTTTAACGTACTGAAAAGGATATAAATACTTTTCATCCATTTATTGCAACGCTAGCAGGGCATAACTAGAAACAGATAACTTCTCTAAATAAGCGTATAAAAACAAAGAAAAAAGCGTGGAAATGTAATATTTTCCAATCATCATCAAATATTTTCGGCAAATCCTAACTAATATTATAAATGCGAAAGTGAGTTTCTTTGTTTGTTTGTTACGCTTTCCTGCTGTAACTACTAAATCGATCATTATGAAATTTTGCATACAGGTTCTCCCAAGTACAGAAAAGGACATAGGCTACTTTTTATCCCGGGAAAAAGTACAATTCCTGAGGGATCGACATAGACGCGGGCGGAGCCGCGGGCGAAAGCTAGTAAGCCCATAAACAAGCAACAAAAGTATAAGATCAATATTTTTTTAACCTTAGAATACTATGGGGACCCACTTAATATTACTACGGGGACACAATATAGTTATATTGAGGAGCCTAATGGTTCAGTGGGTCTGAGCATTATAAACACTTACGTGTTAAGCAATCCTGGGCGCGGTTCCTACTTGGATGGGTGACCGCAAGTGGCATAACATTATCTCGACCGTGCTTCGGAAGGCACGTTAAGCCGTTGGTAACGGCTGTCATCATTGATGGCAGTCGTTAAGCTATGCACACACGAAAAACGAAAAAAAACAAATAAAAAGTATCCTTATCCTTATACTTACTATATAATATTATAATATATCCTAACAAATATTATAAATGCGAAAGTGAGTTTGTTTGTTTATTTGTTTGTTTGTTACGCTTTTACGCCGTAACTACTGAACCGATCATCATGAAATTTTGCATACAAGTTCTCTGGAGTACGGAGAAGGACATAGGCTACCTTTTATCCCGGGAAAAAGTACTATTCCCGAGGGATCGACATTAACGCGGGCGGAGCCGCGGGCGAAAGCTAGTAATATTATAAATGCGAAAGTGAGTTTGTTTGTTTATTTGTTTGTTTGTAACGCTTTCACGCAGTAAGTACTGAACTGATCATCATGAAATTTTGCATACAAGTTCTCTGGAGTACGGAGAAGGACATAGGCTACCTTTTATCCCGGGAAAAAGTACTATTCCCGAGGGATCGACATTAACGCGGGCGGAGCCGCGGGCGAAAGCTAGTAATATTATAAATGCGAAAGTGAGTTTGTTTGTTTATTTGTTTGTTTGTAACGCTTTCACGCAGTAAGTACTGAACTGATCATCATGAAATTTTGCATACAAGCTCTCTGGAGTACGGAGAAGGACATAGACTACCTTTTATCCCGGGAAAAAGTACTATTCCCGAGGGACTTTGACGCGGGCGGAGCCGCGGGCGAAAGCTAGTACTTATATATAAAAAGAGATTAGTGAAGGAAGGAAAGGAAGACCTTCGCCCAGCAGTAGGACACAATACAGGGCTAACATTAATCTTAAAATATCAAAATCCAATTAACATTTTCTCCAAAGCATATTAATAAGTGTATGCTTTCGACAAACAATGGACGAAGGACAAGGTCTACAAAAGCTGTATTGAGCTTTTACTTTGCTTCGGAGCCGATGCCCGCTCAAAGTTATAATGAAAACATATTTCAACTAATGACTTTGGATTACGCTTTTTAACCTTTCCATCTTAAAGAAAGTTTAAGGAACATGTGACGTCTATATTCCTATTCAATGCTCGTCTGGGTGAAAATAGAATGTGATATGTACCAGCTGCTTCTCTTCCCGCACAGATCATAAAAGTCGATCGAGGGAATGGGTGAATTCTGAGGAATCACGTTAGTAGGCAATGCGGCTAGCAACCCAGCTAGTACTTCACCTTGTGCCCACCAGCATGTTACGTGGCTTTTCGGACTTTAAGTTCTGGGTTCTGCCTACCCCGGAAGGGAAAAAGACGTGATTATGTAACTAAAAATCTATTAATAATAAGTAATATTGTACAACACTTTAGGAACTGGCCATGTATGATATTTATTTAAGTGGTCGGTAGAAAATCTCAAGAAGAATGTAAATACGAGTTGCGGCTAGCAACTTATCACTATTTGGATTCCATTTTTCACATATACCCACTAGTATGCTAAAAGTGGCCTTTAAGTCTTATGCCTAAAAGAATTATTACATCATGATCTTACATATGCACGGGGATGAATGTACGCTTTTATAATGCATGGATGTGTGAATCTGTGGCATATAATCTTTCAGTTAAAAACAGACTTCAACAAAACCATCAAATAGATTTAAATGAAATTTAAAGAGGGTAAAAATAATACAAACAAAAATAATTTCTATATGGTAATATCAAGATAATTCTTTTTTGAAATTAGTTGACAAATAATGCACACAACATGCAATGGTAAGTGTCATTACCCATAATAGTCCAGATAATAATAGTGAGCAATGCTGATGTTCGTCATTTATTCCGAACTCATAATCAGTGAGGGAAAGGTCTTCTTTTCCCTCTGTGATTATGACAGACCAAGAAGAGCATATTTGGATAAAATAAAGGAAAATGCTGAAGTTGTGTCGGAGAGGTGAAGAGAATGGCTGAGAACCGAGAGACACGGAGAGAACTCCACAGACAAGAACACAGTTCTTAAATTATAGTTAAATCAAATCAGACTAATCAGAGCCGATCAGAACTACTCGACCTACAAGATATCCATTTAAATCTTACAATTATTAGAGAGTGAGTAAAGTAAATTCTGTCCGGTCCTTGAAGGGATGATTCGGCCTGATATCGACTGATATGAACACTTTTCCTACGGGATCAACGAAAACCAACAATGTTCGGCTGCCTGGTCATTTTAGAGGGGAACGACAAAAAAAAATGAGTTCCCAGCATTGGTCCCATTGAAAAAGTTGTTCAGGAAAGTGGTTAAATATACTTTGGCACAAAAAGTTCAAGAGATTAATGCAAAAATATTGCTTTGTACGAAAAGTAACAACGGCGCCCGTTTACTACGGCGTAGACAATTCGTAGCGTCAGTAGATAGTAGACCGCTACGGAGCGCGCTCGCTACGTGCTACGCCGTAAACCCGCTACGAACTTCTCACTCGATGTCAGACTTCAAATATTGTGAACGTGAAATTGAATAACTATTTAGAATTCAAAATAAGTTCTCTAAATTTAAAAATTGTAAGTTGCTTGTGAAAAGTTATTGTGAATAGTAAAAAATAATGAAGATTCTTCGTAAATAATGAATATATGGGTAAGTTTATTTTTTTATTTTTTTATTTTAAAGTATTAAGTTATTAATATTTTTATTCAAATATATAAATTGTATAATTTAAATTTAAAATAACCGAACTAATGCTACGACTAAAAATAAATAAAAATATTGTAAAAGTGAATTTAAATAAATTTAAAAAATATCTTGGATTTTAAAATGAATTTCTTTATATATTTTGAGTACTTTTGAATGAACGTTCTTAGCAAGATAATCAATATTTAGGAAGTATGCTGATATGAAGGTTAAAACAAACCTACCTAAATATTCATAATCAATTAATATTAATTATAAATGAATTTTTATTTTTTATCAATATATATATACAATTTAAATATAAAATATTTAAACTAATGCTACAACTAAAAATAAAAAAAAAATTATATATATTTACAAATAAAAAAGGCCGGGTAAATCGTTGCCTCGCGGTAACGTGCCCAGAAGGCTGGCAGCATTGCCACGTTGGATGGCAATGCTGATCTTTTGGTCAAGGTATAGACCAACCTTCTGGTCACGGGTCACCTCGATCAATTTATGGGCAATTTATACTAATTTACTTTATATACATATATTATTTTGCTTAATAAATGTGAATGCATTAGTCAGTCGTTAAGTCAAACATAAATTTACATTTAGTGTTATTTGTTTACAAAAACCACATAAATTTTCATTAGGCAAATGGGTGGTAAAAACATTAACGCGATTCATGCATTTTATCACGTATTCAGGACAGTATTTATTTTTTTGTTCAAGAATAATTTTTGTGAACTTTGTTTGCGATCACATATTTCAAGTATTTAAGAGCTGGAATTGTTCAATATTTAATTAAAATTAACAAAAAGAAATATGTGCATGATACATTAAAAAAAAAAATAGTTTTTTGCAGTATTGTTGCCTCTATAACAGCGGTATATATAGTAATGTGCGCACCAGCATTTTTCAAAACATTATAGTAGTAACGTATATAGATTTACTTGTATCAAAATAGTTGCATAGATATATATATATATATATATATATATATGTTTTTTTTTTAAAGTTAGTCAATCCAGATTTAACGTCATTTTGCCGTTAACACGTGAGGTCTATGATAAATTGATAAATGCCATAAAATATCATCAATTAAGTGGAATCTCTAAGAAACTCTAAAACTCAGTAAAATTTAGAAGTATGTTTTGGATTCGTATAACTTACTGAATCTGCATATCTTAATTTAATTTGACATATTATATCACTGCAAGAGGAATCAGAATACGTACGGCAATTAGTTTAATACTTTTTACAAGCTTTTTTTATTACAAACTAGCTGTTGCCCGCAACTTCGTCCGCGGTAATTTCTGATAATATGATTAATTAGTATAGATGAATAATTTACCCCGTTTTCAAAACATTTTTTATTGATGCTTCGCTCCTATTAATTGCAGCAAGATGTCTTATGCCTTCCACAACTTCAATCTTTCTTCTTTAATGCTACCCTTTAGGGTGTCGTACTTTTTAAAAAACTATGCTGGCTAATAAGTCTATAGGTCGCTGGTATGTAGTAAAAATATGAAATATCCTGCCCGCATAGTTAAACTCACTTAAGAGTTGACATTTAAGAAACCCTGTTAAAGTGCTTTTAACGGGAAATCTATTGCAAATTTAAAGTTTCTAGTCCCAGTGGTATAAGCCATGTACTAATATAAAAGTTAGCTTGAAAGAACCCTTTTTACTCAACCGATATAGAAGTTCCAGAACTACTTACACACTATGTTACTTTGACGTTAATCATCTAAATTTGTATGTCTATCGCGTTTTTCTTAAGTTCCCCAGCTACCCAAGACATTACATTTTAAATGGCTTGGGTCTCAATATTCTTTTTTAAACTTTCGCGCTTTAAACACATAATTATGTATATAAACGGGACTTAGCACGATCCTTTTCATTATTTGTTTCCGTTGACGTTTCAATGGAGTTACATCCATCGTGGTATCCATTCTGTTATACTCTAATGAAATTAAGAAATAAAATATGGTGAATACCTTTGAACTTTTATTTTTCACCAGACGTCTTGACAAGGTTTCACCGGCCGTGGTCACTGGATGATGAGTGACCACGACCGGTGCAACCTGGTCGAAACGTCTGACAAAAACGGTACGTTCGTGCTAATTCCCGTAAATGCATTTAGAAAATATGGTGAATTGATTGAAGAATGAAGTAACGCAAGTCTTAATGTGTTTAAGGGGAATGGGATATGGTGGAGATTTTCAACGTTGAGGTTCGAACATACGGTAGCTCAATTGGCAGAGCATAGGTTGTACAGAGACCTAAGCTTGCAGGTTCGAACACCGTACACCGCGTATAATTTTTTTACCATATTTTATTTCTTAATTTCATTATCGAATAGTATTTTTTCTCGGGATAAAAGCCTATGTCCTTTTCCGTACTCCAGAGAACTTGTATGCAAAATTTCATGATGATTGGTTCAGTAGATACGGCGTGAAAGCGTAACAAACCAACGAATAAACAAACTCACTTTCGCATTTATAATATTAGTTAGGGAGGATTAGGATTAAGATTTAACAAGACTAATCAAATATTTTTTTAACTGCTGTGGTCACCATTTTAAATCTTGGTAAAACCTAGGTAGGTGAAAAACCTTTAAACAATATAGGTAATCAGTGAGAGTGAACCTCAGTTTTATTCAATAATTTTAGGTTTCATTAAATTCCAGTATTGTTTGGCACTGAACATACAAGGCAAATGCCCTCGCGTTACTAACCTTGAAGCAATAAAAGACATTATTTCACGAAACAATACTTGAAAAGAAACGAAATTTTTGGTCTCTTATAATTCTTTGAAGTAATCTAAAATGCAAGTGAAATCAATTAATAAAATATAAATATTGAAGTAGACAGATTGAGAGAGTTTCATAGAATCTTATTTAAGTTATATTATGTTCTAATATTTGCTTTATCCTTACTAATATTATAAATGCGAAAGTGAGTTTGTTTATTTGTTACGCTTTCACGCCGTAACTACTGAACCGATCATCATGAAATTTTGCATACAAGTTCTCTGGAGTACGGAGAAGGACATAGGCTACCTTTTATCCCGAAAAAAAAAAAAACTATTCCCGAGGGATCGACCTTTACGCGGGCGGAGCCGCGGGCGAAAGCTAGTAAAATATAAATATTAAAGTAGTCAGATTGAGAGAGTTTCTTAGAATCTTATTTAAGTTATATTATGTTCTAATATTTGATTTATTAGAACATATTGTTATTATTAATCTTCAAGTTTATATTTCTTTAGTAAAACTAAGTGAAATGAGCTTTTACTCAAACGCTGAAAATCACTTACAATCGGTCTTTAAAAATCTTGTTTTTTTTTTTTAAATTTGCAATTAGACTGGAAGAACTTGTATTCATCATCATCAGGTCTTTTTACTCTCCACCATAGGAGCATGACACTCTCTGTACTACCGGAGCCATACTTGGCCAGAGCAGACAGAGGATTTGGCCTACACTCTCCTCGCTGGCCAGACGAAGTAATACTTACCCAACTATACGATAGTTTATAGTAGACATTTCTAAACTTCCAAGACCCAGGTCAGTCTAGTTAAAAATTGGTTGACTGTAAAGTCGTTTTACGGACAATAATTTTAAGTAATAACAGGGTAAGAGTGATAGATGCGTCACAAGCCGAACGCTTAGGCCGATCGTGCCTCTCTATCACTTATTCTGCGCTCACAGAACGTGACACTTTCGTGCATGCAGCCAGCGTTCATCGATTTATAAGACGTTGTCATGTCAAAAGATTATTATAATATAAGAAACCACTGACCAAGGTCGTCGGAAGACGCGGGATGCAGGCCGTTTCCAACCGGTAAAATTCCTCCAAAAGGTCAAAGGTCAAAGGCCTTCCAACGATTTCCAATTGGAAATCCTTGGGGGAGGCCTTTGTCCAGCAGTGGACTTCTTATGGCTGGGATGATAATGATGATGATGAAAATAAGAAAAACAATTTCGTTCCTTATTACTCTTCCTATTCTTAAAGCACATTCGGAGAGTGTTTATTATTTAATTAAATATTATTTTAAGTTATCATTTTTGTTAAACGTTGTTATTTATAAAATGTTCTTATATTTTTTTAACAATACAACATCCTAGATTATTAACACTTGTTTACATGAAGAAAGACGGAAGCAGCATGAATGGATAACCCAAATCCATCACAACTGACAATATCGACACTCGCACCTATCTCACTGACGTGCATACCTTGTACATGACGCAACGTGATGTCGATACACTGTTAGTCCGAAAAGGAATGTATATAATGTATAATTATGTAAGGTTTCTATTGTACTTTCTAGTACGAACAACTTTAATTAACACGGAAGTTACTTCATTAAATCTAACATGAGATACAGACATCATCTACTAAAAACGGGTTACTCACGTGCTATTTTCGTCGGGATTGCCGACTATAGTTTCGGACTCGTCAGGAGCCAATGTTCCTCCGCCGCGCGTTCCGCAGTCGCCTTGAAAATGGGCTCCTGATGAGTCCGAAACTATAGTCGGCAATCCCGACGAAATAGCACGTTAGTGACCCGTTTTTAGTACCAAACACGAAAGTTCTTGAGAAAACCGACAGTGGTCTAGCAATTCAATAGAGAAATATGTTACCGACAGTTCCCGAATTCTTTCCCACCCTGACTTATGTCAAGTAGTTGTATGCACTAAGTCCTCTGTAGCTTAGTGATTATCATGCTAGGCTGTTGCAGCGTAGGTCCTGACTTCCCCAGTCAGGTCAATATGGAAATAGTAGATTGTGATACAAGGGGCAAAATTACTTTTTGTTGAGGGTATTATTTTGAATCCAGAGTGGAACAAAGGAGTCTAGTAAAGAATCTCGAGCGAAGCAAAGGATTATAAAGAAGACTCCTCAGTGAAGCGAGGGATTCAGAATATGTTACCCGAAGTAAAAGTATTGTTATTTTGTTTATTCGTATATATCTTGAGTTTAACGTTTATTTTTTTTTTTTTTTTTATCGTAAATTTGAGTGCGTTTGACCTCCATGGGCCTGATGGGAAACAACGATGAGGTCTAGGGTGGTACACGCAAATTCAAATAATGCCTATTCACTCTTGCCTTGAAAATCCCTAAATTGTACGAGTCGGGAAACAGCGACGACTCAAACAGTTTGCAATGATGCAAACAAAACGTCCTCCTGATTTCAATTGTATGTGTTCTGCGCCAACGCCAATCATATATACTCTGTCCATCTACCCTAAGGTTGACTGGAAGAGATCGCTAAAGCGATAAGTCCACCTTTGTACCAACTTTGTAACTTTGTTTCTATACATAACTAACTTGTCTGTTATTTGGTGCAATAAAGAGTATTCTATTCTATGTTAGTCCCGAGATGACACATTCTGCTTTTCCTCTCTTTCTATGAGAAAACCAAATTAAATTCTAAAACTAAAGTTACCTCTAATATTAAATTATTTTAACATAAACAAAACATAAATGATGTAATGGGTAAAATAAACTAAATTATTATAATTAACTTTATGACTATCTTTTTTTATTGGTGTGTCTTAAGTATATAGAGCGCGATACTTATTTCTTGTTTAGCAACATTTAGTAGGGTGGTAATTTGAAATGTAGGTAAAATCACGATAAAACAAGCAGGTACTAGGTGTATTTTAAATTTTTTCTCAATAAAAATATACCTGATAAAATCACTTTCAGTGTGCGAAAAAAATAAGCGTGCATCATAAAATACTACCAGCTCCTGTGTATTTTTAACAATGTAACCCCGGCCAGTGTAACTGTTTAAAAATATGATTCAACCTATGTGGTCATGGATATTTGGGGAACAATATTTGTGTTCGCAGTTCAAAATCTTTTTATTCCCTTGGGTACAAATACGTATTTTAGACCCTGTTCTCGGGGAAACGTTCTTTGTTTTTTGAATAGAGGAGATGAAAATGATCTTCTACAGATTGGCCTTGACCTTGGGTGTCTATATACTCATATATATAACGAAGTACCAGACTGTAAGTTGGAAAAATACTCGCTTTTTTTTTTAATTCTTCGGGTGAATTGATAAATAATAACAAAGATTTTTTTTCCTTGATATTCCTCTTCTGCTAACGATGTGTAAATGTACACAACATTATTTGCCGTTTCGAATCGTTTACGTGCGAGCAAAGGTTTGATTGTAGTATGACACAATAAAACTGGCGGGTCACATAGACCCGGATTACGCTAATGCTCGCAGGTGACGGGTTCAAAGAAATTTAGCCCGTATTTTACCTAACACTGTCCTCATCAATAACATTATTTTTATTAAGAAACCAGTTATACCTATAGGTATTATAGATTGTATTTAGGTATATATTGATGAGGACAGTATTATCAAAAACAATAACTTTAGTTTATTTAAATCCATACTTAATATTAAAAAGCGAAAGTAACTCTCTGTCAGGTTTTCGCGCTTCAACCATTGAACCGATTTGAATGAAATTTGGTATGAAGGTAGTTTGAGGACGTAGGTTAGGGAACCTTTAATTCAGGGAAATCTACTGTTCCCGACAGATAGGCATTAACGCAGGCCGAGCCGCAAGTAAAAGCGAGTAAAGAAATTAATTATGGTGAAATAGATCCACGCAGACAAGAGTCGAACCGGCGACTTGTTCTTGGAACGTCCAGTACTTTGCGAGCTCCGTGGCTCAGTGGTCAACACGCCAGCCTGCGACACAAGGGTGCCCGGGTTCGATCCCTGGTTAGGTCATGATGGAAACGATCTTTTTCAGATTGACTTTGGTCTTGGATCTTTGTCTATATATATAAGAATTTTTTTTTTTTTTTTTTTTTTATGTATATCCGACAGCAAACGAGCAGACGAGCCACCTGATGGAAAGTGGTCACCGTCGCCCATGGACATCTGCAACACCAGAGGAGCTGCTGATGCGTTGCCGACTCTTAAGATACCTGTAAACACGCCTTTTGAAGGACCTCAAGTCATAGCACACAGGGAAAACCTCGGGAGGGAGTCCATTCCACAATCCTGCTGTACGAGGAAAAAAACCACGTGACGCTCTGACATTTTTGTAGACCCAAGTGTCAAGGATGTGGGGATGGACTTTACTCCTGTGGCGAGCGGTGCGGTGGTAGAAAGGTGACGGTGGCACCAATTCAAAAAGTTCTTCAAAACACTCCCCATAGTATAGACGGTAAAATACACACAGAGAGCCAACGTCTCTCCGTAGACCGAGGGTGTCTAAATCGTCTGTGAGTGTGGGATCGTCGATAATACGAATTGCCCGGCGTTGGATGGAATCAAGAGGAAGGAGTTGGTATTGAGGTGCACCAGACCAGATATGAGAGCAGTACTCCATGTGGAGCCGGACTTGAGCTTTATATAATAAAAGTCTATGACCCGGAGTGAAGTACTGCCTCGCTCTATTGAGCACCCCAAGTTTTTTAGAACCCATTTTGGCTTTACCTTCCAGATGACTCCGGAATTGGACCTCCTTCGTAAAATCGACGCCAAGGATCCCAATACTCTTAGAAATGGTAAGAGAGGTGTCCCGAAACTTCGGTGCTATGTTAAATGGGGTCTTCTTAGCGGAAAACACGCAGACTTGTGTCTTAGTAGGGTTGAATTGAACTAGGTTTAGTTTACCCCATTCAGAGACCTGCTCCAGAGAGGTCTCAATGTCAGACACAAGTCTCTTTCTGTTCTCCTCCACCTGTGTTTGAGGGATATTTGCACGACCTGCATAATATGCATCACCCGTACTGTCGTCTGCATAGCAATGGATGCTACTAGTGTTAAGCATGTCGTTGATGTGCAGAAGAAACAGCGTAGGTGATAAAACAGATCCTTGGGGGACGCCAGCATTGATGGGCATGATATCGGAGCATAATCCGTCTACAACGACCTGAATGCTTCGCCCGGATAAGAAACTAGCGACCCACAAGCATAGTTCCCTCAGGAAGCCCGAAAGATGGTAACTTCGCGAGAAGAGCCTTATGCCAGACCCGGTCAAAAGCCTTTGTGACATCTAGACTAAATGCCAGTGCTTCTCCCTTGCTCTCGATGGCGGCTGCCCATCGGTGCGTTAAGTACACAAGAAGATCACCAGCACTACGCCCGTGGCGGAACCCGTATTGACGGTCACTAATTAGCTGATGATCTTCAAGGTAACCAAGGAGCTGGATGTTTATCACACGCTCCATCACCTTAGAGAGCAGGGAGGTTATCGCAATAGGCCGATAGTTAGACGGGTCTGTGCGGTCACCCTTTTTAGGAATAGGGTGAACGTAGGCTACTTTCCACGAAGACGGGCCTTTTTTTGAGGTGTAAGACAGCGAGAATAGGCGTGCTAACACCGGAGCCAACTCAGGGGCGCATGTTTTGAGCACAATTGCTGGAATGCCATCAGGCCCACTGGACTTCCTGACGTCGAGGGAAAACAGAGCACGTCGCACTGCACTTTGAGTGAACCGAATTTCCCGCATTGAGTGCTCGCATCGCGGTAAAAAGGGCGGCGATGCTCCTCCGTCGTCAAGGGTAGAATTTGACGCAAAGAGAGTAGCCAAGAGATCGGCCTTCTATTTTGCGGAGTGAGCCAGCGAGTCCTGACGATTGTGCAGAGATGGAAGTGAAGGGCGACAGAAATTCCCCTGCGCTGCCTTAGCAAGAGACCAGAATGCTCTACTCCCGGAGGGATAGCCAACCAGTCTCCTACCAATGCGCGCAGTGTGCGCAAACTTTGCTGCAGTGATCTGCTTCTTGTAGGCTCTTGAAGCTGCGTTGAACCGCTTCTTCAAATCAGAAGTATTACGATCCTTGACATTTCGCGCAGCAACCCAGGCTTCGCAGGCTTCGCGCTTGAGGTGGGCGGCATGCAAAGACGAGCAACGAAACCAAGGTTGAGACCGCCCTCCGATACGAACCGCCGAGCTGGGAATGTAGCACTCCATGCCCAGCAGTATCGCTTCGGCGACAGCTTTCGCACAAATGTCAGGATTTTCTGATGAGAAGCACAACCGTCTCCAATGGTAGGATGCATAAAACTCTCGCAATCCATCCCAATCTGCTGACCTATAATGCCACACACGACGCATACCAGGTGGTCTGGATTGCGTGGTCTGACCGGATGGAACCACAGCACGTACCAGGCAATGATCCGAGGTTCCTAGAGGGGCATCACGGAATACCTGGTAATCGTTTGGATGTGAGGTCAGCAGAAGATCCAACAAAGCAGGGTTGTGTCCTTCAATATCAGGTATTCTGGTAGGACCATCAACTAACTGGTTGAGGTCATTTGTTACAGCAAAGTTGTATGCAGCCTTCCCAGCGTAGTCGGTCTTCAGTGATCCTAGCCACTCAAAGTGGTGAGCGTTGAAGTCCCCTAGGATCACTACCTCCGCCGATGGGTGCTGCTGGAGAATTTCGTCTATGCCCTTCTGTACATGCCCGAGAAGTCGGTCTGTTTCGGCATCACCGCTATGGGACCTGTAAAGGCACGCATAGAACCGGATGCGGTCACCGTGATCTACGCGCGCCCATAACAATGACAGGTTTCTGTCTTCAAGGCTGCTGAGACGTCGACAACATACATCCTCCCGTACGTACATACACACCCCAGCATTGGGCATAAACTTGTGCTCCAAGCTGAAACCGGGATACAAGAGATATGGGACGTCGGTAGGAGAGGAAATTTGTGTCTCAGTCAGGAAAAATAGAGCCGGCTTAGTCGTCTCCAAGTGATGATGGACGACATTGAGGTTGGAATGCATTCCTCTGACGTTGAAGAAGTCCACATTGAATGTGGAAGGGGGTGCCGCTGTAGAAACATGTTTTCTATTTTTCGATCTTGCCATAAAAAAGGTGGTTAACAGGGAAAAAATTGAGGATTGCCGTAGTTACGACAGTTACATAGGCAAAGTTAAGGAATGATGGCCCGCAATGAATGACCAGTGAGGTGCGCTGCTGGCACGGGGGCCAGAAGGGCCCCCGATCCAACACAATGATCAGCCGCCGTGTTCCACTCCGGTCTCCCAGGCCGGCACGACGACCAATCACGAGCTTTTGACACTGGCGGCAGGACAGCCTCCCTAGCCGGGACAGCCAGGGTTCGGGTCCTCTACGTACCAGCGGGCGGCCAGCGGACAACCGTTTCATCGGGTCTCCCTGGCCCCCGCGCCAACGTCGCACCCCCAATCAGACAGTGCAAGACTTCAGCCCCTAAGGGACCATAAACTGTCGAAACTACGGGAATCGGGAATGGGGATTGGCTCTCACGCGCAACCGTCGAAACACACCCAACGGTGCTTTACGATAGATTTCGGCATGAGGGTGGTCGCCAGCCAGTCGGACCCTCGAGGTCCTACCACCGAGCATGTCGGGTATTTTACTCGCCTCTTACGAGATGCCAACCTGACGGGCAGTGGGGAATTGTATTCTACTCCGTCCCCACACGGAGAATATATTACTATTATAAAAAAAAAATATATGTTCAAGTTTATATATTTTTTTAATTTTTTATTGTTTTTAGACAAGTTTAAAAAAATGTAGTTAATATTTGAGATAACAATATAATTATATTTCTCATTAGGATCACTGAAATCAAACACCTAATCTACACAGAAATCGATTGTAAATAATAATAATTGTCAGTTCACATTTTACTTTTTTAGTTTATGTAGATTATCACCTAAACACCACCATATTACTATAAATAGTAATAACCGAGCAAAACTCGGTCACCCAGGTACTTTTATAATAATCTAAGATCAAAGCCAATCAGAAATACCTGACCGGGGATCGAACCCAGAACCCTGTGATTAAAAGACACATCAAAAGGCACATGCCATAGAAGTCGTTCAAAGAATAGATGTTTCAATTTCAATTCACTGTAGGTTTTTCAATGCTAACTGTGATACTTCTATTCCCGGTTATGTAACCGGGAATATACTGCAGTATATGTATACTGCAGTATATGTAACCGGGAATACTATGGGAAGCCTCAGGAATATAAATTAAAATTCATTTATTTCGGGTAACTTTTTGACCCATATTACAATACAAAAAATAAATTACTAAATTATAGTCGCTCGAATAAATTAAATACAATATATAGGGAGCACAGTCAAAAACGTCCGTTATTTTTTTTTTTTATATAGTGGAAAGGTAAACCGCTATCTTTTAGTTTAAATATATATCACGTTGTCCTAAACTTAAATTTTAACTTTAGTACTCCAATACCGAATAGCTACGACCTTTAATTCGGAGACAGAAGTACCTTACAAAAGTAATATCAAATCTTGTAGCTTAGATAACTACCCACATATTGCATACATCACACTAACAAAGGAAAGCATGATTGTTAAATTCACGGAGAAATTATATGTTAAATTATACAATAAAAATGGCGGGTCACATAGCTCGGATTACGTTGATGCCAGCGGGTGACGTGTTGAAAGAAAGATAACCCGTCTTTTGACGTTTGAAAGATAGTGGGCCTTTTATGAGACGTAAAGAACTGATGGCTCCAGGACATAAGTACTAGGTATTTCGTTGTATTGGGTGTCATAAATGTAACATAGCCTTTTGGAGCGTTAGGGTCAACAGCGATGACAAAAATGTTTTCTGAACTTATATACATACTTAGTATCACGTCTTTTTCTCCTCTTGCCTCTGTGACTGCCTCCGTGGTTCAGTGGTTAAGGCGTTCGCCTGTATACGGCGGTCGTGGGTTCGATTTCCACGGGAAGCATACTTCGTTTATTTGCTTCCAGTTTGGTTAGGACATTGCAGGCTTGAATCACCGATTGTCTGATAATAAAGATGATTCCGTCGGAAGGCACGTTAGACCTTTCGTCCCGGCTGCCATTTGGCAGTCGTTAAATGAACCACGTCAGAGACCGAGAGGTTGTTCCGAAGAACTCTGACACCAGAGTGTGCATGGTCAATTGACCTTGACACCTACTCGCAATAATGATGATGATGTCTTTTTTTCCCTTGCTGGATAGACAGAGCCTACGTTCATAAGACCTTATGCCACATTTAGAATTTTGCTGGGCGTGTAGATGGAAAACGGAATCAAAATAGTGATATGTTGCTAGCCGCGTCGCCTATTGACATGATTTTGCAGATTGTAGCTCCATCCCTCGATCGGCATTTACGATCTGCGCGGGAAGAGAAGCAGCTTTTTCTTTTCTCTTAGACCAGCATGGAAGAGCATTCTGAACTTAACCTTATTTAATTTCTATTTGCTTGTATCTATGTAATAAATATACTATGCTAATATATAGAATAATAAAGTGCTTCGGAAGGCACGTTAAGCCGGTGGTCCCGGCTGGCACCTGGTAGTCGTTAAAGGAACCACGTCAGAGGCCGAGAGGCGGTTCCGAAGAACTTTGACACCAGGGTGTGCATGGTCGATTGACCATGACACCTACTCGAAATGATGACTTTCGCTCGTGTCAACGTCGTTTCCTCGGGATCAGAACTTTTTCCGTCTTTCTCCGACCTCCAGAGAACTTGATTGCAAAAAGAAGAAAGCGTAACAAAGAAACAAACTCACTTTAGCAATTATAATATTAATTAGTATGGTTGTATATATTTATTGTTTCATATGTAATTGTTAGGTTGCTTTTAATGTCATATTTCATAATCTAAAAATCGATTCACGTTGTTTTTCTTTTTGATGAATGTCAATAGACAAAAACATTTAATGATAAGGGATTCTGTTCAGGTATTATGAAGTTCCAGTGGAATGAAGTAACTCAAATCCTAACATATTAATTCTAAACATATGTATGTTCATAAAGTATTAGTATACTTTATGAACTATGTTTTGAGATATTTTTAGCAAGCCCTTATAATAATATTTGATATCCACATTGTTAGAATGCATCAAAAATAGCTAGTCTGCCATCTTCGGTGTTCCGCCATGTTGGATTTATAATGACGTCATACAGCTAACCATGCATTGTTATCAAAACTAAACGAGTACACAAAGTTTCGGCTCAATCGATGGATGATATCTGCTTCAAACTTGGGTTACAAGATTTCACCCGAACAAACATAGTTACGTACATTTAAACATCATCAGGTCTTTTTCTCCACTGCAGAAGCATGACCCTCTCTGTACTACTGGAGCCATACTTGGCCAAAGCAGACAGAGGATTTGGCATACACTCCCCTCGCTGGCCAGAGGTCTCACTGATGATTATGAGCTTTGTTTAGCTTGTATTTCGCCTCTTACGACCTCCATGGGAAGACTAGTGGTCCTTTTCTACTCTGCCGAAAACCACACGGCTACATTTGTACTGTAATTTAAATAAAAGGTTGTAAAATATCAGTTACCATCAACCAAATTAGAAATTTTAAGAGACAAATTGGCAAGTCCAAAGATTCAAAGATTTATTCAGAAAAGTAGGAAAATTACATATTTTTGTGGAACACGTTATGTTAGCGATCGAGCGTGCAACAACAACAGATATGATAAAAGTCTCAAAGAGGCCGAGCAGACCTGTCCCCCCTGGCAGCACCAGTTCACGAGTTGACGCATGGATCAGCCATCGCTGAGCTCAACCATATTAGAGGGAACTCGACGACCCGACACACAACGCCGCCACCAGTTTGAACATTTTAGTGAGCATGACTTACTCGATCTCAAGCACAAAACTCGAAACTAATTGTCGACACTCGTTGACCGCAAACATATACATGTTTTCCAGTTTTATACATGCCAATTTTAACCTTTGAAGAAATTAAACTAACTGACAATAGACAGGCCTTTCGTTATAGCTAAATCCATATCGCCCAAGGCGACTTAACTTTGAGATCATTACGAAATTTGGACCACAAGTTACAGAGCCGACATCTTAAATAAACGTCATTCTAAATTCTAAATTTAGAACTGCGAAAGAACAAATAAAATGGCTGAACGATTTTGGTTTGGGAAGATCAAACGAAGAAATTCGTTTGAATATTTTATTAACTTAAGACAGCAATTTTTCTCAAAATAGAACTCACGATATATAATTTACGTTATACACGGTGATACAATTTTAATCGTTTAGGATCCTTAAAGGGGTGATTTAGCCCGTCGATGTGAACAACTTTTCCTATGGGAGCAATGCTGGGAACCCAATTTTTTCGACATTCCCATACAAATAGACCGGGCTGCCGAACATATTTGTATGGAAATGACAATTTTTTTTTGAGATCCCATAATTAGTCATATAGGAAAAATTGTTCATATTGAAGGGGTGAATCACCCCTTTAAGGGTCCATAACGATTGAAATTTCACCATGTATAATATGGCTCCGGTAGTACAGAGAGGGTCATGCTCCTTGCAGTGGAGACTTAAAAGACCTGATGATGATGATGATAATACAAATTAGTAGTTAAAAGGTCATGAAACAGAAAATGGCAAGCCTTAAACGTCGAACAGAGGCCTCCAAAAAGTCCTAAATTACATTTCCTGGGCACTGTCGTATCGCGTGATTCTATTACGTGACATTACGTAATAACGCGTCTGAATGGTCATTCCGGACGTTTGGACAAACCTACTGTTGGGTTTACTTGGACAAATATATTTTTATAATGAAGGATAGGTTATAACCATATTTTTATTTTGATTTTTAACAAATTTATCAGTGTTTGTTTTTCGTGTCTGTAAGCGGCCAACACTGGTGTCAGATTTTTCAAGCTGCCTAAAGGCATCTGACATAGCTTAACGACTGCTATCAAAGATAACAACAGCCGGGACCAACGGCTTAACGTGCCTTCCGAAACACGGAGGAGCTCGAGATATTTTTATGCCACTTGCGGTTACCCATCACAATAGGGACTCGGCCAGGGTTGCTTAAAATGCGTAAGCGGTTTCAATGCTCACGACCACTAGGCCATCGGGTACCTACGAAGATAAGTCTATAGAATTGAATTAATGTTAAAGGACTGTGAAATATTAATTATGGGATAAACTTTTTTTTTACTTAATAATGGGTCATAGTCCACTTTCCAATTTAAATAAAAAACAAATGTGTATAACTGAAAATCATAGTCATTAGGAACAATATGGCAAACAAAAAAAAACGACTATTTAATGTGTTGTATGTTTTAACAGCATGCGTTTGTAATGTCGATGGCTTGCAGTTTTGCTTGCTATGAAATTAAAATATTGGTTAATATAAAAATTATAAAAAAAAAGCCAAATGACGACCAGTAAAAAACTACATATTTGACTAGTACGAGAATACAATGAAGGTATAAAATACAAATTTTAGAAGTTTATTATCACCCTTTAGTTGATCGGTCATAAACCTGACATGCTATAGTATACATGTAAGCGTACCCTAAACATTGGAACTTATAACAACAGAATTTAAAATACATAAACAGCAACGATTCCATTCATCATCATTTCGAGTGGGTGGCACGGTCAATCCACCATGCACACCCTGGTGTCAGAGTTCTTCAGAACCGCCTCTCGGTCTCTGACGTGGTCCCTTTGGTCTCCTCGTTGGTCCTGGCTGCCATCTGGTTGTCGTTAAAGGAACGACTACCAGATGGCAGCCGGGACCACGGGACCACGGGACCAACGACTTAACGTGCCTTCCGAAGCACGGAATCATCTTTATTATCAGACAATCAGGTAATTCAGCCTGCAATATCGTAACCAAACTGGAAACAACAAAACAAAGTATGCTTCCCGTAGGAATCGAACCCACGACCGGTCTACAGGCGCCTTACCTAATTACTGGACCACGGAGGCAGTTATTCCCCATTAAAACGAAATCAAACACTTTTATTCCAATAGCAAAAACGCTCGTTAATCAGCATTAAACTCAGGTAAGTTGTCTTAAGAGCCCGCCATAGGCCAGGCGGCGTGGCGGTACAAACGCGGATGGTCTAAACGCGCTGGCTACTTTGGATATTGTCGTTTTTTAAGAATATTCAAGGTTATTCGAAAACAAAAACACATGATGGCTGCCTTATCTGTAATGCAATTATAATCAAAAGTTTCAAGGTTAATTGGTTTCAATTCAATTTTAATCAAAAGTTTCAAGGTTAATGTATTTGGTGAATAATGCTGTATACCGAGTAAATAAGAGGTGATTTGGAGGCAACTTTGCAATTTTTTTCTATCGAGAAAATTTAACGCAATCGTGTTTTTGAGTCGGATAGTAACCAGGGTTAGTCCTGAACTTTGCTGCATTTTTATTTCAACTTGAGTATGTCATTATTATTGATATTACAGACAATCATGTGTGAGGAGTGTAAGGTCATCATCATCATTTCGAGTAGGTGTCACGGTCAATCGACCATGCACACCCTGGTGTCAGTGTGAGGTAGTACGGGCCCTTAAAAACATTCCGTACGTGGAAGTGTCCTCGCAAAAAATATGAATAAAGGTTTTTCACATCGTTAGCTCAAGGGTTACCCTTTACGGTCGCCGCGGGCCATCTGTCTTTGTCCAGTCCTTCCAATTTTGAACGGTGATAACTCAGCGCCGGTCGGTTACCCGACTTCGCGCTTGTCTAAGAGTGATGGTATGACCTTTGAGAAATGCCGTATGGACTGTTCAAGATGTATTGAATTCATGGACTTCTTTAGTTATTAACTAGTGACCGGACCCCGGCTTCGCACGGGTGCAATGTACATAATATAAACAATGTAAAAAAAAAAACCGCATCAAAATCCGTTGCGTAAAGATCTAAGCATACATAGGGACGAACAGACAGCAGAAAGCGACTTTGTTTTATACTATGTATTAATAATGAATGATAGTTATTTGTCAGTTATGTATTTATTAGGCATATGATTCCATTTATTTTCATTTTTCTATAAAAGTACCTGTTGTGTTTATATTTAATTCATTTAGTATATTTAAGGTGGGAAAAAGCTCTCGCACTTACTAAACCAGTACTATAAAGTATTATTTTACTTTTATCTGTACCAAAATAGAGATTTACCGTCAGTCATAACATAAGTAAATTCACATAAATATTCGATGCTTGAGTTTTAATTAAACACATTCCTGGACGGTGAACGTCCACAGCGTTTATAGCACTAAAACTTCTATTATTGTCCAACAATGTTTAGTGTCCAGTCCAACAATGAGTTTAGACGGGTTTCTGTCATATTATGTTTTTTTTTAATGTTATATTTAAAGTTATAATCTTACAATCATGCAATGACGTTTATAGTGCCATGTGTTCCCAACACTTAGTGCGTACGATTTTTATCAGGCTCACCATATAGATGGCGCCATAGGTTTAATAACGAAAATAAAATCAGTGTTCAAGAAAAAATATCTTATCTAATTGTTTTATTTTTATTTATTTATTTGCATCAGGCAACAGAATACTTATAAAATATTACAGGCCCATAGAATATACATATACCTTACAGACTAACATACATATAAATATAATATAAAACTTAAAAAGCTACATTCCACGTTGAGCCAGCGACGTGTTGCGCGTCATC
The DNA here is from genome assembly GCA_947532085.1 of Elegia similella. Classification (NCBI taxonomy): domain Eukaryota; kingdom Metazoa; phylum Arthropoda; class Insecta; order Lepidoptera; family Pyralidae; genus Elegia; species Elegia similella. The sequence goes on from OX383936.1 coordinate 22,084,971, forward strand.
GGAGTGTCGGGTATCGTTCCGCGAAAACGGCGATACACCACACCCTTCGGCCAGAACTCGTCGTCCATGAAAGTCGCCAGCTTCTCCGTCGGGACCCGCACCACAAACGACGTGAAGTTCACGTCATGGCGCGACTCCAACTTGACGACCCTCGGCGTGATGTTGGTCTTCACGCGGACGTATTCCACCACTTCCTCTGCCTTGGTAGAGTGGAAGAGTCGGGACACGTACATCTGCGTCGTCGGGATGGCTGGACGCAGCAGATGGTTGGCTCCTGTTAGTGCGGTTCCACACTGATTCCGGCAAGGAAGCTTTCTCTTTTTTCGTTCGACTTTAGTGAAGCCCTCCTTGTCTACCTTGTCTTCTTCCTTGCTAGGAAGAACACATTTCTGTCCCTCTGGGGTTTTTCGCTTCTTGCGTTTCGGTTGTCGCTGACGCGGTGGGACAGCCGGGGCAATATTAGCGACAACAACCCTATCGGTGGCGGCATTGTCGCCGACGGCAACAGCAGGGGTGTTGACGACGGCAGCATAGGCACGAGTCGGGGTCGACGTGCTCGTCTTCTCCACGGGGGCAGTGGAGCGGGGAGCGGGGCGCGGAGTATCATGCGTCACAGCGACGACCGGCGAAGCTTCAAATTTCGCTGACTCGAAACTTGCTATTGACACATTCTGCGCACCTCGGCGCGTGTTAATGTTCGAGGCCACAGGTGACCTACTTACCGAATCATTACTCTTTAAAGATAATAATTCGGCACGTAGCTCAGTGATGGTAGTTTCTGATGCCTCTACTCTTAACTGCATGACGGCCAGGCTGGACTTAAGAGCTGTGATGTCCTTTAATAGTCTGGTCACATCGACGTGATCGAAGTTCACCGGTGGCAATTTCTGTAAACGCCGAGCACAAAATGCGGGAACTTCGTCAGGGTCGGTCTCCTTGAGTAGGTTGATAATGTCTTGGAGACTCTTCTCACCTTTCTCATCCCTCCGCCGGGAAGGCATCTGCGCGGCTTTACCGAGCGTCTCATATAGTAGCGTCTTGCCACTATTAATCTCTTCCAGGGTGAAGTTGCTCTTGCAGATCTGCAGGATGCTGACTTCATCCATGCTGTCCTTAGCGTAGTCAATAAAGGCCAGCAGCTCGTTGGCTATAAGTTGCTTAGAGGAACTCATAGCGTCGGTTCGTGCAGCGGACATAGCCGCGCTTATCGTGAATAAAATTCGAAGACTGTGCAATTAGCGGGGCGCGTGCGTCACCGAGCGCGCATTGCGATGCACTCCACACACACTAATAAATACAATAAATATTTTCTGCTTATATTAAAACAATATTTTAAATTATACTTGGTATTAGCTAGTTTAGGCTAACGCTATCTAGTGACGAGTGGAAAAGTTTAACTATTGCAATGCAGCGCCCCCTCCGCCACCCATAGTGGCAGTTAGTGCCTGCTGGCAGATGCTTGCCGTTTCATCATCATCATCATCATCAGGTCTTTTTAGTCTCCACTACAGGAGCACGACATACGGAGGACACGAATACTTAACCAGAGCAGCCAGAGGACTTGGCCTACACTCTCCACGCTGGCCACACGGGTTGGAGAGGTCTCATAGATGTTTAAAAGCTTTGTTTAGCATGTATTTCCTAAGTCGCCTTGTACGACATCAACGGGAAGACTTGGAGTGGTTCTATTCTACTCTGCCGGATACCACACGGCTTGACGTTTACCTTCGTGCTTTTAACAGTCCTTAAGTAGAGCAAATACTTTTGCATTTTGTTGGCAGTCTATAAGTTAGTGTTATATCTTTGCCCTACACAAGCTCCTTGGTCTTTAGAGCTCATAGTTAGACTCAGAATTATTGTAAACCTTCCGTTTACTATTCCAGGAAATGTAATTTAGTGTTACCCTGTGGCCTTTGTTCGTCAGGTCTCTTAGCCTTTTAATTAGACTCTAAATATACATGAGCACCTTTGACGAGAATACTTCACGTTTGTAATGAAACGTTTTATTACGTACGGCAGAATACGTAATGTGTTAAGTAACACACGGATATAAAGATGCCTCTAATCTTAATAGGACAAACCATTAGACGTGACGAAAGAATAATAACGGAAGGAAAAAATTTTATGATATTAATTACTTCAACAAAACTTACTAGGTTAGAAAAATTATGTCACAAAATGGAATCATTTGTTTAGTATAAGTAAAAAGTATTTTAAAGAATGAAAACAATATATTCCCCTTTCGCAGGTGGGTTATAAGACAAGTGGCAAGCATGTATTGCAAGACATTTGGGCAAATTTGAGTCTTTACTCAGTAACAAGCCGGAGCAAGTTTATTTTATTGTCGTCAGAGCGGGTTATGGGGCAGCAAATGTTACGTCTTCCTGTCTGCGAAGTTCGTACTATAAAACGCTACGAAAGTGCTATTCAAGGGTATAAAGAAGTCTTATTTTTGAAATGTTTATGTTGATATTTAAGTTTTCTGAAATTATAATTTGATGACCTATAAACCGAATTCTCGAAATCTTGCCTGACTTCGAGAATTTCTAAACTTTTAGTGCTTTATTTTTTACCCCTTCTCTTTTTTATTTTTTACTCTTTCTCTGTCCTCATGAAAAAATTTCAATAATTATATTCACAAAAAAATCTCTTAATATGTATGTGAGTATATTACTCGATGTCTGTGGCTTATTGGTGTTAAGTGCCTTTGAATCGCAGGTTCCTGGGTTCGATCCGCAGCTAGGCCGTGATGGATAACGATCATTTTCAGATTGGCCTGGGTCTTGGTTTTATATTAATATAAGTATCCTAACTAATATTATAAATGCTAAAGTGAGTTTGTTTGTTTTTTACGCTTTCACGTTGTAACTACTGTACCGATTATCATGAAATGTTGCATAACGTTACCTGGGGTACGGAAAAGGACATAGGGTACATTTTATTCCGGGAAAAACATTTTATACTGTTGCCGGGGGTTAGACATTGACGCGGGCGGAGCCGCGGGTAAAAGCTAGTTTAATATAAATAAAATATAGTATCGTTGAGGTATTGTCTTACGCAACAAGTTCACAACATACTGTGAGGCTAGCTCAATTTGTGTGATTTGTTGCTATATTTTGATTCTCAAAAATGACACAATTTTCACTATATCTCAACTATACGACTATCTACGTTATTTTTATATGGTTTAAATGCCGACAGTTCTATTATCTAAATCGCCATATTAATATATTTTCATAATTCAAAATCAAAACATATTTTAATGCATTAAATACAAGCAATAATCTTCAATAGGTATACGAAAAATATTTATAAAAAGGTTTTTCGAATCTTTATGAGTCGTAATGGTAACCATACTGTATTTCTATGTCCTTATACTTTCACTTCGAAGTAGAATAAAGGGACGACCTGGGGATAGTTTTATGGAACAAGTAAAGAAACAGTTTAATGTTAAAACTTACACGTAATTTTCTTTAAATAGAGAAGAATGGAGGTCGTTGGTCACTCCACAGACAAAAGCTCTTTGACTTAAGTCTTTATTTACAAGAAGAAGAATCATTTATCATCATCATTATTTTCAGCCCTTTTTGCTGTAACTATTACATATGTGTTTACTATTTCATATTAAAACGAAAACTACTTTACATTTATTAATATTCTACGATATATAATCAATGTATTTTATAACCTGCTGACAGTTCCATGAGGTGACTTTAATAAAATTGCTTAGTGACCTGGATTTTCCAGGTATTGGAACGACGTGAGTAGGGCTTTTTCCAACTTTCCTAAGAGGAAAGATTTTTTGCGTGTGTGCTTCTACTTGGCGGTTTATTCTAGACAGCCGTCCCAATGCGATTTTTTGATGTTTATGATAGTGTTTGGGGACTAAATATATATCCATAATTAAATATATACGGACAAATCACATAGATTGAGCGTGTCCCAAAGTAGGTTCGAGACTTGTGTTATGGGATACTAACTCAACGAATTATATTATTGTGTTGTAGTGCAAAAAATGATAGACACATAGCGTGGAAGGCGGCTTCTTTATTTTATCGTTAACTGAATAAACCTAATTTAAATTTATCACAAAACAAGCTTTTTTGCGATGCTCCGCTTGCGTGCATTGATACCTCGGGAATAGTATTTTTTCCGGATTAAAGTAAAAACCAATTATAATGAAATTTAAATGAGACCAACTTGAAAGCATACACTTCCAAACAAAAAAAGGATTTTAAGAATCAGTTCATAAATGATGCCGTTCTGAGGTAACAAACATTTTGAAACTTTACGAATTAATAACCTCCACTTTTTTAATTGAAGTTGGTTAAAAATATTCGAGTGCGTCTAATTAATGCAAGCTGGCTTAATACGGCGCCAAACAGACAAGTAGCAATTTACTGTCAACCAGTCAACAGCAAGCAGTCGGCAGATATAAATGCAGCTGTCGAAAAAGCCAACTGCAGCTGTCGACAGAGCAAGCTGCAGCTGTCAACACTGTTCGACAGCAGTATTCAACACGTCGACCAATGCAGCCCACCAATGATTGCAAAACTGAACTTTGCTGTCGACAGCTGCCGTTGGCCTTTTCAACAGTCGCAGTTGTATCTGTGGACTGCTTGCAGTTGACTGGTCAACATCAAAGTGCTGTTCGTGTGTATAGTGCCATGATACCATGCCGACAATTGTATATAGCAATAATCTGTCGATTTGACCATGACGTCATTGGATGGAAAGGTAACAAAGCGCAGAAAAAACAATGATGTATGGAGTTTACGACTGGTTTGTTGCCAATACATATATAAATATGTTAGTGCATAATTAAAGAAAAGAAAATAAATTTTAATCTAAAGTTAACAATGTCCACATTGTCCACTGAAGTAACTTTTCATTCAGAAAATTACTTTGTGCAACCACTTATTCTCCGAAAATGTAATTTTAAAATTACCAAATTATGTAAGCAGAAAAAGGCATTAATTATAAAGCGTTCCGTAACTTGACAAGTAATTTATTACAGTCGCGTTAACTTTGGCAAAATTGCTTGAGTGATCGAGCGATCGCCTAATATTAAGATGAGCGCGGGTCATGGTCTGCGGAGAGGGGAGAGGATGTCATCGAGTTCCGCTATGCATTGGTCCCGCTTTGCCACACTTCAAAAATACCTTCCCAAAAGGGCTGTTATACACAAACTAGACCGCTGACTTTTGAACAGAAAAGTGTTATGACTTTAGTACCACCATCTGTAATAGAGCTGACTCAAACTAATTTGTAAATTACATAAAAATAAAATATGGACTATTATTTAAAGAGCTTAATATGTAGGATGAAGAAGGATTGAATCATTATTAAAACCATCATGAACTATGGTAATCATTTATTCACACAAATAAACTAATATTCACTGAAACAATCAACCATTTCACTTTTTAATAATCAAATTAAGTTAATAAATATTCACTCAAACAATCAACAATTCACTTTAAATAATCACACAAGTAAATTAATATTCTATCAAACAATCAACTAATTGGCTTTCACATAACCAAACGTATAAACGGTCACGTACAAATAAATATGTTTTCGCTTTGAGAGTTGACAAAAAAATTAATGCGCGTCGCCGATTACAAATAGCCATTCCTCGGAGAGGGGAGTCTTACGTCACGTGTTTACATCAATCATCAAACGTGCCGTGATATTTCTGGTGTTGTTGCTACGCGCCGATAAATATCTATTTGTTTATCTTACTCATTAAGCGTTATTTTATAGGAGGAGTTAACTCTAAAGATGCTGGTAGTAAATTGTGACGTTTCACGAGTATATAAATGTACCTTATGGACGCTGGCACTTACGACTTTGTGTTTATTTTAGCTAAGTAAAATTGTATGAATAGTTTTTCTAAACGTCTTAATCGGGTACCACCCGCGCGAACGAAAAACGTTGCGACTGCGCAAAACCATTAGGCGATTATATAAAAAGATGAAAAGTCTTAATATTTTCTTAACCATATTTTTATAAAAAAAATAGGAATGGTGGCGAACTCCGAGATGTAAATATAAATATTGTAATGTGAGATAATTCTCACAAGTTTTAGACGTAAAATTTACGAACTTTTCGAAAGAATATGTTTTTAGGACCGACCTAAATTATACAAATACTTGTGATATATTTAATTAATTCAGCGCATAGTACTAGTGATCGAAAACACGTCAATTTTCACAATTTTGTGCAGTGCAGTCTTAAGGGCCAGCGTCCATAAGGTACCACTTTTTTAAAAGTCCGCAGATTTGGATTCCTGTATAGCTTTTGGTCGCAATGTTTGGAGTGTGGCATAGCGAGACTAGTGCAAAGCGGAACTAATCTGACATCAACAAAGTTAACACAACCGTGCAGTAATTATAAAAGCAGCAGAAAGCCAGTACAAGTAGGACTCGCCCATGAATGGTTCCGTAGTAGCAAGCATAGATTAGGGATATATAATAAACTAGATTACGTATCCACGTAACGGATCGGTTACCTATGCCTATCCAGAATACCACTATCATTATTCCCTAGCAATAAAATTCTGTGTTTTCATGGTGTTTGCATAAATAAAACAAAGTTATATTTGCGGTTTTTGACAATGTGCTACCTATATCTCATTCAAACCAAACCTTTATTCTTGTATTAAAATCGCAAAGCGGTTCGCTGAGTAAGTATGTCTACCTATCAGGTTTCAACAGAGTAGTCCTAATAGATTCGGAATAAAGTGGCTGTGACAAGGGTTCGGTTTTAGCCATTCTGCTATGGAACCCTTAAAACCACACAAGCAAACCATCTATGAAAAATGATCGCCTCTAAAATGCTTGACTTTGATACTTATGGTCCATATTGGTCCACATTAAAAACACAACAAATGTAGTAATATATAGGGACAAATAACACAGATTGAGGTAGCCCCACTGTAAGCCGTGAACTTTTGCCTTGGGATACTCGATAATACTATATTTTATAACAAATATATTATAATATATAAAGTATATAGATAAACATCCAAGACCCGGCCAATCTGAAAAAGATCATGTTACTTCTTGATTTGACCGGGATCGAACCCGAAAACCTGTAATTCAAAGACACTTACGTTACCACTAAGCTAAGTGAAACTAAAAATCACGACAAAATAAAATAAGAAAAATAAAATTAGAAATCCGGAGCAAAGACGCTCAACAGATAATGGCGGATTAAATCGAATGACCCCGTTTCAATTGCTTGGCTCTCTTGATCCAAACAAGGAATATAATTGTGGTGGTACAAAATCCCTACAGGATTTAGTATTTTTAATTTATTGGTGCTTTTCATGAGAACAAGTATAGACGATATTTTTTTTATTATTTATATGCTTTATTGAATACGAGCTGTTGCCCGCGACTTCGTCCGCGGCAATTTCTGTTATTATGATATATTCGTTTTTTAATTAGTATAATTTATCCCCGTATAAGTTTTCAAAACATTATTTATTAATGCTTCGCTCCTATTAGTCACAGCGTGATATTTTATAGCCTAAAGCCTTCCTCAATAAATGGACTATCCAACGAAAAAAGAATTTTCCAATGTGAACCAGTAGTTCCTAAGATCAGCTGAAGAGTTTGTTTGTTTGTTTGAACGCGCTACGTTCAAACAAACAAACAGACTCTTCAGCTTTATAATATTAGTATAGATTCAAACAATATATTACAAAAAATATACCTACAAAAGAAAAAATGGTTGTTTATGAAGTCAGTTTATGGACGATAATTTTACGTGATTGTGTAAGAGAGATAGATGCGTCACAAGCGGAACGCTTAGACCGATCATATCTCTCTATTGCTTGTTCCATGCTCTCGCTTGTACACGGAACAGGATACTTTTTCGTTCGTACAGCCGGCGTTCATCACGTCAAAAACTATTGAGATTACACCTGTATTAAAAAACCACATGCAACACTATGCAACATAATAAAAGAGAAAAGGTGGAAATGTTGTTCAGCTTGATTTCATATTGACCATGGCTAAAAAGTGTGTTGAAGACCTTCGTCGTTATCTATATCTATACTAATATTATAAACCTGAAGAGTTTTATTTATGTTTGTTTGTTTAAACGCGCTAATCTCAGAAAGTACTGGTTCAAATTGAAAAATTATTCTTGTGTTGGATAGCCCATTTATTGAGGAAGACTTTAGGCTACAAAACATCACGCTGCGACCAATAGGAGCGAAGCATCAATAAAAAATGTTTTTGAATTGGGGGGAAAATATTCATCTATACTAATTAATCATAATAACAGAAATTGCCGCGGACGAAAACGCGGGCAACAGCTAGTTACACGTTGGACTTACCTATTTAAATACTTCATAACATAATCTCAATACTAAAACGGAATCATTACCATTTTCCAAGCATAAAAGTAATACTTTTTGCACAATTAACAAAAAATAATACTTTTTTTTCTCAAACATGTAGTTTAATAGCAACACCAACAGCTGTGTAGTCTAGCCAGTTTTATTACTAAGAAATCTAGGACAAGGAGTTTTGGATCTAAAAACATTTTCCGAGAGCTATATTTCATAAACATGTGGTTCAATGAGATTACTTTTCAAGTTACAAAAATAAACAGAGGAACTAAAACACATTTTTGTTTTACTAGTTTTTGTTTGTCAGTTAATAGTTGCTAAACAACAGTGGATTGAGATATGTATATTATATTGTAAATTTGTGGCTTACTGGTCAATCACACACAAAATTTTAAAGGTACATTGATAAACGTTACGTACATTTGTAGTTTACTCATCTTTGGTCTTATGACGTCACGATTGACAATAATGGCAGTGCTGGTTTGATATGTAACGCAACCAACGCAAACTGCAATGCTGGCGTGACGTCACAGCTGGCTCCACTCTGCCCGCCATACCGTCGCTGCCGTTGCGTTCACCGCCTGAAGAAAGCCACACTTCTTGCTGAGCAGCCGACCGACCAACATAAGCGTAGCTACATATTGTGATGCATTGTGTTGATATGGTCCCTAGTGGATTAAAATGCGCATTGTTATGCGCCAGCTGCTTTTTTTATTATATACTCCTGATCGTTAGCGACCGCTTCATGTCTCACGCGTTTCAGATGCAAATATTTTAAAATTAGTGATTTAATATTCAATCACATTTAATTTAAATTACACATAAAATTCTAAAGGTACATCAATAAAGGTTACACACATTTGTAGTTTCCACATCTTTGTTCTTATGTCGTCACGATTGACTACAATGGCGGCTGGCGTTCTAACGAAAATATTTTTTGTTTAAATTTCGAACGTTTTTATTTGTTAGTATAAACCAGCAGTGGATTTCTTACGGCAAAGGCTGGAATGATTATGATGAAACATCCTCATTTCTTCTCATGCATACAATTTAAACAGTCTAATTATAATATGTTGATTGATTTAAATGTTGCAATATTCCCAGAGAAAGAAGAGGATAACAACACATTATTAAAGGTTGGCTAGAGTATCTTTTTAATGGTATAGGACGGCAAATGAGCAAGAGAGTCACCTGATGGTAAACGATCAGTGCTGCCCATGTACAACTGCTACACTAAGGTGTAACAAGAGCGTTCCTGGCCTTTAAAGGTATTGGGGGAAGGACACGGGTTGAGGAAATGGGGGTAAGGATGTACCTCCGACTCTCTCACTCACCGAACAAAGTATAGAAGTGGTAAAGCTTCTACTCAAATGAAGAATTTCTGTGAGAGTGTGGTACAAGCCAGCCCATTCATGCTACAAGAAATAAAATGACGGTAGCGTCGCTCTACCACAACTTTATTAATCCAAAACGAAGTTTAACGCAATGAAACCAAGAGCAAAATCTTTTATATTTTTGGTACATAAAACTATTTTAAGCAATTTATCAAGTTTAACGTCCTAAAGAGAGGCTTAAGAATAATTTAGTGCGTCACTTAATCCTCCCAAATCACATTTTATGGGAGTCGATCCACGTGCGATAATACCGTCACGTCCGTCCTTCTTGGAGCCGTAATAGCTCCATGAATTCCTGATGTTCCCGAAAAACTGCCACGAATAATTGCTTTTTTGATAAATTATTTATGGATAAGATATTCTAGGTATTTGTCGTTATCCCTTTTGTAGTAAATGAAATTGGGACCGCTAAGGCGTTATAGATTTATTATTATTATTTATTACTTGTTGGATTTTTTTCCTTCAATCTTTTTCTGGTTGCGTAGGTAAGTTGTAAGTTTAAGGTGTACTCGTATGAGACGGTCCAATAGCACAGAATAAGTACTTGCATTCAGAAATCGCAAAACATAGGTATTCAAACAAATATCAACTCAATGAAGTTAGCTATACGGTGTAATTTAACCCGCGTCAGAACGCAACACCTTTTAGATACGTACAGAAAGCCAATTTTTTTCTTATAGCTCTGAACATACGATCCATAATTCTTTGAAGTCGGTGAACACATATGACCAAACGTCGCGACGAGTCCTACCTAGTGATGTGCCGGAAAGAAATTCCGTGTTCTCATGATCCTTCTTACGGAAATTTGCGGAAAATTTCCATGAATTCTCTAAAATTTACCAATAATTCCCACACTTTAGAGAAAGAATAAGAAATCCTTAAGAAATAATCTGATCCGTTCTCACCGTTCTTGGAAATTTCGAGCACAGCACAACACTAGTCCTGTCGGATTTGTTTGGATTTCACTTTCGAAGGTGACGCCGAGCGTAGGTACGATTTCCGTACCTACACGGGGAGTAAGACAGGCCTGCCAATAGTTAGTAAAAGTTCCGAGTGTTCATATGCATGAAGATAATAGGCTAGTTGCCTGGGTCGTAATAATAACATAACAATTAGTCCGTCAGTTAGATAATCAAAAAATATTGGACACGTATTTGTTCTTTTGTCAAATAAACAATAAATAATAAAGATAAAGCGCGTCAAAGTTCAGGAGTGGGGGCTCCTGACGTCAAAGTTTGCTAAAAATTGTAGCAAACTATGACGTCACACGGAACTTCAAAGGGTTATATCTTTATCATTTATTGTTTAATCGACAAAAGAAAAAATACGTGTCCAATATTTTTCGAATATCTAACTGACGGACTAATTACATTTTTTTAGGAAACTAGCCTATTGTGTTAAACAAACATACATTCCTACATATATTTTTAGCAATTATATCACTTCATTGCATTGCTGGTACGTTTGAAGGTTGGGTTGATATACAATTAAAAATATATATTTAAATATTATACTTATTTAACAATTTTCAATTTGAGCCAATGCATGCTGTATTTCTTTCGCGGGTTTTTCAACTTTGATTAGTATTTCCTCATCAATTAAGCTCGGAGTAATAACTCTATTATATTGCATAGATATCTGATCCACTTAAGTATGCAAAGTCAGGAAGTATTTAATTCACACAAACATACATACCTACAAACTAACAATCCATCACATTTCACAATGAATTACTGCAGCTCCTTGGTGTCTGGATTTACACAAAGCAAAATAAACCTTTTTAAATTAATTGCATGTATTTTGTGTATATGGGTTCTAAAGTAATCTCTTTAAATTAAAAAAATACTATTAAGAAAACTGACAAAACAGTAATCTAAACCAAACGCACTTGAAAAAGATAACAAAGTAACATTAAACGTACAATTACGATAAAAGTAAAGTGAACTCGCTAACTACAAAGAACATGAAATAAAAAGGACACAGAATTGAAATTTTATTAAATTAACGCTCCAACAATGTTGATTGCGAAAAACGTTCACGTCTGACGAGTGGACCGAACACATCAAAGGCATTCGAGTGCCATAGACAAGCCAAAAATTTACTACTAGAGAACGAACATATCAAAGGCATTCGAGTACAATAGACAAGCCAAAAATTTACTACTAGGCAGCACTGTGCAATGTGCATTTGCATTTCTGTTTGCTTTGTGAATTTCGACTGATTTCGACATGAAATGTCGGCCACATAAGTCTCGTATCAAGCCACCGATCAGATTAATAATTGCCAATGCCAGTTTATTTGACAGTCGTATCCGTTACTATATAGTTTCGATCAAATATAATGGTAGATACACAGTCTCATAAAAAATGAAGCCTAAATAATGTCCCCGAACCATAATCCCAACCATCATGCATACTTACTTACAAACAACAACAAAAACGGTACATACTGAATGTTCTTCTTCTTAGTCGTACACTCTTGACAGAGTGGTCGTGATTATGGATTGGGTTGCTCGTCTATGGCCGCTGCTGTTGCGATCCTTCTCCACGTATCTCTGTCTGCGGCTTTTTTGGAGCATTCTGTTGCTGGGCACTGTGTTACAGCTTTGACAACATCTAGCCACCTCGTTGGAGACCGGCCGCGTGAACGCTTGCCTTCAATGCGGCCCTGAATCACCAATCGCTCTATAGAGTTTTCTTTGCGGGTGACATGGCCGAAGAATTTAAGGATTCGTGACTGCACACAATACTGAATGTATGATCTCTCTTTTTCACTTTTGGACACAGACAGACAGAGAGACGGACAGCGGATCCATAATAGTGTCCCGTTTTAAGCCTTTGGGTACGGAACTTAAACAAGGGTGCAGTTAAACAATCCAAATAAATAAAATCACTTTAATACGGTATTATCGTATAATATATACATTGTTTGAGTCTAACTGCGACCATGAAAACTGTAAAGTTTTCGAAACATTAGGTGTAGAAATAATGTAATATACGCGATAATACCTTATTAAAGTGATTTTATTTAAATGTGTAACAATCGCGAAAACATCAGAAACCATAATCTAAATAAATTCAAAGTTTGTACTCTTTTTATTTTGAAGATCAAACTCAGTCCGAGGAAAACGTTATTAAGCTTAAAGAAGCCGCGACATCTGCAACTGTTGTTCCAGTTAATTAATGCTCCTTGTCTCGCCAAATCTCTAATAGAAGTAAGCATAGTTTCATTACATACATAACATAGTATCAGGTCTTTTTCTCTTACGCGGTAGACAGAGCCTAGGTCTATAAGACCTGAAGGCTACGTGTAGCATGTTGGTGTAGGTAGAAATCGGAATCAAAAAAGTAATGGGTGCTAGCCGCATCGCCTATTAACATGATTCCTCAGATTTCACCCATTCCCTTGATCGGCTTTTACGATCTGCGTGGGAAGAGAAGCAGCGGGTACTTTCTACGTTTTTCTTTTTCTCCCAGACCAGCATGGAGGAGAAGCAAGTAGTTTGAGACAAAACGAAAAAAAAAAGTAGTGTTTCTTTTAGTATTATTAGGTACACCACGTGGAGACCGATGGCTTAGTGGGCGTAAGCATAATTAACGATTACGCAGGTTAAGCAACCCTGGGCGCAGTCCCCACTGGGATGGGTGACCCTAAGTGTCATAAAAATATCTCGAGCTCCTCAGTGCTTCGGAAAGCACGGAGGAGCTCGAGGGACCAACGCCCGTCTGTCATCATTGATCGCAGTCGTAAAGCTATGTCAGATGCCTTTAGGCAGTTCAAAATCACGTTGGCTACTTACCCGCACGAAAAACAAACAAACAAGGTAAACCACATCCAAATATTTCCTACCTACTCTGAAGGTATTGCTTAAAGAAATAAGACTTCTATTATAATTATCCTAACTAATCCTATAACCTATGCTACACTTTTCCTATATAATATTATTAATGCGAAAGTGAGTTATTGTTTATTACGCTTTCTCGTTGTAACTACTGAACCGATCTTCCCCCGCGCGCGCGCGCTACGAGCGGCCGTTTATTAACATACGTGGGTAAATTCTTTTGCGGTAAAAATAGTTTAAGTTATCATTACAAGTTATTTTTTACATTGCCCAGTGACAAGTGATATGAACTAAATAATAGTGAAAACAGTACAGTGAAAAACGCTTTAAAACAGTGACACGAAGCTAAAACATTTTACAAACAAACAGCAACTGCAATATCCATTAACACAAACAGCTGTGTATGACTCATATTAGTGCGACGTGATTGCCTGCTAACTTACACTGACGTCAGTCATCAGCGCGACAACGTAATCGTAAATAAACGTTTTTCGCCACCGCAATCATCGACGTGGATGGCGTAGCGTGTAATGAAACCGCCTTAGAAGCCGAAGGTCCTCGGTTCGAAACCAGCAGTGGTTAAGTTGGATGGGTTGTTTTTTTTGTGTTTTTGTCATCAAAACACATTCAAGCTGATAGACCCGGGTTCAAATCCTATTGAAGTTTATATATATATATATTTTTTCTTTCCCGTTTTCTTTTTATTTTTTCATACTTACACGAAGAACCTAAAGATGGATTTTGAATGCGCGAAATGCAAAAATCAAATAAAGAACAGACAAAAAATCTTATGTACATACTGTAAAAAAATGTTTCATATAGACTGTGCTAACATATCTTTTAGTCTTCGTATTATGACAAAAGAACATAAATCAAATTGGAAATGTACTGGATGCTTAATTAAATTGCAGAAAAGTAAATCTTCTTCTACGAGCAATCCACAAACTCCAATTACACTTAATACGTCGGAAATGAACGATTCAACTATTGTGTCATCTGGAAACGTCTCTACAAGTAACAAAAATTACAGAATTAGTCTAGAAACGTCCAACTCCTTCGAGTCGTTATCAGACGAGACTGAGGAAGAGCTAGAGGAACAAGATAAAGATTCATCACAATATCTGAACAAAAGTTGCCCTGAAAAACAAACTACAGACATATACAAACTTGAACAACTAGAGAAGGAGAATAAGTCACTAAAAGAAAAACTGGATATAGCAGAGAATGAGATATGTAACATATTACAGGAAAATTCCACCCTAAAAAACATTGTCCAAAACTACGAACTAAAAATTAAAAAACTCACGCATATTTGTGCTGAATCAAGCTCTAAAAAGAAAATTAACTCAACGCTTACTAAAGAAAAACGTCAAAGTTTATGCCAACTAAGACTGGACTTTACGCTGGACCCTCAAACTATACCGCAGTCAAAAGCAGAAGCAGAAACGAATGAAACAACTCAACCCGAAAATATAAATGGTACCACTATTTTCAAGCGTGAAATATTGAATTGCGACCAAAAACCAACAATACATATTGTTGGCGAGAAACAAGTTTGTAGATTAGCACAGAAGATAATTCAGTCAAGAAAAGGAAAATGGAACGACATATACAGCGTAAATGCATTCATCAAACCTAATGCTACCTCGAGACAAATCCTTAACAGCTGTAATAATTTAACATTTTCTTCAAACAAGGACGTTGTTGTTTTATCAATTGGCACTATGGATAAAAATCCATACACATTAAAATCTGACCTAAGTAAAATTTTATGTAGATTTAGGGACAATAAAATTGTTTTATTGAGTGTACCTTATAATGATTTTCTAAATGTCAAAAAGTTAAATTATGAATTAAAATTGATTGCTTTAAATTATTCTAACTGTACATTTTTAGACTTAAATAATTGTTTGTTACCTGACTTTCATGAATTTGCATCTCTTAAAATCAACGTGGAAATTGATCATCAGCAATATATTAATACGTTTATAAAAAATATATCTACATTACATAAAAATAACCAAAGTAAATACTACTCAAATCAATTAAATTACCCGAAAAAGAACACTCTTTTCCAAAAAAGAATAACAGACTATTTTTGCTCAAAAAGAGATATTTGTAATAAGCAGAAAATGTATAAACAAAAACGCATTCCAGAATATTTTTGTAAGGCAAACGTTAAGGACAAGTTAATGACCAATAACAACTTATCTGATATCACAAATAGATTGCAGTTTTTTCGAGAAAAATGAGGATGAAAATTTGATGAATAAAGTTTTATTAAAATCATCCGACTTGGTTAGTGTGTAGAATGTTTGTGGTATGAACTCAAAAAAAGATCAACTTGAATTATATATCGAAAACTTAGATTATAAGTCCAGTTTTGTATGTATATGCGAGCACTTTTTAGATATTTACTCCGCACCAATGCTACATTTTACAAACTATAAACTAATAACATATTTCGTTAGAACTAGCAAAATCAGAGGCGGGTCATTGATCTTAGTTGATAAAAGCAGAAACGTAGAAGAAGTAAAACTATGTAAACAACTTAGTACAACTGAATGCTTCGAAATCTGTGGTGTTAAAGACATTGATACTAACATGTATATTTTTTGTTGTTACAATAATAACACTAATTTCAATGAATTTATAATAAGACTTGAAGCATTCCTACAGCACTTCTTTGGCAAAAAATGTTTGATCACGGGAGATTTTAATGTGCACATATTAAAAGATAGCCACAATAGGACTGAATTCCTAAATTTGTTAACTTCTTACAATTTCAGGTATTTGGTGAATGAAATCACTTTTGTACGAAATGGAATGACATCGTGTATCGACAATATATTGACTAATCTGCCAGAATTCATTGACATCTTAACTGAAACTGATCAAAACGGTCTATCTGACGGACATGCGTGTATAATTACTCATGTAACTAACTAATGTAGGAAAATGGATAAATGGCGCGAAAATGTATCATTTGTTGAAAAGAGATGCTTTAATAGGAAAAATGAATATCAATTTCGGAAAAAACTTTTAAGTAACAATTGGACAATTCCAGGCATAAATAGCTTTATACAAACACTAAGAGGTATTTTTAAAAAATGTTTTAAAAAACAGAAATTTAAAATTAATCTGAACAAGACTAGAACTATAAAATGGGTCACGAAAGGGATACGAATATCAAGCAAAATGAAACGATTTTTATGCATACTAGATAGTAACAATAATGATTCTAGTATTTATAACTACAGGCGTAATTATATTAGAATATATAAAAAAGTAATAAGGTCTGCTAAAAGATTGAGTGTCCAGACCGAAGTCAAAAAGAATATTAACTGCAATAAGCGAATTTGGCAAATTGTTAATGAACGCTTAAATAAGAACAATTCTAAAAAACGTAATATAGTAACTTTAAAAATTGATGACCAGTGTATCACGAATCCGCAGACTATTGCGGACACTTTTTCTGATATATTTGATCACGGAAAAAAACCATCATTTGGCAGTGTAAATAAATCATCTGAACTGCTTAATAAATTTAATATCCCAACAGCATCTCAATTTGACTTTCAAAATGTAACTGACACCGAAATTTTTGACATTGTACGTAAAATGGACACTAAAAAATCTGCAGGCTATGATGACATTCCAATATATGTAATTAAATCTAATATTGACATTTTAGCAAAACCCTTATCACATTTTTTTAACAAATGTTTTGAAAATGAGGTGTTTCCTGACCAACTAAAAATAACCAAAATTATTCCTTTGCACAAAAAAGGCTCAAAAGAAGACCCACAAAATTTTAGAGCTATTGCACTGTTGTCAATAATCTCAAAAATTTTTGAAAAAGTCATTAAGGCTAGAATCGTTAGACATCTCAAGGAAAACGGTATTCTTAATAAAAGGCAATTTGGATATCAGGAAGGGATCGGTACAGCGAATGCTATCGATACGATTTTAAACGACGTTACTTGTAAATTGAACGAAAAACTGAAAGTGGCGGGCGTATTTCTTGACCTAAGCGCGGCTTTTGATTCAGTCGACCATGATATCCTTTTAATGAAATTAAAGTTCTATGGTATTCAGGGTAAATCCTTAAACCTAGTGAAATCATACTTGAGCAATCGTCAGCAATTTGTAGAAGTAAATGATGCTAATGGTGAATTCTTAAATTCTATTAAAACTTCAAAAATGCGCAGCGTGACGAGGGGTGTCCCACAGGGGTCTATTTTAGGTCCTATATTATTTATTATTTTTATTAATGACTTAATAAACTACATGACATCAATACAACATGACGTACAATTAGTTATTTTTGCTGACGATACTAATGCAATATTATGGGATCACGATACAGACGCCCTGAGTAAAAAGATAAATACAGCAATGGTACTCTTTAACACTTGGTTCACCGTTAACAATCTGAGACTGAACACTAGCAAAACTAAAGTCATGTTATTTAAAACAGCTGCCAGTAACACAGATACTCTAAATGTGCATTTAAACAATGAGAAAATCAAACCAGTGGAAGTAGTTAAATTCCTGGGTATACAAATTGATGAATTCTTGAACTGGCAACCAGAATTACAATCAGTTAAGAGTAGTATCTACAGTGCGTGTTGTGCAATTAGAACTTTAAGAGATGAGTTAACAATGGACCAACTAAAATCAGTGTATTACGCCATGGTTGAGTCAAAATTGCGCTATAGTATCAAATTTTGGGGCAAGAGCTACGACTACAATGTAGACAAGGCTTTTGTAGCGCAAAAAAGGGCAATACGCGCTATGGTACGAATACCACCATGGCAATCATACGTAGATTTCTTCAAAGAGCTGCAAATTCTGACTGTACCATCTTTATACATTTTTATAATATTAACCGATTTCATTAAAAATAGAAGTTTATTTGAATCTGAAGAAGAAATGATACTACGAGAAAATACAAGACGTAAAGATTTAAAACGGAAATTCACCCCAACACTACAAATCGTAACTCATTGTCCGCGAAACCAGACTGTAGTATTATTTAATAAACTGCCAAATGACCTCAAAACAGAAAGAAATATTAAATCATTTAAAAGACGTTTACGCATATTATTGCTGGAGAAGTGTTGCTATAGGGTGGATGATTTTTAATGTATCAAAAGTTTAATGTGTTGACCATTTTCTTTTTTTAATTTTTATTGACTATTTTTTGAGTGTTAGTATAAATGTTTGTTTGTTTCTTGAACAATGTGACCGAGTAATTGTTATTTTATTTTTAATATGTATTATAATTACCATTAGTCATTTAAGGGTGAATCCATATTCGAATACAATGTACTTTGTTTGTGAATAAATAAATGAAATGAAATGAAAATGATCATCATGAAATTTTGCATACACGTTATTTGGGGTACGGAGAAGGACAAAGGGTACATTTTATCCCGGGAAAAAGTACTGTTCCCGAGGAATCGACATTGACGCGGGCGGAGCCGCGGGCGAAAGCTATATAATAATAAAAACAGTAGTGATATTGTCGACGAGCTCTGTTGCCTAGTGGTCTGCCGGTCATTTTGGATTCGATACCCAGTCAGGTCAAGCTGATAACGATATGTTTAGATTGATCTGGCTTTTGGATGTTACATTATGATACATTATGAATTTATTATAAAAAATTTAAGTTCAATTGGGTTGCCAATTATGCGAGTCTCGAACTTACTTTGAGGTTAGCTTTATCTGTGTGATTTGTCCTTATATCATCATCATCATATTATCAGCGGCAAAAAGTCCACAGCTGGACCCCAAGGATTTGCAATACGACTGGTTGAAAGCGGCCTGCATTCAGGTTTCTTTCTGCGACCTTAGTCAGGTCATCCGACCACCTTGTTTGTGAGTGTGGGTGTCTGTGTATATATTTTCAAAATATAAATAAATAAATACCTATATAGGAACATATCACACAAACTGAGCTAGTCCTACAGTAAGATGTGAACTTGTGTCGTAGGATACTTACTCAACAATACTATATTTTATAATAGATACTTTTATATAGATAACCATCCAAAACCCACGTCAATCTGAAAAAGATCTTTTTCCATTATGACTTGACCGGGGATCGAACCCAGGTACCCTCGTATCGCAGGCTGGAGTGTTAAACACTGCGCCACGGAGCTTACCAAATTTATTGCCATCTGTCCCGGTTGCAGCGATACTGGATCTACTATTAAGACAGCATTCAAGCTTTAATATGGTTCGGTGAAAGTTTTGACGATTTTTTTATCAATCCATTCAACGCCCAAAAAATATTGACCTTTATCAATGGCTCAAAGTATTTTTTTCAATTCAATCTTACCTTTTTCAGATATCAAACTTGAAATTCTTTATACTTTATTAAATCTTTGTACGGAATCTTTTGAGTCAAAAGCGGGTGTTCTGCTTCATCTTCATACCCTGTAATTTGCTAATGCACGTTGTATCTTTTGCTAAGAAACGAGATATGCTAAGAGAAACCTTTGCAAAAGAGTAGAAAGAAAACACGGTCGTCTACCTTTGTTTTATTACTTTTACGTTAAAGTAGGGATAAATAAAAGTACAGTCGGAGCAAAAAAATGTGACCCCCTACAATTTAATTAAATCTGTTTTATCTGCTCTCGATTGTTCATTTGAAAAAGTTTCAAGATTCAAGATAAAATTAGAGTTTTGCAATACTAACTTTAAAAAAAATTAAAGATGAGTTATAAAATATTTTAAAGACAATGAGAATGTATAGTACACGTAATTACTTTTATGTTAAAGTAGGAATAAATAAAAGTACAGTCGGGGCAGAAAAATGAGACACCTTACAATTTAAAATCTGTTTTATCTGCTCTCGATTGTACATTGGAACAAGATTCAAATTTTCAAGATAAATTTTGTATCTTGATTTTAAGTTGTAAAAAATTTTAAGTTTAAGATAAAAAAGATTTTAAAGACATTAAGAATGTATAATACAAGTGACGCCCTGCAAGGGCATAGCAAACATGCCACTTTACTTACAAACTTCATTATACAAGGTCCATTAAAAAATAATATTTACTAACAACTAGAACTAGTATAACTGTATAATATGTACACTAAATAAAAGTTATCTATAAATAAAAAATGTCACGCATATCATTGCCTTCCGGTAGAGTGCCTAAAAGGCTGGCCGCATTGCCACGTTGGATGGCAATGCTAATGCGTTGTGCAAAAAAATTGCCAGCCCTTTGGTCACCAGATACCTCGACCAGTCGCTTATTTATGGTTTTAAATAATTTAGAAAGAAAAAAAGAAAGAAAGAAAGAAAAAATGTTTATTAGCGTCAAATATCATGCTAAGATATAACATTTTTGTATATTAAGTATTTTAAACTTAACGCTAAACCGATGTCCACTCAGCATGAGTCTAGGCATCTTGCAATACCCCGACGCTGGTCTTCCGGAGACACCGGCCAATCGAGAAGTACTACTGCGCGCTGCATCGACACGCCGAACCGTGCATATATTAATTTAACAATTATCAATTCAACATATACTTAGATAGAAATGATGATTAATTAAATGGTAAAAATGTAAATATATTGTTTTTTTAAAGATGGTTTGCAGTAGGGATTTACTGAACAGAGTGCTCAAGAAAAAGAAGAAAGGAAATTGAGTAAATTATACCTATTTAGTAAACTTAAAATTATATCTATACAACACAGCACAAGTTAAGTCAATTTCTGCATATTCAAAAGATATTCCTTATATTTCAATTTAAAAGATTTGACGGTGCGACAGTTCCTAATGGGTGGTGGAATATTATTCCAACACTTCGTGGCAGCGTAGCGAAAACTGCCACGAAATGCTGTTGTACTGTGTGGCATAATCAGTAGACGCTGGGCAGATTTATGAGCTGAAGGGCCCCACGGACCCATAGTCTCCACCCCAAACGGCTCAAATATGTAGCCATTGCCAAGGCATGCATATTTGTGACGTTTGAGGGACTCGGCGGTGGCCGCAGCTGCGCCAGCCTTAGAACTAGTGCCATGGAGGTGGGAAGGCGCGAGTGTGTCAACACACGTGGCGTCCCACACTAATGGCCTCCCCAATCTCCAGGGCACAAGAGTCATGCCATCTGGTCTCTTGCCATCATCTCGCGCCAGGCCATTTGGTTCCAAAACAGCTGGTAGCTCGATGGTGACAAGAGCACGGTGGATAATGTTGTTCAGGTTGGCATGGCGAGCTATGCGGCCAGCGCTCCCGGAGCATGAAAGTCCGTGGCGTCCAAACTGGTCGACAGCATCACCGCAGAGGCAATGATGCGGGACATTAGTGACGGCTCCTAAACGTAGACACGTCGCTAAGCGGAAGGTGTGGTCATCTAGGAATGTACCCAGGTTATAAGACGGTAAAGCCTGCAACCATAAACCAGACTCCCACTCAGCAGTTGCAAGGAGACGCGCGCACTCAGCAGGGTTGCTGTCAGAAGATTTAAGGAGATTACTCTGAACAACTCTGCATAACGGCTCGTCCCACTGCCTCTGCGAAGAAGGAATGTCGGGAAATTTTGAATTTAGACTTACCTCTGACCAAACTATTTTGGCCTCCGCCACATAGGGAATTTCATAGGTAGGTTGTTTAAGGATATTTTGAAAGAGGTTTTCTACGCTATGAACAGAGGACAAAAAAGCAGGAAGGGCAACACTGGAAATTTTGCGTATTCCGAGCCCCCCTAACCTGACGGGTAAGGAGGCTTGGTCCCAAATACGTTGGTTACTTAAATCAATATTCAGAATTGATGATAACGAATTTCTTATAACATCATCTAATTTTGAAAGGAGGTCCGGGTATTTCCACAGATGACTGCATCGAAGATTATATGTAAAATTGGGCACGAACAGACAATATTTTAATATCGTGAAAGCAAAATGAGAATGTATACTCGCAAGGCGGTCGGCGGCCAGTTGAAAATTTTGAATTTTGTCTTGAATGAAATTTGGAAACGATTAGTCAAATACGGGGGATCCTAAGAGACGGAGTGTGGACTTGTCAATAATTTTAATATTGGGGGCTAATGAATTAAATTGTGAGATAATTTTGATTTTTGATAGCAGTGGCAGGTCCTCATCTAAATATAGTTCGCACTTGGAAAAATTTAGGGATAGTCCAATGTATTTAAATTCGGTTTTAATGATCATTAAATCTGTTAAAACTGTGGCCGCACTTGAACCTAGCGTTGCGTCATCCAAAAACCATGCGTTATATTTCGACTTTAATTTTTCAAGTATGGGATGGATGGCGAGGCTGAAAATAACCGGACCCAGAGGATCACCTTGCTGGCATCCAACTTCTGAGTAAAGAAGATTGTCCTGGTACATTAATTTAGAATTTTGACTGTAGCACTGCCAGAGGAAATTGTAAACGGAAGAAATTTTGTGAAGTACCTGTGTCAGCATGGCACCTCTATCTACCGAATTGAAGGCGTTTTTTATATCCACCTTCAGCAGGACTTCTGGTTTTTCAGCTGTTAAGTATGCGCGTAGAGAATGGACGGAGGCTTCACAACCACCCTTAGATCCGAAACCTAGCTGAATAGGCTGAAAATAGTCACTAAGAGTGGTTGCGACGACTCTGCAACATATTTTGGCTGAAAGTCGACGATAAGTCGTACCTACAGCAATAGGTCTAATACCACCGTCCTTTTTGTTAAGGGCACATAAATTTGCTCCATATAAAATTCCTGTAATTCTGCTATTCACCTTACCCAATAGCATGAAGTTTACTAGAGCTGTGAGCTCTCGCAAAAGTGCCCCGCCAGCGATGCCACGGTCACTGTTTAACAAATCTTTCAAATGTTGTGGCGATAGCCCATCTAAACCGCCAGCGGAGCCACTCTTGAAGGACATGACAGACCTATATACCTCGTCTTCAGTGGCTCTTAAAGTATTTTCATTGCTATTGGGCGGGTCAGGGAAGTTTGGGTCAACTGCGGAAGGTGGATGTTTTTCCCGTAAGGCAGCGAGGGTGTCCGGGTTATTGGGGGCGACTGCGTCATCCGAGAACAAAATTCTTGCGGCTCCTTTTATATCACCATCACTGATTTTGCCCTCTACATAATGAAGTGAATTCTTTTTGGTTTTAAAGGTCGAACATGGGTGAAATATATTAGGCTGTGGATTAGTACAATTTAGTTTAATTTTGGTTGTTAAATTTTGATTTCCATTATCTCAGTTTACATGAAGGGTTCGAAACGCAAAGGTAAGTAGGTCTTCCCAGGCCTGCTCAGTATTTTTTAAAACTGTTTGGTGAATAAGTTTTGCAAGGGTTTGTGATACAGTCCTACGCGCACCTTTAGGTATACGCTTTATAATTGGCCTTGTTCTTTTTAAATGCGATAGGTGAATATGAAATGAATTATGGTGAGGAGGGTCGGAGCTTGTTGTAGAGGTAGAGAGGGGGACTGTAGTAGCCGATAAGGCGGAAACTTGTGATGTTGAAGGGCAAAGAGGTTCTTCGTGTAGAGGTGCTTTATGAGCTCTAGACGCATGAATTTTTAAACCTCTCTGCCCTTTAAAAAATCGTATTTGGGAGCACTGGGTACACTGAATAAGGTCTCTGGATCACGCAGATTGGCTGAGTTCTACACTACTAGACGATACCCTTTCGCGAAGCGACATTTACAAATTTATAAGAATAAAAATAGGTACTTACATGTGATACATGATTATCAATAATAAAAAGAATAATTAATAAATATTTCAATAAACTAAATAAGTAACTAAAAATTTTCAAAATATACACAATTTGACACTTCATTGACTGACGGGCAAACGTCCTGCGCGAGCTGCGGGGCGCAGTCCGAGATGAAGAAAACCTCTTCTGAGGCAAGTTAAAGTTTTTTATCGTTCAAGCAATAATAGTGTTGTGATTACGTTGTGATTGTTCAGCGACAGGGTTGCGATATAGTTGATAAATCCGCACCAATGTATCTTATTTATATGGAAATATATTATTATTGTAATATTATTGACTTCGGTATCAAATGTCAAATGTCAGCATTAATTTCTCCCGTACCATCCTTTTATGAGCCAAGGTACGAGTATTCCATAAAATTATACATAATATATTTCGGCGCTCAGGCTTCTTTGTTGAGGAGATATGTATATAAAAAGGGCAGAATCTATAAATGGTTATTATAATTTAATTTAGTAGCAGTAAAGTGCGGCCATTGACATTGACAGTATTATAGGTCCATTTAAATTAAGCGCAAATATTTTAAGGGCTGGGTCTCATAGGTCAAAGAAATGCTTTAGTAGCAAATTTTAAATGTGAACCGATTTTAAAAATCTTTTTTGTTTGAAAGCGTACGCTTTTAAGTCGGTCCCATTTAAATTTAATCACAATCGGTTAGGTAGATTAATTCAAGTCGGTTTTTTAAATAAAATATTATCGATATTAAGAGTAAGTAATATAGCTTCATTAAGATCTTTTTTACAGCCATCTCATTTTGAAAATTCATCCCACGTCTTTCGCTGAGTTTTTCTTCCGCTACGAACATCTGTATTCAAGTAATTTATATTCTTAGCGTTTTTACTCCACCCATGAAGCCTTTATTCACCAGATAAGTGTTCAAATGATTCTATTTTCTGCGTGAAATTTACAAACCTAGCATTAAATGTTGACAAAGGACTTAATTTACGTTAAATTCGCGCGGGAATTACAAGCGTAAATGCACAATTAAGTTCATGCATTAGAAATTCTATTTACGCAGAACCTGTGGCTACATTATCTTCTCTTTGATACAAAATTACAAGAGTACAGAGCTAACTCTATTGTTATGTTTTCTGTATACAGGGTTATTAATTATTATTAATACTGTTAAAAAGAGTGTCTTTCAGCGTCTTCTTCTCTGCAGTGGTCGGTTCCGAAACGATAGTAGTTTGTAGCTTTTGAACAATAATTAATAATTTGAATATAATATAATAAGTATTATTTAAAATGTGAATTGACGTGAAAAAGTGCCTGAAAAGGCCTATTTTCTGAATAAATCTTTGAATCTTTGAATCTTTGGGTGAAATTGAATTCAATATCAAACGTTTAAGGAGTGACTCAGACCATGAATCTGAACAACTTTCATTATGGGACCAACTTTAATATCGTGAAAAATTATCGGCTCTTTCATACAAAAGTGGAATATGTACTTGGCCAAAATCTATGAATTAGCAGATTTTTTTAACAATTTCGTAGTTGGTCCCATAATGAAAGTTGTTCAGATTCATGGTCTGAGTCACTCCTTAAACGTTTGCTAATGAATTCAATTTCACACTATATGTAAGTGACAAACATTGGTGCCCCATTTTTTCAAGCTGGCTAAAAGCTAACATAGCTTATAAAGACCGCCGTCTACTTAAGGTATCCGGAAGCAACTACTTCACGTCCAAAAGGACTAATAAATATTAATTTATAAGTGAATTGTTTCTATATGGCGTAAATTTGGTACATAGGCTGTGTACCAAATTTACTTTAGATTCTATCAGAGAAGTTGCGTGATGAGTTAAAAATATATACACAAACATACATATATAATTTCGTCTTTTTCCCTTGCAGAGTGGGTAGGTCCTAGGTGTTTAAGACTTACAAGTTTAGCATATTAGTGTACCTAGTAAACGGAGTCAAAATAGTGATGGGTTTCTAGCCCCATCGCCTTCTAACATGATTCCACAGATTTCTTCCATTCATTGATCGGCTTTTACAATCTGCGTGGGAAGAGAAGCAGCTGGTACACTCTTTGTTTCTTCTTTTCTCCTGGACCAACATGGAAAAGGCATAAAATGTTTAACTTGAAAATATTTAATATTTAAAAAGTCTACCGATCAGCTGACCAAAGCTACATTGAAATCATTGGCCCAGTGCCATTCGGACTCTTCGGACTCGCGCACGAATGGTTCCGTACCCTCTAACGTCTCAAAACGAGCCTACATAAGACGGTGGTAACTGAAGAAAGATTTATAAAGTCCTACTTCACAATGGAAAAACTTCACACTTAATAGAAAAAATATTATGCATTTGAGTATAAAGAGGCAAGTGCTGGTAACTGGTAACAAAATTTCGTAGGTAGGTATATTACCTACTTTGATTCCCGAGCGCAATAGGTACCAAGCGGCCTTCTATCGTTCCGCCAAGCACCGCGCTCTATCGAACGTAAACACATTGCTATTATTTTAGGTATTAGTATTATTAAAGCTGCTATGATTTTATATTTACGTATGTGCTCCGCTTAATGTCACTTTAAAGAGCTAATCTACTGAACTTTGTCGGTGTTTTTTGTTCTTCTACGGATCCTAATTTCTGATGCAGTCAGTAGTCAGTATCGTAGAGAATCACCAAGCATAGTCCTCTCCATAGCTCTTTGGGTGACCTTAAGCTTACTTATGAGGCCCAAAGTAAAGCGAGATGGTTTACCAAAATTCAAAATACGAACCATGTATACAGAGGTCAGTTTAAAGTTCTTTGTCAACAAACTAGAGCAGATTCTGGTGTCTACATTACACCTACATCCTCAGTATTTTGTACCGTGAGTCCATTTTGCTCTGTGGGAGTTGGTCCGCCCCGTCATAGCCACTGCGGTTAATTTACAGCCAATTACCGTATGTTCAAAGTTGCATGATGTTCCTCTTTCCTCGATGTCCAGAATGCTGCGTCCATGTGAAATATACGTTACTTAATAGGAACATTGGAATTTATGCCCGGTTTTAATTTTGAGATTACACTGTGGATACATTATCATCATCATTTCAAGTAGGTGTCACGGTCAATCGACCATGCACAACCTGGTGTCAGAGTTCTTCGGAACCGCCTCTCGGCCTCTGACGTGGTTCCTTTAACGACTACCAGATGGCAGCCGGGACCACCGGCTTAACGTGCCTTCCGAAGCACGGAATCATCTTTATTATCAGACAATTAGGTGATTCAAGCCTGCAATGTCCTAACCAAACTGGAAACAACTAAACAAAGTATGCTACCGGTGGGAATCGAACCCACGACCCCCGGGTCAACAGGCAAACGTCTTAACCACTGGTCTACGGAGGCTGTTGATACAACTGTGGATACAACACACATGGTATGTAACGATCACATCCATTTTTTATCCGGAGAAGACGTGACCTAGAGCCAAGATATACCTTTAGCGGCGTTGTGCCCTTTATGGGGATAGGTAAATATTGTGTTAATGTCATGTTATGTGTTTGTTAAACTCGCGTCAGGAACGTATCCTGACGCGAGTCAGATCTACGCGAGAGAGACCTGATCGAAAATTCGTAAGATGGACACGTGACCTGAGATCGCTGCATAGGCGAGTTTTTACTTCTGCCGGCGCTCCTGGAGTGCACCCTTTATTTTGAAAACCGGACGAGATAATATACAAGCTTTATTTTAGCCACACTTAATAAATACCTTCTTTAGCAGGATGGCCCATTGGCGTAACACATTCAGACTTAAGTGAAACTGGAATTTTAGTAACGAAGCGCCTCTTAAATTAGCAAATTAAAGTCGACAAGCTGCCGTTAATATTAAGTGAAATGCAAATATTATGCAAATAACTATTTGTCAAAATTATATTCCGAGATAAGGAGGACTCCCTCAAAATACCTTCGAGTTTATGGACACCAAAGGCTTTAGAATTATTCAAAATCGCCGAGTAATTACAAGGGTTTCAGGCGAAAGTAAAATTTCGACTGAATTTATTAGAATTTTTTAAATGTTTGTTAAATTATCTTCAAATTTTTTTGCTAAAGAATTTTGTATTTAACTAATACAAATTTCATTGTTAATTAATATCATCATATATCTTTAGTAATCATGTTCAAGGCAATTAAGACAAAAAAAAAGCATTAAGATTAAGTATAAGGGTTGATGGGTATAAAGGAAGAGGTAGGCCAAAACAGAGGTGGGAAAGAAATGGTGGGAAATAAAGAAATGTGCAAAAATAAGACATATTGCGCCGACCCCTGATAGCGGGATATGGTAAAACAGATGATGAAAGTTCAAGGCAAGCTATTTAATTAAGAAAAAGTGTAAATGTTATACTTATAGTCAAGAATAGAGCCGTAATCAATTTTGAGAGCAAAAATCTATAGATTCTATTGATTTTCGCATTCAAAATTTATTACGCCTTTAAAAAGTTAGGTAAGATCAAAAATCTAGTGATACTTTTTTTTTGCATAACGGCACAGTGCCCTTCCTAATAATATAACTAATTACTAATTACCAACTATATATAAATGCGAAAGTGAGTTAAAAGTATAAAAATTAACATAATGCTAACAAAAAATGAGTACTAACATAGATATTAAGTTTACTAACCAAATAGGAGACTTAGTTTCTTGAAAATAAATAAATTATTCAAATCATGCATTCATTCATTCATTCAATAATAAAATATTAGCTTTCGCCCGCGGTTTTACACGATATAATATCGTTCCTTCGGCAACGGTCTGTAGCCTAACCTTCTTGGTATCCCATCATCATTTCGTGTAGATGACACGGTCAATCGACCATACACACCCTGGTGTCAGAGTTCTTCGGAACCGCCTCTCGGCCTCTGGCAGCCGAGACCAACGGCTTAAGCTGGCTTCCAAAGCACGGAATCATCTTTATTATCAGACAATCAGGTGATTCAAGTATACAATGTCCTAACCAAACAGAAATCAACTGAACAAAGTATGCTTTCCGTTGGAATCGACCCCCAAATCTACAAGCAAACGCCTTAGCCACTGGACCACGGAGACGTTCTCGGTATCCCAGACAATACGTATGCAATATTTCATGCTGATCGGTCCAGTAGTTAAAGTGCAACGTAAAACCAAACAAACAAAGGCTGTTACACATTTACAATATGGGTTAACATATGGTAAATGACAAAGCAGCAAACAAATTTAATTTGCTCGCGCTAAACGTCACTCAAGTCGAGATTCAAAGCCTGGATTTGGCGTAGCATTAGGGCGACATAACACAATTTCCCTGCGGCGATATTACCACACATTGCGTCATCAGACGCCTAAATAGACGAAAAAACAAACTCGTTTGTTTGTATTTTTGAGTATGTAAGTAGCGATCTCAGATTTTTTTAGCTGTCTAAAGGCATCCGTCCTAGCTTAACAAATAATTTTAATATTGACAACTCACACAGATTGAGCTAGCCCCAAGGTAAGTTCGATCCTTGTGTTTTGGGATATTAACTCAACGATACTATATTTTATAACAAATACATATATAGATAAACATCCAAGACCCAGGCCAATCTGAAAAGATCATTTTCCATCTTGACCTGGCCGGGGATCGAACCCGAGCACTCTCGTGTCGCAGGCTGGCGTGTTGACCACTGCGCCACGGAGCTCGCCTGATTTTAAGACGACAGCCGAGATAAATGGGTTTTTACTAGACTGTCGACTCAACGCGATTTTCTGATGTATAAGATAGTGTTTGGTAGTTATAATTATATGGATGGGCAGTTTATTGGTGAACAGACAATTTCTTATGTCCAATTAGTATTTTTATAGAAGTTATAGAAGTAATCGTGCAGGATTTATATGAGTTCGAAAAAAAGAAACAAAATTTGTAAAAAAAAATGTGTCGGAGAGATTCTGTTAAATCTATACTAATATTATAAAGCTGAAGCGTTTCTTTGTTTGTTTGTTTGAACGCGCTAATCTCAGGAACTACTGGTTCAAATTGGAAAATTATTTTTGTGTTGGGTAGTTCATTTATTGAAGAAGGCTTAAGGCTATAAAACATGACGCTGCGACTAATAGAAGCGAAGCATCAATAAAACATATTTTGAGAACGGAGAAAAATTATTCATCTATACTAAGATTAAAACTAATTAATCATAATAATAGAAATTGACGCGAACGAAGTCGCGGGCAACAGCTAGTTCTTTATAAGCACGATTCGTAGTCTTGTTCCAAGCAATTCAGATCAGTTTCTGCTCATCATCTTTTCGTGTACGTGACACGGTCAATCGACCATGCACATCCTGGTGTCAGAGTTCTTCGGAACCGCCTCTCGGCCTCTGACGTGGTTTCTTTAACGACTACCAGATGGCTATATGCTATACTAGTTCCTGCTACAGTTCTAGGAAGCATCTGACGACCTTTGTGGCCTAGTGATCATCATGCTTCCATATGATTGACCTGAGTCTTGGATGTTTATTTATATAAGTGTTTGTTATAAAATATAGTATCGTTGAGTTAGTATCCCATAATATAAGTATCGAACTTACTTTGGGACTCAATCTATGTGATTTGTCCGTATATATTTATTTATGTATTCATTATCTGGCGATAGTATTATGCTAATTATCACATTAATTAGTTGAGTATTTATTTTTTAATTTAAATAAATTATCTACTGTTTATTATTTTACTCATATCATAATGTAATGTGTAATGTTCTTATATAGGTTTATATTCTGACTTACAAATAAAATCTAATTAATGTCTGACGTGTAAAAATTATTATCAATAAATGAGTAGGTAATTGAGTATCGCCCATCTCATTGAAGACCTCGTCTGGGGCTGTTTAACATGAAAAATCGTTAACGACGCATACTCTCAATGAGCCATTTGTTTACTTACTCATTTCAGGATATGACAATTGGATATCAAATTGTAAATATGAAAGTATTAGGCACAACAGTACAACATTACTGCGTTCATTAGGCGCCTAATGGCCGAATAAGAAATCGAGACCGTCCGTTTCTTTGTTTTTCATGTGTGCAAATAGCCAATTTCGGTGTCACATTTCAGCCACCTGAAGGGACCTGACATAGCTTAACGAGTGCCATCTCATGGAAACAACCGGAAGAAAGGACTTAACGTCCCTTTCAAAGTAAAAGCATCTGCAGATATTTTGGCCACTTGTCATCCATCTCGTTGCGGACCTGGGGTTACTTAACATGAATAATCGCTAACGATACTTACAATCACCGAGCTCCTCACTCATGTCAGGATTTAAAGTGTGAATATGACAGTATTAGGGCGACAAAACGCAATTTCCCTACGGCGGTATTACCACACATTACTGCGTTCATCAGGCGCCTAATAGCCGAATAACAAACCATGCTTGAAATATTGTTTATACAACACTGATTTATGTTATGTGCGTGTCCATTTTACTTTATGATAAGTTTCACGTACTGAAAAACAGAAAAATACGTAACAAAATGCCTAAAAACAAGTCTCGACCTGTTTGTGTAGGATGAAGAAGGATTGAATCATTATTAAAACCATTGTGAACCATGGTAACCGATTATTCACACAAGTAAACTAATATTCACTAGAACAATCAACCAATTCACTTTTAAATAATCACACAAGTAAATTAATATTCATACAAAAATCAACTTATTAACTTTTACATAATAACCAAACATATAAACGGTCACGTAAAAGTAAATATGTTATCACTTTGAGAGCTGACGAAAGAATGAATGCACGTCGCTGATTACAAACAGCCATTCCTCGGAGAGGGGAGTCTTACGTCACTTGCTTTCATCAATCGGAATTCGGAACACGTGCACGTGTATTTCTACTATTCTTGCTACGCGCCGATATGGTGTGTGCCGTGACATGAACTCTTAAAGGAACCATGTTGATTATGCTTTCGCAAAGAGCCAAGAATCAAGTATCAATGTTGTGAACTCAGTGTGAGTTAGCATCATTAAGATCATTCGTATCCTGAGTGATGTGGGATAATCAGGATTAGATAGCTGACGGTCACTTCTGGTCAAACTCAACATCTGAAGGCTTTCCCGGCGGTATCCTCAGCCATGATGCATAAATAAATAAATAAAATATATACGGACATATCACACAGATTGAGCTAGCCTCAAAGTAAGTTCGAGACTTGTGTTATGGGATACTAACTCAACGATACTATATTTTATAACATATACATATATAGATACACATCCAAGACCCTGTGAAGAATGATCTGAAAAAGATCATTTTTCCATCTTGACCTGGCCGGGGATCGAACCCGGTCACTCCGTGTCGCAGGCTGGCGTGTTGACCGCTGCGCCACGGAGCTAGTCATGCATAAATAAATAAATATATACGGACAAATCACACAGATTGAGCTAGCCCCAAAGTAAGTTCGAGACTTGTGTTATGGGATACTAACTCAACGATACTATATTTTATAACAAATACATATATAGATACACATCCAAGACCCAGGCCAATCTGAAAAAGATCATTTTCCATCTTGACCTGGCCGGGGATCGAACCCGGTCACTCCGTGTCGCAGGCTGGCGTGTTGACCGCTGCGCCACGGAGCTAGTCGAAGCATAGAAGCCCGGTCCACTTTTATGACAGAACATCTACCACACACCTTAACATTCTGTCCCAACCAAATAAAAATCAATAATATTAACGTTACAGGAGGAGCAGGCATACATTTTTGCCGCACGGTCGAATGAGAGGGGGATATATAATTGCTCTCCTACGCCGCGCCGGCGGTCTCAGGTCACGCATCCGTCTTACAAATTTTCAATCAGGTCACGTGTCCTGACGCGAGTATAACATTTTTTACCCATTCCTATGCACACTACTATATACACTCTGGTGTCAGAGTTCTTCGGAACCGCCCCTCGGCCTCTGACGTGGTTCATTTAACGTCTACCAGATGGCAGCCGGGTCCAACGGCTTAACGTGCCTTCCGAAGCACAAATCATTTTTATTGTTACACAATCAGGTGATTCAAGCCTGCAACGTCCTAACCAAACGTAATGTAATAATTTTAATTTAATATAAATGTGTAACAATCACGAAAACATTAGAAAACAAAACATATACTTTTTAGGGTGTTTATAACAGGGACCGGAACCGCTTACCGTAACCGGGGTTTTTGATAGGGTTTTTCATAGAATTGTTTTTAAAAACCCTATCGATACGGTTAGCATATCATTATTGTAACCCTATCAAAACAGTTACCGTATCAATACGGTAAGCATATCATCAAGTTAACTTGATGAAAGGCTGACCAAAAGTATAGAGTTAATGCATGGAAGGTGTTACCCTATCAAATGAATAACCATATCAATAAGGTTATCATATCATTGAGTTAACTTGATGAAAGGTTAACCATAAGAATAGTGTTATTGCATGTAAGCGCATACACTATTCCAAAAACCGTATGATTGGGTTTTGGAACACCGTCGAGCCATTATAATCTCTATTTGAAACTTCATTAGACCTATTATTGCAAACCTTATGGACGACAGCGCACACGGCGCCAGCGGTTTTGGTCATATAAAGGCCGGCGGGACTTCGTTTGGGAATCTACGCTGCAGGAAGTCAGACAAAAATAAACCTTTTTGCGATATATATTATGCACAAAATACAGACGGTATTTTTGGATTCGGCAAATCTTTTCGGTTAAGTTCACGTAATATTAATTACTAAGACGGCAGAGACGAGTGTCTAAACAAAACACTTTATTCATTGTGTTGTTTTTAACCGACTTCAAAAAAGGAGGAGGTTTCTCAATTCGACCGTATATATATATTTTTTTATGTTTGTTCGCGGATTACTTCGTCGTTTATGAACCGACTTTGATAAATCTTTTTTTGTTAGAGAGGACATATTCCGAGTGTGGTACGATGATAAGGAAACCACGACCTGATGATGGAATCCTAGAGAAATCGAGGAGAACCTTCGAAAATTGTACTGGCGGCTAGTACGTTTGTTACTTTTTTCCTTAGGTATGTTAAAGCACTAATATTTAATGAAGGTCTAGGGTCGATCTGATGATGGAGCGAAAAGGCATTCGAGGGAACTCCTCAACGATTTACAGCAATCACCTGGTGTTTGGGTTTGATTAATTTGTATTGATGAGAACTTTACACATAGATGGGTTGCGACTGTCATTAGAAGTTTGATGATGATGACGAAGGACAGTCAAAGGAACTCCTCAACATTTTACAATAGCTACCTTGTGTTTGGACTTCATTAATTTCTGTTGATGAGAACTTTGCACCCATATGTGTTATAAGTACCATTACAGGTCTGATAATGGAGACGATAGACAGTCGAGGGAATCCCTCAACTATTTACAGCAGTTACCGTTTATTTATGGTTCAATATGCCTATTAGCTTGAGTTGTGATGAGAAAGGTTGATAATACTGGCACCGACTTCAAAATTGTATAAAATACTTATTGAATCATTTCTGATTAACTAAATTACAAAATACGAATTACTTTGTGCTTAGTAAATTTATATTTTACTTTTTAGTCTCCAGTTTGAAGTCGGTTTTTTTTTTTGTAAAAAATTATTTTTATGACATGCAAACTATGTTTAGTACAGTGCGTTTCTTTTTAGGGTTCCGTACCAAAGGGTAAAAACGGGACCCTATTAATTTCGCACCGCCGGCCGTCTGTCTATTTGTCCGTCTGTCACCAGGCTGTATCTCATGAACCGTGATAGTTAGACAATTTAAATTTTCACAGATGATGTATTTGTGTTGCCGCTGTAACAACAAATACTTAAAAAATTCTATTTTTTTAAATAAATATTTTAGGGGGCTGCCATACAGCAAACGTGATTTTCCGATATTGATAACGGCAACAGGTAAACGCTTGAACTATTCACAGAATATTTAGTTATATATTCACTTTAAAAATAATTAATCAAATAAAAATAAAATTAATTTTAAAGGGGGGCTCTCATACAACAGACATTATTTTTTGCCGTTTTTGTAGATAACGGTACGGAACTCTTCGGGCGCGAGTCCGACTCGCACTTGGCCGGTTTTTTCTTTTAATTATTATTAATCCTTACTAATATTATAAATGCGAAAGTGAGTTTGTTTGTTTGTTTGTTTGTTACGCTTTCACGCCGTAACTACTGAACCAATCATCATGAATTTGCATACAAGTTCTCTGGAGTACGGAGAAGGACATAGGCTACCTTTTATCCCGGGAAAAAGTACTATTCCCGAGGGATCGACATTGACGCGGGCGGAGCCGCGGGCGAAAGCTAGTTGTTAATATAATTATAAGCATAGATTTAAAAAAACCGGCCAAGTGCGAGTCTGACTCCCGCACGAAGGGTCTCTTACCATTATTATGTAACGAGCTCACATAAGACTGTGGTAACCACGGAGTGTAGTAGCTGAAGAAAGATTTATAAAGTCCTACTTAACGAAAGAAATTGGAAAAAAAAATCCATTTGAGTACCACCATGAGTAGAGCGAGCGCTGGTAAAAAGATTTCATAGGTATATTACCTACTTTGGTTTCCGAGCGCAATAGATACCAAGCAACTTCCTATCGTTCCGCCAAGCGCCGCGCGCTGTCGAACGTAAACACATTGCTATTATTTTAGGTATTATTATTATTAAAGCTACTATGATTTTGTATTTATCTTACTTTACGTGATTCAAAAATTTATATTCGGTAGTTGTTGTACGTAGCTAACAACTGTCTAATTTATAATTCAATTTGTATGAAATTTTAATTCACCGAGTTCATTTATAAGTTTTCAATCTTTAATTAACCGAGCGAGCGAAGCAAGCGAAGCGTCTCAGTTTCCACTGGCCCAAAATTCTTTTGTCCGTCTGTCTGTCGGTCTGTCTGTTCTCGCCTACAGGTCGCATTTCTTAACCGATTCTCATGAAATTTTGTGAGCAGGTTCGGTAATTATATAGAATTTTTTTGTCGTGCCAGTTTTTTAAATTTTAAAGAATGGCGGATATATGGGGGTCCGAAACTTAAAAAAACTCATAGCACAGCTATTTGGAAAAAAAATCTAAAATGTCATTAGACTTTTTTCTTATTCTCATTAAGACGCAACTTTTTTGTCTGAACAACTTTTTTATACGATAAACTTGAACGTGTTTATAGTCAGCAATTTGCCCAAAAGTTGTCTGAAATGGATTTTCTGTATATTTATTATAGAAGTTGAAGTACTTGAAGTGGGAGAGGGAGTGAAATTGAACAACTTTCCCTAAGGAACAAAAATCAAAATATGAAAAATATTTTTTGGCTTAAAGCATGATACTGCGTATTACTTTTATAATTGAAAACACTGAATAAACTTAGAATCCTGAAGTAAAAATAAAAAACAAATAAAAAAGATTCACATGCTATCCTGTGACTTGAACCCGGGGCTTATAGATGCCGGCCACTTCTTAACGTAAAGTTCGCATGTTTGTCTGCCATAATAGTTGAAAATTAGCGTCCTATTAAAATTTTGACCAATTGGTAACATACGAGTAACAACTATGAAACCGGGTACTTAAACTTTGCCTCCTATTCACCCATGCCAAGTTCACTATTCCGATATTTCCGATCTTGAAGAGGATCACTCCAACTTACTCGTAGTTAATGTGTACAAAATCATACTAAACATGGTGCTCAGCTCAAGGGCCGTGTTTCCATACAAGAGTAGTCCCCTGATTCCTCGCCGGATAGTACCAATAGAGTAATGATTTTTTGCTAAAAAAATCCGTATGTTAATTTTTTTCATAATTGAATTATTTAAAGAAATATGAACCTTCAAAAACATGAACAATTGGTACAAATTTCCGTTGTGTTCAAACATCAAGAAAACAAATTTGGGCAATTATATAAGAGAAAGAAACGCAGAAACACAGCCATAGCTTATTTTAATTTTTAATGCAACTGCAACACAGTTCTATCCTATCGCAGTTGTTTACGATCCAGATTGTTATTTAAATATTATGTTATTTTGGTTTCTAATAAACTCTTTAAACTCTTTAAAAAAAAATGTAGAAAGAAATTAAATCGGTTAAGTTTTGGAGAAGAAATCAGAGGACTACGAAGCGTTAATTTTGTGTAATTTTTATAAGTATTTTTCGGCCGAGCTGTAGTTATCTCTATCGCACTCTGCGGGGTTTGTTTGGGCACGC
Source organism: Elegia similella (assembly GCA_947532085.1). Classification (NCBI taxonomy): domain Eukaryota; kingdom Metazoa; phylum Arthropoda; class Insecta; order Lepidoptera; family Pyralidae; genus Elegia; species Elegia similella. Next base: position 22,122,493 of record OX383936.1, read on the forward strand.
GGCGCGACAGCAATAGATATTATAAATATATATTTTACAATTCTCTTGAGCTTAGTGTTTCCTCTTAAAAAAGGGTCTGGTCGGGTCTTCTGGTAAGGGGAACGTAGGTTTAAATTTCCGTTTCCTCTGGTACCTAATTAAGAGCAGCGGGGGTTGGGAAATAGTAACTGAAGGAAATCATCCTTTAGTCAATTAGCATATCAGTAACAGATATATTTTAGGGTACTGGAGGGCAAATGTGGATGTTGGTTGTAAGGGCTCCGAGGTCTACTGTTCTCGCAGAACCACTAGTTTATATACGTCAAAAATATATTGTAGTTACCTTATCTATAATAGGTGTGCTATTTTCAAACCAACGACTTTTCTAAATGACAGATTTTTATATGGAAACTTCTACGTCTTTATCGAATCGCCCGTTCACAAATAGTACCCCTAAAACCACGCACCCTTTCCTTTGTCTCACACCCCCGCTAATTTTCGGGAAAGTCGTGGAAAGTGACTTTATTATTATTTATTTCTGGCATTATTTAGAATAAAAATATTATACGTCAATCGGCTCCCTTAGTCTGGGTGAAATGGATATTGACTTCCTATGGCGTTATTGTTGGAACGAATCCCAGGTCTGGTGGCAGAACCTTTTTATGCTGCTAGTTTAGCACCTTGTTAAAGTCCAAATACCATCTGTACTTCGCCGCAAGGTTCGCAAGGAATTTAATATCATTATGCTCATAAATAAATGTGAGTAATAATACTTCAAATGATTACCATATTATTTAATCAACATTTAGTACTATTTATATAATTATACTTTATTAAAAATACAATTTAAAACATTTTTGAATCAATTATAGTTTTTGAAAGACGAATACGCGGAATAAGTGTTAGGGAGGCACAATCGGCCTAAACGTTCGGCTTGTGACGCATCTATCTATCTTCCACCATTATCACGTAAAATTATCGTTCGTGAATCGACTTTACAGACAACCACATATGTTTTTTTTATTGGCATATTTTAAAATATTATATGAGTGGTCGCAAACCAGCTCACTAACGGTCGTAGTCTGATGAAAGTGGTCACAAAACGTTTCCACTTTTTCAGCATTTTTATAATAAAAGTGAAATTTTTAAATGTAATGATGAAAATATGTGCCGCGCGTGCGCGTTCCAACCCTAAACTCAGAGTGTAAATAAACATAAAATATGTTTCTTTTCTTGTGATTTATTAAAATAATATGTTGTCATATTTTATAGATTTAAAATTAAAACGTTTAAAGCGTATCGTAAGTTCAACATTGCAAATCACCAAAATAAAAAGCTTGTCATCATTTTAATGGAAGGGATTTACTTGATGGATTGACAGCTAATCTATACTAATATTATAAAGCTGAAGAGTTTGTTTGTTTGAACGCGCTAATCTCAGGAACTACTAGTTCAAATTGGAAAATCATTTTTGTGTTGGATAGTCTATTTATTGAGGAAGGCTTTAAGCGAAGCATCAATTAAGAAATGTTTTGGAACCGGGGGAAAATTATTCATCTATACTAAGAAAAAACTAATTAATCACTAGTGGTTTTGTGAGAACAGTAGACCTCGCGAACCCTTACAACCAACATCCACATTTGCCCTCCAGTGCTCTAAAATATATCTGTTACTGTTATGCTAATTGACTAAAGGATGATTTCCTTCAGTTACGTCGTCATAGTTACTACGCACCATTTTCATACTTGTCATACCATAGATTTGCATTTACGACATCATACTGAATGCACTAATTCTAAAGAATATACAGAAAATCGATTTCAGACAACTTTTGGGCAAATTGCCGACTGTAAACACGTTCAAGTTTATCGTATAAAAAAGTTGTTCAGACAAAAAAATTGCGTCGTAATAAGAATAACAAAAAAGTCTAATGGCATTTTTGTTTTTCTTTTCAAATAGCTGTACTATGAGTTTTTTCAGTTTAGAACCATCATATTTCAGCCATTTTTAAAAATTTCGAAAGTATGGCTCGACATAAAAATCTGCTCATATTACCAAACCTGCTCACAAAATTTCATGAGAATCGGTTGAGAAATGCGACCTGTAGGCGAGAACAGACAGACAGACGGACAAAAGAATTTTCGGCCTGTCGAAACTGAGACGCTTCGCTCGCTCGGTCAATAATAACTGAAATTGCCGCGGACGAAGTCGCGGGCAACAACTAGTTATCAATATTTTGCTTTGTTTTATAAGGAACAACAGCAAATCTTTCTATTCTGTGATGATATATAAATTACAATTTCTGTCTTAATACAAAGGCCGTAAAAACTGTTTATCTGCAACTATTTAATCACATGGACATATACTCTACACTTCCTATATACCTACTTGTAAATTTTCATCAGAAACTGACACAAACCTTTTTTTCCCCCCACGCCGTTTACTAGCTGCAACTAACATAGGTATTCTGTGCTTTCAGGCTTACAGACACCACATCAAAATTTAACGCACGCATTATACTACAATTAGGATATTCCATATTTATATGTATTTCTTTTTCATACACGGCGCAATCGGTACCTATTCGTTACGACACGTCCGCCGCGCCCTCAGAACAATAACTAAAGCATAGAAACCGTGTTAAAATAACAACAAAATACAATATTCTACACTGTTTTTACTTATGGCATTGTTAAAGCATCAGAAAGAGATGCATATACAATGCCATTTGCGTAAATGTGCAGGTTGTCCTGGGGTACTGATGTGATCAGGGTTGTACTATATCGATGAAATATATTTATCGACTAAATGTTTCGTCCTAAGAAAGTCATAAATGTACTCTACTCTGATTGTATCGATTCGTTAAATGAGTACGATTCATAAAAAAAAAACAACTAGTTGCACTCCAGGAGTGCCGGCAGAAGTGAAAACTCGCCTTTGCGGCATACTCAGGTCCGTGTCCTTCTTACGAATTTTCGATCAATTCACGTGTCCTGACGCGAGTTTTCTATTTTACCCATCCCAAAAAGTGCACAAAGCCGCTAAAGAGGCTTTTACTTTAAAAGTTACGTCAAGATACACCTAAATAACTCCTAATCGCATGGCGCCGCTTGGCTTCATCTGATAAATAGGTAAAAAAAAAATCCATACATTACCCACCGCGCGTCTACTGTCTACTGCTGGTCATTAGGCCTTACCCAGTATTGGTCGAACGGCAGAATACCTAATATGATGTCAATCATATTTTCGATTATTTCGAAATTCAAACAGTGCCTACTTACCTACCTTACCTATGAATGCGCAAAAAACCCAATGCATTCGATTTACAGTCCCCAATGTGAGGCAGTCCAACGTTGACATACTAGTTGAAGGTAAAATAGACTTTGTAAATGATACCACCTTCTTAGGAATCACAATAGACTCTAAATTGCAATGGGGCGCTCATGTATCAAAAGGTAATATAAGGTCAGATATATTTTTCACTTGATCAATGGGCCATTCAGCATATTCCAAAACCATCTAAACCTTTTCCCAGCTAGCTTTGAGGAACAGTCAGTAAAGGAAACATAATCAGGTAGGTAAAGAGAAACACATAATTCCAAGTGATATTTTTTATTTTATAAAACTTTTACACTAGGGTAAAAAAGTGCCAGTGTGTTATTTGTGAAAAATTCACAGTGTTGGTAATAGAAAAACAAGAGGTGAAGAAAAACAAGAGATTACTTTACCCACTTTCATTACTGTCCAAAATAAAATGTTTTTCATAATTTTAAATATAAATAATAAAACCGTTTCCGTAAACTTTCTTATTACCATTGATTTATAATTCGGCAAATATAAATGTAGGTAAAGCATCGTGTTTCAATCGCTTCCATTTAATTTTATATTCGAAATTAATGTATCGGCACGGCAGTAAAATATTTTGAACAAATTCGAGTATGTATGACATTTTATGTCCAATATGTCGCTTGAAAGTTCCTCGGATCCACACCTTTTTATCCTTTTACTTCAGGGAGCTGCAATAAAATTTCAACAATAATTTTCTTCATATTAGTAAAAATCGATTCTTTTTAGGGTTCCGTACCCAAAGGATAAAAACAGGACCCTACTAATATGACTCCGATATCCATCTGTCTGTCACCAGGCTGTATCTCATGAACCGTGATAGTGAGACAGTTGAAATATTACAAACAAAAATTTCGGGCGTTTTTATAGCTTACGCCCACGGCTCCGCTCGCGTTAATGTCTATCCCCGATAACAGTACCTTATTCTGAGATGTAATTTATGTCTATGTTCTTTTCCATACTCCAGAGATCGTGCAATGGTGATGATGATGATGCAAAATTTCATGATGATCGGTTCAGAAGTTACGGCGTGGAAGCGTAACAAACAAACTCACTTTCACATTTATAATATTATATGTAAGGATGGTACGGAACCCTTCGTGCGCGAGTCCGACTCACACTTTGCTGGTTGTTTAATTACCATGATGGTTCAATTTGTTACATTACTATTGCATGGCTCAACACTAACAAAAATATCTCTGATAGCAAGACCGTCATAAAAAATATCGATATACTCGTAGATACGTGATTTTACCACATCACTAGCAAAAAAACTAACCTAATTTGAAATAAGGAAAAAACGATAATTTTAAGCAAAATACCTATAAAAGTTGTCATTTATACAATACGTTATATAATTGACAATATTATTGTTGTATTTTGAGGTATTTTGGGTTTTAATTATGCACTTTTAACTGAAAAACTTACCGAAGAAAATTATGTTTTACAGAATTTATTTCTGTTCGTCCTGAATGGGATTTACATCGCTCCATTGCACAAGACATTGTTTAGTATAATGGTCATTTGATAACGCACCAACCCAACACCGGTTAATACTTTTTTCCGTGAGAATTTTAGCACAATCCTATATTTAATTTGCAGACATCACAATTCCGCCGCAATGTTTTTGTCGATATATAACCCGATCAAATCGGCAAGATGCTAATATTACAGACGTTGAACTGTAATAAGTTATTTTGAATTTAGTCGGATTTAATTGGAGTCCAATGGAGTCCATTGACATTTCAAGTCGGGACAACCATGAAAATAATAGAAACTGACTGAAGTTTTTGTCTCATTCTGTCATAAGCGAAAGCTCATAAGAAAAATACAGTGTCAACTATCTGTTTTCAGTTTCTATTTTTATGCGGCTTCTATGTATATTATTCTTCTGAGGCCGCGCCGCTGCCGGCCTCCCGCTGGCGCCTCGCTCCTTCCTCGCCCCGCACCAACCGCGCATATACTGCATCGCGGCCGCGAAATATTATTCGCGCGTATTTACAATTGAATTTTTAATTTCTGCTCATGCTAAAATACTAGTAGCTTTTAGATTTTGCCGACAGAAAAAAAGAAAAATAAATACCAATAACTTTATTACTTGTACGCTCATCTGTATTCATGTTGATTATCGATATTTGGAAAAAACCGGTCAAGTGCGAGTCGGACTCGCGCACGTAGTGTTCCGTACCGTTATCTATAAATACAGCAAAAAAATCTTTTTTTTTGTAGTGAATATATAACTGAATATTCTGTGAATATTTCAAGCGTCTTCCTGTTGCCGTTATCAATATCGAGCAAAAACAAGCAAAAAAATCACGTTTGTTGTATGAGAGCCCCCTTAAATATTTATTTTATTCTATTTATTAGTATTTGTTGTTATAGCGGCTACAGAAATACATCATCTGTGAAAATTTCAACTGCCTAACTATCACGGTTCATGAGATACAGCCTGGTGACAGACGGACAGATAGACAGACAGACGGACATCGGAGCGAAATTAACAGGGTCCCATTTTTACCCTTTGGATACGGAACCCTAAAATGAACTAAGTGCAGCACTATGCGTCCTGCCGTCTTTCACTAACAATGGATTTTGAAGTTTTAAATGAAGGATAAATATATAATATGTAAATAAAATTAACTTGCATTACCTAAATGTGAAAAGTGCCAACGCGAAAGTTTACTTTAATATTAATGGCATGTTTATAATTTCACAGTAAAACCGTACAGTTTTTAATTGTCGAGACAGTTCAAATAAACATAGCCTCTGTTCAGCGTCTGTTCAATTCCGAACATAAATAAAGGCTTTGGTTAAAAACGCGCTGAAATGCGCGAAAGAGACAGGCAATAATCAATAAGGTTAACCTTATGATTAAATACACAATCGTTAGGGTTTCAAGTTGATTGAGTTAACTTATTAATAAAGTTAATCAACGATATTGTTAACCATTTGATAGGGTTAATCCAATGATAGGGTAAACCTTATGATAGGGTTTTACACATGAAAGGGTTACCTAATAGATGTGGTTAACCAGTTAATAAAGATAACCGTTCGATAGGGTTATCAAATCGTTGGAGTAACCCTATTGTTGTGATGAGCATATCCATTGGGTAATCATATCATAGGGTTTCTTTATTAATCAGATTAGCCCCGAACCCGGTTTTCCGGTCCCTGGTTTATAATGATATCACATTAGCTAATTACACGAACGTGACATAAGTTGCGAGTCATTTAAGTAACACAAAGCTGCGACATGCAAAACGACTGATTTGCTACAATCTGTCATAATTTATATGGCAGCCGTGGCAAAGTTTTTGAACCTAATATTAGGTATACAATTTGCCTAAATAACAGTAAGTAAGGCCAGAGTTTTGTTCACGCAAATGTGTCACATATAAATAGTTCCAACGTTTGAAAAATTACCCAACGAATAAATTTACACTGAATTCTATTATACTGCGTGATTTTGAACCTCTGAACTATATTGAAATCCTGAAATCAGTATCCATAATGGAATACAGAATTGCAAGAAAAAAGTTTATTCTTTTTTCAACATTGGTACCATAGGAATAGTTGTTCATTTTAACGGGCTAAGTCACCCCTTCACGGGAACCTCGTTGGTTATGTTACACGCTGTATAATAATATTGGAAAAAAAATCGTCGACTCAGTGTTGCAAGAAGCCAAATCAGATATGACAAAAACAAGAGATGCTGATAAAATTCTGACTTCCCTTACAGCTTTTCGCTGTACTGAAAATTTGGAAGTTTGGAAGCGAGCCAAAGTCCGAAGTAAATTGAATATGGTTATTATTGTAATATTCGTATGTCTGGATTTATTTTGTGACTGTTATTATGTTTCTGTTTGTTTTACGCGTGTGTACAGGTCTTTTTAGTCTCCACTGCAGAAGTTCGACCCTCTCTGTACTACTAGAGCCATATTTGGCTAGAGCAGCTAGAGGACTTGGTCTACACTCTCCACGCTGGCCAGACAGGCCTCCTTTAGGCCTTTTTCAAGTTGCCTAAAGGCTTTTTTCAAGTTGCCTAAAGACATAGCTTAACGTGCCTTCCGAAGCACGGAATTGTACTTCTTAGGTCACCCATCACAGTGGGGACTTCGCCCAGGGTTGCTTAACTTAGGTAATCGCTATTAATGCTCCAACCACTGGACAATTGGTCTCCTCCAACTGTTATTATGGAGTTCGCATAATGGAATTCATTTAACTTGATATGGGTTAGGACAGCTTTGCATGCCTTCATCTGCGTCTTGTCATTTTCAAGTATGTATTATTGATGAGACACTTCTCCACGATATCTGAACGTTTTTCCGGTTGTGTTCGCAACTACGATGCGTTAGTCTCATCCTTATCCTTACTAATATTATAAATGCGAAAGTGAGTTTGTTTGTTTATTTGTTTGTTTGTTTGTTACGCTTTCACGCCGTAACTACTGAACCGATCATCATGAAATTTTGCATACAAGTTCTCTGGAGTGCGGAGAAGGACATAGGCTACCTTTTATCCCGGGAAAAAGTACTATTCCCGAGGGATCGACATTGACGCGGGCGGAGCCGCGGGCGAAAGCTAGTATAAATATATGTTCAACTTTAGTTTAAGTATTTTCCCGCTCATGAACACATCAATTTGCAAGATTCTTTAAAATATACTCATTAAAATAATGTTAGTAAATTGATCTCTAGGAGTGAAAACAATGTTGTAATAGTTTTGAGGTAGTAAAATAAATGGCTTTTTATTTTATTTTTATTTAATTTATTTTTTGCCCGCTCTGAAAATTGAGCCCAAAGCCCTCCCAAAAAGGAAAAAGATACTAATAGCAACTTCACACATACACATCAAAACAACCACTGCGCTGTAATTTTGATGTGAGAAATCTATTGGCGCGTTGATCGAGGAGCTCGATGCTGTTATTAGTGCTAACGCATTGAAATCAACCTCAATGGAATAGGTGTCCCATTAGCAGAAATGGCATAAAAATATTTCGAGCTCCTCCTTCGAGAGAAGCTCATCTAGAATTAAATGCCAAGAATAGCCGCAAGAGAGCAATGTATGAGATATAATGATAAGGATTGTGCAGACTTACGAAATAGTAAAAAAATCCATGATAATCTATGAAAAAAAACGAATGTACTAGTTGCTTCTCCACCCAAATCAGAAATCATGTCATAAGGGCTTATTACCGGTAGTAACTACAACCCATCACTCTTTTTCGTTCTTATCTTCTTTATTTTCTTCTTCATTATTTTTGATTTCATTAACACGCTGAATTACGCGCTAAACGAAGTCTACACTTGGATATTAATTGCAGCGTTCCTTGTCAAGAAAAACAAGAAAGGGGACATCGCTGCAGGGAGGGTGGTGAAAAATTTGTTAGCTCCACCACCCTTTTTTTTAATATGGCGTGTAGTGGGAAGTCATGGGGTTTTTAGAGCGTGCAGATCCCGCTCTGTGCCGATCAGTATAGATCGCATTTTTCACATATAAAAAGAAACAAAAGGTCTTATGGCTCGTCTACCCAGTAAGAGATAAAGACGTTATTAATATTTATCGACATCTACACTTATATTATAAATGGGGCAGGAAAGATTTCATTGTTTGTTTGTTTCCAAATAGCGTCGAAAAGACTGGACCGATTTAAAAAAATCTTTCACTATTGAAATTCTACATTATCACTGATGAACATAGGATTAAATACTATATCTACCAGTGCGAAGCCGGGGCCGGCCGCTAGTTTAAGTATAATAGAAACAACGTTACATAACAACGTTGAACTAAACAATTCCAAGAAAATTAGCAATAAATCCGGATATAAATTAAATCGAGTCGTCTAAGTTTGAATCAGAGCCAGCTTCTAAGTAAACAATCTCGGAGCATGGCGCTCAGAGTCGAGTATCTAGAAAAATAGCTAGATAGCGTGTTAGAAATATTTTACAGATTGTCGGAAACTTGCAATAAAAAAGAAATGTAAAACCACAAGTCCTTAAAGATAGAAACTGATCTTGTTTCTACAATTTTTTCAAAACATGCAAAATAATCACGTCGTTATTCCATTAAACAATTGGTTTCTGATTCAACCTAATTGATCTGCACGGAAGACAATCGAATTGAAATATTCATAAATAGTAGTTAAGAAAAAAAGAGCAAACAATCTTAGCCTCGCTAAAGATCGGGGATCAGAATCGAGTGTCAGCGGCAGCCGCGAGAGCATTGTGCGGTAATGATGCGAGAATTGTTGGGAGGGTTTATTACGAGAATCAATTTAGTTTGGTTTTTCGTTTGTTAAAATCTTCTGTTTACCTGATTGATGAAGTACATTACACGATCAAGTACACCAAAGCCTACATTATTGTAACGTACCATTATTAGATGCGTTAAGACTGCAAAATACATAATAAAAATATCCTAAATGCGAAAGTGAGTTTGTTTGTTGGTTTGTTTGTTACGCTTTTCTGCCGTAACTACTGAACCGATCATCATGAAATTTTGCATACAAGTTCTCTGGAGTACAGAGAAGGACATAGGCTACCTTTTATCCCGGGAAAAACTATTCCTATACTATTCCCGAGGGATCGACATTAACGCGGGCGGAGCTGCGGGCGAAAGCTAGCACTTATATAAATAAACATACTCACCAAAGCACCCAAGAGCAGAATACACAAATGTTGAACTGGATTTCGAGTTTAAAGTATTCATCATGTTTACATCGTACTTGCCTTGCTTCTAGCAATAACAGGCACAAATAGAAGTCTTTATTTATTCAACTCTATGATAGAAGCCCTTGGGCATATCGTGTAAGCTTTTATATAGAATTATTTATACTGTTCTGGACAACAATAGTCGGTAAACAGTTACATTTTTGATTAAAGGTCGCGTTGAACGGAGTAAATATTAGTACGCTGGTCAAGCCAATTCTAAGAAAATAAATGTATCGGTCGTGTTTAATTTTGTCCAGTACTATTTACATTATTGCCCGAAATTTAACTCCCTCCATGGTCCAGTGGTTAAGGCGTTTGCCGCCACTGGTCCACGGAGGCAGTTTTAGTAAAATTAAAATAAAAAGACGTCAAAGTTCGGCCGAGAAAATGATATCACTAGCAGAAAAATTTCAATTTAAGTTGATGAATTAGGACTTTGATGCATCGCGAAAAATAACAAAATTAGTTGCTTAAAATAATGTTATCTGTCGGACAAAAATTTAATATCATGAAAAAGTTATCAAAATTATAAATACGAAAGTTTGTATAAATGTGAGAATGTATATTACTGTTTTGACACAAAATCTACTGTATGAATTATAACAAAACTTAAACAATATTATAGCTGACACATCAGAATACCACATCCATACTAATACTCGTATATAAATGGGAAAGTAACTCTGTCTGTCTGTCTTCTTTTCACACTTCAACCATTGAATCAATTAAGATGAAATTCGGTTTGAGGTAGTTTGAGGCCCGGGGAAGGACAAAGGGTAGAGTAGAAGGGTTTCATTCCAGAAAATTCTACTGTTTTCGAGGGATCGACACTTACGCAGGCGGAGCCGCGGGCAAAAGCTAGTAGGCTATCAATTACGTAAACGAAGTCGTTGCAAAAAAATTGCGATTATAATTGTGGGGTGTCGGGCGCTTTCCATTCTCGAGTTTCAGAGCTGAATATTCACAAGCTGCAAAGCTTAAGCTAAAACATACGTCTATAACTGACAGAGTAGTAAGCAGCTTACAGACGTCAGTCTATTACAATGCTAGAGCTTAAAGAAATAAACAACATCTTCCTGCGACTTGGAGATTGCTGCTTTTAGTTAGAGTCTCGGTTTTTAAAGCCTACAAAATCGTTGAGACTTTATCTCTTTCTTGACTCGACTTAAGTTCATATTACACCATCGCGATTTGTCTTTGGTTATGCGCTTCATTTTGGGCCAGGTTAGCCTGATTGTCTTCATCTCTGCTGCCACAATGCGCCGCCATGTCTGCTTGGGACGGCCCGCTTTCCGCTTGCGCTGGAATTACCACTCAAGGGTTTGCCTCGAGATATGTGCGGGCTACAGCCTATCTATGTTTATCATCTGCTTATAGTCAGGGGTGTCATGCTCAACTGACTTCCGGTCTTCTTCTATCGTGTCAATGGTCCAAACGATTAAATTAATCTTGCCCAGAATGATGCAACCTTTACAGCCGCATCCGTGGCTTTCACCAAATCCTCTCTCGTACAAGAGGTGGGACATTCGGGGCATGATAACAGATGTGGCATGGATTGCACAGCGCCACAGCTACATCTATCATTAGTAGAAAAGCCCCACTTTTTGCGGTTCTCTCTGCATCTGCCCACACCTACTCGCAATCTGTTGAGAGACTTCCACGTACTCCAGGGCAAGGAGTGACCCGGTGGCAGTTTCTCCGCAGGTGGCAACTGTGAAGCAGTCGTTGTTGGAAACTTTTTAGCCCAGAGTTCCAAGCGCGCAGCGGATGATTCCTTGTCTAAGGGGAGACATTGTTTAAGAAAGCTCCGTCTGCTCTTCAGGCGTTGTGTGAATGGCGAGTGTTGGTGTAGGGGGTGCCTGGCATCTTGCATTTGTCTTTGCCTCTCGGCTGCGCATACAACCTCGCGGCGCACACTGGGTGGAGCAATGCCTGCAAGGGGATATAAGACAGATAGTGGGGTGGGCTTCAGAGTACCCGTTATTATTCGACATGTCTCGTTAAGTGCCACGTCAGCCTCTTTCGCATGAGCAGAACGAGCCCATGCTGAGCAAGCATACTCACCAGCCGAAAAACAAAGAGCCAATGCGCTGGTACGGAGGACGTGTGGTGAAGCTCCCCAATGCGTAGTGGTAAGGCGGCGTAAGATGTTATTACGCGTGCTTACCTTAGCCTTTACTTTCTCGCAGTTCTTCTTGAATGTGAGAGATCTGTCCAAGGTAACGCCGAGGTATTTGGGGTAATTATTGTGCGTTATCTCTACACCGTTCCAAGAGATATTAAGTTTCCTTCCACTCTCCCGATTTCGGAGGTGAAACACACACGACTCGGTTTTAGTGGGGTTAGGCTTCAAGGAGTTTTGCTCGTAGTATTTGTTATACTTTCCTAAAGCAATAGATAGCTGCGTTTCTGCTTCCTTGAAATCTTTTCCCTGCCATGTGAGCGCGAGATCATCCGCGTAGAGGAAGCGTCTTGTACCTACATGTTGAGGTTGATCATCCGTATATATGTTAAATAAGATTGGAGCCAAGACGCTTCCCTGGGGCAGCCCGTTCTTCTGGTCTCTCCACCTGCTTTTTTGGGAGTATAAGCTTACTTGAAATCTTCTATTTCGCAGCAACTCACTGAGGATGTTAACAAATTTGCGATCTTTGGTGGTTATCGCGACCTTAGATAGTAATCTTTTTATATTAACCGTATCGTATGCCGCGGTAAGATCCACAAATACTGCCCCGGTAATGCATCCTCTCTCGAAGCCGTTTTCTATATGCTGCGTCAGGCTGAGGACCTGGCCGCTGCATGACTTGCCGGGTCTAAATCCAGCCTGATCCGGAGTTAGATTATGATCAATTAATCCTGTTAGGCGATTTAGGAGTATCCGTTCTAGCAGCTTGTATGTATGGCATAAAAGCGCAATTGGTCTAAAGCTTTTAGGGTCGTCCATAGGTTTGCCTGGCTTAAGCAGAGCGACAATTTTGGTCTTCTCCATTTCCTGGGTATTTTGGTCATTTGGATACAGTTATTGAAGAGTTGTTGCAGCCACGAAACTGCTAATGGGCCTAAGTGCTTCAACTGCTCTACGGTAATGTCGTCGACTCCGGTGGCTTTACCGTCTCTAAGACTTGCCAGGCCATCTTCCATTTCGGTCAGAGTTATCACTTTACTTACGGTTTCTTCAGAGGGTGGGATTTCAGAGTAGCTTGGATTCGTAATTTTCGGTGTTTTGTTTGGTGCTTTGCCATTTAAAAGTAATTGGTGTGCGACCTGATTAGCTGTGACTGGGCCAGGTTTTAAGGCTTCTGGAGGATCGCTGGTCAGTTTCTTTATAGTCTTCCATGCTTTTTTACTATTATGGGTAAGATCAATTCTTTCTACCAGTTCCATCCACTCTCTTTTTCGGGATTCACTTAGTGCGGCCATAAGCTCCTCACCCGCTGACAAGGTGTCTTCAGAAACTGGGTCGTCAGCATAAAGGGATTCATATCTGGCCATGATATCCTCCGTCACTTGGGACAAGCCTGGGACACAGAGCGTGCGGCATCCCCGCGGAATGAACTTCCGAGATACTCTGCATATTATTTCGACAAAACTGTCATAGTTTTCAGGCGTTGGAGACACTGATGATATTTCCTCGTCTATTTTAAGCGAATACTGTACCCAATTAGCTTTTTTAAAGTTGAAGCGTCTTCTAAAAGGTACTTGAGATGGCCTAGCGACCGCTTGCACAGTGCACATGATAGGACGGTGCTGAGTTCTTGGTATTGGGTTGCACACAGATTTAAGTGAGTTCTGGCCGATATTCGCGCTGACAAAGATATGGTCCGGGTTGTAACCTCTGTTCCAACGTCTACTGTTAAAGGATGAAGGGAGCTTAGGGTTATGGATGAGCGTTAGTTCGTGGAGGTCTGCCCACTCTTCGACTGCCTCACCGCTGTCGTTGGTACGCGGGTAACCCCAATTTATGCTGTGACTGTTAAAATCACCAACAATGACTCTGGCTACAGGTCCGTTGAATTCAGGAGTATTTAAAAAATCAAAGATTTGTCCTGGGGGGCTATAGATAGAGGTGACGGAACTGGAACCCAAGTCTAAGGTGATTATTTCAGTACCATTTCCCGTAACGACTGACGAAGCAGACTTAACCAGCAGGCCCTCTTGGGCGAAAATTGCGCTTCCGTATTTGGAGTGTGGTATTTCGGCCACCAATTTCATGCCTGGTACAAGGGGTCTTACACCACTCAGATCTCTGTGGGTCTCTTGCACACATAGAAAATGGCATTTAGTTTTCTGGCACAATTCCTGGAGGAGGATGGCTTTCTCATGTGAGAAGCCCTCTATGTTAGAGGATATGACTCTAAGTGCTGGCTCTGACAAGAGCCGTTTTTGTGATTGAGGGGCTGTTGAAGCATCGTTTGGAGTTTGTGTTACCATTGTGTTGTAGAGATTGGTTCACTGGTACTCTGCGTTACCGAGTACCAGCTATCCAGGTGCGCCGGACGTCGACTGATCGTCACTCGGGGAGGCTCTCTACGCGCACCCAACGGTGACTTCCGGTGGTTATATAAGTATAGCATCGGTTACGCGCGCCCGACTTCCCGAGCTGCTGTTTACTTTTCTCCCATTCATCCGAGTGCGTAGTATCCCGATACCTTCATTACCTTTTCAAATCCAACAATTTCCTAACCTTTCCCAGCTTTGAAATGCAGCAGCGTTGGAAGAACAAGAAGCTGCCCTCGCTAATCCGCCTGCGAAGTGTGGTGAGTATGGCAATATCCTCCCACGGAAGTATCTTTAGGAGAGGCCTTTGTCCAGTAGTGGACTTTTTACGGTTGTAATGATGATAATGATGATCTGCTTATTAATTGGCATTACCCAGCACGCCTCCCATAGGCGTTTGTTGGAGATCTGCTCAGGCCTGAAAATGCAAGTATTTGCCGCTATTAGTCTTTTGCACCGATAGGCAAATAGAAAACAGTACCCCCATGACAACTTTTTTGTAAAAAAACTCATATTTTTGTGCAGTAACCCAATTTTTTTTTTCTTTAGCCATTTGTGTCCCACTGCTAGTCAAAGGCCTCCCCTCGTTGTTTCCATAAATTCCTATCGCTTGATAAACTCTTCCAATCCTTCTCAAACTTGTTGATGTCATCTATCCATCTCTTCCTCGGTCTTCCTCTTTTTCTACGCCCACTTGGTGTCCATTGGGCGGTGATGCAAGCCCATTTTCAGGATGCATTAGATAGATGTGACCAGCCCAATCCCACTTTCGTTTGGCTGCCTTCTTTCTAACATCCGAAATTTTTGTGACGGAGCGCAGGGTGGTGTTTCTCACTCACGTGATCAATTCGCTTGACACCTAAGATGCTACGCTCCATAGCTCTTTGACAGACCTTCAATTTGGACATTCGAGCATTATGAGCGACCATGTTTGAGAGCCGCAGGTTAAGATGGGCAAGATATACATATCGACGAGTTTCTTTTTGATGCATGTTGGTAAATTGCCTTTAAGTAAATCTTTTATCGACCAGAAGCTACGCCAAGCATTTTCAATTCTGCAACTTACTTCTTTGTCTTGGCGATTAGTGAAAGAGACAATCTGTCCCAGATATAGATACTTGTCGACATATTGTATGACTTGCCCATTAATCACGACCCTACATTTTGTGTATAAAATATTTTATTTATCTTTTGTATAGACGTAGTAACAATTAATGGTAGGTTTTTGCATATAATTTTAAACGCTTGAATGGAAATTTTATTTCAAAATCATACAACATTACCATTATCAATTCGTGTTGTAAACCGCAAAGCATTTCATACATGCAATCCGATTAGTTCATAATATTCCAGTTCGAATACTCCAAATATAACTTTGAACTCCTATTCGATTAATATTTACTTCAACCACAGGTTGGGCATTCATACTAGGGATGCGATTTTTTTTTTCTTTAGCCATTTGTGTCCCACTGCTGGGCAAAGGCATCCCCTCGTTGTTTCTTCCTCTTTCCTCTTGTTAATCCTTCTCAAACTTATTAATATCATCTATCCATCTCTTTCTCGGTCTTCCTATTTCTCTATGCCCACTTGGTGTTCATTAGGTGATACTGATATAATTTTTAATTAAAAACTTAATGACTCTCCATCGCTTATAATCACTTCAATGTTTGAGAGGAATACTTATTGAAAATGTTGCTAGAAGTAATGAGGCGTTTTTATCATGAAATCGAATTTATCGACAAACTAAAATCTCAACTAATCCAGCCATCAATCTAGGTAGTTATGGTCAAGTATGGCAGCGTTGTATCTTTTCTATGAGATGATACGTTCGCCATGTCATACTTTCGTATCATTAACGCACAAGGTGATCGACAAGACTAGTAGTTTGAAAATTCGTTAAGCTTTTTGAGAAAACATTGGCGAATAACAATTAAATGTATATACTTTCTACGTGAGCGTAAATGCACTAAAGAGACGTCCACTTAGATTTGCCATTCTCTACTATTAAATACTAAAGCCCAGACCGACTTTCATACATATGTCAGTGTAAAAGTATATTTTCTTTATCGCCTGCTAGTGCCTCAAAGAGCGTAGGTGGGGTGAGGGACGCCATATCATAAAATGCACTGTGAGCTTTTGTTCTGTACTTTTACAACTATTTGTTATTTTGAGCTTTGACGTACATTTTTGATCCACATATTCTATTGGTGTTAAAGTAGGTCCGACTAATTTTATATTATTTTTTTTTAAATATTAACCTATAAATGCATGAATTTTTTGTTTTTAACAAAAGCTTTTTTTATAGACACTATATGATCCCAACATTTCCAAAAATTTATATGTCAATAAAATTTTATAACAATAAAATTCTCAGATGATTTTATTTAATTTTAATTAATCATATATCTTTTTCAGTTTACGAAAATTTATTTAACTTTGAATCTATTTTAGTTTTTATGATTGCGATAGCATGACAATAGGTTTTTTTTTAAAACAGGTTATGTATATAATATATATAATAATTCGGAAAATTTTAAGATGTTTTTTGCCGAAACATATCTATGAGTGTTGTAAATTAAAAAGAAAAATTAACATATATTTTTAAGAATAGTCATATTATATTTACAGGATATATTCCAAATCTTAATTTTAATATACTAAATGTATTTCAACCTTTATTACACAATATGTACCGAAAACTGAACACTATGCATTTAATTAAAATATTAAGGCTAAAAATAAAAATTAAGGGTAGTGTGACTGATCGACCGTTGTTCAAAATAAAAATACCCGTGATATTTTTCATGAAGAATTTGGCCGACCGTCGCTTCCAAAAGAAACGTAGGTATTAAAAAAATATATAAATAAAATAGACAGCTATAACCCGATACTCTTTACCCTTCTAAAAGCAAATGGGATTACCGTTAGAAACAATTCACACCCAGCACACCCACGTAGATGCCGACACAACATCAAACATTCTCCCTTCCTGTACGAAAATAACGATAAAATTTTACGACACGCCCCTACGCCTTTAATTATTAAAACTCATTAGACACCGATACCAGCCACGTGTGCCGATTTTAATTTAATATCAATTCAGCCTACAATAGGTACTCAATTAATTTGTGATTATGCGGCAGAATTTGAGCTTTTGGGCAGATAGGTTTAAAAATATTCTATAAGACCCTGTTATTACCCGACTTTTCGCGCGTTTTTATTTAAATATGTGGAAAGTATGTCGGATTCATTGTGACCTGTCTGTAGCTTATATGGCTTGATCAATTTTGAAGTGTATGTCAAATCCGTGGTCGAGCGGTTAAGGCGTTTGCCTGTAGACCCGGAGGTCGTGGTTTCGATTCCCACAGGAAACATACTATGTTTAGTTGTTTCCAGTTTAGTTAGGACATTACAGGCTTGAATCACCTGATTGTCGATGATTCCGTACTTCGGAAGGCATGTTGAGCCGTTGGTCCGAGCTGTCATCTGTTAGTCGTTAAAAGAACTACGTCAGAGGCCCAGAGACGGTTCCGAAGAACTCTGACACCAGGGTGCGCATGGTCGATTGACCGTGTCACCTACACGAAATGATGATGACTGAGACGTCAAAACATAGGTAATTAATAAATCATATAAAATAGAGAAGAAGAAAATTAAGTGATAGAAGTAGCGAAAAACTCTGCAAAGATCGTAGCAAATGGAAATTCATGGTCCCTGTCTACCCCCATGGGAAAGAGGCGTGATAGTATGTCTGTCTGTATAGTGTCAATGAAAGAAGAGTTTGATAAACCGGTCCTCACAAAAGGTCGCATAGAAGATGTTTCAGGTGTTCTCAAACATAAGTATCCACTTAAAAAAGCTAGATATTTTGTAGTTTAAGATATACTTTATTTGGAGAAACCAATTACAGAATAACATACAAAGACATACAAAATAAATAGTAATCAGTAAATATATATATATATATATATATGTTACGGTTAGAGTGATTAATCAAAAATTATTAATAATTCTCTATCATTATTAATAATTACCGAATGTAGAGGTAAAAGTGAGAAATTAATCACATTTGTCGGTGATTATTAATAATGTGACCTTAGTACCGATAAATGTAATAACTACCGACAAAAATAAACTTACACTGGCGATTTTTTTCTCGATTGGTCAACAGAGGTGCGGGCAGGGGTGGCGGGGCGGCGTGCGGGATGTGCAAGAGGCCACGCGAAGATTTGCCTTCTTGGATTCTAAAACTAATGTAATTTTCCAGATCTATACCGAAAAAAAACGTAGAAATTGACACTCATGTCGATTTATAATGAAAAGTCGCATCCGCCATCTTAGGTTACATAACGTCATTTTCGAGATCTACGCCTCAAAAATCGCCATGGAACGACTCCCTTTGCTGCATTTTTATGAAAAGTCGGGTCTGACATCATCATCAGGTCCTTTTTAGTCTCCACTACAGGAGCACGACCCTCTCGGTACTACTAGGGCCTTAATTGGCCAGAGCAGTCAGAGGACTTGGCCTACACTCTCTACGCTGAACAGACGGGTTGGAGAGGTCTCTTAGATGTTTATAAGCTTTGTTTAGCTTGTATTTCCTAAGTCGCCTTCTACGACATCCACGGGAAGACTTGGAGTGACATCTTAGATTCTAAAACTGACATCATTTACGAGATCTACACCCTCTTGAACCTAGAAATGACACTCATGTTGGTTTATCACGAAAAGTCGCGCCCTCCATCTTGGATTACATAACTGATTACAAAAAACCCAAAAAATTACGCCCTAGCTGATTTTTCATGAAAAGTCACGTCCGCCATCTTGGACTCCAAAAATAACATCAATTTCCATTCCCATGTTGGTAGGGCAAAATAATTTATAACTATGAATCATCCCGAAGCCTTTTTAATACTTTGATCACATGAGGCCTTCTTGATGGTGATGACGAGTCTATAATTCTGCCGTTTTATAATAATATCAGGTGTCTGATCCTTGGCAATAACCTCGCGCAAGGCCAGCCACATTTTAATCCCATAACCCACAAATTTCTCTTTCATAATGCAATAGTTTCTGCTCCAGCTTAGACCGGTTTAAAGACATATCATACATTGGTATTCCCAGCTGGAGTGGCGACTCTTTATCGCTGCTAAGAGGCTGTTCTCTCACTCTTTTAACTTTGTTTATTTAGAGTTCAGATTAAAAGGTCATTTTTGTTGTCAATTTCTACAGGTACAAGACCTACCCTTGTTTGTGTGATCTGAGACAAGCACTGTGTGTCATATCATATTATAAATAAATACCTGCTGGACTAAAAACTTTGTTTTTTTTATTTATTTTATCACTTTTACCAATGAGTGTAGTGAATTATTAATAATAACTACCAAAAGTAAATAATTTCAATTGTTTATTCACATTTACCAAAACACGAGGTTATTATTAATAATGTTATAAAATTATTAATAATTTTTAATTAATCAAATTTACCGTAACATATATATATATATATTTAGATTAGAATAAAAACAATAAGTCCTCAAAGATGGACCCTCAGCATTTTCTGAATGTTTAAGTTCAGCGCTGGTCTTCCGTTTGGACCATAGACGGTGCTATATCGGACGCTCGTACAGAATACATACGCCCTGTATAGTAATAGTTTAGTATATGTTATAGTTAAATATTGTACGGAACCTTTAGTGTAGGCAACTCGCACTTGGCCTTAGAACAATGTTATTTGAAATTAATTAGATACCGGTAGCGGCCCACGTGACAACCAAATTTAAACTCAATATCAATTGGGCTTCCAAAGCTTAATTAACTTCGTTTATTAAGTTCCGTTCATTTTCATTAGCATTTTCCGATTAGCATTAAAATGTTTGGTTTACATTAGTACTAGCTTCGATTCCGCGGGGACAGTACTTTTACCAGGATGAAAGGTAGCCTGATCTAGATAATAATCTATCTGAGTGCTAAATTTCATCAAATTCCGATTAAAAATTTTGATGTGATTGAGTAACACATACTTACAAACTTCAAAAACACAAGATTTAAAAGGTATCAGCTCTACCATACCCTATATTTAGAATATTATAATATAAATAAATAAATATATGGGGACATCACACAAATTGAGCTAGCCCCACAGTAAGTTTTGAACTTGTGTCGTACGATACCAATTCAACGATACTATACACTTTTGTAATAGATACTTATATTGATAAATCTCCAAGATCCAGGTGAATCTGAAAAATATCGTTTTCCCTCGTCTCGCAGGCTGGCGTGTTGACCACTTCGCCATGGAGCTCGCTCGGAGGAGGAATTCGGAAAAACCTTTAATTCCGAGAAATTCTACTATTCCCGAAGAATCGAAACTAACGCGGGCGGAGCCGTGGGCAGCTTGATAAACAATATGTAAAGAAAATCCTGTCCGATCCTTGGAGGGGTGATTCAGCCCGTCGATATGAAAAAAAATTCCTATGTCTTTCTATTATCTTAGTTTTACAGTCGATTGATTCAACTGTCTCCGTGGTCCAGTGGTTAAGGCGTTTGCCTGTTGACCCCGGTGCCGTGGGTTCGATTAAGGTGATTTCGTGCTTCGGAAGGCACGTTAAGCACCAGATGGCAGCCGGGACCAACGGGTCCCGGCTGCCATCTGGTAGTCGTTACAGGAACCACGTCAGAGACTGAGAGGTTCCGAAGAACTCTGACACCAGGGTGTGCTAGTCGATTGACCGTGATACCTACACGAAATAATGATGAGTCGATTGATACCTTTTCCTTTTTTGTTTAGTATACATACATAATTAAATTTCCTCCATTTGGTTAGTTAATATACATACTTCAAACTTAAGTAATGCTTCTGAAAAGCTTTACGTCCAAATAAAAGTCACAGGAAAAGCTCAATACATATGTTAGAACCCACATATTCGTATTTTTACAAGACATTGAACTTGTTCGTAACACAAGTATGACCAATATGATTGACGACTACTATTTTGGTCGACTTCGTGCCAAATTGACACTGCTAGCCAAATATCACAGCCTTCTTTGTTGTGCCTGTTTGTTACGCAAAAAACAGAAGGGCATTTTTACACTGGAGATATGGGAAGGAAGATGTATTGGAAGAGGTGTTTACTGAGGCGGTATCTATTTTACTTCTCTTAAGATATAGGATGGCAAATGAGCCAACCAGCCGGCCTATTTGCTAACTCAGTGTACAACGTTTTGATAGTCACTTTAAAATACATTGCGGCTTTCGTGTGATTGATTATTTTTACTTAAGATATATAAAACGCAATGTATTTTGAAGTGACTATCGAATCGTTGTACACTGAGTTAGCCAATAGGCTGGCAGGTCTCCTGATCGTAAGTGATCACTGCTGTCCATGGATACCTGCAACCCCAGGGGTATGATAAGAGTGTTGTCGGCCTTTCAAGAAAACATTGACTCATTTTTAACGTTCCAATGACGTATCGAATTGGAAATACTGCCACAGAAAGTTCTTTCGTAGGTGTTAATTTCTTTAAAAAATTATAGTGTTTTTTCTTTTTTTTTTTTTAATATTAAATAAATATGTATAAGGACAAATCACACAGATTGAGCTAGCCCCAAAGTAAGTTCGAGACTTGTGTTATGGGATACTAACCCAACGAAACTATATTTTATAAAAAATACATATATAGATACACATTCAAGACCCAGGCCAATCTGAAAAAGATCATTTTCATCTTGACCTGGCCGGGGATCGAACCGGGCACTCTCGTGTCGCAGGCTGGCATGTTGACCGCTGCGCCACGGAGCTAGAGCTAATGATTGACTGCCAGTTAGTCAGTTGGTAGGTATGAAATTTAAATTTATATCGAGTGGCACGATGATAACATTGTGTGGCAGGTTTCGAACAATTCCTTGGATCATTCGGCATTACCTACGAGAATCCTGTATTTTTCCACATGTAATATAATGATAGCCGTTAGCGACATATTTTTACGGAAAAAACCCAAATACGGAAATTGAATAAGGAAGACCAGTGTTTGAGACGGGCCTTATCGGGAAAAGAGTATGTTTGATCGAGCACTGACGGATATTTGGTTTGGGCGGGCGGGAAGCAATACAATTTATAGAAAGGAACGCAATACTACGCGTCCATGCTGGCTGTATTGCTTGCCCTTTTTTATATAAAATATTTTTGATATAAGTTAGTTTCGTCGGTGACGTCAAAATGGAGGATTCGCCTGGTGCACAAAGAAATATTACTTTTTAACCGACATCAGATAAAGGAGGAGGCTCTCAATTAGGTTTTTTTAATGTTTGTGACCTTAGAACTCCGTCATTTATGAATCGATTTAAAAAAAAATTTTTGTTTAAAGTCATTTATGAATCGATTTAAAAAAGACTTTTTTTTGTATGCTTTGAAGTTGGTCCCGTTTAAATTTCATTATAATTGGTTCAGAAGTTTGATTGAAGTCTGTTTTTTATGTAAAAAAAAAATATTTGTCTTGAAGTCCAGCTGGCTTTCAATAAACACTGACTCTATACAAATCTATACTAATATTATAAAGCTGAAGAGTTTGTTTGTTTGAACGCGCTAATCTCAGGAACTACTGGTTCAAATTGGGATTTTTTTGTGTTGGATAGTCCATTTAATGAGGAAGGCTTTGGGCTATAAAACATAACGCTGCGATCAATAGGAGCGAAGCATCAATTAAAAATGTTTTGAAAACGGGGGAAAAATTTTCATCTTTACTAAGAAAAAACCTAATTGATCATAATAACAGAAATTGCCGCGGACGAAGTCGCGGGCAACAGCTAGTAGTATAATAAGATTATTAAATATTAGTTTTTGTGTTCTATCGATTTCCCAAAAAAATCACTCACATTCTACAAATGCTCAAGTAAATAGATCACGTCTTTGTATCTTACGGGTTGGACAGTTTATGGATAAAAGACCTCATGTTGCTACATGCTTGTTGGCGTGGTGCATGACCATGAACCCTTAAATCATTACCTATTCCTTCTTGGACACACGTGTAAAAAGCGGGCGGGATTTGAACCTGCGACCTTAAGTCGTACATAGACTTAATGTAGCAGGTTCAAATCCCGCCCGCTTGAAAGTTTTCCACCATATTTTGTTTCTTAATTTAGTCGTAGCGTGTTTTTTTACACGTGTGCCCAAAAAGGAATGTAGGTAAATATTTAATGATTTAATTTAATAAGAGTATATCAAAATAGCATTGTGAATGCAAAATGTATAGACTAGCTCCGTGGCCCAGCGGTCAACACGCTAGCCTGCGACACGAAGTGACCGGGTTCGATCCCCGGCCAGGTCAAGATGGAAAATGATCTTTTTCAGATTGGCCTGGCCTATTATCTTAGTTTTACAGTCGATTGATTCAACTGTCTCCGTGGTCCAGTGGTTAAGGCGTTTGCCTGTTGACCCCGGTGCCGTGGGTTCGGTTAAGATGATTTCGTGCTTCGGAAGGCACGTTAAGCACCAGATGGCAGCCGGGACCAACGGGTCCCGGCTGCCATCTGGTAGTCGTTACAGGAACCACGTCAGAGACTGAGAGGTTCCGAAGAACTCTGACACCAGGGTGTGCTAGTCGATTGACCGTGATACCTACACGAAATAATGATGAGTCGATTGATACCTTTTCCTTTTTTGTTTAGTATACATACATAATTAAACTTCCTCCATTTGGTTAGTTAATATACATACTTCAAACTTAAGTAATGCTTCTGAAAAGCTTTACGTCCAAATAAAAGTCACAGGAAAAGCTCAAATACATATGTTAGAACCCACATATTCGTATTTTTACAAGACATTGAACTTGTTCGTAACACAAGTATGACCAATATGATTGACGACTACCATTTTGGTCGATTTCGTGCCAAATTGACACTGCTAGCCAAATATCACAGCCTTCTTTGTTGTGCCTGTTTGTTACGCAAAAAACAGAAGGGCATTTTTACACTAGAGATATGGGAATAATGATGTATTGGAAGAGGTATTTACTGAGGCGGTATTTATTTTACTTCTCTTAAGATATAGGATGGCAAATGAGCCAACCAGCCGGCCTATTTGCTAACTCAGTGTACAACGTTTTGATAGTCACTTTAAAATACATTGCGGTTTTCGTGTGATTGATTATTTTTACTTAAGATATATAAAACGCAATGTATTTTGAAGTGACTATCAAATCGTTGTACACTGAGTTACCCAATAGGCTGGCAGGTCTCCTGATCGTAAGTGATCACTGCTGTCCATGGATACCTGCAACCCCAGGGGTATGATAAGAGTGTTGTCGGCCTTTCAAGAAAACATTGACTCATTTTTTAACGTTCCAATGACGTATCGAATTGGAAATACCGCCACAGAAAGGAATAAATAAATATGTATAAGGACAAATCACACAGATTGAACTAGCCCCAAAGTTAGTATCCCATAACACAAGTCTAGAACTAGACTTGTGTTATGGGATACTAACTCAACGAAACTAGGTATATTTTATAACAAATACATATATAGATACACATTCAAGACCCCAGGCCAATCGGAAAAAGATCATTTTCCATCTTGATCTGGCCGGGAATCGAAACCAGGCACTCTCGTGTCGCAGGCTGGCATGTTGACCGCTGCGCCACGGAGCTAGAGCTAGTGATTGACTGCCAGTAATTCAGTTGGTAGGTATGAAATTTAAATTTATATCGGGTGGTACGATGATAACATTTTGTGGCAGATTTCGAACAATTCCTTGGATCATTCGGCATTACCTACGAGAATCCTGTATTTTTCTACATGTAATATAATGATAGCCGTTAGCGACATATTTTTACGGAAAAAACCCAAATACGGAAATTGAATAAGGAAGACCAGTGTTTGAGACGGGCCTTATCGGGAAAAGAGTATGTTTGATCGAGCACTGACGGATATTTGGTTTGGGCGGGCGGGAAGCAATACAATTTATAGAAAGGAACGCAATACTACGCGTCCATGCTGGCTGTATTGCTTGCCCTTTTTTTATAAAAAATATTTTTGATATAAAAAATAAATATTAGTTTCGTAAATAAATGTTAGTTTCGTCGGTGACGTCAAAATGGAGGATTCGCCTGGTGCACAAAGAAATATTACTTTTTAACCGACTTCAGATAAAGGAGGAGGCTCTCAATTAGGTTTTTTTAATGTTTGTGACCTTACAACTCCGTCGTTTATGAATCGATTTAAAAAAAATTTTTGTTTAAAGTCATTTATGAATCGATTTAAAAAAATCTTTTTTTGTATGCTTTGAAGTTGGACCCGTTTAAATTTCATTATATTTGGTTCAGAAGTTTGATTGAAGTCTGTTTTTTATGTAAAAAAAAAATATTTGTCTTGAAGTCCAGCTGGCTTTCAATAAACACTGACGTTTGTTTGAACGCGCTAATCTCAGGAACTACTGGTTCAAATTGGGAATTTTTTGTGTTGGATAGTCCATTTATTGAGGAAGGCTTTGGGCTATAAAACATAACGCTGCGACCAATAGGAGCGAAGCATCAATTAAAAATGTTTTGAAAACAGGGGAAAAATTTTCATCTTTACTAAGAAAAAACCTAATTGATCATAATAACAGAAATTGCCGCGGACTAAGTCGCGGGCAACAGCTTATAGTATAATAAGATTATTAAATATTTGTTTTTGAGTTCTATCGATTTCCCAAAAAAATCACTCACATTCTACAAATGCTCAAGTAAATAGATCACGTCTTTGTATCTTACGGGTTGGACAGTTTATGGATAAAAGACCTCATGTTGCTACATGCTTGTTGGCGTGGTGCATGACCATGAACCCTGAAATCATTACCTATTCCTTCTTGGACACACGTGTAAAAAGCGGGCGGGATTTGAACCTGCGACCTTAAGTCGTACATAGACTTAAGGTCGCAGGTTCAAATCCCGCCCGCTTGAAAGTTTTCCACCATATTTTGTTTCTTAATTTAGTCGTAGCGTGTTTTTTTACACGTGTGCCCAAGAAGGAATGTAGGTAATTATTTAATGATTTAATTTAATAAGAGTATATTAAAATAGCATTGTGAATGCAAAATGTATAGACTAGCTCCGTGGCCCAGCGGTCAACATGCTAGCCTACGACACGGAGTGACCGGGTTCGATCCCTGGCCAGGTCAAGATGGAAAATGATCTTTTTCAGATTGGCCTGGGTCTTGGATGTGTATCTATATATGTATTTGTTATAAAATATAGTATCGTTGAGTTAGTATCCCATAACACAAGTCTCGAACTTACTTTAGGGCTAGCTCAATCTGTGTGATTTGTCCGTATATATTTATTTATTTAATAATAACTACGAATTTCAGCGTTCGTCTGAAACCATCCAACTGTAAAACCGCTCGTTTATGTAAATCTTACGTAAATAACCCTTGGGCTGAATGACAAGTTTAGGAAATACATTTGTCAAGTCTTTGTTATTTGGTTATTATGGTAAATGACAGGGAAATAAATGGTGCAAGCTTGATAGGCTTATGTAATAATCACTTAAATAGAATCCATTAGAATGCTTTACACTATGAAATTTTGATCGTTCTGGAGGGATGATTCAGCTCATCGATATGAACAACTTTTCCCATGGGACCAATGTTGGAAACTCAAAAAAAAAAATGGGCAGTTCCATATAATGTGGTCTAATGGTTAAACCGTTTGCCTGTAGACCCGGGGGTCGTGGGTTCGATTCCCACAGGGGCATACTTTGTTTAGTTGATTCCAGTTTGGTTAGGACATTGCAGGCTTGAATCACCTGATTGTCTGATAATAAAGATGATTCCGTGCTTCGAATGGGCCCGGCTGCTATCTGGTAGTCGTTAAAGGAACCACGTCAGAGACCGAGAGGCGGTTCCGAAGAACTCTGACACAAAGGTGTATATGGTTGAATGACCGTGTCATCTGAGATATGTATAAACTTTATACAAAATAAGGTTCATGCATGCGAATTATTGGTTATTCACGTACGAAGTCAGCTATAGGCCGACATTTGAGTGCAAAACAAGACACCGTGTGCAAGCGTGTCGGTTCATATTTGCCCCGAGATCTCCGGATGAGGTTGAAACATGTCGGCTTAGCTGAATTCATACGTAGTAGAGTAACCCGTTATTCGCATATAAATAATGTTATTATTTCGCGTTAATTTTAATCAAAGATTTTCTGTTATATGTACTTTGCAAAATTGAAAGCACTTGTAAGGTTTTCCAATGATCACTGCAGAGAAAATACTCTTCCTTTATGAGTCTGCCCGGCGCGCGGCTCGGGTTTCAAGGTTTGCCGCGCGTGTGTTTATTTTTTGCGCGCGCGGCACTTGACTTTTTGTTTATGTTCGTGAAGCCAAGTGTTTACATTTGGAGCGATTATAGTTATTGTTCTGAGAAGGGACTGAGTTGAACTAATGATTTATACTTATGAGACAGGTTTATGATGTTTACATTATTTCTTATCGGCCGGTCAAGTGCCCATTGTAGTAAAAATGTATGCGTTCAATGTTAGGTAATCGTGATGACTTTATAAACGAACTAGTAATCTAGATTTTTATTTATCTTTCTTCGATAATATATAAGCTTTAAAATAAGGGTAAAATAATAGTATACGCCCATAGTAAAAATATAATATATACGCGATGTAAATATATATTTTTTTTCTTTTTGATTCACGCGCTGCGTGACTTAGTTGAATTTATTGCAAATGGTCTAAAATCTAATTCTGTACGTAGAAATGTACTTCTACATAAATAACCTGTGTAATTATAAGCAAATTCAATCATATTTGTAGTTTATAAGTAAAAAAATATCAACAAGACTCAGCATTGCGCGCGAAGATGGCGAAAAGTTATGCTTCATTTTGAAAATTGATTTGTACACTAAATTTACCATGAAATACAGTTGTTGATGCCTTATATAACTGAATAAACGGTTAAAAAGGGATATTTTTACACTCCACTAACCTTTTATGCGAAAATAATCCAAAAAACAGTTAAACACGGCACTTTTCACGTACAGCACGCCACTACTTGTCAAAAATTTGCGAGTGAACTTTCGAACGAAATTGTGAAATTTTTTGAAAGAAAACAATGATTGGTTAAGGAACTAGCGAATGGTGAATGGAATGTTCTTGCTGTCAAAAAAATATTCAGGCCAAAATATCCTTAGTTGCGAAGTTATAAGACTTCAAGTCGCCCGAAGTAGAATGGCCTCTTAAGAGGCTCTCGGATTTTGACGCAAACGGGTCGACGACCTCTTATGAGGCCCTCGGAATCGAAGACCATAAAAATATACGCATTTGCAATAAAATTATTTAAAATTTATGATTTAATAAAATTGCTTCGTCATATCTGCTTGTATAAAATGGTCTAAGTGTATCAAAAAAGCCTTAAAAACAGTATTATAATTGGTTTTCGTTTTTGTTACAGACTCCAACATAGTTTCATGGACTGAAAGAATACACAAGCTGCTAAAATTAATGCAATTAAGGTAAGATACTTATTGAGCTATGACATGACATTTAATTTATTCCAGTACTCTGTCCTTCTCTGTTATTATCTCGAAAACAGTATTTTTTTGGATAAAATGTATCTAGTACCTACCTGTATACAACATGCAAATAAAGCCCTTTCCGATTCTTGAAGTGGCCAGCGTGGAGAGTGTAGGCCAAGTCCTCTGGCTGTTTTGGCCAAGTATGTCTCTAGTAGTACAGAGAGGATCGTGCTCCTGTAGTGGAGACTAAAAAGGACCTGATGATGATCTATAATTACTAATAAAAATGAGGAAAGATTTGATAATTTGTTGTTTGTTTTGTAATGAACAAACTCATAACTACCGAATTGGTTTTAAAAATTATTTCACTTACAGAAATTTACAATATCAGCGGGTAACAAAGGCTATATTCATGTATATGTAGTTGCGGTAAATAGCTAGTTAGTAATAAGTACCTTAATGGAGCGGCTGTATAGCCTCGAAAACCTAATGTGCGTGTAATGACGCAGCAAAGGCTTTTGAATGAAATGACTTGACGAAATAACGAATCGTTCATTGAATTCAGACTTCATATGAACATTTATCATACACTAGCTGTCGCCCGCGTCAATGTCGATCCCTCGGGAATAGTACTTTTTCCCGGGATAAAAGGTAGCCTATGTCCTTCTCCGCACTTCAGAGAACTTGTATGCAAAATTTCATGATGATCGGTTCAGTAGTTACGGCGTGAAAACGTAACAAACAAACAAACAAAAAAACAAACAAACAAACAGACAAATAAACAAACAAACACACTCACTTTCGCATTTATAATATTAGTAAGGATTTAGCATGTTGGAGGGTGTGTGTGTAAAGTGTTTGGACCATTTATCAGGATAAATAACTGTTTTTTTTTAAACTAGCTGTTCGTCTCGGCTTCGCACGGATAGTTATACCAAAGTATTAAATTGTATGATTAATGATCATCAGTGATAATGCAGGTTTCTAATGGTGAAAGATTTTTTTAAATCGATCCAGTAGTTTTGGAGCTTATTCAATGCAAACAAACAAACAATCAAATTTTCCTTTTTTTATATTAGTGTAGGTACATGGCCGTTGTTCCTCAGTTATCGAGAACTTTAAGTTGCTGTAATAATTAGACATAGATAAAAAGAAAAGAAAAATAACTTCCCACAGAAATTCGCCCAGCTAATTGGCGAGTTTTTATGGGAAGCTTTCTCTTTCATCTTTTTTTCTTGAAATTCTATATTATTGTTTCATTACGGATTCTTATCGTAACAGCGGGAGTTGGCAGAGCGTAGGTCGTACATAGACCGGTCGCTGGTTCAAGCCCCATCTGCATGAAAATATTTTCGCCATATTTTATTTCTCAATTTAATAAGAGCAACCAACATTATGTACGTACTTTTCGCAGCTGCGGTATAAAACACATTTTTGTATTTCATCTTTCTGTACTATGTAGAAAATCCAACGTAAAAACCTTCTTAAGTATTCCCAAGCTATCTTTACGGTATCTCATCTGTCGATGGTTTGCCACTCTTTACTATCTGTACAATTCCGGCCGCTACTTAAGATATCAATCAGATACCCATCTGGACTTAACGTAATTGAACCAACCGCGTAAACATTCCTACAGTAGGCCACACTGTAAGCGTAACAGCTACGGATCTTATCGCGTTCGTTTTACAACAAAACTGCTGCGGTTGATGTACGGCCCGCTGTACGTAACGCCCCAATAAAATACTATCAGGAAATGAAAGTGCCCTCTTTACAAACAGTTGTACCAACTGAACAGTTGTAACAACTCGTGAACGGGTGCTGCTAAGGGGGACAGGTCTGCTCGGCCTCTTTGAGACTACTGTGTATAATGTAAAATATTATCTTTGCACACTCGATCGCTAACATAGTATGTTCCAAAAAATAATAATGTACCTATATAATAAAAATTGTAATCATAAAATGAAAAAAAAAAAAAATTTGAAATGTGGAACATTTTATATTTATCTTCTTAGATTTATTTCCATACCTATGTTTTTACAGTTGTTAAATAATATAATATTGTATTAAAGTCATGCGTTATAACGTTACGTCACTGATACGCTTAGCTAACGCTTTCTATTCGCACTCTTTCTGACTTGTAAATATTAGTAACGTATTATGTTCACATTCTTGGCACTCTAGGTTTTTTAATATTTTTGTAATTTATATAGGTTAATGTAAGTACATGACTGTGTATTCCCAGAACAAATTAAAAAAACCAGTAGTTAAGCTAACTTTTCTTTGACTAGCTGAACCCAAAACTATTTCGAGATACATGCTCAAATCACAATATTTTCGATATAACAGACTAAAAACGAAAGATTACCAAGTCATTAAGACAAATTAATTTTGCGTATTTTGACGTCTTTTGTGACCGCATTTTCCTCCATTCAACATAATCTATGTATATTTACCGTTCGAAAAATAAATCATTTCGATATGACATTTAATTACTTAGAATTGGCGTCCTACCTCATTTCACTAAAATAAAAATGACCGTTTAAATGACTTTAGAAAATCAACAATTCAAGTTTGGCGGAAACAATGGACAACGGAAACAACGGAAGCAAATACTTTCCTAAAAAATTGTTTTCTTTCATTTATAAAGATAAAATCATAACCTTCAGAAAAATGTCAGCGTAACCAATTACCTTATTATATTAAAATATGGAGAAAAATTGCAAAACATATTTTGAACTATTTAAAAATAGTGTTTTGTTCCAATGGAAAGAAAAATTATTAGGACGAGATGCTCAACTAGTCTTTTCTTTTTGTCCTCATCAATTTGCAAACCATATTGAACCTTTTACTGTGACAATACAATGTGTTGGTACCACTACCTTTTCTGATGATGATCTAAACTCAATATAACATAATATTTCATACAAAAAAAGCGACTGCCATCGAATTACTGAACCGATGTAATGAAATTTAAAGGCATACCCTTTCAAACGAAGAAGGAAATTTTAGAATCGGTACTTAGATGACGGAGTTCTGAGCCTGAGGTAACAAGCATTAAAAAAATATATAACTGAAATGATAACCTCTACATTTTTGTTGATATCGGTTGAAAACAATGTTGCACGGTCATGAATTTAAAACCAAATAATCGCTTAACTTTTTCTACAAAACAAATGAACTTATCGATCTTATTACATAATTTAGTCGAAGCTATGCTGTCACCCAAACCATTTAGTTCTACACAATGAATATGCAAGACCGGACACGTCACAAGCAAGTACTTCACGGAGCTAACTTAGTTTGAGGATGGTTTGAGGACTGGCGTTCATTTGTAGCTGGTTGCATTTGAGACCTTATGAATATGTCCATATTTATCAATTATGATTCCGTGCTTCTGAAGGCACGTTAAGCTGTATTGGTCCCGGCTGTCATCGGGTAGTCATTAAAGGAACCACGTCAAAGGCCCAGAGGCGGTTCCAAAGAACTCTAACACCAAGGTGTGCATGATCAATTGACTGTGACACCTACACGAAATGATGATGATGTCTATATTCATAGATTTCAATAGAATGTGCTGTCATGTAGAAACTACCTCTATTTCTGGCAATAGAAGAAGTCAAGCATGCAAAGTATAATTGCATGTATTAAAATGTAACTTGGATAAACATACATTTAACTTGAAAACATTTTCATGTAATGTCATAATTTTCCTTCTAACTGAACAAAATTGGTCTTTTACCAATTTTGTTCAGTTATATTTGCTGTACATTAATCTGTTATCAACGAGCTGACCTAACAGCCAAATGAACTCTTTACTTAACATAACTTAGCATAGCTATTTGAGCTTTTCGCTTAAAAACCGTCAGCGCTGATCAGATTTGAAACCAAATTGAACAGTTGAGTTCAGTCACAAACATTAATATTAAATTATTTATTATTATTAGACATTGGTTCTAACTAAGGTCGTAAATAAGAGTTCTTTTGTATATTTATTAATGCTCGTGACTATATCTATCAATTGTTTAAAGCCAATAGGCTGCACAAAATCATTAGGCCATTATGTAAAAAAATTAAAAGTCTTAATATTTTCATATTTGTATTTTTATGAAAGAATCAAGAAATTGGGGGACCTGCGTGATGTAAATATAAATATGTAAAATTTACACACTTTTCCAAGGATCTTAAGATATCACACCATATATGTATCGTTTTTTAATTTCATATTTATCTGTTTCAAATTATTCCACATAATTGTACTAGTGATTAAAAAATACGTCAAATTCCAAAATTTCGTGCAGAACCTTCTTAACGTAATTTAGTCGTAGTTATGCTGTCACCCAGACCGTTTAGTTCTACAAATTGAATTTGCAAGCAGACTGAATACGCCACAAGCCAGTACTTCACGGAGCTAACTTAGTTTGAGGACTGGCGTTCATTTGTAGCTGGTTACATTTGAGTCCTTATGAATATGAAAGTTATTAATAAAATGCAATGTAGAAACTACCTCTATTTCTGGCAATAGAAGTAGTCAAGCATGCAAATTTTATTGAATGTATTTGACTTAAAAACATTTTCATGTAATGCCATAATTTTCTAAAATCAAAGGCCAATTTTATTCAGTTATATTTGCTGTACACTATTCTGTTACCAACGGGGTGACCTAACAGCCAAATGAACTCTTTACTTAACATAACTTAGCATTTTTTCGAAGGAAAGTGTTTTTATATATCATAACTTATTGCAGTTATCATTGGTCGTTAGTAGCATTACATGTAAACATTTTTGCAATCAAAGCAGAATAATAAAATAACTGCTGACCTAACAGCCAAATAAACTTTTTATTTAACATAACTTAGCATACCTATTTAATGCTTTTCTCTTAAAAACCGTCAGCGCTGATCAGATTGAAAACCAAATTGAACAGTTTAGTAGAGTCACAAACATTGATATGGATATGATGGATACACAATAAGGTCGTAAATAGAATACTATTGTATATTTATTAATGACTGTACATACCTTCTGTTTAATATATTTGCTCGTAGGTAGCTTAAAAATATGCAGAATCTTTTTTATAAATAGAAACCTACATGTTGATTTCTTAACGTAATTTGGTCGCAGTTATGTTGTCACCAAGAACATTTACAAATTGAATATGCAAGCAGACCGAATACGCCACAAGCTAGTACTTCGCGGACTTAACTTAGTTTGAGGACTGGCGTTCATTTGTAGCTGGTTGCATTTGAGTCCTTATGAATATGAAAGTTATTAATATAATGCAATGTAGAAACTAACTTTCTTTCTGGCCATAGAAGTAGTCAAAAATGCAAAATATAATAACATCTATTTGACTTGAAAAGGTTTTCACTTAGTGCTATAATTTACCGAAATCAAAGACATTTAACCAAAAATCATTTAGTTTATATTCACTAAACTGTTACCAGTGAGTTGACCTAAGATCCAAATGAATGATTTACTTAAAAAAATTGTAACCTTAGCTTATTTGGGCTTTTCGTTTAAAAATCGTCAACGATGATCAGCTTTGGAAACAAATTGAACAGTTGAGTACAGTAAATAAATATATACGGACAAATCACACAGATTGAGCTAGCCCCAAAGTAAGTTCGAGACTTGTGTTATGGGATACTAACTCAACGATATTATATTTTACAACAAATA
The DNA here is from genome assembly GCA_947532085.1 of Elegia similella. Classification (NCBI taxonomy): domain Eukaryota; kingdom Metazoa; phylum Arthropoda; class Insecta; order Lepidoptera; family Pyralidae; genus Elegia; species Elegia similella. Next base: position 22,157,211 of record OX383936.1, read on the forward strand.
CATATATAGATACACATTCAAGACCCAGGCCAATCTGAAAAAGATCATTTCCCATCTTGACCTGACCGGGGATCGAACCCGGGGCCCTCGTGTCGCATGCTGGCGTGTTTACCACTGCGCCACGGAGCTCGCCACGGTCACGAGCAGAGGTTCTTAAGTTAATAATGATAAGGTCTAAAATGGAATACAATTGTTGAATTTATTCGCTAGAGTGAAAGCAAAAAAAAAAAAGAATATCGTAGAACCATTTTTACATAGGGCGCACTGTGAGTTTCCGGAACTGGCCACTTACATAAACAATATTTAAAAATTTATTGCAACATTTGAAAATAGAACTCTTTGGCTGTAGAATGCAGTTTGTTTCATTTGACTGTCTTTTGTTTTTACCTTGTGGCGCCATTTAAAAAATTGTGTGTCTGCATCAACATGGATTTAACTCGGGAAAATTTTCGTAGTATGATTTTCTACGATTTTAAGTGTAATTTGACAGCTCAACAGAGCATCGCTCGGCTTGAAACAGCTTTTGGCAATGAAGCACCATGCAAGACAACTGTTTATAGCTGGTTAGCAGAATTCAAGCGTGGTCGTATCAATCTCAGTGACGAATCTCGCGATGGTCGGCCGTCCACCGCTGTGACCAACAAAAACATCGATGCTGTGCGCCGTATGATTGAAACAGACAGGCATGTGACCTACCATGAAATTTGCACATCCTTAGAAATAGGCATGAGTCAAATACAATTAATCCTACACAAACATTTGGGTGTGAGAAAGCTGTGCTCGCGGTGGATCCCACACAACTTGACCGAGGCTCAATAAACGGACCGCGTCACTTGGTGCAGTGCCATGCTTACCAGATTCAACGAAGGTGCGTCAAATTTGGTGTGGGACATAGTAAAAGGTGACGAAACATGATTTTATTGCTACGATCCCAAAACAAAGCAGCAATCGAGCGTATGGGTCTTTCAAGATAAGCCTAAACCAACCAAAGTGGCGCGCGTGAAAAGTGCATCTAAGCGATTGATTGCTTCTTTTTTTAATAAAACTGGACACGTGGACACTGTTGCTTTAGAGAATCATCGTACAGTGAATAGTGACTGGTACACGACCATTTGTTTGCCGGAAGTTATTGACGAACTCCGTAAAAATAACCGTAAACGCCGTATCATCCTGCACCACGACAATGCTAGTTCTCACACGGCGAGACAGACAAACGACTTTTTGAAGGCGAAAAAAGAACTCATGAGTCATCCTGCATACAGTCCCGACCTGGCACCTTGTGACTTTTTTCTGTTCCCAAAAATTAAGAAACAATTACGCGGTCAACGATTTTTATCACCAGAAGAGGCTGTCGAGGAGTATGAAAAACACGTTTCAGAGGTCACCACAGAGGAGTGGCACAAAAGTTTTCAAAACTGGTTTCATCGAATGAAAAAGTGCATAGACGCCAAGGGAGATTATTTTGAAAAACAATAAATTAATTTTGTACCTTTAATAGTATTTTTTCATATTCATTTCGGAAACTTATAGTGTGCCCATATAGAAACCAACATATTGATTCACTAACTTAATAAAGACGCAACTATGATGTCACCCAAACCATTCAGTTCTACAAACTGAATATGCAAACAGACCGGACACGTCACAAGCGAGTACATACTTCACGGAGCTAACTTAGTTTGAGGACTGGCATTCATTTGTTGCCAGTTCCATTTGAGTCTTTATGAATATGGACATTCTAAATATGCTGAAATGTAGATTCTATTTCTGATATCACAAATAGTTGTGCAAATAAACTTCCATCTCTTGAAAGGATTTTAGTTTTACTGTTTATTAATATAATTTTTATTGGTTTGAAGTACATGTGATTTATTCGTTTTGTTAGTGTGTGTTTTTCGATTCTAAATAAGGGATTCGACTATACCGAAATTTTTTTTTTTAATTGACTATATAGGTCCAAGTGAGCTTTCGCTACTTCACCGGGCGTTTAAGGCGAGGGCAGAGTACCCTTAACCTTTATAGACAACATCACCAAAGGGCCCCCAGGAGGGACGGACCTCGGCTCTGGGTGTTGCCTGTGTGCGCAAGGCTTGGAGAGACAGCAAACTCTCATATTGCCTGATGGGCCGCGTATACGTGCATGCAAGCCTGATGGGCAAATCTGAGAAACAATGGCAAAAGTCTTTTGCCCTATGGGCCGAAACAATACAGACATAGTGCGAAGACTTTAAATAAAAATATAATAGTGCTGTGTACGTGCGATCAAAGACACAAAGTGCCTTCTCAATAATAGAGATAGTAAGAAAAGTGCCGATGAATACATTCTTGTTCTATACTTTATAATCTAGGTCAATGTTAAATTACTCACTAGCCAACTAGTAGGCTAGATCGTAATAATATTAGCGTATTTAAATATACTTAAAAAACGAAAAAATATGTTAGTTTGTGTTTTTCTATTCTCAATAAGGAATTCATGATTTATGCACAGTAAGACACTCCTGCGCATGACAGTGGTCATGTGAAATTATCGGCGCAGAGAGCCGACGCTCACCACACCACAGGTTTGTATGGCGCTTCATACAAGCGGAGTAATCATCATCATCATCATCATCAGGTCATTTTATTCTCCACTGCAGGAGCATGACCCTCTCTGTACTACCGGAATCATACTTGGCCATAGCAGACAGAGGATTTGGCCTACACTCTCCTCGCTGGCCAGACGGGTTGGAGAGGTCTCATTGATATTTATGAGCTTTGTTTAGCTTGTATCTCTTGTTTAGCGGAGTAATATTAATGACTAATACTACTACAAATGAAACTGTACATCCGTATACAAGTGTACATGTTAATTAATTTAAGTATAGCGTACGTTTGTCAGGGGTGTCATTCTCAACTACTTGGCCGGTGGATACAGGCATGGCATAGGGTACGCGCGCCCGGTCTCCCAAGCTGCTACTTGCTTTTCCCTCATTCATCAGAGTGAGAAGTATCTCAATATCTTCTTTCGTACATCTCGAGCAAATTGCACACAATTCAATTTACACACGAAATGTGTGCAATATTTGTTCGAGTTTAACAAAGGCATATAACCAATTATCTTACACTAGCTGTTGCCCGCGACTTCCTCTGCGGCAATTTCTGTTATGAATAACTAGCTTTCGCCCGCGGCTCCGCCCGCGTCAATGTCGATCCCTCGGGAATAGTACTTTATCCCGGGATAAAAGGTAGCCTATGTCCATCTCCGTACTCCAGAGAACTTGTATGTATATGCATTGAGAGAACTTGTATGTATGCATAAATTTCATGATGATCGGTTCAGTAGTTACGGCGTGAAAGCGTAACAAACAAATAAACAAACAAACAAACTCACTTTCGCATTTATAATATTAGTAAGGATAAGGATAAGGAAGTAAGGATAGTGAGAAAGTAAGGATAAGGATATTAGGTTTTTTTATTAGTATAGATAAATGATTTTCCCCCGTTTTCAAAACATTTTTTATTGATGCTTCGCTCCTATTGGTCGCACCGTGATGTTTTATAGCCTAAAGCCTTGCTCAATAAATGGACTATCCAACAAAAGAATTTTCAATTCCGAGGCTTTGTTTATAAAGGGTGCAATACGACTACGCGGGAGACTAATTGACAACTGATTTATGTAGAGAATAAAATTACAGTAGTACGTTCCAACCATAGAGTCTGAAACCATTTTTTTTAAATCTATGGTTCCAACTAATAATATTTGCTGTGACATTAATAATTAAATTAATAAGAAATAAACACGCTAGTTTATGTTAAAGGTTTTTCAAACAAAATCATAATTTTGATTATTAAAATCGATAAATCAGCATAGTAGCTAATCTACTAGCTAATAGTGAATATTAAAAATTAGTTCATCAAGAAAAGGGTTTTTGTACCTGTGTTTTTTCGTCTGTCTTTCTAAATGTTGTTTAAAACCAGATATCTCGAAAACTAGCAAATAGTTTTTTTTTTCATTAAAAAAAATATATACCTTATGGGCGACAGACTTAAAATTTGGGATGAGTAAAGGATTTTGAAATACATGGGATGATAATACGTGGGATGAATACGGAATAACCCGCTTAAAAATATTTGCGCTTAATTTAAATGGACCTTATATATAAAAAACTCGTGTCACGATGTATGTTCGAAATAACGTCTAAAAGTACTGAACCGATTTTGATCAAACTTCGTAACTCTCTGTAATTTGGTCCAAATTAAAAGATATGATAGTTTTTATGTTATAAAGAAACGAAGTTCGCTAGAACAGCTAGTCTATACTAATCAATATCTATACTAATATTATAAAGAGGAAAGATTTGATTGTTCGTTTGTTTGCATGAATAGGCTCCGAAACTACTGGACCGATTTGCAAAATTCTTTCTTCATTAGAATCCTACATTATCCCTGATGAACACAGGCTATTTAAATACCTATATCTTCCCGTGCGAAGCCGGGACGGGCCTCTAGTATCTATAAAATAGTGTAGCACAGAGTCGGCCGCTTACCATTCTTAATAATAATATAATAATATGGAATAAATGATCTTGAATCTTGAATCTTTAGTTGCCTCTGTGTCTGGGTAACAGAATAATAAATGATTCGTCAAATCAGTGACCTGTGATGTTTCACCATAAAACCATGTGTACATATTTCCTTTGGGTCCGCATACAACAAATACCATGAGTTATATTGTGCGGAAACATAATAAAATTTCGCCTTTGACGACCGACGTGTCGATTTTCCTGACGTGCTATTGTATGTGTCATATACACTACCCATACTTGTACGGGGGTTGCTTTATTCATACAGTAGGGGAAAATATACAAGCAAAAAATATTGTTGTCATAAATTCTGTCGAAATATATACCAACTTCGATTAAATATAATGGTAGATACACGATTCGCGCTCGAAAAGTGGCATCGGCAAAACAGCGCACTAATCAAGTTTCGGAGCTGTTTTGTCCACAGTTTCAATAAACCGCGCTAGCACTCACACGTCTCGCGACGACGAAGGTACAGTGAACAGATGCAAAAACTACGCATCAAAAGTAAAAAAAAAGATGGAGTAATACTTTCAGTATGTGCCATTTTTGCCGTTGTTTGTAAGTATGCATGATGTTTTGATTCGGGGACATTATTATGGTTAAATTTTGTATGAGACTGTGTATCTACCATCATACTTGATTGAAACCGACAATAGGATTATCTTCTTTGATCTTTCATGCTGGTCTGGAAGAAATGAAATAACGTAGAATTTGGCACGTAGGGACCAAGGCTGGATTGAGTTTCTTTCGGCGTATTCTTCTCACCAGTGGTCGTTCCGAAACGCTAGTAGTATTTCAATTTTGCATATATAAAAAAATATATAAGAAATAAAAATATGACGTTCAAAAAGAGATACATGTATCCAATTTTGAATAAAAATCTTTGACTTTGACTTTGACTTTGACTTTGCTAACTGCTTCTCTCCCTCGCATTGCGTAGAAGCTGGTGTGGAGAATGGGCGAAAATGTAAAGAATCATGACAATAGGTGATGTGGCTAGCAACCCATCACTAATTTGATTCCATTTTCCGCCTTAACGCCCACCAGCACGCTAAACGTGGCCTTTCTGTCTTATGACTTTAGGCTCTGCCTATCCCTTATGGAATTAAAACATGATGATATGTTTGTATAGGATTATGTGTCATTTTTTAGTATTTCTCTTGACGATTGATTGGATTAATTTATTCTGAGTTAAGAAAGAGTATTGTGCTCTTTTTAAGTACTCTTTCTTAAATCACAGATATATACATACGGAAATTTAATAAAGGGTATTTCATTAACACACAACCACGAGCCCTAATATTAAAAATGTTACATTATACTCTAATATAGTATTGTATGAACATTGTTAAGCAAAAGCTAGTGGTAGAATATCTTAATCAATTAAGAAATAAAATATGGTGAAAAAAATTCATGAGGGTGGAACTTGAACCAGCGACCTAGGTCTTCAAGTCCCGTCCGCATGAAATTTTTTCACCATATTTAATTTTTATATCAAAATAGCATTATGTATGACTCGTGTTTTGAAGGTTCCAATATCGTATGGATTCGGGCATACTGCCTCAGGCAGTTCATTCCACAGTTCGGTCGTACGTGGTACGGTGGTTTACTGCCAATTATATCCAGGTGATAGGGATGACATTTTAATTTAATTTTATGTTTGGTGGTATGATAGTAAAATGTTGCGGCAAGTGTTAGGTCGAACATTCCTAAGAGCATTCCCCATTATAAAGAGTGTACAAAGATGCGACATCCCTACGCAGAGCCAAAGGATCGAAACGGCCGACGAGGACATCGTCGTCGACTATATGAATGGCACGACTTTGAACACGGTCAAAAGGAAGTCTTTTATAACAAATAGCTTTGTCGCCTCCACCGGGCCCGTACCTAGTAGAAAAGAAAGGACTGGAAAGCAAACCCCGGGCTTCAAAGAACTCCAGCTAACAATGCACCTAGGAAAAATTCTGATAAATACAAAGAGCCAGTCACCCAAAAAACAACTACTAGACACACAACTGACAGAAGACTAGAATTCCATGAAATAACACCAGTATTCAAGTGAAATACGCCTGAATATAAGTGAAATACACCTGGATCCAACCATAAAACACATATTTCTCCAACATACTCGCACTACACTAGATCACAAAATAAATATATTACAGAAGTATGAGACCGCAGGTCCATACCACTGGTCCATTGCTTTGATACAATGCTTTGATTTTCTAATGAATTATTTTATTTTGCATATTTTAGTCGAAATATTATATAGTAATTTAAAATGATAAATAAAGAAAGAAGAATTACTTCAAAAACACTATCATTAATTTGGAACGATATACGGAAGGTTGCTGGCAGTGATTGGAAAAGAAAAGCTCAAGACCGAGCTCAGTGGCGTGCCATGGGAGAGACCTATGTCCAGCAGTGGACTAGTATAGGTTGATGATGATGATGATGATGAATTTGGAAAGAAAGAATAAGAAGAATGCGTTACTTTTTGCTCCTTTACGAGATTTTCCTTCCAGTTGTACCACATTGGTGTGTTTAGAATATTTTCAAACGTACAGCGTGATTTTGAACCTCTGAACTAAATTTAAATCTCAGAATCAGAATCCCTAATACAATTCAAATTTGGAATATTAGAGAGACCATACAAAGTTTCCGATCAGTTGGGCGAATTTCTAAAGGAAATACATTTTTTCGTTTTCTTTTTTATTTTGGTTTTTTACTTTTTAGGATTTCAATATAGCTCAGAGATTCAAAATCACGCTGTACCTATAGTGATCAGAGTATATGGGCAATTTCTGATATTTTAATAGGGAAAAATATTAAAATGTATATTTAAATTGTTAAACTTCATCTGATATGATAGTATAGACTGTTATTATAGTGTATAAGCTCTACTTAAATACCATATTATCACATGCATTTCTTTGGAATATAATTTGTTATGTTTCCAATAGTTTTATTTAAAATTTAGATAAATTGCATGTTGCATTGATGGAGCATAAATTAATAAAAATATGGATTTACTAGTTTTTATCTACGGCTTCGCTAACATTAGTGGCGATCCTTCAGAAACAGTTACTTTTTGGGGATGAAAGGTACCTTATGTTCTTTTTTTCATACAACGTGTTTGCAATTTTTTATGATAATCGGTTTAGGAGCTAAGGCGTGAAAGCCTAACAAACAAACTCACTTTCGCACTTATAATATTAGTTAGGATTAAGATATGAATACAATTCTTTGCTCTCCTTATTTTTAGACTTGAATACTTGTACCTGCAACTGACCCAGTTTTACACATTCCGAACGGAAAGCAAACTTTATTCCAACGGCCGATATTGCGTGTCTGTTTTTGTCAATTCCTTTTTTTATTGTGGGCTCAGCCATCGTACCAGTTAGGATGACAAGTAATTTAATTAAAAAAATCCTAAAATTCCGACTGACAATTGAACCAGCACCATCTATTTTGCGAATAAAGAACTAAGTTTATCAATTTGCTATTTATCAATTGCTGCATTTACGTCCTTAAATTTGGTGTTTTAGCTGACGTCACACTGCTCATAGGACTCTTGCGAAGAGTACAAATGAAGCCTCATTCTTAAAAATTGGTCAAGCCATTGGGGCTACAGGAAGTAACAACTTTTTGCAAATTTTTGCGAGTTTACGTTTGCCATATTGATATTTTACTGACGTCACATAGCCTATGACATTCAATGGAAGAATACAAATCATTATGTCACCTTACATTTTAAAATCAGTCAAGCCTTTTCGGCTACAGGAGTGTACAATGGAACAAACATACTTACATATACATACATACATACTCGCGAAAAATAATACCCTCCTTCTGGGTTTTTACCCGACTGACCAGTCGGGTAAAAAGTAATATAAATAACGGCTATTTCCTGTCAAAATACTTGTTAAACATTTTGGATTGGCACTGAAAGAGGCGTTATACAGCGTGATTATGAACCTCCTAGCTATATTGAAATCTGGGAATCAGAATCCCTAATGGAATACAATCATGAGTACGATAAATCAGTACAGGGGTCCAAAGGTGTTCAGAAGAAAGCTTCAAAGAGGCAGGCAGCAAATTTATAGGTTGAAAGGGAACGATGACACTGAAACAACAGACCTAGAGGAGATCTTGAATATAGTCACCAAATTTTACGGGGACCTCTATAGATCCAAGGTGCCCCCTATGACTTCAAGTTGCGACAAATGAGCGAAACTTACACGACACCTCACTGAGGATCTCCCTGAAATCAGCCTATACGAAATAAAGACTGCCCTTAAAGCCATGGCAAATGAGAAAGCTCCTGGCATAGATAACATACCTGTTGAGCTTCTTAAGTACGGCGGCAAGCCTGTATTACAAGAACTCAAGCACTTATACAATCAAGTACTGGTACTAGGAACAACACCCAAGACCTGGAAGAATGCCATAGTTAAGCTTATATTTAAGAAAGGCGACAAAGCAAACTTAGCTAACTATAGGCCAATATCTATCCTCCTGCACATATATAAACTATTCACCAAGGTGTTAACCAATAGACTTGCTGGCAAACTAGACGCAGCGCAGCCCGTCGAACAAGCGGGTTTCAGGAAAGGTTTTGCTACAATTGATCACATATTCTGCGTAAGACAAGTAATCGAGAAAAGTGTGGAATACCGTCAAAGCTTATGCATCGCATTCGTAGATTACGAAAAAGCGTTTGACACAATAGAACACTGGGCGGTATTCAATGCTCTTCAACGATGCTTGGTGGATGACAGGTATGTGGAAGTGCTGAAGGAAATTTACAGAGGTGCTACTCTCCAAATTCAACTCTATAAGCTCACGCAGCCTGTCCGCGTAGAGAGAGGAGTTCGTCAAGGCGATACCATTTCTCCAAAGCTATTCACGGCTACCCTGGAAGATGTTTTTAAAACGATAAACTGGTCTCAAACCGGAGTAAACGTGAACGGTGAAACATTATCACACCTCCGCTTCGCCGATGACATAATTCTTTTTGCAAACTCTGTGGAAGAACTCACTGCCATGCTAGAAGAACTTTATACAGCGTCTTTAAATGTTGGCTTAAAAATGAACGTCAGCAAAACCAAAATAATGTGCAGAAGTACTAGCCTCTCTCACATTGTAGTGCATGGTCAGAAAGTAGAGAACGTGACTGACTACCTTTACTTGGGCCAAACCGTTTCGTTCAAAGAGGACCGCCATGAAACGGAGATTGATAGACGGATCCAACTTGGCTGGGCGGCGTTCAGCAAGATCGACGACGTTCTAAAAAGCAAAAGAATACCAATCTTCCTAAAAAGACGTATGTTTGAGCAGTGTGTTCTACCTGTTATGACCTACGGCGCTGAGACCTGGACACTAACAAAAAAACTTATGCGCAAACTCCAGGTGGCACAAAGAGCGATGGAGCGTGCAATGCTCAGAATATCGCTTATAGACCGAATCCGCAACTCTGTCATAAGGAAATGCACTGGAGTAAAGGACATCGCACTAGTAGTGACCAGGCTCAAGTGGAGATGGGCTGGGTACATGAGCAGGAGAGAAGACGGCCGCTGGGCGCGTAGGATTGCGGAATGGAGACCCAGACCAGGACGGAGAAAAGTCGGAAAACCACCAATGCGCTGGGCCGACGATATCACAAAAATATTGGGGAAGACCTGGATGCGCACAGCAAAAGACCGGGTCAAGTGGAAAAGCCATGAAGAGGCCTATACCCAACAATGGGTGAACACGGGCTGAGAAAGAATGGAATACAGAATTGCAAGAATAAAAAGTGAAAACCAAAAAAAAAAGTTTTACCTTCCATAGGAATCGTCGTCCAGCTGATTAGCGACTTTGTATGGGAAACCCTTTTTTTTTTCGATTTTCACCTTTTTTTCGCAATTCTATGTTTCATTAGGGATTCTCATTCTGAGATTCCAATATAGCTAGGAGGTTCAAAATCAGGTTGTATTATAAGGTATATTGCTAAAAGCAACTAATTTATCCTTTTGTACAACTCGTGTATTTTTAGGGTCAATATCATACCTTCTACCTCATGTTATTCCAAATTTCTCTTTTAATGAATTCGAAAGGGATCCATTGTATTAGTTATGGAACAGCTGTTTTTTCGCAATAGTTATTCCATCTCATCGGAGGATATTCCCGGGTCTTCAACTGTCGTGCGTCGAAGCTCGGGGTCCGCCGCAATGATAGTATACATGGCGATTTATAATTTGGCAAAGTTTATACAGCTGGCCGCCTACCTAGCTTCAGCCCTATTTGGGAAGCTCCAAAACTATGTCAAAATACTGGATTTCCCTATTTTTAGGGTTCCGTATCGAAAGAGATAAAATAATAATATTTTGAATATCGAAAGAGTTAAATATTTTTAATACGTGAGAATTATCAGCGCTTACAACACCGCGCGCGGCCTCTACTGGGATGGGTGTTCGCAAGTAGCATAAAAACATCTCGAGTGTCTCCTTACTTCGGAAGGCACGTTAAGCTTTTGGTACCGGCAGACATCAAAGATAAAGCAGTCTTACGAATGCTTTATCTTTGATGTCTGCCGGTGCCGGTAGGTTTGTTAGGTGCCTTTAGGCAGCTTGAAAAATGTAACAATAGTATTGGCCACTAACATACCAGAAAAAAAAAATACAGCCAGGAAAAGCTAATTTATTTTGGCTTTTATTTCCGTCGGTCGGCCCGCCACACTTCCTGGTTCCGGAGTTATTTACAATAAAGTCCATTAATCTAAGTCTCGATTGGAATTACTACTTACAGCAACCAAGGAAGGGAAGAAAAATTGTTTTACTATTTAGTTTCCTCTGGCAGTAAGGTGTTCGAATGGCGACCACGTTGCGCAGCGTTGGACACCCACCGACCAGGTGGTCGGACGACCTAACCAAGGTCGCAGGAAGACGCTGGATGCAGGCCGCTTCCAACCGGTCATATTGGAAATCCTTGGGGGAGGCCTATGTCCAGCAGTGGACTTCTTGCGGCTAAGATGATGATGATTTAGTTTCCTCTGCTAGAATTGCAGTACTCGTTAAAGTAGAATAGCACGCGCGACAACGTTTATTGAATGTAGTAATTTTGTTTTCCGTAATATAGGAGGGCCGTATTTCCATACAAGCGTAGTGCCCTGATTCCTTGCCGGATAGTTTCAGTAGAGCAATGATTATTTACACAAATAATATATGGATATATTAGCAAGTCCATAGGTATTGAATTATTTTCATAAATGAAATATTTAAAGATATTATGAACCTTTAAAAACCTGAATAAATTGTATGTTTTTCCGTTATGTTCAAACATCTAGAAAACAAATTTGACGCAATTATATTAGAAAAAGAAAACATAAAACACAGCCAAAGCATAATTTATTTTTTTTAATGAAAAAATAATTGAATCGGTTAAGTTTTAAAGAAAAAATTTGAGGATTACAAAACCGGTGCAAACTTAATGGTGGCTCAGATATTACGTAGCTACGAGCGCAGATGGACGCAGGGTCAGGCGTGTGCACTACACGAACGTAAGTAAAACATTAAGGACAAAAGTATACTCTGTGCATTAAGGCTATGATGAACTAGGGAAGATGAAAATTCGGGGAAGTATAAATGTCCTATTTAAAAAAAATAAAACTTTGAAGTCGCTTTACGGACGATTTTACGAAATTTTGAAGTCGCTTTACGGACGATTTTACGTGATAATAGAGGAAGAGAGATAAATGCGTTACAAGTAGAACGTAAGGCCTATCGTGCCTCTCTATTGCTTGTTCCGCGCTCTCGCTTGCACACGGAACGTGACAGTCTCGGAACGTAACAGCCTCCGTGGTCCAGTGGTTAAGGCGTTTGCCTGTTGACCCGGGGGTCGTGGGTTCGATTCCCACCGGAAGCATACTTTGTTTAGTTGTTTCCAGTTTGGTTAGGACATTGCAGGCTTGAATCACCTGATTGTCTGATAATAAAGATGATTCCGTGCTTCGGAAGGCACGTTAAGCCGGTGGTCCCGGCTGCCATCTGGTAGTCGTTAAAGGAACCACGTCAGAGGCCGAGAGGCGGTTCCGAATAACTCTGACACCAGGGTGTGCATGGTCGATTGACCGTGACACCTACTCGAAATGATGATGATGACGGAACGTGACACGTTATCGTGGGTGCAGCCGGCGTCCATAGATTTATAAGGCGTTATCACAGGACAGGATAAGTTGGAGAAATGAGGTAGATAGCAACATGTAGCGTAAATGACACATGCAGCATCTTTACAAGGATAAATACGTGTGTTGCATTTAAAAACACGTCAATTTTCACAATTTCGTGCAGTACCGTTAGAAAAACTAAAAAAAATATTACGACCAGGAAAAGTTCTATTGATTTTGTTTAGCTTTTACGAGTATCGGTTGGTCCGCAAATACACATTCTTATTACAGAGTTACTAAAATGTAAGAAATACTTTACTGAGACCAGGGCAAGACGGTATTATATTTCCTATCTCTCTCTCCGAATTACGGAATCAAAAATTTTTGGAATATTTAAATGCTTACGCCAAAATGCTTTTTTAATCCCAACAATACTCCAAAAAGGTTTTTAGAAAGGCATGCATACATACTCAATGTAGGTGAAAAACAGAATCTTAATAATGATGGAGCCACATGCCGCTTATTGACATAATTCCTTACATTTGGCTAAATTCTTTGATCAATTTTTATGATCGGTACAGAAGCAATATGTGAATTAACTTTTACTTTTCTTTTCAGAATGATCCTTAAAATTAGTTTTAGACTCAATAATAAGCATGCAACGATCATCCTAACTATCCTTATCCTTACTTCCTTATTATTATTACTTTACTAATATTATAATCCTTACTAATATTATAAATGCGAAAGTGAGTTTGTTTATTTGTTTGTTACGCTTTCACGCCGTAACTACTAAACCGATCATCATGAAATTTTGCATACAAGTTCTCTGGAGTATGAAGAAGGACATAGGCTACCTTTTATCCCGGGAAAAAGTACTATTCCCGAGGGATCGACATTGACGCGGGCGGAGCCGCGGGCGAAAGCTAGTAATATTATAAATGCGAAAGTGAGTTTGTTTGTTTGTTACGCTTTCACGCCGTAACTACTGAACCTATTATCATGAAATTTTGCATACAAGTTCTCTGGAGTACGGAGAAGGACATAGGCTACCCTTTATCCCGGGAAAAAGTACTATTCCCGAGGGATCGACATTGCCGCGGGCGGAGCCGTGGGCGAAAGCTAGTTCAATAAATATTTCGAACGAATTCTTCAGCATATAAATTTAAGAATTTCTAGCCCCTTGAACAATTAAATGGAAATTATTAGTATAGTTCAAAATAACCGAGTCCCAGAATTCAGCATGAGAATAAACCGGCGACGGCTTTAATATTGGAATAGTCTGCATATCCCTGTCTGACTTCGATTTAGATTCAATTATTCAACAGCAAACTCCGGTTATGAATAGAAGGAATCCATAAACGGTTTGCATCACAGAACTACTAATATATCGGAATAGAAATGGCATGGCAGTCGGCGCGCCGCCTCTCTGGCTCAAAAGTAAGGCACCAAATTTATGTGTGAGTGTAGTTTACAACAGGCGATTTTAAACTCTATCTCAACGTGGTAAAGATAATTATTTATTAGTATTAAATGTGCAAGCATATGCATGAGTGATGGATGTGCGATTACGGTTCTAATTTGTTTGTGTCCGGAAAATAATTCAAGAGTGGGAAGCTTGTCGGCGTCTCAAGCGAAGACATTTCTGTTCCGATACGAGTATATTAGAAATTCTGTGGTTTGCATAATGTGCGGTAATTTTTTTAGTATTCTTCACAAACCAGCTCTAAAAACCTATAAAAATGGTATTCATCATCATCATTTCGTGTAGGTGACACGGTCAATCGACCACGCACACCCTGGTGTGCGTGCGGCGGCCTCTGACTAGGTTCCTTTAACGACTATTAGACGGCAGCCGGGACCAATGGCTTAACGTGCCTTTCGAAGCACGGAATCATCTTAATTATTCCGTGTATAATAGGATAAAGATTTTGGGACTGCTCACTCGGATGAATCGAGGAAAAGAAACTACCAGACCGAGAGGCCGGACGCGCATACCTTTTGCCATACCTGCAACCATCAGACAGGCAGTTAAGGATTTGACCTTGGATAGCTCATACTTGTGGAAATAAAGGGAAGCCTTTATTTGCAAAAAGCCCAGAACTTAAATATAAAAAGATGATCCCATTGAGTCTATGTTCATGAAAATTATTAATATATATTTAAAAACACCCGAGTTCCAGAAATAAGCATGATAATAGGCCGGCGACGGCTCTACTATTGAAATAGTCTGCATACCGCTCTCCGACGTCGATTAAAATTCAATTATTCAACGGCAAACTCCGATTATAATAGAAGAAATCAATAAACGTTTGCAAAATGTGTATTTAACAGCACGATGAAGTAAATGTTTTGGATTCTAAATCATTATCGTCCGAACCGTCAGTTGTATGTGATACGACAGAGTCAGGGTGCTCTATTATGATAGGTGCTACAATATGATTTGGCGAAAGTTTCTAGCCAAGTCAATCGTCAAGCCAGTATCGCAGAAAAATACTGTGAGAACCAAGTACGTTTTGCCCGTGCCGGGAATGAAACCCGGTGCTATGTACGTAACATAATGTCCATCTATACTTGCATCCATGCAAACTTTCACGTCTTTAATATGGACTTTCGTTTTCTTCATTTTTTTTTTTTTTTAATAATTTGTTTGAAACTTTGTGATTTAATATTGCATAAATACATCTAAATTGATTTTTAGTGCCAGGTCACTCTTCTGCAATAAGTCGTGTTATTTATACACTACAACAAGTATTTTGAGAAATAACTTACCTACATAATCGCTAGTTGAGTTACAAAATATATTTTTGTAGTGAATTTCCATTTGAAAAAAGGTTTTCCTCCATTTTTTAGATTTTACACTAAGTACCTATTAACTTTCGCAATAAAGACAAAAGCAAATGAATTTGACTACTATAATAATTCAATACGAAATTTCAACAGGCAATTATTGGAATTCACTGTTATGATTACAGTCGGCATATTAATTTCACAGAAATCAGAGCTATTTCAAAGGAATACGCAGATTGGAGAAATTAAATGCGTATCTACAGATTCCAAAGGGCAATGAAAGTATTCATCGTCGTAACAATTAAGAACATTGATATTGTTGCTCAAATTTAATTATTCTAAGAGCAACAGAGCTATCATGTTTGAATTAAAATATATTTCTTGTTTCGGTGTTGTTACATTTAGGGGTAAGGCCGCGTTCACACGATCTTAGTGATATCAGGATCTGCAAATAATGTAGTGTTAGATTCAACCAGTGATTTCAGGTTGAGGTTGGATTTTAAGATTCCAAAGGACAATGAACGTATTCATTGTCGTAATAACTGTGAACCTTGATAATGTTGCTCAAATTTAAGTATTCTAAGAGCAACAGAGCTTTCATGTTTGAATTATAATATATTTGTTGTTTCGGTGCTCTTACATTTAGAGGTAAGGCCGCGTTCACACGATCTTAGTGATATCAGGATCTGCCAATACGAGATCTACAAAAACGTTTGCAATACCTGTCGAAGGTAACTAAGTTGTGAAGTACATTACTAGATACAGGATCATTTCTGTATACACTTAGTTGGCAAATGAATGATTATGATTATTATGATCTTAGTGATGTCAGGATCTGAGAATATTGTAGTGTTTGATTGATACAAATATTTCAGGTTGCATTAGGTTTCTTAGGCTATTGACTAGTGCCATTTTAACCACTACTTGTGAGTTCTAAGCGGGAATTTCGGCAGACTGCATTGCTTTTGATTTGGGTTGTTTTGTTGTTGTTGTATGTAGTCTTTCCTATGTCATTTACGTCGAAATGTTTATCTATCAAGTTTCATAAAATTCAGTCAATTTGTTTAAAAGTTATGGAGCAGCATACATACATACATACAGAAAAACAATCTTAATCTCAATTTAGTATTTATTCCCTTTAGTTTAAAGAAATGAAATATCTTATTAATGTAGAAGTATCTTGGCGAGTGCTGTGGTCAGTCAACACGTCAGACTGCGACACGAGGGTGCCCAGGCTCGATCCCCGGTCAGGCCATGATGGAAAACGATCTTTTTCAGATTGACCTGGATCTTGCTTGTTTATCTATATAAGTATCTACGACACAAGTTTACAACTTACCGTAGGGCTAGCTCAATTTGTGTTATATGTCCCCATACTTATAATTCTTTATATTGTATTATATCTATAAAAGTTGTTTCGTGTCATTCTAGTTCGTTGGTATAATGAAAAAAAAACACTATTATAACTCGTGTGATGTACAGATTTACTTTTATTTCATAAGTACGAGCTTGAAGTAACGAAACCACATTTATAGAAGTAAACAAGATAGACTTTGAAGCATATACTCGTAAGGGTGTCTTGATAAACATGTCTGACGACCAAGCGGATTTGGTCCTAGTCAACAAAAAGGTTTATTCCGTTGTAATGATAGCTATCTAGGCTATACAAAGGCGGCAGGCAAAGACGTCAAAAAGCTTTCTGGTTAGATGCTTTCATCTGTATTACTCGAGGCTGAGATATGAAACAGTAATATCTTAATTTAAGATTACGCTGCGAAAATATTCAACCAATTTGTATGGTTTGTAAAACTCTTTTGAAATTACTTTGCTGCTTTTATTTTTAAAACCAACTTAAAAAATGGAGATGGCATTGAATTAGAAACACTATGGAAGCAGCATTGCGCTCAAAAACTGACACCACGCAAAGTAGATCAATGCGTGCGAGGCTTAAAAAGTATATCTTTACGCGAACTATTTTGCGCGTTTATTTATATATTTGGAGCGTTTGCCCCGCGCTCCATGATGGAAGAACGCGTCGATAAAAGCATTCAACGACATATTTTTTGTAAACATCGGCAAAATCTTAACGAATTAAGAAAAAAATTACATTTTGTGAAGTGAAGTGGTGTAGCAAAATCTCAAAGAAAGACGGAAAAGTGACACTGGAATAACTTATCATT
Organism: Elegia similella; assembly: GCA_947532085.1. Lineage (NCBI taxonomy): Eukaryota > Metazoa > Arthropoda > Insecta > Lepidoptera > Pyralidae > Elegia > Elegia similella. The sequence goes on from OX383936.1 coordinate 22,174,892, forward strand.
GCGAGCAAGGTGAGCTGCTGTCGCGAACGGTGTCTACCTACCTCCTCTATGTTGACACTATAGCGTTCATTAAATAATGTTGACAGCGCCCCATGACCTTGACGCGGCCAAACGCGCAAACTATCTTCGTCTATGAGTGCGTAAGTTTTTCGTTGTGATTTGAGTTAAGTTTGTTTGCGTAAATGGGACTGATATTGAATCGTAAGTTGTATGAGAGTTACGCTTCCATAGTTTTGTAATTCAATGGGAAAAGGTTATCAAATCGGTTGTATGGTTTTTTTTAATGTTTGTTACCTCAGAACTCCATCTTTTCTTTCTTTAAGGGTATACTTTGAAGTAAGTCCCGTTTAAATTTCATTTTAATCGATTCAGTATTTTGATTGAAGTCAGTTTTTTTTATATGAAGGATAAAGTCTTAAAAATAAAGTAGAAACGCTACAATTATGAATAGGCTTTATTAATCCTGAAAAGTATTCTGAACCTTTAGCCCTAATACGTATTAACATAAATTTTATTCTTGTACATAGATAGAAGCGAGTATATTTATTAGCATTACAGTTGATTAAATTGTAAGTAAATGATCTTAAAAAAAAATACAAAAATTACATTTCTTAACTTTTAGATCCCAAAAATGGTCAGGGGTGTCATCCTCAATGCCTGTCCGGTGGTTGCAGGTATGGCTTAGAGTAAGCGTACCCGGACTCCGAACTGCTCCTTCTTTTCTTCCATTAATCCGAGTAATTAATTATGTCTATAACTTATTTCCCTTCCCAAGTTCAACAAATTCCTATAGTTTCTTATCTTTAAAATGCTTCTGATATGCAGCAGCGCCGGAAGCACAAGAAGCCACAGAAACTGCGCTTGCCAACCCACCTGCCAAGCGTGGTGAGATCCCAAAAAAGAATTCCGCAACCGTTCCCCTAAGACCGATCCCCCACCGGACTATATGCGAATAAATAATTCTGATTCAATCAAAATTATTCGATGACAGGACTAATTATTTATTTCTGTTTCCCCAGTAGTCTCCATCAACAGTTCTTCTTAAATGTTTAAAAATAAATGATTAGTCATTTCACATCATCTAACAGCTAAAATTGTTAATAAGGCGTGTCGGATAACTAACTAAACTACCTAATTCTTAAAATATAAGAAGCAAGACGATGTCCTTTTGCAAAACAAATATTGGCAGTATATTTCCAAATACATTAACAGGCACTTATCCCACAGAATGGCAACATATCATTGATTTTCTGGTATCTATTGGTGACAGGACTCAGACAGCTTTTTCACCTGTCTAGTTTGGCTTTCAAGGATGTTATATTTATTATACTTCTTACTTGCGGTATCGTTAGCATTATTTTGATGTAACAAATTTTATAATGTTAATAGACATTTTTAATTTATAAATGTAGATACAATATACATAGTGAATTTTTTATCGTTTTGGACCCTTAAAGGGGATCACCCCTTTAAGGGTCCAAAACGATAAAAATTTCACCATGTATATACAATTTAAATATAAAATATTTAAACTAATGCTACAACTAAAAAAAAAAAAATATATAAATAAAATAGTCCGGATAAATCGTTGCCTCGCGGCAGCGTGCCCAGAAGGCTGGCAGCATTGCTACTTGGGTGGCAATGCTGATCTTTTGGCCAAGGTAGACCTAGACCAGCCTTCTGGTCACGGGTCACCTCGATCAATTTATTATTTTATTTATTTATGTTAATAGCACATATATTTTTTAAATAAATACAAATAATAAATAAATAAATATACAATAGGTGAAATTTTTAGCGTTCTGGACCCATAAAGGGGTGATTCAGCTCGTCGATATGAACAACTTTTCCTATTGGACCAATACTGGGAATTCAAAAAAAAAATGGGCAGTGCCATACAAAAAAATTCGGCCGCCCGGTCATTTTGTATGGAAACGTCAAAATAATTTTTAAGTTCCCATCATTGGTCCCATAGGAAAATCCTAACTAATATTATAAACGCGAAAATGAGTTTGTTTGTTTGTGACGCTTTCACACCCTATCTACTGAACCGATCGTCATGAAATTTGGCATACCCGTTGTCTGAGGTACGGAAAAGGACATAGTTTACATTTTATCCCGGGAAAAACTGTTCCCTAGAGATCGACATTGACACTAGTGGAGCCGTGGGTGAAAGTTAGTAATTAAATAAGGCAAATTCACTCGTAATACAATGACAAATTTAGTATTATTTTTTAACAAAACAGTGAAACGAAAAGAAAAGCCGTAACGTGTTTGTAGTATCTACAAAATAAAGTATGATATTTTTATCTGTTGTACTGCCGTACATTTGAGATCAAATATAAGTACATCATTATCCTGAATAAAAAATATCTGAAACCTGTTATCCATAATGATGCTTTCAGAAATACGTAAGATTTATGTAGATTACTTGGTTTATTTTATATCAAAAAATGGAAGATTTTCTTTGAATGTAAATTAGGAATCAATTATGTCTTAAGGTTAGATAGAGTTCCTAGAAATTGTACAATATATTTGAGGGATTATTTTTTTCCTAGAGTCCTTAAAGATATAGCAGAATCGAGGGTATTTGCTTAGAAATAATAAATATAAATAAATATATACGGACAAATCACACAGATTGAGCTAGCCCCAAAGTAAGCTCGAGACTTGTGTTATGGGGTACTAACTCAACGATACTATATTTTATCTATACATATAATAAAACAGTAAAAATATTTTGTCTGTACATTTAGAATTTTTGACTGAAATGGATAGAGGGACACTTAAAAAGAATAATAGAAAGCAAAAAAATTTTTTTCGAATTTCTTGTCTGTCTGTCTGTCTGTCTGTCTGTATGTATGATCACGATTATCTCCGAAAATACTGAACCGATTTACTTCAAACTTTCACCAATTGCTTTGTTTTAACTCAGCAAAACATTTAAAGTTTGTTTCATCAAAATCGGTTCATTAAAAAAAAAGTTATCGTCATTTGAATGAACTCAAGGCATGAGTTTGCCTGCAAACATATAGCAGAAATAAAATAAAATAATAAGTGACATAAGAAAATTAAAATCCAAAGTCAATTCATCATCATTATACCACAGCATTATACCTATCCATACTATCCATAGTAATCCATACTAAAAAAAAGGAGAAGCTGACTGACTGACTGACATATCAACGCAGGGCCTAAACTATAAGGGTTAGGAACTTGAAATTTTGCACAGGGGTTCCTTTTATAACGTAGGGGAGCACTAAGAAACTTCAAAAACGACTAAGTTTCATACTAACTTTGCAACCCGTTTTACCCCCTTAGGAGATGAATTTCCACACACGGTAAAATATTTTACTCAAAAATCATCCCTTAAGGGGGTAAAATAGGGGTGCAAAGTAAGCATGAAACTTTGCCATTTTTGAAGTTAGTCGAATGAAATTCAGCATGAAGGTTCTTTACTGAAAGGTATGAAACACGAGTAAAATATTTTTCTCAAAAATCATCCCTTAATATAACGGGGATGCAAAGTTAGTATGAAACTTACCGTTTTTGACGTTATTCAATTGAAATTCAATATTAAGGTGTTTCATTGAAAATCATGACCTAATGTATTCCGGGTAATTCTACTGTTTCTGAGAAATCGACACTTACGCGGGTGGAGCCGCGGGCCAAAGGCAAACCTGACTTATATATCAACGCACAGCCGAAACTACTGTGCCTAGAAACTTGAAATTTGGCACAGGGATTCTTTTTATGATGTAAATGAGCACTAAGAAAGGATTTTAAGAAAATCAAAGGGGGTGAAGTTTTATGGAATTTTCTCATTTCTGGACTTAGAAGTTTGAAAGTAGGTACACAAGTTCTCAATTAAAATTAATAAAACATCTGTTTAGGTGAACCAGACAACATTCCCCTTGAAGGGGTAAATAGGGGGTAAAGTTTGTATGGAATTTTTCGATTTATAGACTTAGACTTATATAAAAATAGGTATGTTACAATTAAAAAGATCTGTGTAGGTGAAATGTATAAAATCCCCTCCTTAAGAGGCAACATCCCCCATGGGAGGGGGGGGGGGGTTAAGTTTGTATGGACATTTTCTCATTTCTGGACGTTCTGGATTACAATTAAAAAGATGTATGTAGGTAAAACCGACGAAATTTTCGCCTGAACGGATAAAATAGGGGAGTAAAGTGAGTAAGTATGGTATTTTTTTCATTTCTACTGTTCCCAAGGGAACGACATTAACGCGGGCGGAGCCGTGGGCAACAGCTAGTAACAAATACATATATAGATACACATCCAAGACCCAGGCCAATCTGAAAAAGATCATTTTCCATCTTGACCTGGCCGGGGATCGAACCCGGTCACTCCGTGTCGCAGGGCGCCACGGAGCTAGTCATATAATAAAATATCAATAATAAAACCTCATTATTACCTTCATATATCAATAATATAACCTCATTATTATTTGTAAGTAAATTTCAATATATTTATTAGCTTCAAGCGACGCAAATGGAAAATATAACCAAAATTAATCTCGTCTATGGAATCCCATCAAAAAAATAAAAGTGAAAATGGGAGCCAAGTTCTTTATTTCCATATGGTTTGGTTGATCGAGGGAATTGGTTAAAATCTGAGTAGTCATATCAAAAGGCTATGCGGCTAGCAACCCATTACTATTTTATTCTGTTCTTCAACTACACGACCACCAACCTGCTAAACGTAGCCATTCTTATAAACTTAGGCTCTGCCTACTCTGCAAGGGACGAGGCGGTATTATGTAACGTATTATATTTTATGTATTTATGGTTAATAAGTTCTAAGTTATGAAGAGCTCAAAAGCTCCAAATGTTTCATTTTATACACACGGGTGATGCTCACAAGTTCTTGGCTTAACGCACTCCCGCGTATCTATATAACTATAGGTTTAGGACGAAGAATTGAATGCAACCATGTTTTTAAATCCGACATTTAGTAGAAAGGTCACAAAACATATACCTGTATACAAATAGATACATACATCTCTTCTATGACTGTCGAGTATAAAACTAAAAAAAGGACTAAACATTAAAAAAAAAGGAGAAATTTGTTAGAACAATTGACGTGTTCTATTTCTACCAAACAAACATGCGCCTGGCCAGTGAGGAGAGTCTAGGCCAAATCCTCTGTCTGCTCTGGCCAAGTATGGCTCCGGTAGTAAAAAGAGAGTCATGCTCCTGCGGTGGAGACTAAAAAGACCTGATGATGATGATGATGAAGCATACAAAGAAAGGATTTAAGTAATTTTTGAAGTGAAAACTTCTTTAGCGGCGTGCTCTTTTTGGGATGGGTAAAAAATATTAAACTCGCGTCAGGACACGTGACCTGATCGCAAATTCGTAAGACGGACAAGTGACCTGAGACCACCGCAAGGGCGAGTTTTTACTTCTGCAGACACTCCCGGAGTTGAATCCGTAGTTTTTTTTTTCAATATCGAGCTATGAGTAAAAAGTAAAAATTGTGTTGTTCACTCAACAATTTGGCCTCTTGAAATAGCGCCTGTACTTTAAATCTAATCTACAATTTATACTACAAGAAATTATCCGACAACTACTAACTACTACTCTACTAATTACTACTACTAACTCTACCGAGACTAACTTGACTGAAAGGCAGAAGTCTACTCATTTACAATCCATGATAGTTGTATAGTTTGTAATCAAATCTATTTATCTTTATAAGATACTAGCTTTTGCCCGCGGCTCCGCCCGCGTCAATGTCGATCCCTCGGGAATAGTACTTTTTCCCGGGATAAAAGGTAGCCTATGTCCTTCTCCGTACTCCAGAGAACTTCTATGCAAAATTTCATGATGATCGGTTCAGTAGTTACGGCGTGGAAGCGTAACAAACAAACAAACAAACAAACAAACAAATAAACAAACAAAGAAACAAACTCACTTTCGCATTTATAAATATATATTAATATTAATATTTATATATTTATATTATATATTATAATAATAATATATATTAGTAAGGATAAGGATAAGGATATCTAGTAGTGATACTATTAATAATATGCGTCTTTAAAAAATCTAGCATTAGTAATTAGCAAACAGCAGAAGTTACCGACATAGCTCAGCGGATTAGCTCTTTGAAGTGGCAGTGGGCGGGGCACATAGCGCGTACAACCGATGGCCGATGGGGCAAAAAGGTTCTCGAATGGCGACCACGAACCGGCAAGCGAAGCGTCGGACATCTACCTACCAGTTAGTCGGACGACCTGACCAAGGTCGCAGGGAAACGCTGGATGCAGGCCGCTTCCAACCGGTCATTTTGGAAATCATTGGGAGAGGCCTATGTCCAACAGTGGACTTCTTGCGGCTGATATGATGATGATGATGATGAAACAGCAGACATAAAATGTTTTTTTCTAAAAAAGCGGCCAAGTGCAAGTTGGTCTCGCTCATGAAGGGTTCCGTAGCAACAAGTAACATGATATAAAAGTTCTTGTTATATATATATTTGAGTTGATTGAATGAAAGGTAAATTGCGGTTTACGATATGACGTATTAAAAAACTTCTTACTATATCTCATTTAAACCAATTTTCGCTGGAAATTTGCGTGGTAAAATCATATAATTTTTAGATTTATCATTCTTTTTTTTTTTTTTTTTTTTTTATGTATATCCGACGGCAAATGAGCAGACGAGCCACCTGATGGAAAGTGGTCACCGTCGCCCATGGACATCTGCAACACCAGAGGAGCTGCTGATGCGTTGCCGACTCTTAAGATACCTGTAAACACGCCTTTTGAAGGACCTCAAGTCATAGCACACAGGGAAAACCTCGGGAGGGAGTCCATTCCACAATCTTGCTGTACGAGGAAAAAAACCACGTGACGCTCTGACATTTTTGGAGACCCAAGTGTCAAGGATGTGGGGATGGACTTTACTCCTGTGGCGAGCGGTGCGGTGGTAGAAAGGTGACGGTGGCACCAATTCAAAAAGTTCTTCAGAACACTCCCCATAGTATAGACGGTAAAATACACACAGAGAGCCAACGTCTCTCCGTAGACCGAGGGTGTCTAAATCGTCTGTGAGTGTGGGATCGTCGATAATACGAATTGCCCGGCGTTGGATGGAATCAAGAGGAAGGAGTTGGTATTGAGGTGCACCAGACCAGATATGAGAGCAGTACTCCATGTGGGGCCGGACTTGAGCTTTATATAATAAAAGTCTATGACCCGGAGTGAAGTACTGCCTCGCTCTATTGAGCACCCCAAGTTTTTTAGAAGCCATTTTGGCTTTACCTTCCAGATGACTCCGGAATTGGACCTCCTTCGTAATATCGACGCCAAGGATCCCAATACTCTTAGAAATGGTAAGAGAGGTGTTCCGAAACTTCGGTGCTATGTTAAATGGGGTCTTCTTAGCGGAAAACACGCAGACTTGTGTCTTAGTAGGGTTGAATTGAACTAGGTTTAGTTTACCCCATTCAGAGACCTGCTCCAGAGAGGTCTCAATGTCAGACACAAGTCTCTTTCTGTTCTCCTCCACCTGTGTTTGAGGGATATTTGCACGACCTGCATAATATGCATCACCCGTACTGTCGTCTGCATAGCAATGGATGCTACTAGTGTTAAGCATGTCGTTGATGTGCAGAAGAAACAGCGTAGGTGATAAAACAGATCCTTGGGGGACGCCAGCATTGATGGGCATGATATCGGAGCATAATCCATCTACAACGACCTGAATGCTTCGCCCAGATAAGAAACTAGCGACCCACAAGCATAGTCCCTCAGGAAGCCCGAAAGATGGTAACTTCGCGAGAAGAGCCTTATGCCAGACCCGGTCAAAAGCCTTTGTGACATCTAGACTAAATGCCAGTGCTTCTCCCTTGCTCTCGATGGCGGCTGCCCATCGGTGCGTTAAGTACACAAGAAGATCACCAGCACTACGCCCGTGGCGGAACCCGTATTGACGGTCACTAATTAGCTGATGATCTTCAAGGTAACCAAGGAGCTGGATGTTTATCACACGCTCCATCACCTTAGAGAGCAGGGAGGTTATCGCAATAGGCCGATAGTTAGACGGGTCTGTGCGGTCACCCTTTTTAGGAATAGGGTGAACGTAGGCTACTTTCCACGAAGACGGGACTTTTCTTGAGGTGTAAGACAGCGAGAATAGGCGTGCTAACACCGGAGCCAACTCAGGGGCGCATGTTTTTAGCACAATTGCTGGAATGCCATCAGGCCCGCTGGACTTCCTGACGTCGAGGGAAAACAGAGCACGTCGCACTGCACTTTGAGTGAACCGAATTTCCCGCATTGAGTGCTCGCATCGCGGTAAAAAGGGCGGCGATGCTCCTCCGTCGTCAAGGGTAGAATTTGACGCAAAGAGAGTAGCCAAGAGATCGGCCTTCTCTTTTGCGGAGTGAGCCAGCGAGTCCTGACGATTGTGCAGAGATGGAAGTGAAGGGCGACAGAAATTCCCCTGCGCTGCCTTAGCAAGAGACCAGAATGCTCTACTCCCGGAGGGATAGCCAACCAGTCTCCTACCAATGCGCGCAATGTGCGCAAACTTTGCTGCAGTGATCTGCTTCTTGTAGGCTCTTGAAGCTGCGTTGAACCGCTTCTTCAAATCAGAAGTATTACGATCCTTGACATTTCGCGCAGCAACCCAGGCTTCGTAGGCTTCGCGCTTGAGGTGGGCGGCATGCAAAGACGAGCAACGAAACCAAGGTTGAGACCGCCCTCCGATACGAACCACCGAGCTGGGAATGTAGCACTCCATGCCCAGCAGTATCGCTTCGGCGACAGCTTTCGCACAAATGTCAGGATTTTCTGATGAGAAGCACAACCGTCTCCAATGGTAGGATGCATAAAACTCTCGCAATCCATCCCAATCTGCTGACCTATAATGCCACACACGACGCATACCAGGTGATCTGGATTGCGTGGTCTGACCGGATGGAACCACAGCACGTACCAGGCAATGATCCGAGGTTCCTAGAGGGGCATCACGGAATACCTGGTAATCGTTTGGATGTGAGGTCAGCAGAAGATCCAACAAAGCAGGGTTGTGTCCTTCAATATCAGGTATTCTGGTAGGACCATCAACTAACTGGTTGAGGTCATTTGTTACAGCAAAGTTGTATGCAGCCTTCCCAGCGTAGTCGGTCTTCAGTGATCCTAGCCACTCAAAGTGGTGAGCGTTGAAGTCCCCTAGGATCACTACCTCCGCCGATGGGTGCTGCTGGAGAATTTCGTCTATGCCCTTCTGTACATGCCCGAGAAGTCGGTCTGTTTCGGCATCACCGCTATGGGACCTGTAAAGGCACGCATAGAACCGGATGCGGTCACCGTGATCTACGCGCGCCCATAACAATGACAGGTTTCTGTCTTCAAGGCTGCTGAGACGTCGACAACATACATCCTCCCGTACGTACATACACACCCCAGCATTGGGCTTAAACTTGTGCTCCAAGCTGAAACCGGGATACAAGAGATATGTGACGTCGGTAGGAGAGGATATTTGTGTCTCAGTCAGGAAAAATAGAGCCGGCTTAGTCGTCTCCAAGTGATGATGGACGACATTGAGGTTGGAATGCATTCCTCTGACGTTGAAGAAGTCCACATTGAATGTGGAAGGGGGTGCCGCTGTAGAAACATGTTTTCTATTTTTCGATCTTGCCATAAAAAAGGTGGTTAACAGGGAAAAAATTGAGGATTGCCGTAGTTACGACAGTTACATAGGCAAAGTTAAGGAATGATGGCCCGCAATGAATGACCAGTGAGGTGCGCTGCTGGCACGGGGGACGGAAGGGCCCCCGATCCAACACAATGATCAGCCGCCGTGTTCCACTCCGGTCTCCCAGGCCGGCACGACGACCAATCACGAGCTTTTGACACTGGCGGCAGGACAGCCTCCCTAGCCGGGACAGCCAGGGTTCGGGTCCTCTACGTACCAGCGGGCGGCCAGCGGACAACCGTTTCATCGGGTCTCCCTGGCCCCCGCGCCAACGTCGCACCCCCAATCAGACAGTGCAAGACTCCAGCCCCTAAGGGACCATAAACTGTCGAAACTACGGGAATCGGGAATGGGGATTGGCTCTCACGCGCAACTGTCGAAACACACCCAACGGTGCTTTACGATAGATTTCGGCATGAGGGTGGTCGCCAGCCAGTCGGACCCCACGAGGTCCTACCACCGAGCATGTCGGGTATTTTTACTCGCCTCTTACGAGATGCCAACCTGACGGGCAGTGGGGAATTGTATTCTACTCCGTCCCCACACGGAGAAAAAGTCAAGTCAAAAGTCTCTTATTTGGGCACATTTTACCACATTGGAAGTGTATCTCGCGCAAACTATTCAGTTTAGAAAAAAAATATATTAGAAACCTCAATATAATTTTTGAAGACAACCCACACGCATAGGTTTAATGGAAAAAAAAATGAGTTTCAGTTCTAAGTATGGGGAACCCCCAAAATACATTGGTTTAATGCGGTTCACAGAATACATCTACTTACCAAGTTTCAACAGTATAGTTCTTATAGTTTCGGAAAAAAGTGGCTGTGACATACGGACGGACAGACAGACATGACGAATCCATAAGGGTTCCGTTTTTTGCCATGTAGCTACGGAACCCTAAAAAAGGATAATGCTTTGCCAAGAAAATTATAGCCATGTATCTCTCAGCATGATATAAGAATTATAGCGACATTCAATACATTTTACATCAAATATCTTCCATGCTGGCCTGGCGGAAAAGAAAAACGTAAAATAAACCACTACCTTCCTTTCCTGCGCAGAACGGAAAAACCGATAATTTTATGAAAAATCACAATAAGTGTACTTAACTGAATATAAGCTTAGTTCTTTTATAATTTTATACTTTTCCGAGTACTGATAAATATTTAAACTTGATTAAATTTGTTCTCAGACCCCACCATGATCATAATTGACGTTCTCTGATCAGTTTGGACTCTATTAGACAACTTATTTGTAATTGGCTTGAGATTTTGATACAATTAGTGTTCTTATTGGAGTTTAGGAAGCGAAGTTTAAAACCTTGTTAGTAAGACGGAATGCTATTACTGCACCGAGTTGGGGTCAAACTTGAGATGACGAGGCCTTAAATGTGTTTCAAAGATTTTGTTTTACATATTTGAGTAAAATGCAAATTCAATGAGAATAATTTAAACCACATTGTTGACAAGCTCTGTGCTTGGCTAGACTGGCCACACGGCCGCAGAAGCGGTGCTGGTGAGAGGAAGCGCGTTTGCATTTTTTGTGCCCGTTTTGGAACCTCCAAGTTTGCATTTCTTTGGAAAACGGAGTAATTCTTCCAGAGCCTGACAAACGCATCAGGGCCAGATATTGTCGCCCTAGGCATCTAACTAATTTCCGCAGGATGAGACCGTATCATTGCCTATTATGCTGTAGTACAATTAGGGGTATATAAATGTGACCCCCTACAATTTAAATCTGTTGTTAGAGGGTAGGGTATTCTTCTCAGCAGTGGTCGTTTCGAAACGTTAGTAGCTTATCGATTTTGCAAATATTAAAAATAATAATACATATGACGTTCAAAAAGAGATACAAAGAGTATATGATATCCAATTTTGAATAAAAATCTATTTCATTTCATTTTAGTACGTTGTATCAGATATGAGTTTCTCTAACGCAGCATTTTTTGAAGGATATATTGAGAAAATAAACACTCATACCAGACTAACAAGAACATTAGGCTCGAATACATCGATTCTGTCTGCTAGACCTTTTGTAGAACCAAATTGGTAACCTCTGCTTCGCACTAGGGGCATAAACTATTGAAGTGGCCATTGTATGTCGGGCTTTTGTAGCTGCAGCCGCCTTTGTCGCCGAATAATAGTTAACTAAGGCTAAACTGGCGACAAGGCTTCCCATTGTAGCTATAAACTGCTGAAATTTCATAGAGCGATGCACTGAAATTGTAGAGAGATCATTATAATTTCCGGGCGCCGCGCCGGGCGAGCCATGCAATTTTGCATGGCTCGCCCGTATTCTGTAGTTAGAGTAGAGTTTCTGTATCGAGTGCATATTATCCTACTTTCCTACTAAACAATTTTCTTTACTTGTTATGTTAGTTGTATCCGACAAAAGTAGCATGTTTTATAAACAAGAGATGATAAGATAAACACAACTTTTGGTGAAAGAAAACATCCGTCCACTAGTTATTATTTTTATCATGAAATAAAAGCAGCTATCTATTAATTGCCGCTGAAAACAACCGTGGCTTAACTATTCTTTCGAAGGTAACTCTTGTTAACCAAAGTATCTCATACTGGTTTTCAAGGCCTAAAGCAGTTTATACATGTGTCACTAACATTAATGAAGAGAAAAATATCTGGATAATATTTTGAAGTATAGCTCCTTTATAATTATTAGAATAGGATTATGAATATGAAAGATAGAGAACAATTGGAAGCAAGGTGTGGTATTGGAGGAGCATGGAAAAGATAAACTAGACAGATAGAAAGACGAACAAGAAAGTTCTACAAATGTCAATGAGAAGAGAACTACTGTATTCAAAAGATATAAGGCGGGAAAATATGTTTAGGCACCATATACGACACGATGATTCAAACAAACCATTTTGGAAGGAAATATCAAAATCAGTAGAGATGGAAAGACGAGGAGGGCTTTCATAGAAGAAGTAAAAGAGAAGGCTAAATTCATGTCGTATAGAGAGGTCAAGGAGACAGCAGAGGATCGAGAAATATAGAAAATACTCCACCGACAAGAACATTCTTAAAATAACGATGATGAATATATTGACGATCTCTCACGGAATATGAAACATCGTATCTATTAATTGTAATGGATGACCTCCAAGATATAGGATATCGTTCGTGACTATCTGAGCAAACCCTTGTCTACACTTGGTCTACACTAATATTTCCCGAGTTTGGATATAGAATTACCGACGTGTCGATTTACTTTTCCTATCATTTACAAATAAGTCTCGCCATCCTATCCTTCTAATAATATGAATGAAAAAGTTTTAGTATGTGAGGATGATTGTTGATCGTACAAAATATATTTGATAGATGTTGAATCTGAACACAAACATCTTGAATCAAAGTAAGGTTGCGTTTGTGCGTTTCACGTAATAAGCACCACTGAAAACAATTTGCTAGAATAAAATACTCAGTATTTTATTATTTTATATGGACTCTCCAGAGTAAACGGTGATTCAAATTTTCCGCTAAGACTGCGAAAACAAATAACGTTAACAACAGTGTATTAAAATTTCAGAGCGTTGGGATTTCTGCCATTGGGTTTGTTTCCTAGCTGTTGCCCGTGGCTCCGCTCACATCACTATCGAGGGTTGACCCACGGGTTGTAAGGTAGCATTGTATTCATCCAGGTAGGATTATATATAACGTATCTGTGTGCAAAATTTCGTCAAAATCCAGTCAGCCGTTTTGGCATGATTGAGTGACAAACACATATCCACATACTCACAAACTTTCGCGTTTATTATATTAGCCCAGCATTAGTCTAGCAACCGAGGAGAGTGTAGGCCAAATCCTCTGTCTGCTCTGGCCAATGGCTTTCGGTGAGCTTGTCGGGTATAGGCCACTTTGTAACTACCGCGGATGTATTCGTTTCTAATCCTGTCTTTCCACGTGACCCCTCCTCCATCTTATCTCCTCCACCACCTTAGCATCTCCATTTTGGTCATATGTAATTATATAATGTGACTTTATTTAAAAAGTAATATGTATTCCATTCATTTTGGTACTCACTGTGATGATAGACGCTTTCAATATGTTGAATTAAATTTTTGCCCTAGCTCTTTGGGTATATCAATGTATGTCCTCAGTACTAATTTCCTTTACTACTTGACAAATGATACATTTCCTGTCCGATAGAGATTGATCGGTCCAACATCTGTATTGGGCCTAGATGGATACTACAAATTTCCTGTGATTGTGGCCACAATTAGTCAAACTGACATTGACTTAGTATGTACTTGATGATAATGCTTGAGTTACAAATTTATTTATAACTAGCTTTCGCCCGCGGCTCCGCCCGCGTCAATGTCGATCCCTCGGGATAAGTACTTTTTCCCGGGATAAAAGTAAGTTACGGCGTGAAAGCGTAACAAACAAACAAACAAATAAACAAAAAAACTCACTTTCGGATTTATAATATTAGTTAGGATTAGGATTAGGATTGTGGCTAGCTTTTTACGCATTACCGCTAAGCAATATGCGCTATTTTTATTTATACACAGATAAGTTTTAGTGTATGTAATTTTTTTTTAGTTTTAAGTTGGTGTTCTGACACCGAATAAAATCTAGTTCTTAAATACAAAACAAGTTTAGACACGCAAACTAAAATCACAATTTAAATAAAAGCTTGCACTAAAAGCTAAAAAATACAGTAAATATTTTTATGGTTTCGTTTGAAATAGAATGCTTCAATCCTAAAACGATTCCAGTTTCTATTTCATGAGTGACACAGTTATAAAACAAACAAAAAGACAAAACAACTGTTTCGCCTGCTCTGTTATTCAACAGCATTGCAAACATTTCATTGCAAAACTGGCGCTTACTGAGTTTTGGATGAGTTTCGAGGAGCACGATGGCCTAGTGGTCATGAGCATTAATAGCGCTTACGCGTGTTAAGCAACCGTGGGTGCAGCCCGACTGTGATAGGTGACCGCAAGTGGCATAAAATATTTTGAGCTCCTCCGGCTTTGGAAGGCAAGTTAAGCCGTTGGTCCCGGCTATCATCATTGGTGGCAGTCTTTAAGCTTTATCGGCTGCCTTTAGGCAGCTTGATAGTTGTGACAAAAATAATGACAGCCTTATTGTTTTATTTATATGATTTGTTATTTATTTTACGGTTGACTCTTGGCCTGACGCCTTGGGTAACATCAGAACAGACAAGTAGCTACCTTTTTCTTTATATTTGACGGCAAACGAGCAGACGAACTACCTGATGGAAAGTGGTCACCGTCGCCCATGGACATCTGCAACACCAGAGGAGCTGCTGATGCGTTGCCGACTCTTAACATACCTGTAAACACGCCTTTTGAGGACTCCAAGTCATAGCACACAGGGAAATCCTCGGGAGGGAGCCCATTCCACAGTCCAGCCGATGGACTGTGGAATGGGCTCCCTCCCGAGCTCCCTCCACCAGATGGCAGCCGTTGGTCTCGGCTGCCATCTGGTAGTCATTAAAGGAACCATGTCAGACACTAGTGTGTGCGTGGTCGATTGACCGTGTCACCTACACGAAATGATGATGATGATGATGACGTATTGGCACAGTATTTCAGTTCTCTACATTTTGATCTGTCGCCTACCATAGCCTATGTCGCTCTTTTTTTGTTCATACTCTCTTTGATTCAATCCATCTATCTCTTCTTAGGTTCTTCCTATCCTTTAGGTTATAACATTAACCTATCCTTTAACCTATAATGATGACGTAAGTAAACAAAAAAAAGTATTGGGTTGTCTTTTAAACCAATTATATTTCTGGTTTCAAAGAAATTAAATATCATATCTTTATACATAGGGAGTAAGGGGTTTCGCCTACCATCTTGCCATCAGAAACCCAAGCCAAAAACAAGTAAGGATGACTTACGCAACATCACAAAAATGCGCTATGATCAATAATAAGTTACCTCTATTTTATAATATTTGATTAACTTATATAATAAACCGCTTGCCGTTACACATTTTTCAGTTGGGTTCATATTGTACCTAATATAACTACAGTGTAGTGTATTATTATAAAAGCTGATGTAATGTGCAATATGAAATGCAATAATGAATTGAATTGAACCTCACCTGCACGTGGTACACCTTGCTAACTAACAAACGGGGCTCTGGCGTAAACACCCACCAATCCGCACTGGACCAGCGCGGTGGGTTATGGTCCTCACCTCTCATCTTATTATAACACAAGATGGGAGAAACCTTTGCCCAGCAGTGGGACAATTGGTTAATTAAAAGAAAATCTTCACACATATTTTTTTTTTGACACAAAATGACTACTACCAAATTCTATTCTCAGGAATGGAAATGTTTTATATAGAACCTGTATTTAACCCAGATACTCCTGAAACTATTTTTTATTTTAGATTATCGTAATTTTTTGATATGTTGATATTTATGTCACCAACTGTCTCGGAAAAATACTGAAAAAAATCCTAATCTTCTGGAAAAGTCGGAAAACTATGGGTGTTATAACGCCCGGTAGGAGAATGCCCTGCTATCTCTTATACGAGTATGTACGGGGGGGAAATTGAAACAAAAGATTATATTTTTGTAGTTATATATATTATAATATTATATATTATAATTGTAACTAATATGGTTAAACTATGTCCACATGTATATATATATAAATATATACATGTGGACATAATTTAACCATATTAGTTACAAATTATTATTTGTAAGTATTTTTATAAACTATTACACTATTGAGTGTAGGAAAATTTAGGCTCCAGGTATGACATAGTAATTTGTCAGTTTGTATGAAATGAAACAAGATTAAGGATGCAAATGAACATTACACTTTATACAAAAGAAATTGTATTTCTTTTTGCAAAGAGTGCACCTGAGCTGATTTTCAAACATAGAATTAAAATAATATATCGGTGGCTGTTTATTATTGGGGACCTGAACATCTTTCCACTCTGGATAACTATTAGGATTATGATGATTACGCCACTTATAAGTTTGGTTTTTCGAGACAGTAGGGGCAACTAGTATACTTCCACTTGACGACGATGTACTTGGTATGGGAGAACAGGGCTTTGACGACGATGTACTTGGTATGGCAGAAGGGCAGGGAAGCACATCTTTCAGATAATCAACAGGGCTTTGTGTAGGGAATTCTACAGTGCGTCTTCTTTTGGTGATACGAGATAGGGGAATGTCGTCTTCATCGTCAGACGATAAATCGGCGTAAATAACTTTGGCCTCCGCTCTCAGTTGAGTCCCTGTAAAAGCAAAGATAACGATTTTTAGTATTAACTATACTTATGTGTTTGACAGTTGCGACAAAATTCTGAGAAGATTAGTGAGATATAATTCCACCAACCTGGTAAATTTTGTATGTTTACATAATCTTCATCACCAGAATCCTCATCAGTCACCTCGGCGTTTGCATTTTCTGGTGGTAAAATTGCAACTGCCTTCGGGAAAGGAACATCGTCATCAGCCGCCCCCAATTCATCTATTATTTCATTCAACTTTAAAAATTTTCTGTGCTGCAATCTGAAAACCAATAGTAAACTATTATAGACGTCCATTGTCCTACGGGGCGTTATAACACCCATGAAATATTTAGATATGAAAGAACCTATAATTGTACGATATTAGTAACGGACATTGCATTAAATAATTGATAATACTATGCACTTACAAGATTTATGTCAAACAGATATTTTTTATACTTGATAATATAATATAATACATACCTTTTTGACGACATTATCCGACAAAAACACTTTGTAACTTTCAAATACGACTAAAGATTCAATAAGCAAACAAAACAGTCACAATTACTGCACGAAATCGAAGTTCCATTCGTAATGAATCAAACAAGATAAGAAATAATAACTACCGTGCACATTTTTAGGATAAAAATAAAAATATTTGTGGGTAGTTTTTTGTGGTCGTTATAACGCCCCGTAGGAGTATCTGGGTATCGGAAAAATCTAAGTGCCAGAAGGCCCTGCTCGAAGCAAAGACATTTTGACATGACACTTGATATGTCCATTAGGGTCGTACTCCATTAGCCAATATAAAGTAGATACATAAGTAGTTAGTATAATTGTAATCCTAATATTTTGAAATTATCTGTTGTATGAATTCTCTTTTTATCTTCGACTGACGGACTGTTTTGCTGCGCGCTTCATGACAACCCCAGGCAGTAACTGAAAACCAGTGCATTTCTCTTCGAGTAATACATATACGCACTGAGATACTGCCTATTTGTACCACTGCGACACACGAACTACCACGTACTGTTTTATTATTTAAGTTATTTTTTTCTGCTTATTTATTGTTTGTGTGTTTCTGAAGGTACAATAAATAGTTTATCTATCTATTATTTTTCATCCCATGTAAGCTCCATTTAGACCCTTTTAAATTTACTGAAGTAAAATCTTTATTAGCGACATTGTGCACTTTTTTAGATGGGTAAAAAATGTAATACTCGCGTCAGGACACGTGACCTAATTGAAAATTCGTAAGATGGACGGATGGATGAATGAAAGACGGATTAAATGATAAATTAACTAATTATAATGACTACGAAAACTAGACATAGATAGGTAGGTACAGATAAATCTCTCCATTGACATACAAACATGACTTAGACTAAGGATAAATAAATTATAAAAGCAGAAAAAAAATATGTATATTTAAAAATGACATAAATCAAATGTTACCCTAAAATATAATAATAAAAAAGAAAAGGACTAGACATAGATTTAAAAAAAAATTGCATGGGACTAGTGTAATACTTGCGCAATACTATAGGATCAGAAACTATTCCTCAAATGGACAAATATTACTACTAATAATTATTTTTAAAACTCGCTTGCCGTTCCATCTTTATTTCTGCGACACCCGACAGGGTTCATATTGTATATTGTACCTATTTAAATTACAGTGCAGTGACTATATTGTAAAAGTTGATGTATTGTACAATATGAAATGCATATAAATAAATTGAAAAGTTCTGATCATAAGTAACACGAATAAAAAAATTTTTTGTTTAAAAATTATTACATTTATTTTTAACTTTTAAAATTGAAGTACGGTTACATTTTTTTACGGTTTAAACGATTACCGTTATTTATAGGTTAACGGTTTTGTTATCTCTCTAACACGTTAAAGTTGTCACCTTAAAGGAAACATATTTTGTTTTTGCCATACTAAAATTTCCCCATAAGAAAAGTTGTTCATTCCCATAGGAAAAGTTGTTCATTTTGATGGGCTGAGTCACCCCTTCACGGCAACGTAGTTGGTTATGTTACGCGCTGTATACTAATATTAATACTCGTTTGCCATTTTCGTTTATCGAAAAAAAATGATAAAATGTAATTTATAAAGTTCTTATCATAAATTATACGAATATACTATTTCGTTTTAAAATCATAATAATTAATTTTAAAATTAAAACCACAGTATTATTATCTGTAACTGAAAATGGAGACCGCCATGTTTTCTCGCAAAACTTAAATTGTTAAACAAATAACATTGACAGCCCTCGTAGTCCAGTAGTTAAGGCGTTTGCTGTAGACCCGGGAGTCGTGGGTTCGATCCCCACGGGAAGCATACTTTGTTTAGTTGTTTCCAGTTTGGTTAGGACATTGCAGGCTTCAGGTGATTCATACCTGATGGTCTGATAATAAAGATAATCATCTTTCCGTCAACGGCTTATGTCTTCCGTGGTTCGGAAGGCATAAGCCGTTGGTCCCAGCTGCCATCTGGTAGTCGTTAAAAGAACCACGTCAGAGGCCGAGAGGCGGTTCCGAAGAACTCTGACACCAGGGTGTGCATGGTCGATTGGCCGAGTCACCTACACGAAATGATAATGATGAATTACATTTCAAGTTTCTATTTGAGGAATAGGCTAGTTTCCTGGGTCGTAATAATAACATAACAATTAGTCCGTCAGTTAGATAATCAAAACATATTGGACACGTATTTTTTCTTTTGTCAAATAAATAATAAAGATAAAGCGCGTCAAAGTTCAGGAGTGAGGGCTCGTGACGTCAAAGTTTGCCAAAAATTGTAGCAAACTATGACGTCACACGGAACTTCAAAGGGCTATATCTTTATCATTTTTTGTTTAATAGACAAAAGAAAAAATACGTGTCCAATATTTTTTGAATATCTAACTGACGGAATAATTATATTTTTTTAGGAAACTACCCCATTGAAAGGTTTAATATAGAACCAGTTACTAGTATCGGAAACATCTCATTTTTCAGAAATCCCAACACAAGCCGAACCGAAGCAAAGAAACCAAAACATGACACTTGATCTCCCCATTAGGGGCGTACTCCATTAGCTGACGATCAAAATAGACGAATAAAAAATCAATGCCTTTTATCCGTTGTAAGCTCCAATAGAACCTTTTGACATATTTTTTATTGCCTTCTTTTGCACCACTTCCCAATAACTCTACTTATAATAGTTTAAGCTATAATACTTGCATGTCAATTTCATTGATCAAAAATAAATTATGAAATGATGTTATTTATAAAGTTCTAATCTTAAGTTATTCGAATATCGAATATAACACTGTTTTGTTCTAATATTTATATTTATTTTTAATTCATAAATAAACCGATTAAATTCCAAGTTTCAAAGAAAGTAAATAACTTACACATAGATGAAACAAATTGGCGTCTCTCTCATACTTTTATGACCTAACATATCTTTATAGTTAACGTATAATAATAATACTAATTACATTTATATAAAAAGAATTGGTACTCTGTGAAACATATGTCATTCTCGGGAATTAAAAGGATTAATATAGAACCAGTAGGTAACTACTATCGGAAACATCTCAGTTTTCAGAAATCCCAACACAAGCCGAACCGAAGCAAAGAAACCAAAACATGACACTTGATCTCCCCATTAGGGGCGTACTCCATTAGCGGTCGATCAAAATAGACGAATAAAATACCTTTCATCCCTTGTAAGCTCTAATTAGACACTTTCGACATGATTTTATAAAGATTATGTATGGAAAATAGTTGAACTTATTTACATTTATTTACTTGTATTTGCTTTTTAATGAACATTGTACTTATAAATACAACTGAAAAAAGTAGGTCATTTGATCAGAAAACAGGAATGTTAGCTTATATAATTTTACTAAAGAATCGTGGGTTCGATTCCCACCGGAAGCCTACTTTGTTTAGTTGTTTGCAGTTTGGTTAGGACATTGCAGGCTTGAATCACCTGATTGTCTGATAATAAAGATGATTCCGTGCTTCGGAAGGTACGTTAAGCCGTTAGTCCCGGCTGTCATCTGGTAGTCGTTAAAGGGACCACGTCAGAGGCTGAGAGGCGGTTCCGAAGAACTCTGAAACCAGGGTGTGCATGGTCGATTGACCGTGTCACCTACACGAAATGGTGATAATGATGAGTGGGTAACAAAGGCTATAATTTACATAAAAGAAGAAGAAAGCAAGTTTGAAAGGAATTTAAAATCTGCCTTTTCTGAATGCCACTTCATCATCATCATCATCATCAGGTCCTTTTTAGTCTCCACTACAGGAGCACAACCCTCTCTGAACTTAATGCTACTTGATTTTTTCGTTAGTATTTCCTAAACAATTTCTGTCATAAATTATAACAAATGTATTTAGTAAAATATGTGATTGTTTTAAGTTGCGTGTTCAATATATTCGTATAAGTCTCAGAACAGGGCTTTAATCCTTGTTTTTAGGTATATGTAATTGACACTGACAATGGCTATCGCGCGTGAGTTTTCTGTTTGAGGCGCAAGTGTGTCATGAGATGAACCAAATGTCATTGAATAGGATTAATACGTGGGAATATAGCCGTGTGGTATCCAGCAGAGTAGAATAGGACCAATCCAAGTCTTCCCATAGATGTCGTAGAAGGCGACATAGGAAATACAAGCTAAACAAAGCTTATAAACATCTGTGAGACCTCTCCAACCCGTCTAGCCAGCGTGAAGAGTGTAGGCCAAGTCCTCTGGCTGCTCTGGCCAAGTATGGCTCTAGTAGAACAGAGAGGGTCGTATTCCTGTAGTGGAGATTAAAAAGGACCTGATGATAGTGATGATGACGAATACGTGGGAAACCGCAATTTTGACGGTAAAGCTTAAGTTCTTAAGTATGAGACCTAGCTATATTGATTTTTAACCCCAGTACAAAATTTTATTGAAATCGTTAAAACTATTTCTTACATTATTTTTTTATATCGATTTACACTGATACAAGATCGTTTTTATTTAAAGTATCGCTATTATTTATTGCCTGTTATATACTTATACGAATATATTGAACACGCAACTTAAAACAATCACATATTTTACTAAATACATTTGTTATAATTTATGACAAAAATTGTTTAGGAAATACTAACGAAAAAATCAAGTAGCATTAAGTTCAGAGAGGGTTGTGCTCCTGTAGTGGAGACTAAAAAGGACCTGATGATGATGATGATGATGAAGTGGCATTCAGAAAAGGCAGATTTTAAATTCCTTTCAAACTTGCTTTCTTCTTCTTTTATGTAAATTATAGCCTTTGTTACCCACTCATCATTATCACCATTTCGTGTAGGTGACACGGTCAATCGACCATGCACACCCTGGTTTCAGAGTTCTTCGAAACCGCCTCTCAGCCTCTGACGTGGTCCCTTTAACGACTACCAGATGACAGCCGGGACTAACGGCTTAACGTACCTTCCGAAGCACGGAATCATCTTTATTATCAGACAATCAGGTGATTCAAGCCTGCAATGTCCTAACCAAACTGCAAACAACTAAACAAAGTAGGCTTCCGGTGGGAATCGAACAGGAAATCTGAACAGGCATATGCACAAATAGAAAAAGAATTTTTTGCATGTGTCTTTGCATGTGAACGTTTTTATATGTATATTTATGGTCGGTCAGATGTAACCATAGAGACAGATCATAAACCATTAGTTAATATAATAACAAAACCGTTAGTGACTGCTCCATCTAGGCTTCAAAGAATGTTGATACGATTGCAACCATATACATTTAAACTTGTGTACAAACCTGGCAGGTATCTTTACTTGGCTGACACCTTATTACGCGCGGTTGCGGCCGGCCAAGTAGTACATACAACGCCTAGAGATCATCTTAGTGCGCAAGCACAAGTGTGTGCATTGACGTCGACTAATCCGTTAACAGATTCGCATTTTCTACAAATTCAAAAATGTACTCATTATGATAATGAATTACAGGAGGTAATAAAAATAATTAAAAATGGTTGGCCTAATGAGAAAAACAAGTTAGATGACAGCCTTAAATGTTATTGGGACAGTAAAGAGGAATTAACGGTGAATTTTGGAATAGTCTGGAAAGGTAGCAGAGTAGTTATTCCTAAATGCATGCGTCGAGAAATGCTAGTAAAACTTTATAGTAGTCATTTGGGTATAGAAAAATGTAAACTAAGAGCACGTGAAATAATGTATTGGCCAAATATGAGTTCTCAATTACAAGACTATTTATCTAATTGTCAGGCATGTTTGACTTTCAGAAAAAATAATTCTAAAGAACCATTAATATCACATGAAATACCAAACCGACCCTGGAACAAAGTAGGTGTAGACCTATTTCATTTTGGCAATAAGTCATTTATTTTAGTAGTTGATTATTTTAGTAAGTTTGTTGAGTTATCTAAATTAAACTCATTGAGATCTGATATTATTATTAATAAATTAAAAAATATTTTTCGTAGACAAGGAATTCCAGAAGTTGTAATATCAGATAATGGTCCAGAATTTTCGTCTAAATCTTTTAATGAATTTTCTTATGCTTGGAAATTTGAACATATAACATCGTCTCCAAGATTTTCGCAATCAAATGGTCAGGTCGAAAGGGCCATTCAGACAGTCAAAAACATCATGAAAAAGACGGAGTATGATAGGAGAGATTTTAATTTGGCATTGTTAGAATATTTAAATACCCCCATAAGTGTTGATATTCCCTCACCGGCTGAACTATTGTATAATAGAAAACTCCGTAGCATAATCCCATGTTCACCAGAATTTTTCTTTCCAAAAATTCATAATGATGTAATAAATAAATTAAAAAAACGTCAAGAAACGCAAAAATACTATTATGATAAAGGGAGTAGGAATTTGTGTCCGCTTAAAATTGGTGAAAAAGTTAAAGTTAGGAATGGTAAATTATGGGTCCCTGGAATTGTAACAGGATTATCTGGAATTCGATCATACTTATTAAAAATGAATAATGGCAATATATTACGCCGAAATAGGATACATTTGATAAAAGACTCCATAAATAGACCTAATGTAGACAATTATAGATGTTATGATGATATCTGTCCAAGGTCTGAGTTGACTGAAAATAATGAATCGGTTATCTCTAGTTTACCACCCCAATCAGCTAATACTAATAATTATTATTGTACTCGTTATGGCAGGATAGTTCGTCCTCCTGATCGATGGGGTTTCTCGGCTCCTGCAGAATAAAGCGCAAACATAATCTGACACCATGTGTATGTATGTAAGTAGTTAGTTTTGTTACTATGGAAATTTGTGATAAGTTATCAAGTACTTTTTAATTTATTTTTTTTTATTTGTGTTTGTTTTGGTTTTATTTTTTGACATACACCTAATTTTTTTTTTTTTTTATTGAAAAGGAAATGAATGCCTATATTTTTATTTTATGTTAATTTTATGTTATTTCAAAAAAGGGGAATTGTAGGTGGATGGTTATGCCTTAGTTTTAGAAAACTATATGTGTCATAGAGAATGGTGTCAGTGTGAAAAATAAAATATACTTCATGTCGCAACCCGATCTTTGTTTATACTTTTACACCCACGATTCTTTAGTAAAATTATATAAGCTAACATTCCTGTTTTCTGATCAAATGACCTACTTTTTTCAGTTGTATTTATAAGTACAATGTTCATTAAAAAGCAAATACAAGTAAATAAATGTAAATAAGTTCAACTATTTTCCATACATAATCTTTATAAAATCATGTCGAAAGTGTCTAATTAGAGCTTACAAGGGATGAAAGGTATTTTATTCGTCTATTTTGATCG
Source organism: Elegia similella (assembly GCA_947532085.1). NCBI lineage: Eukaryota > Metazoa > Arthropoda > Insecta > Lepidoptera > Pyralidae > Elegia > Elegia similella. The sequence continues at coordinate 22,199,703 of OX383936.1, forward strand.
ACCGCTAATGGAGTACGCCCCTAATGGGGAGATCAAGTGTCATGTTTTGGTTTCTTTGCTTCGGTTCGGCTTGTGTTGGGATTTCTGAAAACTGAGATGTTTCCGATAGTAGTTACCTACTGGTTCTATATTAATCCTTTTAATTCCCGAGAATGACATATGTTTCACAGAGTACCAATTCTTTTTATATAAATGTAATTAGTATTATTATTATACGTTAACTATAAAGATATGTTAGGTCATAAAAGTATGAGAGAGACGCCAATTTGTTTCATCTATGTGTAAGTTATTTACTTTCTTTGAAACTTGGAATTTAATCGGTTTATTTATGAATTAAAAATAAATATAAATATTAGAACAAAACAGTGTTATATTCGATATTCGAATAACTTAAGATTAGAACTTTCTAAATAACATCATTTCATAATTTATTTTTGATCAATGAAATTGACATGCAAGTATTATAGCTTAAACTATTATAAGTAGAGTTATTGGGAAGTGGTGCAAAAGAAAGTAATAAAAAATATGTCAAAAGGTTCCATTGGAGCTTACAATAGATAAAAGGCATTGTTTTTTTTATTCGTCTATTTTGATCGCCGGCTAATGGAGTACGCCCCTAATGGGGAGATCAAGTGTCATGTTTTGGTTTCTTTGCTTCGGTTCGGCTTGTGTTGGGATTTCTCAAAACTGAGATGTTTCCGATAGTAGTTACTGGTTCTATATTAAACCTTTCAATTTCTCAAATAGAAACTTGAAATGTATTTCATCGTCATCATTTCGAGTAGGTGTCACGGCCAATCGACCATGCACTGTTACTGATATGCTAATTGATTAAAGCATGATTTCCTTCAGTTACTATTTCCCAATCCCCGCTGCTCTTAATTAGGTACCAGAGGAAACGGAAATTTAAACCTACATTCCCCTTACCAAAAGACCCGACCAGACCCTTTTTTTAAGAGGAAACACTAAGCTCGAAAGAATTGAAAAATAGATATTTATAATATCTATTGCTGTCGCGCCGCGTGCCCAAACAAACCCCGCAGAGTGCGGTAAAGATAACTGCAGCTCGGCCGGAAAATACCTATAAAAAGTATACAAAATTAACGCTTCGTAGTCTTCTGATTTCTTTTCCATTAAAAATTTAAAATAAGCTATGGCTGTGTTTCTGCGTTTCTTTTTCTTGTATAATTGCCCAAATTTGTTTTCTTGATGTTTGAACACAACGGAAATTCGTACCAATTTTTCATGTTTTTGAAGGTTCATACGTGTATCTCTTTAAATAATTCAATTATGAAAAAAAAATTACATATATCATTACTGTATTGGTACTATCCGGCGAGGAATCAGGGGACTACTCTTGTATGGAAACACGGCCCTTGAGCACCATGTTTAGTATGCTTTTGTACACATTAGCTAAGTTGGAGTGATCCTCTTTAAGATCGGAAATATCGGAATAGCGAACTTGGCATGGGTGAATGGGAGGCAAAGTATCCGGTTTCATAGTTGTTATGTTACCAATGGGTAAAAATTTTAATAGGGCGCTAATTTTCAACTATTATGGCAGACAAACATGCAAACTTTATGTTAAGAAGTGGCCGGCATCTATAAGCCCCGGGTTCAAGTCACAGGATAGCATGTGAATCTTTTTTATTTATTTTTAATTTTTTTTCAGGATTCTAAGTTTATTCAGTGTTTTCAATTATAAAAGTAATACGCAGTATCATGCTTTAAGCCAAAAAATATTTTTCATATTTTGATTTTTGTTCCTTAGGGAAAGTTGTTCAATTTCACTCCCTCTTCCACTTCACGTACTTCAACTTCTTACATAAATATACAGAAAATCGATTTCAGACAACTTTTGGGCAAATTGCCGACTAAAAAGACGTTCAAGTTTATCGTATAAAAAAGTTGTTCAGACAAAAAAGTTGCGTCTTAATGAGAATAACAAAAAAGTCTAATGACATTTTTTATTCTTTTTCCAAATAGCTGTGCTATGAGTTTTTTTAAGTTTCGGACCACATATATCAGCCATTTTTTAAAATTTCGAAAAACTGGCACGACAAAAAATTCTATATAATTACCGAACCTGCTCACAAAATTTCATGAGAATCGGTTGAGAAATGCGACCTGTAGGCGAGAACAGACAGACAGACAGACAGACAGACGGACAAAAGAATTTTGGGCCAGTGGAAACTAAGACGCTTCGCTCGCTTCGCTCGCTCGGTCAATAATATCCATACTTCCATACTAATATTATAAATGCGAAAGTAACTCTGTCTTTTTACGCTTCAACCATTGAACTGATTTGGATTAAATTTGGTATGGAGGTAGTTTGCGGCCCGGGGAAGGACATAGGGTATGTATAATTCCGGGAAATTCTACTGTTCCCGAGGGATCGATACTAACGCGGGCGGAGCCGCGGGCAACAGCTAGTGACACATATATTTATTACTAAGTAAAAAAAAAAATACTTATATATCTAGTAACACAACTATCCTATAATGCACCTTACCTTAAATAGTAAAAACCATAAAGCCCTTTTTCGCTTCAAAAGCTGACAGAATGCTTTGTGACCTAAATTCATAGCTTTTCAGACACTTAAAGACTTGAGATATTGCTAGTTACTTCACAAATTATATTGAGCGCAATTTATTTCCAATTCTTTCTTCACGTTCTAACTGGCTAACTGTGTTCAGCGGAGCACGAATACTAGATTCCCTGCAGATAAACTCTTTAAGAATTTAAATTAAATTTTACCACACAACTGCTAAGAACTTACGTGTGCCAATTTAAGTTTATACGCAATTTATTTCTAACGTACGATGTTCCTTTTTAGAAACGTAATGATTTTAAATGGATAAATAGTTTGTCTCATTTTATTCACATATACATACATCTGATTATCACGTATTTATCCTTTACGGGGTAGACAAAGCCTAAGGTCTTTGTATTTATAACATTTCATAAACTTAAAAACTAACTAAAGTCAGGGGTGTCATTCTCAACTGCCGGTGTATTGTGATTTGGCATTAAATTAATTAATAAAATAAACATTATTACAATACTATTATTTCATATTACTAATTGATTTTTTTATGAAATGACACTGTAAGCTCAGGTCCATTTATTTAGATCTAAGTATGTCTTAGATTATAATTTGACGTCATTTGGAGAAAATGCGCTGTGCAGTTTGTTACCGGTTCCTCTGCACTCAGCTTTGGAAGCGGCGTAAACTTAGCTATAAGTAAGTTATAATATTGACGTCAACAATAATAATATTATAAATAATAATATGTAATGAAAGTTAACATTCACCAAATGATAGTTGAAATATCTTCTATCTATCTATAATTTAAGAACTGTGTTCTTGTCGGTGGAGTACTCTCCATGTCTCTCGGTTCTCAGCCATTCTCTTCACCTGTCCATATGACACAACTCCAGCCTTTTCCTTTATCTCATCCAAATATGCTCTCCTTGGTCTTCCTTTCCCTCTCCTTGTCTCAATTTTTCCCTCTATAATATGAAATATTTTACGATGAATAAAATACAGCTGTACGAAACCCTGTCCGGTAGTTGCAAGTATGGCATTGGGTACTCGCGCCCGGCATCCCAAGCTACTACTTGATTTTCCCCCATTCATCCGAGTGAGTTGTTCAACACTTTCATTCCCTGCCCAGATCCAACAAATTCCTATCCTTTCCTAGCTTACAAATGCTTTTGATGGGCAGCAGCGTTGGAAACACAAGAAGTAAAAAAAAACTGCGCTCGCTAACCCACCTGCCTGGTGAGTATGACAATATCCTGGAACGAAGAATCCTTGGGAGATATAAATAAGAAGCCCTTGTTTAGCAGTGGACTTTGGCGGCTATAATGTTAAAATAATAACTGCTAAATGGTTTAAGACCTGAATCATTGATTTTTCTTAGTGAGTGGTCAAGATCACGCCGGAGGGCTACATATTAGAAAATCGAAAATTGATCGAAAAAATTTCAAAATACACGAACAAATTAACAAATTTTAAATCAACAATGGTCATTTGATCAAAAGTTCAAGTGACCATTTAATAATTTCAAATCGGTTCATAAATGACGCAGTTATGATTTAACAACAAACATAAAAAAAAGTATATATCAAACAAATTTTTAACCTCTTCTTTTTTTGAAGTCGGGTATAAAACAAACAAGAGTCATAATTCATTAATATATATGTAAGAAGGATTAAGTCTTCTTTTTCGCATTTTCGGCGTTTCCATTTTCAGCTGTAATATTTTTCTGATTTTACGGTTACGGGTACCAGAGTTTACGGTATACAGTAAAAGTTAAAAATATTCTCTAAGACTTAAATAACCACATGCTAGCCGTATTTTATTTGAAATCTGAAAATTATTTAGTGCGGCTGCCGGGCGAGCTGCCAAGAAGGCTTTCTTGCTGGCATATGATGCTAATACTTTAAAAGCCACTCTGACACATTCACCACTAACACTACAAGCTTAGGTTTTCCTTAGAAATTACGGTAGGAAATACCTACTTAAATTAAATGTAATAATAAATCCTATCATCTTTTTTTTTACTTACGGGGTCGACAGACCCCGGATCTTTAAGACCTATGAGCTATGTTTAGCATGGGCATAGAGTAAAAAACGGAATCAACATATTATTGAACCAAGTAGGTATTATCACCATCATCATATCAGCCGCAAGAAGTCTATGCCCAACAGTGGACTTCTAATCTGGAAAACCTAAGCTTGTAGTGTTAGTGGTGACTGTGTCAGAGTGGCTTTTAAAGTATTAGCATCATAAGCCAGCAAGAAAGCCTTCTTGGCAGCTCGCCCGGCAGCCGCACTGAATAATTTTCAGATTTCAAATGAAATACGGCTAGCATGTGGTTATTTAAGTCTTAGAGAATATTTTTAACTTTTACTGTATACCGTAAACTCTGGTACCCGTAACCGTAAAATCAGAAAAATATTACAGCTGAAAATGGAAACGCCGAAAATGCGAAAAAGAAGACTTAATCCTTCTTACATATATATTAATGAATTATGACTCTTGTTTGTTTTATACCCGACTTCAAAAAAAGAAGAGGTTAAAAATTTGTTTGATATATACTTTTTTTTATGTTTGTTGTTAAATCATAACTGCGTCATTTATGAACCGATTTGAAATTATTAAATGGTCACTTGAACTTTTGATCAAATGACCATTGTTGATTTAAAATTTGTTAATTTGTTCGTGTATTTTGAAATTTTTTCGATCAATTTTCGATTTTCTAATATGTAGCCCTCCGGCGTGATCTTGACCACTCACTAAGAAAAATCAATGATTCAGGTCTTAAACCATTTAGCAGTTATTATTTTAACATTATAGCCGCCAAAGTCCACTGCTAAACAAGGGCTTCTTATTTATATCTCCCAAGGATTCTTCGTTCCAGGATATTGTCATACTCACCAGGCAGGTGGGTTAGCGAGCGCAGTTTTTTTTTACTTCTTGTGTTTCCAACGCTGCTGCCCATCAAAAGCATTTGTAAGCTAGGAAAGGATAGGAATTTGTTGGATCTGGGCAGGGAATGAAAGTGTTGAACAACTCACTCGGATGAATGGGGGAAAATCAAGTAGTAGCTTGGGATGCCGGGCGCGAGTACCCAATGCCATACTTGCAACTACCGGACAGGGTTTCGTACAGCTGTATTTTATTCATCGTAAAATATTTCATATTATAGAGGGAAAAATTGAGACAAGGAGAGGGAAAGGAAGACCAAGGAGAGCATATTTGGAAGAGATAAAGGAAAAGGCTGGAGTTGTGTCATATGGACAGGTGAAGAGAATGGCTGAGAACCGAGAGACATGGAGAGTACTCCACCGACAAGAACACAGTTCTTAAATTATAGATAGATAGAAGATATTTCAACTATCATTTGGTGAATGTTAACTTTCATTACATATTATTATTTATAATATTATTATTGTTGACGTCAATATTATAACTTACTTATAGCTAAGTTTACGCCGCTTCCAAAGCTGAGTGCAGAGGAACCGGTAACAAACTGCACAGCGCATTTTCTCCAAATGACGTCAAATTATAATCTAAGACATACTTAGATCTAAATAAATGGACCTGAGCTTACAGTGTCATTTCATAAAAAAATCAATTAGTAATATGAAATAATAGTATTGTAATAATGTTTATTTTATTAATTAATTTAATGCCAAATCACAATACACCGGCAGTTGAGAATGACACCCCTGACTTTAGTTAGTTTTTAAGTTTATGAAATTTATAAATACAAAGACCTTAGGCTTTGTCTACCCCGTAAAGGATAAATACGTGATAATCAGATGTATGTATATGTGAATAAAATGAGACAAACTATTTATCCATTTAAAATCATTACGTTTCTAAAAAGGAACATCGTACGTTAGAAATAAATTGCGTATAAACTTAAATTGGCACACGTAAGTTCTTAGCAGTTGTGTGGTAAAATTTAATTTAAATTCTTAAAGAGTTTATCTGCAGGGAATCTAGTATTCGTGCTCCGCTGAACACAGTTAGCCAGTTAGAACGTGAAGAAAGAATTGGAAATAAATTGCGCTCAATATAATTTGCGAAGTAACTAGCAATATCTCAAGTCTTCAAGTGTCTGAAAAGCTATGAATTTAGGTCACAAAGCATTCTGTCAGCTTTTGAAGCGAAAAAGGGCTTTATGGTTTTTACTATTTAAGGTAAGGTGCATTATAGGATAGTTGTGTTACTAGATATATAAGTATTTTTTTTTTACTTAGTAATAAATATATGTGTCACTAGCTGTTGCCCGCGGCTCCGCCCGCGTTAGTATCGATCCCTCGGGAACAGTAGAATTTCCCGGAATTAAACATACCCTATGTCCTTCCCCGGGCCGCAAACTACCTCCATACCAAATTTAATCCAAATCAGTTCAATGGTTGAAGCGTAAAAAGACGATAGACAGAGTTACTTTCGCATTTATAATATTAGTATGGAAGTATGGATATTATTGACCGAGCGAGCGAAGCGAGCGAAGCGTCTTAGTTTCCACTGGCCCAAAATTCTTTTGTCCGTCTGTCTGTCTGTCTGTCTGTCTGTCTGTTCTCGCCTACAGGTCTCATTTCTCAACCGATTCTCATGAAATTTTGTGAGCAGGTTCGGTAATTATATAGAATTCTTTGTCGTGCCAGTTTTTCGAAATTTTAAAAAATGGCTGATATATGTGGTCCGAAACTTAAAAAAACTCATAGCACAGCTATTTGGAAAAAGAATCAAAAATGTCATTAGACTTTTTTGTTATTCTCATTAAGAAGCAACTTTTTTGTCTGAACAACTTTTTTATACAATAAACTTGAACGTCTTTTTAGTCGGCAATTTGCCCAAAAGTTGTCTGAAATCGATTTTCTGTATATTTATGTAAGAAGTTGAAGTACGTGAAGTGGGAGAGGGAGTGAAATTGAACAACTTTCCCTAAGGACCAAAAATCAAAATAAAAAAATATTTTTTGGCTTAAAGCATGATACTGCGTATTACTTTTATAATTGAAAACACTGAATAAACTTAGAATCCTGAAAAAAAAATAAAAATAAATAAAAAAGATTCACATGCTACCCTGTGACTTGAACCCGGGGCTTATAGATGCCGGCCACTTCTTAACATAAAGTTTGCATGTTTGTCTGCCATAATAGTTGAAAATTAGCGTCCTATTAAAATTTTTACCCATTGGTAACATAACAACTATGAAACCGGATACTTTGCCTCCCATTCACCCATGCCAAGTTCGCTATTCCGATATTTCCGATCTTAAAGAGGATCACTCCAACTTAGTTAATGTGTACAAAAGCATACTAAACATGGTGCTCAAGGGCCGTGTTTCCATACAAGAGTAGTCCCCTGATTCCTCGCCGGATAGTACCAATACAGTAATGATATATGTAATTTTTTTTTCATAATTGAATTATTTAAAGAGATACACGTATGAACCTTCAAAAACATGAAAAATTGGTACGAATTTCCGTTGTGTTCAAACATCAAGAAAACAAATTTGGGCAATTATACAAAAAAAGGAAACGCAGAAACACAGCCATAGCTTATTTTAAATTTTTAATGGAAAAGAAATCAGAAGACTACGAAGCGTTAATTTTGTATACTTTTTATAGGTATTTTCCGGCCGAGCTGCAGTTATCTTTATCGCACTCTGCGGGGTTTGTTTGGGCACGCGGCGCGACAGCAATAGATATTATAAATATCTATTTTTCAATTCTTTCGAGCTTAGTGTTTCCTCTTAAAAAAAGGGTCTGGTCGGGTCTTTTGGTAAGGGGAATGTAGGTTTAAATTTCCGTTTCCTCTGGTACCTAATTAAGAGCAGCGGGGATTGGGAAATAGTAACTGAAGGAAATCATGCTTTAATCAATTAGCATATCAGTAACAGATATATTTTAGAGCACTGGGGGCAAATGTGGATGTTGATTGTAAGGGCTCGCGAGGTCTACTGTTCTCGCACTAGTTTATACTTCTAAGTCCAGAAATGAGAAAATTTCCATAAAATCTTTACCTTCCCATTTTACCTACATACAGCATGATTTTGAACCTCTGAACTATATTGAAATCTTGAAATCAGAATCCGTAATGGAATATATAACTGCAAGAAAAAAAGGTAAAAAACGAAACAAAAAAAAATACATTTTGTAATTTAAGGGGGGAATTTTGTCCATTTCATCTTCATAGATCTTTTTTAATTGTAATCGAGAACTTAAATACCTATTTTTAGATGGCAGCCAAAATAAACCCTCACCTTTAAGTAAGTTAAAAAGGAATTTAAGATAGAGGGAACATAAAGTTGACCTTTGAGATTAATAATACAAGATTTCATATAACAAAAACGATGTATTCAACATTTTTATCAGCTTTTGCTCTATCATAGTTATCGAGAAACAATTCACAAAAAAACAGTGTCAGTTTGGATTTACGAAGAAATATGTACCCTCAGAACAAGGACTAACCTTGTTCTCAGTATATATATATACCTCAGGGCATTAAGAAATCTTCGTCTATCATTGCTGTCATTGATCTTTGTGTCTAATGACATCTCTTCCTACTTCCTTTCTTATACAAGTCACAGATATGACACCGTATTATCACTCATTTATGAAGGCTCGTGGCGCGTTAGATATCGTGTGGAGAGTTTTTTGTTTACGAAGAGGCATGTCAATAAATCCCAATTATACTAACTCAACGATACTATATTTTATAACAAATACATATATAGATACACATCCAAGACCCAGGCCAATCTGAAAAAGATCATTTTCCATCTTGACCTGGCCGGGGATCGAACCCGGTCACTCCATGTCGCAGGCTGGCGTGTTGACCGCTGCGCCACGGAGCTAGCCCTTGGTATGCCTATATTTATTATTTGATGATATCGTATTGCATTTATATGGCAAATATATTTATGTTTCTGACAGAATTAAAATAAATCACGTGAATTTTTATGTATTTAAGTTGCTTATTTATTTAATAAAAGTATATCACTTTAAACTTAAAAAAACTATAACTTTTCTCTTTTTTATCAAAATCTTACAACTTAAAGAGATCAAAATGTTTAAATTTAGTTTATATAAGGCACTTATAATGTCTCTGAAGTTTCCCAACACGGAAAGTATAACTAAATACTAACTTATAACAATAATCACTATTCAGACAACCGACAATTTTCGCATAGAAAGTTTGCATGCTCCATACAAATGTGACTTGTACACATAACACAAACATATTTTGATTGTCGATCCTTGTTTACTGGACACAAATAACAACGTCTTTTATCATCAGCACAAGGTTTTTTGGTAAGAGGGCTTAAAAAGATCATAAAAAATACAAAAGTAGTATTTTTTTACCTACCAGAAAAAGTCACGTCGTATGCCTGGTAGGGTCTCTCAGACCCGTGTGCACTTTGCACGCGTGTATCTCGAGTGTGCGCTTGCGGCAAAATGCGGGAAGGGTGGTAAACTGACCTGCAGTCTATCTCAGGAAGCTATAATGAGGCGCAATGCAAAAAACTAAACCAGTAAAAAGTTATCGACATTTTTATGACACCATGGGTCTGTCAGACCCACCAGGCATGCGAAGGGCTAGTCAAAAAAGTATAAAAGATTTCCATGCTGTCCCGACCCCACATTAAGTGGGATGAGGTGCGAAAGAAGAGAGGTGCGCGTCCACCACGAGGCGTATCACGCTGCTGTGATCGCGGCGTTGCACGTGACATCGTAAGCTCCATCTCAAACACGTGAAGCTTCATACTTTTGTTTATGGAGACGCGGTCAGGGGGGTCATCCACAACTGCCTGTCCGGTAGTTGCAGTTGCTTCGAGTACGCACGCCCGGCCTCCCGAACTGCTACTTGCTTTCTCCCCCTTCCCCAGCTTAATAATGGTTCCGATGGGCAGCAGCATCGCAAGCACACGAATCTAAAAAAAAATGCGTTCGCCAACCCGTCTGCCAAACGTGGCGAGTATGGCAATATCCGCTCATAGATCGAGTCCTTGGCAGAGGCATTTGTCCAGCAGTGGACTTCTAATGGCTAGAATGATGATGGAGAAGCGACGCGTCCGGTGGCGCGGCCGGCGATGCATCCGAGTATGCGATGAGAGTCCCTTTGTAAACGGCCCCCCATACTGCTCCGCCATATTTGACAGCTCCGTGGCGCAGTGGTTAACACGCCATCCTGCGACACGGAGTGCCCGGGTTCGATCCCCGGCCAGGTCAAGATGGAAAATGATCTTTTTCAGATTGGCCTGGGTCTTGGATGTTTATCTATATATGTATTTGTTATAAAATATAGTATCGTTGAGTTAGTATCCCATAACACAAGTCTCGAACTTACCTTGGGGCTAGCTCAATTTGTGTGATTTGTCCCTATATATTTATTTATCCACGGCGTTCGCCCGTTTGAGATTTTGACAGCACGCACCGCTTGACCCGCTGCGTCTTCATTAACGAGGCCTAAACCTGCTCGAGTTACGAAAGGTACTTACCGAATTAGTGCTATGTGGTCTTGTCTTTTTCTTTTAAACTTGAAAAGCTCAAAGAATGGATTATGGCCCCTATGGGACACTTAATCTTTCCTCAAACATGTATATCTTCACATCTTCTCTTCCTTTCTTATACAAATGACAACGATTTGACACCGTCATCCGGAGTCTGTCTTTAATGACCCTTGTAATTGGACGACGGGTCAAGTTACAAATTCCCTAATTTGAGTTTTGCCTCCGGTCCCCTCCTCGATTTATCAGGCCTGCAAAAAAGCAAGATAAGAAATGCCAGAAGCCTTCAATTTGTCTCCAAATTTACAGTAACATAGTTTTGCTGGTGTTTTTACTAAGTACAGGTACCTAAAGAAGGTGGTTTTCCATTAAGTCAGAGTCAAATATGTTATACATCGTAAAATATTTTAAATATAATTTGGTGAATGTTTACTTTTTTACAATATTATTATTACTGTTGTCGTCGATAACTTACGTACAGCTAAGTTTAGTGCCGCTTTCAAAATGGGGTGCAATAGAAGCAGCAACAAACTGCACAGCGCATTTTCTCTAAATGACGTCAACTCACAATCTACGACATACTTAGAACCATAGATTTAAAAAATGTGTGGACTCGTGTTTACACTGTCATGTCATATAAAATGTAATTAGTAATATGATAGTGATTAATTAATGTTTATCCCCCTTATTGATTAAAAATTAGCAAAAGCTTATTAAACCTATTTTAGCTAAAATATGTTTTGTCCTTATCCCTCTCTCCAAGGATTGACATTGGCAGAACGAGACAAAACATATTGTAACTAAAATTAGGTTTAATAAGCGTTTGTTATTTTTTATAAATAAGAAGGTATACGTATCGGTATAAGTGTTTTTCATGTTCATTATGAGACTGAAACTGATCCCAACTAAAAGATTAAATACAACAGCACTGCATTTGTACCGCAAATTACTCTGTCCGAGCTGATCGACGACCACTCGCTTCTAATTGATATAATGTTGTCTGCAGTAGTGGAATTCTTGCGGCTAATAAGATCATTATGACGAATTCCTCCGATGTTAACTTTACAGTTTTAATTATATGGTAATTTAATGATATAGTAAATGAGCAAGCGGGTCATCTGATGTGATTGTCGCTCTTCAATGGCCAACTGCAAACCAGGGGAGTAACAAGAGCGTTGCCAGCCTTTCAAGAAAACTAGACTCGAACATCGATTTGGGAACTACTATGTTCTGTGTTCCGTGCACACACTACTTCTATGTTCCGTGTTTTCTTCTTTTCTATATCTATACTAATATTATAAAGCTGAAGAGTTTGTTTGTTTGAACGCGCTAATCTCAGGAACTACTGGTTCAAATTGGAAAATTCTTTTTTGTGTTGGATATTCCATTTACTAAAGAAGGCGTTTTGCTATAAAACATCACGCTGCGACCAATAGAAGCGAAGCATCAATAAAAAATGTTTTGAAAACGGGGGAAAAAACGAATTAATCATAATAACAGAAATTGCCGCGGATGAAGTCGCGGGAAATGGCTAGTCTTACAGTAAAAATATATTAAACAAACAACTTTATACGTGAGTCACAATGTTGTATAGTGCATAAAAACGTATGACTAAATCAAAGTTTTCAGCTTGAAAATAAAATCAATAGAGCGTAGATTGCTAGCCATCTATTCTTGTACATTTCAGTTCTGCTTCAGTGAATTTCAGCTGAGGGTTTCAATCCTTATTAAACTTGGTTTTCTCTCCAAACTCGCCCGATATTTGCTTTAATAGAGTTTCTTCTGTAAACTTTATTAATGGCTAAAGTGAGGTGAGGTTGATCTTTACACAGTGCATGAATGTATTTAAAAATACATAAATTGGTATAGTATCCACTATACTAATTTATGTATTTTTAAATACATTGTACATTTTAGTTCCGCTTTAGTGAATTTCAGCTGAGGGTTTCGATCCTTATAATATAAACTTGGTTTTCTCTTCAAACTCGGCAGATATTTGCTTTAATAGAGTTTCTTCTGTAAACTTTATTAACGCCTATAGCTTCGACATGCGGTTAATCTTTACACAGTGCATGAATGTATTTAAAAATACATAAATTGGTATAGTGGATACCGATACCCTTAAAAGTATTAGTGTAGTATCAAAACTAGTGAGGAAAATAGTAATTTTTTTTAAGTTGTCCTATAGCATCTGATATCCTTTAAGGATGACCATCGAAAAATGACGAAGAATGAAATATTTTATTTGGCTTTGTATGTATTGTACACTGCTGTACATAAAATTATTATTTAGCTACCTACTACTTAGTCATTGACAATAGCATGCAAATACATTTTTAAAGAATATATTGCGTGCAGACCAGTTAATTAACGGTGCAATTATATTAATTATTGTTCATTGCTATAGCTACATTAACTCTATGTCAAAATAATTTAGTCAAAATTTATTGCCCACGGCTCCGCCCGCGTTAGGATCGATTCCTCGGGAACAGTAGAATTTCTCGGAATGAAAGGTACCCTATGTCCTTCTTCGGGCCTCAAATTACCTTCATACCAAATTTTATCCGAATTGGTTCAATGGTTGAAGCATGAAAAAGTGACAGACAGACTTACTATTTTATCTATAATATTAGTATGGATCAAATACTGGTGCGATAAATTATAGACGTAAACCTTCCTGTTGAATCACATTCTATTAAAAGAAACGCATCAAAATCAGTTTCGTAGTTTTAAAGATCTAAGCACACATAGGGACAGACAACGGGAGCGACTTTTTATACTATTTATGTAGTTACATAGTAGTACTGATGTAAACTCCAATACTATTATTTTAAAACTAAATTCCTGGACTGTGTAGAAGCTAAAAAGATTAAAAAGTTGTATCTTAAGTCTCTTTGGTAGAAGCTATGATTATTAAGTCAGACGCACAAAAGCGCATCTTAAATAAATAAAAATGTATATATTTTTATTAGGATTTTTATTGTTAATGGTAGTTCTATATTAGACGTTATGGCCATATTTAGCATTTTGTTGAGTGTAGGTGGGAAACGGAATCAAAATAGTGATGTGTGTTGATAGTGATGCTATTCGCGTCACCTATTGATATGATTCCGTAGATTTTCGCCCATTCCCTCGATTGGCTTTTACGATCTGCACGGAAAGAGAAGCAGCTGGCACATTCTACGTTTTTTTTCTTTTGACTCAGATCAGGAAATTTAACAAATTGAATGATTTCAAAATATACAAATAGGAAGAAGAACATTTAATGCTTTAATGCATTTTTAGCAAGAAAATCACTTTTTATATCTTTGCTATATCCCCAAATTTAAGAGGCTATATCGCAAAATGATTTCACGTTAGCAGAGTATGCTGTTATGGCTATATGTTTTGTAGCTGTTAGTGTGTTAGTTTTGTATAAAGAGAAAATGAGTACTGTACCGACTTTAAGTACCTTGACTCATTCAGAACAACGGAAATGCCAATCGTAACGTCACCAAACGAATAACCACCGGATGGCTTAAATGGAGACAGGTAACAGGGATGACTTGCGACAAACGTGCTTCCACTTAAACTAAAAGGCAAAATATATAAAACCGTCATAAGACCTGCCTTACTTTACGGAGCGGAGTGCTGGGTGAAGAAAATAGAAAGAGGAACATCGTATTCATGTGGCGGAAATGCGTATGCTTAGGGGGATGTGTGGAATCACAAGGATGGATAAAATTCGGAACCAGTACATAAAAGGGAGCCTGAAAGTCGCACCAGTAGTTGACAAATTAAAAAACCGACGTCTAATATGGTATGGACGGACAGTGAGAGGAGATATGAGGGAATGGGGGTAAATATTGTTAAGGTTAAGGATATAAAATTATGAAGAGTCGACAAGAGCCGACCCCAAATAGGAAAAAGGCGAGGAAGAAGAAGAAACAGAAAATGGGAATCTGTTAACTTTATTGTATAACTTATTTCTTGCAATCTTATATTGTATGATCTATAATAAATTCTAGGAGACCAATCAACTACTAAACGTGATTTTTCTTAAGCAAGGAAGAACCTGTTTAGGGCTCTTTGCACAACCTTAGCACTTTCCAGCATCAACATCATCAACCTACACTCGTGCACTGCTATAGGAAGGTCTCTCCCTTGGCACGACACTGTGTTTTTTGTTTAATGACTATGTAACTAGCTCCAAGTGAGCTTTCGCTACTTTACCGGGCATTAAGTGACGCCACTGAGCTCGGTCTTGAGCTTTTCTTCTCCAACCACTGCCACTGCCCTTGTGCTAGATGGAGTGACGATATATGTAAGGTTGCTTTCCAGCATATATAACAATAATGAAGAGATCACACTTTTTATAACATTTTCTTAAGTAAAAGATATAGTCATAACTCTACATAGTGAAGATAGTCTATATAATAATCTTACAATTTTTTAATACTCTAAGGTAAGTTAATGGATTCATCTACCCATTGTAAAGGGAACAATGAAAATCACAGATCAAGTTATTAAAAAGATGAAAATCTTGTCCGTTTAGCCAAGCTATTTTTATTACGGTAATGACCCTGAAGAAGAATGAATGATGGATTTTATCGATAATGAATAGAAGGTTCCACCCTTGATAGATTATTCTGAGCAGCTTTAAGTAAAGCAGGCCAAGTGGCCTGCTTAATATGAAAGTAAAATCAATTGTTTCCAAAAAAGAGAGAAAGAAATTTGAGTTAGTTAGCTCATAACCGCAAAACCTAATGGTCGACACTCGTTGCTCGCAAACATACTAGTAAAGATAAATAAAATTAATTATTTATCATGTTCAAGGACAGATTAAAGGTTTTGTTTTAATCTGATTCATCATCATGCATGGAAGTGATAAGGTGAGACCGAATGAATTCCAGGAAAGTTTTGAATTTATTAATTTGTATACAGGGTAAAATTGAATTCATTACCAAATGTTTAAGGAGGCCAAGAATCTGAATAACTTTTATTATGGGACCACCGTCGACATTCGAATTATCTGCTCTTTTATACAAAAGTGGAATATCTACTTGGCTAAAATCAATGGAACAGCTGATTATTTTTTTGCAATTTCGCAGTTGGTCCCATAATGAAAGTTGTTCAGGTTCGTGGCCTGAGTCACCCCTTAAACGTTTGCTAATGAATTCAATTTCACCTGTATATATATACGGACATAAATTGAGCTCGTCCACGTAAGTTGTTAATTTGTGTCGTAGGATACTAACTCAACGATACTATATGTTATAATAGATAAATAAATATGCACGACCCAGGTCAATCTGGAAAATATGGTTTTTGGGTTCGAACCCGGGAACCCTCATGTCGCAGGCTGACGTGTTTACCACTGCGCTACGGAGTTCGCCAATAATTAGTTATTCAGACTACGGAAATACGAGGTAATGAGAGCTTTAAAATTTCGTTTCTGTATAATTTTCATCGAGGATTTAAATATTAATTGTCACTGGGGAGTTCATTGAAAGCAATTTTAATTTTGAAATAATACATTTGCTTTTACGTCGACACTAATTTAATTAAGAGTCAGAAACGTAATCAACTAAAAGGCAGCAATCAACTTAAAACTTGCAATGAACTAAAATTAAGCAAAATTAAAGCCTTTAGGGACTTTCAACAACCTGTTACATGTCCCACCCTCATTGTGCATAGGATATACAAGCAGGTAGTTTATAAAGCTATACTGTGACGACCACAGAATTATATTAAAAGAACGGAGATACCAGGATTTTGCCAAGGAAATGCGTGTGTCAGTTTTTGCATAAGCCGCATCCCCAAGTTGACGTCATTACTAGCGAAATAGTAATATGACATGCACATAAATAAATCGCGTCATATCCATAAACAGTTTTTATAGTTAAAAACCGCAGAATAAAGCATGTCTTTATATCGGGACGTGTGCGCTGACTGATGAACTTTTAACGAATCTTGCACGATCGTGCAAGACTGAGACACGCGTGTACCGCCCACTTGGCCGTTCTATCTTGATTTATTTCTGTGATGACGACATTAATTGAAACTATTTTATCAAACAAACGCCACAACCTTGACTAGCTTGTTTCTAAGACAATCTAGAGAAGTATTTTATAGTCGTCGGCAGGTCCTTTTAGTCTCCACTGCAGGAGCATGACCCTCTCTGTACTACCCGAACCATACTTGGCCAGAGCAGACAGAGGATTTGGCCTACACTCCCCGCTGACCAGACGGGTTGGATTGATGTTTATGAGCTTTGTTTAGCTTGAATTTCCAAAGTCGCCTCTTACGACATACACGGGAAGTGTTAAGGCACATCACTATTGCCTCTATTGCACATCACTACCGGAAGGATGGGCTGGGACCGCGGGGACCGGCGTTTGCGGCTTCGAGCAGTCAGGCAACATACTTACTATAGACGACACGCGCGCGCGTGTCATCTGTCCGCAACCTACGCGGCCATTTTTCCAAATTCATCAACCTCGAGGTTCAGTACTTTTAACTAATGTAAAACATTAAATACTCATTTTCCTGAAGCGGATTTTTACTGAGACTCTCAAGACACTTCCCTAACAGGAAAACTTGGAGTGGTCCTATTCTACTCTGCCGGAAACCACACGGCGAATTAATAATTTTATAGTATCTCTAAATAATTTCCTCGGTCTGTAAAAGCATGTCGGACACGCCGGTTTTGTATGGTATGCATTACAGCATTTTTCTCGGACCCTGAATCCGAGCGCTATCGACCAGTGAAAATCGTTCCCCAAATGTTAAGACATGCTTTTCAGAACCCTCACACGACCCGAATTAGGGCTAAAACCGGTGAAAATAACATCGTGTGGAACTTACCTTTCATTTAAGTCGGGGAATATAAAACATAGTTATATGATATAAATTTATCGTAGACTGTTACGAGGTACGTTCCTTGGATTAAGTGATTAATTTATATCAATAAAACTGATAGCGAAACATTCAATTTGCAGTTTGCGGTAAAAAACCAAATACCATATCAAAATACAAACAGTATTTTGTTTCCAGATTAAGGTTTATTCTGTCTCTATTAACTAGATTTTAATTGTGTATTTCGTCATAATTTTGAGTCAATAGGATTTGAAACACTTTTATTTTATCAACGCGTGATAGGTTGCTAGCCGCATCGCCTACTGACTTCTCAGATTTTTGCCCATTCCCACAATCGACATTTGCGATCTGTGCTGGAAGAGATGCAGCTGGTATTTTCCCCTTTTTTTCTCATTTCATACGGGAAAATAATTCTTAAAATGGTTCAAAATTACACAATTTTTGTTGTAACAGAACAGTGTGTAGTATGTACGGGCTAATGCTCACCTCTAACACACTATGATATTGATATTGATAGATAAAACACGAGACTCAAGTAAATTATATTTATTTACTGTCACAATGATAAATGTACCGGGAAATGATTGCTACCGGGAGCACGCGTGGTTAGCTGCTAGCCAAAACGTGTACTAAACAGGTAAGGGAATAAACGCCGTGTGTAGCGTAAAGTGCTGACTATACATTTTGTACGGTTGCACCGTACATGCTCCCGACGGCAGATGAAAGATGCGTTTACAAGATGAAAGACAATATTTTGATAAAACGATAAAGTCCCTAATTAAATTCGGTCTTTCGCACAATAGGCGTTGTACACTTATCTACCTTACGCACTGATAACGGTATTTCACTATAATGATCATTTAAACACTCCACTTCACTGTTTCTCAAGCACTGGTCTCTACTGGACTTCGTCTCGTCTGTAGCTCGCGATTGAGCCGAGCGGCGAGGCAGGGTCCGCATCTCGATATCCCCGTCCTCTGCTGCCGCAACTGACTGTTCTTGGGAACTGCTTGCGTGATGATTGTGCTGTTTCTTATTCCTGCGGATCCTTCCCCACCAGAACGCCAGGGCAATAAGGATCACCACTCCAAGGGCTGTGTAGAATGTTGTATAGTGGTGAATATCATGATACGATATTTTATCTGACAGATTGGAATTTAGTTGTATAAGCTTGATTTGATTTTTAATCTTTTGTAAATCGTAAGAACTGTTCAACTCGACATCATTCGCAAGTTCGGTCGTGGGAATTGATAAATTTAAGATATGGTTAATGGGTTCAATATCTGATGTCACTAGATCAGGTTTTGTACTAACCTCGCTTCTGCCTTCATGATGAGAAAAAACAGTGAAATTGTCAGTTTTTATAATGCATCCATAATCAATGCTTATGATCCCCGTTTTTGTTAACTGACTGAAACCTACTTGATCGTCGCATAATACACGTATCGGACAATGATCACAACAGAAAAAGAAATATTTGTTTACTTTATTGACCTCGAACCATTGATTGCTACACGTATCGGTTTTGAACTCACACTTCCCGGTGTTTGGGACTGTGGCACAAAACCTTTCGTCACTCGTAATATGATACACCGGCCTTTGGATAAAACATATAAAGCCGGTCGTGTCGTCGTGGGAACATGATTGTACATCATTTTTAGATAACCCAAAGTAGGAATCTTTACGTATATTAATAGCTACGAACTCCGCGACAGGAATAACGCTGACCGTGTTGTTATTTGTTATGCGAGGTATAGGTATAATGTGCATGATCTCATAAGCGTCTCGACTTACTAGAGGCAATCTTAATTCAAATATTAAATAATCTTCAGACATTCTCGTTTTGACCCTTATTAAATGATAAATATTTTTGAGATCTGTCTGTATGTTGATAGGTAGTAAAATGTCCTTAGAAAGATGGGTTGATATAATGCTGAGCTCTTCTTTCAGTTGTCCTGGAGATATTAAATGAAAATTGAATCGTCCATGGTAGATATCTGTGATAGTGTCTAATAAGGTTGTTTGAATAGACTTTAAATGACGTAATATGTTGCTTGCGGCCAATGCTCCTAGGCTAAAATCGCTAATAATGTAATTTCGCTGTATATCAATATTAGTTTCCGTAGCAATTTGTTGTAATTTTATTGATAACTGATTTAACATTTTATGTTGTTTGTCGATAAAATCCTGATTTCGCTTCAAAACATTGAACTCTGCTTCTATTACGGAGGTTTGATTTTTGATAAGTGATGAAAGGTGATCTTCGTTGTCGCGTAAAAGCTGTATGTCTGTTTGGTACTTTTCCGCGAATCGAGCATCCAGTACTCCGAAGAGGCTATTTGCGAGATACCCGACCCCGTCGATAAGCCCGCGGCGCCGACGCTGTCTGGCGTGCGCACGAGAGCTGGAGTGTTGACTTAGCAACATCCTATTATAGTAATTAAGTTCTGAGAATTCTTGCTGTAACTGTATTGATACGATTTTGCAATGAGTGTTTTCTTTTATTTTTGTGCATAGAGAGTTTAGATATTTCAAATATTCTTCACACGCCTGTAACCCTTGCCAGTAGGGCTCCATGTTATAGTAGCTTACTATCTTCCACTCATCTCGAACTAATTGCATGTTTCCTACTTTGTCGAAATAGATCGTGTGATTAGTATTTAATTGGGTTACATTAAACGAACAATGCGATGTTGTTAGTATGCTCATAAAACACATTAAAGCGGTCACTAAGGACACAACACTTCCTTTTGCCTTTGATCTCGTTCTGGTACGCTTCTGTGCCGGCTCAGGTGTTAACACCTGATCCTTCCCGGCATCGTTAACAGGTAGTGGTGACAACTTAACGATTGGACGTTTAATGTAGCCATTTTTTGTTTTTAGGGTGACGACCCTAACTAACCCATCACTGCCTGGATGTAATTCTGTTACGCGGCCCATCGCCCATTTCCCAGGTGGTAGATTAGAGTCGTTTATTGTCACAATATCGTTGATTTGTATATTGGCTTGCTCTGTTTTCCACTTGCTTCTGGATGTTAGTTGACTGAGATACTCATTGCGCCATCTCCGCCAAATGTCTCGCACTATTTTTTGAGTCAGATACCATCGTGTACGCATATCTGACTCAGTTTCTAGCACATTTAAATTACTACTGATGTTGATAAATGAAGATGGCGTTAGGAAGTCTAAGTCCTCTGGGTCCTCTGTCAAAGGACAAAGAGGCCTTGAGTTTAGCACTGCTTCACACTGTGCTAAGATTGTGGAGAACTCTTCGTAAGTAAGTTTTTGGTCGCCGATAACCCTTTTTAAATGATATTTCAAGCTTTTTACAGCTGACTCCCAGAGACCCCCCGCTGAGGGCCAGGAGGGTGCGTTCATATGAAATTCAATTTGCATGTCAGTGATATTTGCCAGTAACTGATTGTCGGTGAACAATTTTTCATAATGCTCGTATTCCAGTTCCAATATCTTGCTCGACCCTACAAAGTTGGTCCCATTATCAGTGTACATATGGCGAGGGCAGCCTCTCCTGGATGCCATCCTTCGTAGTGCTGCCAGAAACGCCGAGGATGATAGATCGGAGACTAGCTCCAGATGCACGAGCTTAGTCGCCATGCATATGAAAACGGCGACGTATCCCTTAGTGGTTTTTACACCACGACCCTTGTTAGCCTTGATTGATAGGTAACCGGTGAAATCGCACCCTGTGTTATAGAATGGGGTAGTGGGGTTACATCTGGCCGGAGGTAGGTCCCCCATAAGTTGTTGTTGCTTCGTAGGATTGTGTCTGCGACATGTAACGCAGTTACGCAACCGCTTCTTAACCGCTCGATTCCCACCAATTATCCAGTACCTCTGTCGAATTGCCGCTGCTGTTACTCTGGCACCGCCATGAAGGGTAAGTACATTATGGGTGTAGTCAATTACTAAATCTGATAATCTGCTGTCCTTAGGAAGTATAATGGGGTGTTTTACATCCTTACTTAAGCCCGCATGCCGCAGCCTCCCGCCTACTCTGACGATACCATCTGCATCAAGGTAAGGATTTAAATTTAATATTTTGCTTGTAGATTTAATTTTAATTTGCTTTTTTAAATTGCTAATGTCTTCATAAAAGGCTTGCTGTTGTACATACTTAATTAATAATATATTTGCTTCCTTTAGTTCTTGAAGAGATAAATATGCTTGTTTATGTTGCTTAATATTCTTAAATCGTAAAACCCATGCTAATATTCTTTTAATTTTAGTATACGAGCTAAACTTGTCTAGAAGATCTTGTATGATACACTGCTCATTGTCTGACTTTAGGACCATGTTGGTCAACTTACATTTTTTCTCTTCTTGATCTGTAGTGTATTTGTTGATGGTGATATCGGATTCTTGATGTAGTGGTAACCATGATGGGGCCTGCCACCACAGAACATGATCGTGCAGCTGTGATGCGTCCAATCCTCTGCTCGCACAGTCGGCTGGGTTGTCCTCTGATTTAACGTATCGCCAGTTGGCTGGTGGTACGACTGCTGTGATTTCGGTCACTCTATTCGCGACAAATGCCTGCCAGCGACGAGGATCACCATTGAGCCAACCCAACACAACCATGGAGTCTGCCCAACAATAAATCTTGATATTACAGTCCTTTATGCACTTCTGAACTTTAGCTATTAGTTTTGATAAAAGTAGCGCTCCACAGAGCTCAAGTCTGGGTAGGGTTACGTTTTTATTAATTGGAACTAATTTTGTTTTCGCAGCTACCAAGTTGATTGATACCTTGCCCAAATTGTTTGTTTTGCAATATATGGCGCAGGCATAGGCTTTTGTAGAGGCATCGCAAAACCCGTGTAGCTGTATTTCTTCGCCTTGCTGTGTGTTTAACCATCTTTGTAACTTAAATGGTTTAATGCTGCTAATATCTTCGGTAATTTTCGAACAATTTGATCTCCACTTTCTTAGGTTAAACCCGCCTGACTTTAACAGGTTCACCAAATCCTTTTGTAACCTTATACCATGCTCAATAGTGTGGGAACCGTAAATTAAATCATCAGTGTAAAACGACCTCTCAAGGACACTGACTGCTTCAGTACCTTGAAAATTTAAGTTCTCGTCTTGTGCGAGTTGACGCAGAGTCATCATCGCAAGAAAGGGGGCTGATTTAGTGCCATATGTGACCGTAGCTAATTTATATGATTGTAAGGGATCGTAGGGATTGTTTCTCCAAACTATTTGTTGTAAATTTTGATCTGATTCGTTGAGCCAAATATACCTAAACATTTTTTCTAAGTCTGCGGTAAAAGCGAATTTGAACTGTCTCCATTCAATGATAAGTCTCTGTAGATCTTGTTGTAAGTTGGGTCCTTGTTCCATGACGTCATTAAGGCTGTAACCAGATGATGTCTTGGAGGAGGCGTTGAATACCACACGTAAAGCAGTTGTTGTGGACCCAGCTTTATGAACGCCATGATGAGGTAGGAAACATTGTGTAGTGTCGGCATTTCCCTGAACTGGCGTCATATGTCCGAGTGAAATATATTCATTTATAAACAACTTGTATTGTTGCGCAAATTCCGCTTGATGATCAAATTTCCGCTCCAATTGTTTGAATTGAGCAATTGCCTTTCCACGAGATTTACCTAATATTTGATCAAAATTTAATTTGAAGGGTAACCTAACCTCGTATTGACCATTTGGACGTCTAACAGTGGTTGCTTTGTAGAAGTCAATACACTTCTGATCCTTTTCTGATAACGTCTGCTCTGCCTTGATGTCTTCAGTCTCCCAGAATCTTCTCATCTCATCTACGTCGTTAATGATGACGTTGCAGTGTAAGGTGTTGTTCACCTTGCCACTTAGTATCCACCCGAGACGGGTTTGTTGTGCTATGGGTAGGGTGCCGCTTGGTTTGCAAACACCCTCTAACAAAATCTCTGAATACACCTCCGCACCTAACAAGAGGTCAATGGGACGTTGTACGTGGTACTCAGGATCGGCAAGCTGGATATTGTCTAAATACGGGCTTAATATTTTGCTAAACGACGTGCTAGGTAAATATATAGTTAATGTTTTCATGATAAGAACATCGACTTGAAAAGAGTAATCACTGTATATAGATGAACAATTGATGTTAAGTCCACCCTTACAGCTGCTAGGTTTATTTCCGATCCCTGATATTACTTTTCCCTTAGCTCCTTGTCGAGGTATTCCTAACTGCTGAGCCGCATTCTCCGAAATAAGTGAGACCTGGCTACCTTGATCAATTAGGGCTCGTAGGTATATATAGGTGCCATCGGCCCTTTGTACCTTTATAATAGCTGTTGCTAAAAGTATTTCGGGATTTTCAGCTTGGACCGACACGTGGGAACCTCGTGTTGGCATTCCTTGCCCGGCGGCCGGCGCGTTGTTTGATGTCGATGGTGTCTGATTGCTAGCAGAGCCGTAAGCCTCGTGTAGAATTGTATTGTGTCGTCCGTTGCAAGTACGACATCTTTTCTCGGAAATACAATCCTTACCACGATGGTCATAAAGACAGTTATGGCATATATTTAATTTGGAAATAGTACGTTTTTTGTTATAAGGCGACATATCTAGGAACTTCTGACAATAAAATACGGCATGGTCATTGCTGTTGCACACTGCACATTTATAATATTTTACTTGATAATTATTTGATGAATTACTTTTGGTATGATCTGATAGCGGTTTATTTTGGCTACTAGACGAGTATGATGCCCTAGGAAAATTAGGTTTTTGATATTGAACATTAGGCTTACTGGTACCCGATGTAGTTTGATTATCGGACTTTCGACCAAATGTCTCCATGCTTGTAAATTTGCTTTCCAAAAATTCTAAAAAATCCTTTAGTACTGGTAACTCGCGCGGCTGTTTAACTGATTGCACATAGTCGTTATAACTGTCGGGATCTAATTTTTGAGCTAAAATGTGTACAATCAGTGGGTCCCACGACGTGACGTCAACCCCTAAGTTTTTAATCGCGTTTAAGGTCTCATAAGCGACGTCGTGGATACGTTTAATGTGGCTTATTGATAATTTTTTACTGGTGGGCAGATTCAACAAAATATTAGCATGCGAAGTGAATATTAATTTACGGTTATTATACCTGTGATTGAGGATGTCCCAACACACAGGGTAGTTATCCGAACTGATTGATAAATGTTGTATCAGTCTCTCCGCCTCACCTCTAACTTTAGCCTTTAAAAACTGCATTTTTTGGGCGTTTGTAATATGGGGATTACTATGGATGCTTTCTGAAAATAAATCTTTAAAAGATGACCACTGATGATAATTACCCGTGAACACTGGAATGTCCATTTTTGGGGTCACCTTTTCCCTATGCGAAGCTGGCCAAAGCTTTTTGTTGATAGCTGTTTTAACTTCGTTGTAAATTTGTTCGTAATGTGAGAAACTACTTTCATACTCCTGATTTGAACCCTCTAAATCGCTATCGAGTTCCCAATGTAAGGTATCGATAGCTGACCAACGAGATTGTAAATTTTTTAGAAGGTCTTCAAATTCCCACTTTTCTGATACCGAATCAATGTTGATAGCCGATACAGTTCGTTGAAAAGCTCGAAAATTGCTAGCCTGTTTCCTTAACATGTCATCTGTTTTGCTATTTGTGCCCTTGGAGTCTGACAACGGCTTCAAAGGTCCTGAAAACCCGAGAGGAGTCGCAGGTTTCAGCAGGGGTGTTGTTGGCCTACTTTCCTGAGCAGGTTGATAGTTTTGAATGACTGCGCGTATGTTGTCGTAGCGCTCCTTCACCGCCTCAAATTGATTGGTGGTGAAGTAGGGGTCAGACTTAATCCCATAACTACACAAGTTGCCATGATTGCACTGAAAGTCAAGCCAGTATTTATCTAACGTGTTCAACCTTCGTTTGATGTAGTCGGCGGTCTTCCTATCAGAACCGTCTTTTTTAAAGTTTGTATAAATCTGCTCAATTGCCGCAGCAAGTTGTTGCTGCGTCTGCAAAATATCTTCCATGTTGGATATGATAGTGTAAGATCGAAAATTGGAAAGATCTTACTTGTATACTCGGAGAGTTGTATGTGCAGGAACCTGGTTGCTGCTGCTTGTTACCTGCCGCTGATGATGATACCCAATGATAGTTCACTGTTGTGTTGATAGTCTGATAAAGTTCGTATGATACACTCTTCGATAACTCCACTAAAGTTGCTGGTTCAATATGTACCTCACAGTCACACGTGGAATAGTCACACGTCACACGCGGAAATTACACGTCACACCACGAGGTCCAAAAAAAATGTTCGAAGGACCAGTATGTACGGGCTAATGCTCACCTCTAACACACTATGATATTGATATTGATAGATAAAACACGAGACTCAAGTAAATTATATTTATTTACTGTCACAATGATAAATGTACCGGGAAATGATTGCTACCGGGAGCACGCGTGGTTAGCTGCTAGCCAAAACGTGTACTAAACAGGTAAGGGAATAAACGCCGTGTGTAGCGTAAAGTGCTGACTATACATTTTGTACGGTTGCACCGTACACGTATGAAAATAAAAAGTTATACGAATTGAAAACCTTCTCCTTGTTTGAATACGGTTAAAAATACCACAAATTAAAAACCTACTTATTTTCAAGAGTTGGTAGAAAATACGCAAATCCAAAAAGGTTATTATGCCACGAATAAGCTCTTAAAATATTCACATCGCACCGGGCACCCAAAACAGCATTATCTTTCAATGAAAATATTTAAATTTTGGTCTCGGAAGAACTGGGGTGCTTATTGAATATCTGAAAATGCGATTTTCATTTAACCTCTGGTGATTGAATGAATTTTATTTAAGATGGTTTGTAGTGCATAAGTAGATTTTTGACATGATAAAGTCTTATAAATCGATGAACGCTGGCTGTACGCACGTAAAAGTGTCACGTGCTGCGTGCAAGCGAGAGCGCAAAACAAGCGATAGAGAGAGACACGATCTGCCTAAGCGTTTCGCTTGTGACGCGTCTATCGGAAGCGTTAGGCTTGTGACGCATCTATCTCTCTTCTACCGATACCACGTAAAATCATTGTCGTTAAACCTTTAGACAGGTATTTTTTTAACAGATTCTCTGTCCCAATCAAAGATATGTAAACATATCAATTGTTTTACTATTGTACCTCATTTATGGACAGATAAAAAGCAAAATTTCTTAGGGCATCTGACGTAATGTCATCTGATGATGGCAGCCAGGATCAACAGCCTAACGAGCTTCATTGAATCAGTAAGCAGGTGCCGCGCGAACGAAAAACGTCGTTACTGCGCAAGCCCTTAGGCTGCGCAGAACCATTAGGCGATTATGTAAAAAGATGAAAAGACTTAATATTTCCATATTATTTTTTTATAAAACACGTAAAATATACAATCTTTTAGGAGAAAAATGTTTTATATATCATAACATAAATATAATATACCTATATCATTTTTAAATTTCATATAATAATAATATTTGTTCAGTTATTTAAAAAATATGGTGGAATAAAGAAACTCACAAACATACTTGAACTTTGAAAAACACACACCTTCTTTTTGCAGTCGGGGGTAAAATAAACCCTCACCGACACAGCGCCCCGTGTCAGCTCATGAGTATCCTGTCACCGAAACGTTAACCCAGCGGGACGAAGACATACGAGTACGTGACACAACTGTTAAAGTTTAAACACGTTTTTTCAACCACTCAACATAAAAAGGCTACGAGTATGTTACTCTGTGGTATGGTGTGGTGAAGGTAGACTTCTTGAGCTGATATGATTATGATGATGATGTTACTCAGGACAAGACAAGGATAAAGAATGCCTATGTTACTAGGATCATGCCAAGGATTTGAACGGCACCTCACACATCCAGATCAATTAGGACATTTAGAAGACAAGGTGGCATAAAAAATCTAAAATTCACATACCTACTTACACATTTGTACTTATATACTAGTAGTACTACGATTAAAAGTCACCTCGGCATTTTGAGATGGCGCAGAACCTACCGCCGACTTTTAACAAATGAAAACATCAGTGAAATAACGAACTTATTACATACATACATAATTTCATTCGTCTTGTTCCCTTACGGGGTAGACAGAGCCTAGGTCTATAAGACCTTATAGCCACATTTAGCATGTTGGAGGCCGTGTAGATGAAAAACGGAATCAATCATCAAATAGTAATGGGTTGCTAGTCCCATCACCTATTGACATGATTTAGCCCAATTTTAGCCCGCAGATTTTAACCCAATTCCTCGATCAGCTTTTACGATTTGCCCAGAAAGAGAAGCAGCTGGTACATTCTACGTATTTGTTTTCTCCCAGACCAGCATGGAATAACGAACTTATTGCTACTAAATAAGATTTAAAATCCAAAAATAACAGGTCTCATGCTATCTCACTCATAATACTTATACGGCGCGGCGCTGCAGCGAAGACATGGCGTGTAAGTATCAGCCAATAGCAGATGGAAATTTTCACGCCATGATAAAAAATTATTACTGCGCAGTCACATCGGTGTAACTTATAAACATGGTGGTACCTACATGAACCTTATGAACATTACACATTTTTTTTTGTGCATCTGTGTAATTCAACTCTCAAGAAAACCGTAACGCTGTCAGCTCATGATTTTCTTCGAAATATTTACCCACTGGGACAGTCACACGTGCCATGAATGTTAAAGTTCAAAAAATAGTTCTGTATTTTTACTGACACAGCACTGATTTACTTTGTAATATTTCGGAGGTTGTTTCGCATAAAGTCGTTTTGTTTGTTGACTGTAGTTTAAATATTTGCTTAATAGTTTTGTCTATTGAAATGTTACCTCAATAAGTTCGAAACGCTTTTTCAATGTAAAACAGTAGAAAGAATTTTTGATTTGAATACAAACAAAACTTATCTATAGCCTTACTGATCACTTATTTTTTTATGAAAGAATGTTACATTTATTAAAATGTCATAAATGTGTGAAATTGACATGTAACGAATGTTATGAATATAGTCAATTAGCTATAAATAAATAAATATATACGGACAAATCACACAGATTGAGCTAGCCCCAAAGTAAGTTCGAGACTTGTGTTATGGGATACTAACTCAACGATACTATATTTTATAACAAATACATACATACATAGATACGATACATATCCAAGACCCAGGCCAATCTTAAAAAGATCATTTTTCATCTTGACCTGGCCGGGGATCGAACCCGGTCACTCCGTGTCGCAGGCTGGCGTGTTGACCGCTGCACCACGGAGCTAGTCAAGCTATCCGATCTTCTTAATCCTAGCTAATATTATAAATGCCAAATTGAGTTTATTTGTTTGTTACGAGTACGCTTTCACGTTGTAACTACTGAGCCGATCATCATGAAATTTCGTATACACATTATCTGGGGTTATTATTATTTATAAGGTCGCAGGAAGACGCTGGATGCAGGCCGCTTCCAACCGGTCATATTGGAAATCCTTGGGGGAGGCCTATGTCCAGCAGTGGACTTCTTGCGGCTGAGATGATGATGATGATGATTATCTGGGGTACAGAAGGACATAGGGTATATTTTATCCCAGGAAAAAGTACTGTTCCCGAGGGATCGACATTGACGCAGGCGGAGCCGCGGGCGAAAGCTAGTAATATAGAGTAAACGCGAAAGTTAGTGGGTGTGTATGGATGTTTGTTTACGCCAAAACGGCTGAACGAATTTTGACGACATTTTGTACATCATCACCATCAGGTCTTTTTAGTCTCCACTGCAGGAGCATGACCCTCTCTGTACTAACGGAGCCATACTTGGCCAGAGCAGACAGGATTTGGCCTACACTCTCCTCGCTAGCCAGACATTTTGTATTTTGACGTTTTGTACGGAGATAGGTATTACCCAGATTAACACATAGGCTACCTTTTATCCTGGAAAGTACTGGAGCCACGGGCGCCAGCTTGTAGGAAATAAATAAACTATGAGTGAGTTCATATACTTACATAAACAATTATATGCTTAAATGTATCCTAACTAATATTATAAATGCGAAAGTGAGTTTGTTTGTTTGTTACGCTTTCACGCCGTAACCACTTAACCGATCATCATGAAATTTTGCATACAAATTCTCTGGAGTACCGAGAAGGACATAGGCTACTTTTTATCCCGGGAAAAAGTACTATTACCGAGGGATCGACATTGACGCGGGTGGAGCCGCGGGCAAAAGCTAGTAAGTTAATAAAAGTATGTATACTACTTACTTAAATACATGAACTTTAAAAACATGACACTCATGTCTCAATAAGACACTAACGCCTCGTGTCAGCTCATGATTTTCGTGTCACCAAAATGTTTACTCAGCGGAACAAAGTCAAACGTGACCCAAATGTTAAAGTTTAAAAAATAGATCCGCATTTTTGCTGAGACAGCTTTGATTTACTTTTTAGGGTTCCGTGCCCAAAGGTTAAAAACGTGGTGATAAACGGACAGACAGACAAACTGACAGACAGAGGCGATATTTATAGGGTGGTCCATTTATCACCAGGCTGTATCTCATGAACCGTTATAGTTAGACAGTAGAATTTTTTACAAATGATGTATTTCTTTTGCCGCTATAACAACAAATACTAGAAATAGAATAAAATTAATAGTTAAGGGGGCTCCCCTGATTTTTTTGCTCGATATTGACAGGTAACGGCAACAAATACAAATAATCTTTATTGTAGATCACAGGTAAATAAAAAGTTCTTACAATAGTGTTAGTGCAGCCGTGTCCTGTGTAGTAACAGGTAGACGCTTGAAATATTCACAGTATATTTAGTTATATATTTTCTTTAAAAATAAATAATTAAATAAAAATTAAATTAATATTAAGGAGATACGCCTTTTTTTTTATACGTTCAGTCTTAGGAACTATGTCCAACACTAAACGATTGCCGTTTCTGGTATTTTTAGTGTACACGTCTTTTGCTTCTTTGAATAAGATGTAGTTAAGTTTGACAAATATTGCAACTTCGAAGATATACAGACAAGGCAGAGGAAACATTCTTCTTCTTCTATCGAGTCGTAAAATGGCTTTGTGTTTGATTAAATATGTTTCGACCAGTGCATTGCTACCGTAATTGCTCGTTCGTTTTCCTCATTCAGATCTTGTTGAGAGCAAGAAATTAGGCTTTCACACCAAGAAGTGACTCATAGATTGGATAGTACAACAGTCGCATTCCCTATGGTGGAAAAAACCCCACTTGACTCTATTTTCGTGGCATCTGCCAACACCAGCCCGCAGCCTGTTTAAAGACTTCCAGACTGGCCAGGGCAGAGTGCCACCCGGTGGAAGTTTCTCAGCAGGCGGTATCTTGTTTGGTGATGGCGGGTATTTGTTAAACCATTGTTCCACTCTGGCCTTAGGAGCTTCTTTGGGGATACATTATCAGAGGAAGATAATTAATCTCTCTCATGTGAACTTATGTTCCCGGTTGCATCCTCACCGGTAACGCGTCGGAGCCCTGTGTCTGCTAGAGAGCATTCACTTAGGAAGCCGCAGAACCGCGAGAAAATACCGTGAAAATACAGTAAAAAGTATTGTACTTGCCCGCGCCGGGGATCGAACTCAGTGACGTGTAAACCTCTGCGCCATAGGGACTCTCAATTTTTTTTAATAACGTACAAAAATTACTTGTAAGTGAGAAAATGTTTAGGTTTACCTCTGAAGTTTACTCGCTTACTCTGTACCAATTAAGGCAAATATTTGTTGACTATATATTCAGGTGCCCTCTGTTTACTAGCAGTGAACTAGAATGGGCGTTCTTATATAATCGCGACCCTTCGCCCTATAAATAACTGAGTAAACAATGAATGGCCCATTTGTGTCACCTTAGCAGCGTTTAGGATCTGGAGTAATAATTGGAGGTGTGAAATATAACTGAACTATGAACAGGTTACAATTGAGAAGATGTGGGTTCCATATTCTTTCGTAATCATGATCATTATGAACGTTGTTCAGTGGTTAAGGCGTTTGCCTGTAGACCCGAGGGTCAAGGGTTCGATTCCCACGGGAAGCATACTTTATTTAGGTAGAAGCACCTAAGCTTCTTGTTTGGGGACATATTATTGCAGGCTTGAATTACCTGATGGTCTGATAATAAAAATGAATCCGTGCTTCGGATGGCACGTTAAGCCGTTGGTCCCGGCTGACACCTGGTAGTAATTAAAGGAACCACGTTCGAGGCCGACAGACGGTTCCGGATAACTAAATAAAGATACCAGCGTGTGTATTATCGACTGATCGTGACACCTACACAAAATGATGATGTTTGTTCATCACACAATAACTACATCGCCTATTTAAACAAAAAAAACTACTCTATGGTTGCACGTCTGGTATTGAGAATGTACGCCCATTCTTCCAAGCTGCTTCTTACTTATTACCAATTCATCCAAGCTAGTAGCATCCGAAATACCTTTATCCCGGCTCCCCTACCACACAAACTCCTCTTTCCACGTTTTAAAAAGCTTTGAAGGGTGGGCAGCAGCGTCGGAAACCATCAAAGCAGTCAAGCACGATGGAAATGGCCAAACCCCCCATGAATAAAAATCACTGGGGAAGGCCCATCAGCAGTAGACTTCTTACTTCTTGAGATGATGATAAAATGAAATCTCAAAATTGTAAGGCAGAAATTGATACATACATAGTCTTTTTCCCTTGCGGGGTAGATAGAGCCTAGGTCTATAAGACCTGAAGGCCACGTTTAGAATGTTGGTGGGCATTAGGTGGAAAGCGGAATCAAAATAGTGATGCGTTGCTAGCCGCATCGCCTATGGCATGATTCCTCAGATGTTACCCATTCCCTCGATCGGCTTCTACGATCTGCGCGGGAAGAGAAGCAGCTGGTATATTCTACGTTTTTCTTTTCTCCCAGACCAGCATGGAAGAGTTTAGAAATTGATAATCCAATACAAATTCACCGCTCAAACTGATTGGACTTCTATCGGAGGTCTATATTTTTTGAGAAGAGTCCTAATGTCATATACTTTAGGTAGTGCGGTATCTGCATTGTTTAACTAACTGTTCTGATTTTGTTTACGATATTTTCAATAGCGTGTCGACGTTTATGCAAATCGAAGTATCGATAAAATATAGACGCCGATGTATGAAACATAAAATGGAACTATTATTACAACATTTTGTTTCTATAGTAACTCTTATGAGTATCTCTATGTTGTCGAGCTTCCTTCATAATGGGAAACTGCACACATTTTGGGGTTCTTTATCGAAAGGGTGCCAATGGAACCTTACCTAACAAACCCTTTTAGCAAATCCTTATGTAATATCAGAGCTTTGTTCACTAAAAAAAATCACAGAAAAATAAAAACAACAGTATAGACACCGTCATACGGAAAAAAGACGCATCTGACATTTTTTCCAAAATTGAGTTACATACATATTCGGAATCAGTAAAAAAAGACGCATCTACTAATATTTTTAAAGTTTACTGAAAACAAACGCTACCCATTAAACCTTACTATAAAATACGACGCATGTGCGATATATCGCTTGTATTACTAATTTGAATAGACATTTCTGATGTATACTAAAATGAAAAGTCATATTTAAGTAGTACTGTCTTATTAACTTATAAAATACGTATGGTTTCATAAAATGAAAAGGAGTTTCTACATCTTAATAATAAGAAAAGATGGTTCTGCGGAGATGTGCCCCTTCATCTTAGCATTACACACTATTAGCTAGACGCAAGTGGCAGTAGCGTCTTTTTTATGTAGTATCGCTAGATGTGCGGGATGAAGTGGGGATCGCGACAGGCTGCCGGTTCAATCAGTTGCAATCAGTTGCATCCCGGCAGTCGAGGCGAGAGACGCGCGCACGCTCCGTGTAAAATTTGCAGCAATATGGTAAGTTAGCTCGAAATTATTTCATGCGGTTATTCAAAAATTGTTTGGGTAAGCGGTTTATGTCTTCGAAATAAGGCTGAAATACGTGAAAATATCATTAAATTTATGTATTGATCGATTATATATTTTATGTATATTGTTTAATTAAGTAAAAATAGATGTATAGGTATAAAGAAGGAGTTCTAAATGTATACTTATATTATAAAGCTGAAGAGTTTGTTTGTTTGTTTCATCAATCATCAATCAGCCTATTGCAGTCCACTGCTGGACGTAGGCCTCCCCAAGGGCACGCCACACTGCACGATCTCCCGCTTTCCTCATCCAGCCACTACCAGCGACCCTCCTCAGGTCATCGGTCCATCTGGCAGGGGGGCGTCCAACACTACGTTTGCCGAGACGTGGTCTCCATTCGAGAACCCGTCTACTCCATCGCTCGTCGGTTCTGCGACAAATGTGGCCAGCCCACTGCCACTTCAGCTTGCTACACTTCTGGACAATGTCTAAAACTTTGGTCCTCTGCCGGATGATTTCGTTACGGATTTTATCCCGCAACGAAATACCGAGAATAGATCTTTCCATAGCTCGCTGAGCGACATGTAGTCGGTGGGCCAGCCTGACTGTCATGTTCCACGTCTCGGCTCCATATGTCATGACGGGTAGGACGCACAGATTGAACACCCTACTCTTTAGGCACTGCGGTAGTGTCGACGAGAAGATATGACGTAGCTTCCCAAATGCTGCCCAGCCCAGCTGCACTCTTCTTGCGATTTCGCGCTCGAAGTTGTCTCTACCTAGCTGCAATGTCTGCCCGAGGTAGACATATTCTTGGACAACTTCGAGCGTATTACCATTGATCAAGATCGGCTCCGGCGTGATAAAGTCGTTGAACATGACCTTGGTCTTGTCCAAGTTCATCCGGAGACCGACTGACATTGAAGCAGCATCAAGGCTGTGCAGCATTTTCTGCAAATCCTGCAACGATTGTGCCATCAATACTATGTCGTCGGCAAAGCGAAGGTGACTGAGATATACGCCATTGATGTTGATGCCCAGCCCGTTCCAATCCAGAGTTTTGAAGACATCTTCCAGTGCGTTGGAGAACAGTTTCGGAGAGATGACATCTCCCTGTCTCACCCCTCTGAGCAACTGGATGGGTTTCGTCTTGTGGTTCTGTACTTGGACGGACATCGACGCTGATCTGTATAAACTTCTCAGTACCTCCACATATCTCCAATCGACTTGGCATCGCTGCAAGGATTCCAGAACAGCCCAGGTTTTTACGGAGTCGAAGGCTTTCTCGTAGTCCACAAATGCTAGGCACAGCGGCTGATTATACTCCTGCGACTTCTGTATAATCTGTCTTACTGTGTGAATGTGGTCTACGGTGCTAAAGCCTTTTCGAAACCCAGCCTGTTCCGGTGGCTGGAAGGCGTCAAATCTTGCGGCAAGACGATTCGAGAGAACTCTCGAAAACAGCTTATAGATGTGGCTTAAGAGCGCGATTGGTCTATAGTTTTTGAAGAGGATTTTGTCTCCTTTCTTGAAAAACATAGTCACCACGCTCTCACTCCACGCCCTTGGGGTAGTCCCAGTGGCTATGACGGAATTAAATAGCTCCTTTAGCTTTTTTCGCACTGGAGATTCTCCTGCTTTGAGAAGCTCTAAGGTAATTCCGTCTTCGCCGAGAGCCTTCCCATTCTGAAGCTGTTTGAGAGCCCTCCCGATTTCGTCTTCATCCACTTCTGGGAGATCGTCGGTAAAGTGGCGCGTCAGTGTGGCTCGTGGGTCGTTCGCGTCAGGTGGAAGCTTTGGAGCATGCGAGGAGTACAGTTTCTGATAGAAGTCTTTAACTTTGGCGAGGATCTCCGGAACTGACGTGACGGTTTTGCCTTCCGAGGTTTTGAGCTTCGTCAGGTGGCTCCTACCCAGTCTTTTAGCAAAGACTTTTGACCCCCGATTTTGCTCAATCGCCTCTCTTATGAGATTCGTATTGTAGCTTCGGAGGTCACGTCTTACCGACTTGCGGATTTCTTTGTTGAGACGGTGGGTATCCGACGAAGCTCCCTCTGGCATCTCACGTCGAATCTTTATCAGTTCAAGAGTCTCCGCCGAAAGTTTAGAAAAGATCAAAATTTTTATTAATAATAATTGTTATATAAGAAGTTAGTAATGTTATGTTGAAAGAAGTTTGTAAATCTGTATTTTTCTAAATAAATAAAATTGATCTCGTAGTTTACATTTTATTGAAACTAATGACCTGCAGTACTGCGTACAAGCTTTGAAATAGGATTAAATAGGCAGCATTTGAGATTATATTTTAAATATAAACAGACAGACATTATTTTAAAGATAAAGACAATTTACTTTGTACTGTGTATATACCATACATTTGGTTAACGTGTTAGAATTTATCTAAAACTGCGATGGAGTGGTTGGTTATTAAAAATCAAAAACTATGCAAACAGCCATAACTGGAATATATATTCTAAATGTTATAGATAATTAGGTTTCATACTAAGTTTAAAAGCAGCTTATGGCTAAAACCGTCCTTGTTATTTACTTCACTAGACCCTATTTTTACATCTTTACTGAGTAGAAAAGACGTCTCATACAATAAGAAGTTAAAAAGAAGTATCTAGCCATAAACGTCTTTTCATTACAGTATTCGCGTAATTCTTGATATTTTTTTACTAAGAAGAAAAAGAAAATCCGGTTTATTTACTATATAAAATACAATGAATATTATATTTCATATACATACCTATAGATCGAACCCTCTTACACATTTTTCATGTATGAAAATACATCACAGTCTAAATTCCTTGGCGCAGCGAATTTTTTAAATTTAATAACACATCTTATTTTTTTTCTCCATTTGCGAGTTTGTGTAGAAACGTCCTTTTTCCATATGACGGCAGCTTTTGTGTGTAAGAAATAGTTTGGTTAACGTTATAAGAAAACGCTTTGAAGAGGTTTCATTGTGTATATGTTAACGGAAATGTATGAAATTACGTAGCTATTTATGAAATGTATAAAATATCGTCTGAAAAAGTTTTTATTACACACATATCCTGGGAAATGTATACATTTCCTAGGAATTGTATAAAATGCAGATATTGTATTAGTAAATGCATAAAACGAATGCTTTCTGTGAATAAAATACGTAAGTAAACTAAATCAGAGTTATCTGTGAATGGAAATGAAACACCAGTCCAGGGGTTAAGGCGATTGCCTGGGTTGGCCTTCCACCTGAAACAACTCAGGGCAGAAAATAAGTTAGGTTCAGGTTATTTTTTTTATGACCACCCGAAACGACTGAGGGCAGAAAATAAGTTTTGCTGACCATAAGTTGCTGCCCAACTAGCTATTTTAGCTGAATTTGCCGGGAGCGTGGCTCCGCCACGCCTAAGAGCCCGCCTGATCGCAATATCCTCCCCTTGCTCCATTATCCCCACGTACCTACTGGCATCTTGAATGTTACTCGTATGTAATACATTTCCGAGTGCTATTTTGGAAATCTATAGATGTCCTAGGAATTGTGCCTAATATAATTTATTTCACATATTTCCAGGCGATTTTAGGAATTTTATACATTTCCTAGGGATGGTATACAATGACGGATTACATACATTTCCGTTAACATATATATTTATTTATTCATACGTACGATTATACATCAGGGTTCCAATACAAAACAATATTGTTGTCGTTAATTATTCTATCAGGGGTGTGTACAAGCTTGAACTTATTATTTCTGGCGGCCGGCGGACCCCACCAAGCCACTACGACATCATGGAGCCGAACATTGCCGAAGGCTGCCGAATAAAACCTAGGCCGGGCCGGATCTCACTTGTGTTTGTCCGTTCTGATCTCGTTTGTTTCATTAATAATCTGTATTTTTCTAAATAGTCTTTTATTTGGGATATCCAAGCAACCAGACACATATATATTACAGTCCTCTTACAAATGGTCCTTCGAGCCGAATATGTCATTCTCATCTGCTTGGCCGGTGGTTGCAGCTATGACATCGAGTACGCTCGCCCGGCCTCCCAAGCTGCTATTTGCTTTCCCCCTTTCTTCCGAGTGAGTAGTATCCCAATATCTTCATTCCCTTCCTAAATCCAACAAATTCCTATCCTTTCCCAGCTTGAATTATTCCGATGAGCAGTAGCGTCATTAAAATTAGGAGCCAAAGAATCTGCGCTCGCCAACTTACCTGCCAAGCGTGGTGAGTATGGCAATATCTTCCCAATATACAAATAATACTTGGGATATGCCTTTGTCCAGTAGACCCACGGCTTTATAATAACATCGTCAAAGTATACAACCTCAACAGTATGATCTAATTCCGTGCTCATATGCCCATTAGTTGTGCAACCAGTAAATAACACGACAATACAACATTTAGTTGGACACGTACAAATCCTACGGACATCCAGACAAACAATCTCGCAATCCTACAACCTATAGTCAACTTTACCTCTAAGAAATTAATACAGATTTTTAAATGGTAAAATTTGACGCGTCTTAGGAGAAATTTGCAAATGATTTTCAGCTCTGTTGGTTAAAGAATAAAGATGGGTCTTGAGTGACGAATGGTGACAGATGTGGTCGTTGTAGTCCAGTGTGCAAGACTATTGTTGCAGTCCAATAGACTTCTAGACTGAAATGATGATAATGATTATACTGTGGTACAGAACTCTTAGTATAGATAATACGAATTGAAGCCATCACTGTGCAGTGCCAAATACGCTACTTTGCTAACAGAGAGCTTCAGGTTTGATTTTTAGTGCGGACATGTGGTTAATTTTATTGAAGCTACGCCAAAAAGTAGCTCTTAATTAGGATGGAACATCATATATTAGCACAGATAGTGTTAAAACCACCATACTGGCATAATAACGGATGCGGGGTTTATATATACCACTGCTTAAAATGCCATTAGGAACAGAAAGAAGAAAGAAAGGAACATCTTTTTAGGGTTCCGTAGCTCAAAAACTAAAAAGGAACCCGTATAGGATCACTCGGTTGTCCGTCTGTCAAGATATTTTTTTTTATAAAACGTGTGGACGTATCAAGTTAAAATTGATGCCGTACATTGAAACGGAACCTTGAAGCTGTAAAAAATTAAATCATTTTAACAATTTGCTTCAACACGCATTAGAATCAAAACCTAAGATACTTGCCGTAGACTCACGAAATTTGGCATATAAAGTAATGTTCTATAGGAGGAATAAAGGAAAAATCCAAAATCCGTAAATTTATACCTAGAACTAAAAATAAATAACTCAATATCATTACGTGTGGCAGGTTTCTGCAAGAATCGTATATATTTAATTCAAAATTCTTTAGTAATTTTGCAGCTCTTGGAGTTAAGCAGTAAAGTTCGCTCAGTCCTCCGGGGAATCGAGGTAGTGGGCACTCTTCGGCAATATGCCACAAAGTTTGGTCTGCTACCCCGCAGTCGCACTCTGGAGACTCCTTAAGTCCTCATTTATAGAGAGGTCTATATTTTGTACGGAGCTCTCCGTGCGCTAATCTAACTCACACTTGGCCCGGTTTTTTACAAGCTTTTATTTAGTTTCACCTGTCCCGATGTCTGTAATCAAATCTTGCAAGTTAAATTTGATCCACTTCCCGTTTACCGACGGATCTGAAATTTTGCACGCATGTAAACCGGATGACAAAACAATATTATGGAATCGTTGCGCTGGTCTGATGATTGAGTCGGAACGTGGTCATGGAGGACAGGAACTGTTAAACTAAATAAGGTAGACCAAACGTGTTTAGGCTCATTTGATTTGTTTTGAAAAGCGCTTTACACTGTGGATTCGTTTATAATAAAAGTTGGTCACAAAAATGCATTATTTGCAATGAAAACTTTTTTATATACAGCGTGTAACATAACCAACGACGTTTCCGTGAAGGGGTGACTCAGCCCATCAAAATGAACAACTTTTCCTACGGGACATTTTTTTTTTTTACATTTTAATACTAATTGCCTGGCCGGCCGAACACTCTTATAACAAAATGTATTTTTTTTTTGAGTTTCCATCTTTGGTCCTTTAGGAAAAGATGTTCATTATGACGGGCTGAGTCACCGCTTCACGGGAACGTCGTTGGTTATAATTATGTATATAAACGGGACTCAGTCTCGTTGCGACCACGATGGATGTAACTCCATTGAAACGTCAACGGAAACAAATAATAAAAAGGTTCGTGCTAAGTCCCGTTTATATCCATAATTATGTGTTTAAAGCGCGAAAGTTTAAAAAGAATGTCGTTGGTTATGTTACACGCTGTATATAAAAAAGTTTTTATTGCAAAAAATGCATTTTTGTGTTTACGCACAGTATACAGTTGACGGAAAAAATAGAATATTTTTCTGTGAACACGCACTGAGGGAAGAGCTGGCATGTAAACGAAACTGACACAAATCATTGAACACATCACCGCGCCATTCACTCGGCGAGCATTGTTGCTGGTTATTCAAAGACAATGGAACGCCAATGTAATGGGGCTTTTTGCTCTATGATGTGTGAAATCTATTTATTGGCAGCTTTATTACTATCACGTCCTACGGGGTAGACATATCCGCGGTCTATAAGACCTAAAGGCCACGTTTAACATGTTGGTCGGCGTGTGGGAAAATGGAATCAAAATTTCGATAGTTTGTTATCATGATTCTTTAGATTTTCGCTCAATCCCTCGATCGGCTTTTACGATCTATGCGGGATGAGAAGCAGCTAGCTCAGTCTGACCAGCATGGAAGATTAGCAGCTATAAAAAATTGACAAGGTATTCGCTACTAGTTTATATCAAATATAAAAAAGTAATAATGTTAGTTCCAGAATCTTGGGAAATCTGTGAGAACAATATAGGTAGTGAAGGTAAAAGATAGATTTTTGTTTTTTATCTTATTCTCAATATTTATATTAAATATAGATTTTTGCTATATTTTTGTGTTGCTAAGTCCTTCCAATAATTTACACATTAGTAAAAAGAAAATACGATTTTATATGCAAGAAAACTCTATCAGATATAAAAATGGCGCAGTGGTTAACACGCCAGCCTGCGACACTATGAAATGATCAAGATGGAAAATGATCTTTTTCAGATTTGCCTGGATCTTAGATGTTTATCTATATAAGTATTTGTCCGTATATATTTATTAGACGTTTTGAAAACGCATTACTAAAAATGCTTATAAATTTGTGATGTCCCAAACAAACTACCAGAAGGGTGGCGTGAGAGAAAACTTTCTTTATTAGCCGTATTAAATATTCAGTTAATTAATAGCTTATATACCTAATAGTATTAAACAGCGGACTCAGGCTCCGACGCGACACAGTTGAGAGTGCAATCGAGAAAACGCTCTATGACATAGTCGGTATAGTAGGGGAGAATGGGGTAATGGGAGTCAGCGGGCAATCGGGGTCAGGTGCCTCTAAGTAAAACTAAACGTTCGATACCTAGGTAGATGACATGTTCAGCTTGCTCTGTACCCGATGCCCATTGTACGAATGACTCGCGCTAGTAGCTCCACGCGTTTTTGAGTGACAATTATGTTTCCTTTTCACGCCTCGCCCGTGTAATTTTTTGTCAAAACAACATTAACGGTGAGTATAGACGTTGTAGCTGTACCAAATTAATGACTATGGATAGATTTATCCTTGATATTCAAAATTTAAATAAGCATATTAGATTGCGATTAAATTTATTTTGTGTTTTTAAATTTTACAGTTAACATGCAGTATAGATTTTGGGTAATGGGAGCCAAAGAGCTCGCTAGTGATTACCATTACCCGCAAAAAATATTCTTGTTTTCTTTCGCTTATAGATGCCGATATTACAAGTCAAAAAAATCAAATAGGCTAGCTGATCAACTGGTGATTGCACTGGATGGCATACTGCCGAATGTAATGTCTGCGATTGTTTGACTCTGATTTCCCACATGTCTGATTCCCATTGTACTGAGGTTAGTGCAATGGGAGTCAAACTTGTTTTTTTTTAAAACGCGGAAATATATCTAAAGTTGATTCCCAAAGTGGTAAAAAGTGATATCAACTAGTAGATAAATAAGTAAAGTCTAGTATTAAACAATTTTAATAATGATATTATTTCGAAATAAGCTTTTATTTGATAGCTCGCTTAAGCGACTCCCATTACCCCTTTCTCCCCTAACTATTTTGGCGAGCTCCGTGGCACGCCAGCCTGCGACACGAGGGCCCCGATTTCAATCCCCGGTTAGGTCAAGATGGAAAATGATCTTTTTCAGATTGGCCTGGGTCTTGGATGTTTATCTAATATATGTATTTGTTATATGATATAGTATCGTTGAGTTAGTATCCCATAACACAAGTCTCGAACTTACTTTGGTCTTAGCTCAATCTGTGTGATTTGTCCGTATATATTTATTTATTATTATTTAACTTCCTAAAAGTTTTCGTGTTTACCTTCTTAAAAGAATTCCTTGGGCGGATTACTTTGTTCCTAGCTCATTTAATAAAAAAATAATACACCATGGCGTTGTTAGAGTACCTCTATTTACGTTCGCATAGTCCATTGTTACCCAAGCCCCTTCATATATAATGGAGCGTGGTAAAGGTGCTTATCCATCGGCTATGATTTTGCTGGGACAAATATGATTTTTTTCGTGGCCCAAAATTAAAAGACCCTGTTTTAATTGTTTCCATAACTGCGTTTTTTTAAAATTTGTCCATGTTTGCTGAGGCTTTAAAATGCATATCTGGAGGGATAATACTGCAAGAATTAGAATTGTATTGGCTGTTTATTTTCCAGCATTTTAATTTTTATCGTAAAGGGTATCTTAATGGGACTATTATATAATTATGATATAATAATCTTAAAAATGTAAAGTGAAATGAAAATGTATTATTTTATACATACTTAACTATACCTATTATTTACTAGCCTTCGTTCGCGTTAATGTCGATCCCTCGGGAACAGTACTTTTTTCCGGACGAGAGGTAGCATATATTCTTCTTAGTACTCCAGAGAACGTTTATGCATGATTTAATGATAAATGGTTTAGAAGTTATGAAGTGACAGCGTAAAAACAAACAAGCAAGGATAGTGCCTGGAAGCCAAGGACATTATTTGGGAGATCAAACATCGCTAGAGGGATCGTGGTTATGACTACCGCTCTGGGTGGTACCTGGTTTAAAGCATATCCATTGCTATCCAAAGGGCGCGGCCAGCATTATGCCGCGATTCAATGTTATTATATTGAGCAACTAGCTATCTCTAAATAAATAACTAAATATCTATTTGTATTTAGGAGGTCGCATATAAAATTTCATGAAAATTTGAGCAGATTTTAAATATTTTCTATACAAACGATCAACCCCTATTTTACACCCTAAGAGGGCGAATTCGAATAAACCATGAAACACGTATTCGATAAAATGTATTTAAGAGAAGTACTAGTACTTATTCTGTGCCACAGTCAAGCAGTAGAACTTCTAACTTCACGTCACGTTATGTTGTCGCCTTCGCCTCTAGTGTAAAAGAACCTTACAATCCTCTTTTTGTGAGCTTAAGTAGTGCACGGAGCAAGGAAATTGGACGGAAGTAATTATAATCCTGATGCGGGCCCCGCTATAAGTACAATAAAGCACTTAAAGCGGGATGTACCAAAATTATTTTTTATCTGGGGACCTGCTCTTGTGTTTTCGTATTCTTCTTATTTCATTAAGACCTTAGTATTGTGGTCGTTTTTTAGCTTTATTTTACGGTAAATAAGCAGACGAGCCACCTGATGTAAAGTGTTCACCGTCGCCCATGGACATCTACAACACCAGAGGAGGTGCTGATGCGTTGCGACTCCTAAGATACCTGATACTCATAAGTCTATAACAAACAAACCACACTCAAATCTTTTTCGTTATGAATTTCATTATCTATGTGTTGCTTAAAGGCGGTGTAAGCTTATTTGATAGTTGTTGGAGATAATAAATAATTAAAACTTCTAATCCAACGCTATAAAAAAATACAGCCGTTTATGCCGCAAATTTTCGACATTAGCTAGGGAATCGAACTACAGGGTACTTCCCGTGAACTCAAAATCTTGAAATCTGAAACGAAGCATAGTCTTAAAGCACAGATAAAGG
The DNA here is from genome assembly GCA_947532085.1 of Elegia similella. NCBI lineage: Eukaryota > Metazoa > Arthropoda > Insecta > Lepidoptera > Pyralidae > Elegia > Elegia similella. The sequence goes on from OX383936.1 coordinate 22,243,634, forward strand.
AAAAATTGCGAAAAGCATAAATTTTTTGTTACATAATATAATAAAAAATATTTTAAGTATTTTGAACTTATTATAGCTAATATAGTACGAAACCTTTCGTGCGTGAGTCCGACTAGCACTTGGCCAATTTTTTTGTTGTACTACGGAACGACCACGGATTACATATCTACTCCGTGGGAAAGACGTCCCCAAAAAAGGTACATCAATAATAAAATACTGCAATAATCCATAACTCTATGAGATATAAAAGTTTAAAGCCCTTAATGGACTTTAACTTTGCGCGCCTTGATAAGATCAAACAGATGTGACGTCACACATGTCACTTTTGAAAAGGGTTGTATGAAAAGTTTATTAGGCAGCTTTGTTAAATATTGCTTTCATGAGAATGATATGAAATTCATATTAAATGTTGCTATAAATGTTTAGGGATAATTAAAGTGTGATAACAGTTCTATATAAATTACTTTTCAAATCTACCTATCATGTAAGTTATTTAAAACAGTGCCATGTTAATTCATACTAATTTATAAGTTAATGTGTCTGCAAATTCCCTCTTTACACTTATCAATGATAGTTCATTGGAGAGCCAAGTCAAGAAAAAAAATTGCTTAATGTGGTGAGGGCTACGAAGAACGATAAAGGGTACTTACCATTGATTCTAGAAATAAATACTGTTCTCTAAGGACATAAACTTGAGCACAGCCATGGGCGAAATATAGTGGTATAATCGGACCTCGGGTATTGAAGCATCACATATCTAGATGTGCAACCGGAAATACTGAGATAAATGCGAGGGTTAACAAGTAAGTTGACGTACCCTTATTTACGAGATGTCCAACAGTAGTAAATTCAGACACCGGTTTCGAAGCATCACACATCTAAATGTGCAACCGGATATACTGAGATAAATGTGAGGGTATATAAAAAGAAAGTCAACGTGCCCCTATTTACGCGATGCCCCTGTAGTGACAATAAGCGACCAGTAAATAGGGCTCTTAGGAACAGAAAGGTTATACGATGTCAGGGAGGTCAGTGACTAGTTACAGTATTAATTTTCTCCTCAGACTTTTTGCTTTTATTAAGAAGTCAACCTGCGCTCCATAAAGCAGGTTCTGTCAGGAACCGTCACGTAACGGTAATTTCTATGTATGCTCTACACAAGATAAAAATTATTATTTAGATTGCGTCAACACATTATGTTCCCCGCCCACAGCTACTTCAAAGACCTAATCTGCTGCGCTATGTCTGTGACATATGTTTTTTATGGGATCTCCTTATTTCTGATTCCGTTTCATAGAGCCACACCGAACATAGCCTTTGGGCATCTAGCGTGAGCTTTCTTATGAGGCACATGGTAAGGAAACATATTTTAAGGCCATAATTCGTAATTGGCATCGTTAGTGTCACACATTGATTAAAGAATATTCTACTTGAAGTTTTGGCCATACTCACCACGCTTTCTAGGAGGGTTATCTAAAGCAATTATTTTGGCTAATTGTTGTTCAAACGCTGCTGTGCATCGGAAGCAATTTAACCTGTTTTTGAGATATAGAACGGCAAACAACAAGCAAGCGGTTCACCTCATGGTAAGTGATCATCGCTGTCATTGCAAAGGACGTGAAAAAGGCCAGAAGTTTAGTAGGTTTGGGAACAGGATATTTATTAGAATACTAGGTAGTCGTTCGGATGAATTAGTTTGATTTAAAAGCAGCTCGAAAAGCTGGGTACGCATACCCATAGCCATACCTACAAGCACCGGACAGGCTTGTAGTATGGCAGGATTTTCAGTCATATTTGTAACTTTAACTGAGCTGACAGACCTTACTGAAATATCTATGTATTGAATTTCAAAGGTTTTAGCCTGAAAAAACATCTATAATCGTTGCCATAAGCAAATGAAAACCGGTAAATATTTTAAAAACACGTCTTCATTCATCAAATATTCATGAGACTATGAAAACGTTTCAATATAATTCTATTCACCACCGGCGTCCAAACAAAATTAAGCTTTTACAATTACATCCGTCCAATTTCCGTACATTCTCGGCCTCGCTTTGTCACAAAGAGTGGACTTTATTAACATGAGACTAGAGCGCTTTTATTTTTAGGTTCAGTATCCAAAAGGGGTTAACTGGCCCCTTTTGCTGAACCTCCGCTGCATCCGTCCGTCCGTCTGTCACAGAGCTGTATCTTTGGAACCGTAAAAAGTTTATTTTCATAATCAATTTTTAAACTTATCATAAATAAATCATCAGAATCTCTAATGGAATACAGAATAGGCTAGTTTCCTGGGTCGTAATAATAACATAACAATTAGTCCGTCAGTTAGATAACCAAAAAATATTGGACACGTATTTTTTCTTTTGTCAAATAAACAATAAATAATAAAGATAAAGCGCGTCAAAGTGTCCAATATTTTTTGAATATCTAACTGACGGACTAATTATATTTTTTTAAGAAACTAGCCTATTGTAAAAATCCACGGAATTTGATAAAACTGACTGACTGGCTAAATGATAAAGCGGGCGAAGACACAAGAAAAGCAAGAATGGTTACTTTCCGCTCGTTATTCGTATGTAATTCACTTGAAAACTGGTATAACCTTATTTCAGTTGACGCGCGTAAGCTTTCAATTGAAATGACTGCAGCGAATTCTTTCTGTGTGAATTGAGATCGTTTATCCATTTTATTTTCACCATTGATGTTTGGATTGTTTGCCAAATATCGATTGTATCTTTTTTTTTTAAATAATAACAATATGCCGTAATAAATATTATAGTACTAACTAGCTACTAGCTGTCCTGGCGAACTTTGTTTTGCTTTTTTTCTGTCGTTAATTCTCACCTTATGAACCTTCCCTAGACAAACATTGAACTCGTGCAAATAAAACCTAAATAAGAAAATTTTGGTGACCGACGCTTCTTGCGCGTCGACACACTGGCACTACTTCATCTCCAGAACTCTAAACCGAAGGCAGGCGCTGCAGGAGCAGTAACTCTTCAAAGGCACAAATATGTAGGTATAGGAGATAATATGTTTGCAGCTTTTAGGGTAAAAACATTTTGTCCATGAGGTTCAAAAGCGCATAAGTTTTTTTAGTCTTTTTTTCTTGTAAAAAGAGTGTATAAATTGAGGTATCCCATGACCAAAGAAGTTACCGAGCTCAGCGTATCAGAATTGTCATTAAATCCAAAAAGGCTGCCAGCCTTTTGGAGACGATGTCTAGGGGTGAGCATCAAAAGGTACGATTTGTATTGTAAATACACATTTTTGGGCAGGATATATTGATTTTTTTTAGTTCTTCAGAAGACAAAAAAGTAGCGTCCTTGTTTTATCTTACAATTCCCGTTAAACAGACCCTAAAAATCTTGAAGTTTATTTTAGATAAGTGACAAAATAGCAAATTTCGTCGTTTCTGATCCAAGTTGCAGATGTACCATTTCCTTAGAGTTCTGCTATACTTAGTTTTGTCTAATCTATAAGGACAACAACGCCCTCATCTTTATAACTAATGACATAAGAAGGTAAGCCACGAATACTTATTCGTCGGCCAATTTTAACAGAATATTATCACTACTATCCACTATCTCTTCCATGCTGGTCTAGGAGAAAAGAAGAACGTAAAATGTACCAGCTGCTTCTCTTCCCGCGCAGATCGTAAAAACCGATCGAGGGAATGGGTAAAATCTGAGGAATCATGTTAATAGGCGATGCGGCTAGCAACCCATCACTATTTTGATTCCAATTTCCACCTAATGCCCACCAACATCCTAAACGTGGCCTTCAGGTGTTATAGACCTAGGCTATGTCTACCCCGCAGGGGAAAAAGACGTGATTCTATGTATGTATGTATGTATCCACTACCCACTATCATCTTGACTTTATGTTTTTAACATAGATTTAAAAAAATGCGTCTCTCTGGTCTCCACCATATTGTAAGGAATAAATAAATTACTATTCAATTCAACAATGTTAAAATATTAGACGGTATTTAGAATTCTATCGCAAAACCGATACAACCTTATTCCAGTTGAAGCGCGTTCAATTAGCATTCATTCGATTGAGACGTCAGCAGACATTTCTGACTGATCGTTTTTCCCACCTTCTTTACGCAGATGACATTTAAATGTAGAGAGAGTGTATTAAGTAAGTTAAATGTAGAGAGAGTGTATTAAGTAAGCAATTACTTAATTGTGTTTATAATAAATAAATATATACGGACAAATCACACAGATTGAGCTAGCCCCAAAGTAAGTTCGAGACTTGTGTTATGGGATACTACCTCAACGATACTATATTTTATAACAAATACATATATAGATACACATCCAAGGCCCAGGCCAATCTGAAAAAGATCATTTTTCATCTTGACCTGGCCGGGGATCGAACCCGGGCACTCTCGTGTCGCAGGCTGGCGTGTTGACCGCTGCGCCACGGAGCTAATGTAAAGGGCTTTCTAGAAGATTATTACAATATCTTATACATGGTAAAATATTTATCGTTTTGGACCTTAAGAGCCCGCCATATGCCAGGCGGCGTGGCGATACAAACGCGGATGGTCTAAACGCATTGGCTACTTTGGATATTTTCGTTTATTAGGAACATTCAAGGGTTATTCGAAAAAGAAAAACATATGATGGCTGCCTTATCTGTAATGCAATAATAATCAAAAGTTTCAAGGTTAATTTTAATGTATTTGGTGAATAATGCTATATACCGAGTAAATTAGACGTGATTTGGAGGCAACTTTGCAATTTCTTTCTATCGAGAAAATTTAACGCAATCGTGTTTTTGAGTCATATAGTTAGTCCTGAACTTTGCTGCATTTTTATTTCAACTTGAGTATTTAATTATTATTGATATAACAGTCATTCATGCAAAGCAGTGTGAGGTAGTACGGGCCCTTAAAGGGGTGAGTCAGACAATCAATATAAACAACTTTTTCTATGGGAACAATGTTGTGAACTTAAAAAAAAATTCGGCATTTCCATACAAAAGAGTTCCGCCGCCCGGCCTGTTTGTATGGGAATGTCGATTTTCTTTTGAGTTCCCAGCATTGGTCCCATACTAAAAGTTTTTTATATCGACGGGCTGAAGCATCCCTTTAAGGGTCCAAAACGATAAAAATTTCACTTGTATAATAATAACTGCGACTCCCCACGACGCTAATAAAAATAAGTCTCGGTGGATTTCATCGCAGTTTTGTTTTTTTAATAAAAAACAGTTTTCGGAATCCGTTTTTAATTTTACAAATAATCGAGATGAATTTTGATCACGTTTTTCATAAGAATTTTTCAAGAGAATTTAGTATTGTTAGATTGAATCTTTCTTAAATACTCTGTTATTTATTTTCTGTGAATTCAAAAAGAAGTAAAAGAACTTATTATTATTTTTAGATATTAATTGTTTTTTATATCTTTACTGATATTTAAAATGCGAAAGTGAGTTAGTTTGTTACACCTTCATGCCCTGTTTACTGAACCGATCGTCACGAAATTTTGCATACCCGTTGTCTGTGGTACGGAGAAAGACATAGTGTTTTCAATGGGAAAAAGTACCTACTGTTCCCGAGGGAACGACATTGACGCGAGCGGAGTCGCGGAAAAATCTAGTTTAATGCTTATTGTCAATTTTCTATGTTTTAAGGAATGATAATTTCGAATATTTATCACCCAAGTCACTTTTTTCATTAAGTTATCTTAGGGTATTTTTAACAAAAATAGCCTCCAAAAAAACTACCTAAGAAAAACCTTGTATTCTCATAACAAAAGTGCATCTCACGTAGTATACCGCTATTCACAAAGTTTCACAACGATGCACGTTGAATGCAGGCAACTGATTACATTCATTTGTTTTTAAAACAATACAGTCTTGGACCAACAAACAGACTCGCCTTTTAAAACAATACGTTGTTGGAACTAGTAAATTCTGTATTATATAAGGGAAATGCACCTATAAGGTAAAAAATTCTTTACAAGCAAAATATACAAAATCGACACGCTAGTTTTCGAGATAACTGAACTTGACAATTAGAAAAACAGACGAAAAGACCATCCTGAGATACAGAGAAACCTAAAAGTTTATTCTAATACAATAATTTATACAAAACCAGTCTTATTATAAAACGAGATAATGGTTTAAACATCCTTCTCTTGTGTTATAAGAACTATGCAAAACTATCGCCTACAATACTTTTTTATAATCCGTACGCAACGCAGTATTGGCTCACCGTGTCTGAAGATCTTGTTTTGAATGTGTAACAATCCCGAAAACATTAGCTTAGATAAGTGAGTTTTTAAAGCAAAATTAAATAGCATAGTTCCATTTATACTCCAGAATATATTTTGATTTTTCACGAACTTATCTGATGTGTATATCCTAATCTTAATTACCAAAAATAATATTATAAATGCGAAAGTGACTTTGTTTGTTACGCTTTCGCCTTTACTACTGAACCGATCATTATGTAATTTTGCATACACGTTATCTGGGGTACGGAAAAGGTAAAAATAATGTTAAGAAACTTAAAAACAAATGTAGGATATTGTTCCCGAGGGATGAAATAACTGAATATAAGCGTACTTTATCGCGTAAAACCGTTTTTATATAGCCGTTTGATTAGATAAATTCTGACAAGACGGAGATATGTAATCTGAATTACACCCCTATTTATAAAGGCGTAAAATTGAGATAACATTTACTAAATATTATTAGAATCATCAAAGGATTTTGAAGCCTAAATCCTTTTTGAGCTGGAATTGCGTCTGTATTCCGTGAAGCAACTTACGCTAGATTAAGTTTTAATATTCGAAGTGTTTATAGGACAGTGTGGAAAACGTGATATTGTACCGGGTGTTACAAAACTACGAAATAATATTTAAGGGGTATGATAAGTCGATAATATTAAACAACTATCCCTAGGGAACATACATCGAAAAACAAAAAACAAGTTGTGACCTTCCATAGAAAGTCGATCAGCTGCTTGCTCATTTTTTATCGGAGATCGAATTTTTCTTTTATATTTTAAAGTTTGTCCCATGGGAAAAGTGGGAAAGTTGTTTAATATAATGGATTGATCATGCCTCTTAAACATTATTTCGTAGTTTTGTAACACCCGGTATAATGAGAGGGAATCTAAACTAAAAGTGAATAAATAACTAAATATTCTGTGAATATTTCCAGCATCTACCTGTTTCCATTATCAATATCGAGCAAAATCAAGTGAAAATTTCAACTGTCTAACTATAACGGTTCATGAGGTACAGTCTGGTGACAAACGGACAGGCAGACGGACAGCGGAGCGATATAATTGGATCCCGTTTTTACTTCTTTGGGTACGGAACCCTAAAAAGCGACGTTTAGCATGTTGGTGGGCATGTGGAAAATTAATAAGACCGTTAAATTGTAAACTCCGTCAGTTTATAATCATTATCATCATTTCGAGTAGGTGTCACGGTCAGTCGACCATGCACACCCTGATGTCAGAGTTCTTCGGAACCGCCTCTCGGCCTCTGACGTGGTTCCTTTAACGACTACCAGATGGCAGCCGGGACCACCGGCTTAACGTGCCTACCGAAGCACGGAATCATCTTTATTATCAGACAATCAGGTGATTCACGCCTGCAATGTCCTAACCAAACTGGAAACAACTAAACAAAGTATGCTTCCGGTGGGAATCGAACCCACGATATATATAATAATATATATATAGTTTATAATACAAACGCATGAGATAATAAACCAACGCTGAATAGGTTAGATTGTAACCTAACGACGTGATAAACTGACAGGAGTTGACAATTTTACGATGACATATATGTAATCATCCCAGAGATTGTTCGTTCCATTCCAGAGGATATTGCCTACTCACCACTCTTGGCAGGCGGGTTAGCGAGCGCAGTTTCTTTGGCTTCTTGTGCTTCCGACGCTGCTGCCCATCGGAAGCATTTTAAGGGAAAGGATATGATTTTTTGGATTTGAGAAGGAAATTAAGGTATTGGGATACTATTCCTTAACACGCCAGACTGCGACACGGGGGGCCCGGGTTCGATCCCCGGTCAATTCAAGATGGAAAATGATCTTTTACTGATTGGCCTGGGTCTTGGATGTTTATTTATACATATATTTGCTATAAAATATAGTATCGTTGAGTTAGTACCTATCCCTTAACACAAGTCTCGAACTTACTTTGGGGCTAGCTCAATCTGTGTTATTTGTCCGTATATGTTCATTTATTTATTACTCACTCAGATGACTTGAGGGCTTGGGGGAAAGAAAAGTACCTAGCAGCTCCGGAAATATTTAAAAGGATTCAATTTTATAACCTACACTTTCTTATCCCGCAACTATGTTCTTAAATTAAAGACTATATGTAAATAATTATATTTTTCGAGCTTTATATGTACCTATAGATTTTTTGTTAATCTGTTAAATGTTATTTTTTTATTGTATCCACTACAAATAAACAATGTTTATTAAAAACATTGTAATATTTGTGATATTAAAATGTTTTTAATCGCTCGTATGCGGGTGCGCAGTTCTGCGCAATGCGCAAAATGCATTGTTTAACTAGTGCGTCTGCCTGGCGATGACGATCCATATCAAACATCTTCACATTTATAATCTTTGAAATAAAAAATCTACTTCAACCAAGCTACTGAAATTTTAATAGTACCAGTTTAAAAGTATACCTTTCCACTACGAATAAGTAGACTAGACATATTAATATTTCGTAGCCTTTCCAAATGAAAATATGTTTTTAGATTAGTTCACAAATGACGGAATTATGACGTAACAAACATTACGAAAATAAACCTAATAAAAAGTTCTTAAATTTTTGAAGTCAATTGAATATATTAATAAGAAAACTCGTGTCACATATCTCTATCTGGAAGTAGACACAAAACTTAACTGTTTTGTAACTCGCTACTTTGGTGAATTGTGTAGCTCAAACCCTTCCGTGATTTAGGGAGCACCCGTGCGTAGCATTTTGACAACATGGGTGGGCACTGTATATCTTCCTTATGACCTAATTTTGTGTAACATAGCTCTGACTGTGATTTTGCTATGCGTTTCAATTTCAACTTTAAAAGGGGAATGCTCCAAATTCATATGTATGATTTTTTCTTGTCTGTGACGCCTTAATACGTCCGTGATTTAGGTGTATACCGATTTTTTTTATTTTTTTATTTGGAAGTCCTATCTAACTAAAACTATGCGATCACCTGGTGCGGCTGCAAAGGTGGCAGCTGTACAAAAAATTACCAAATATTCGGTTTTGTCTAACCAGTCCAAATTCGTTCAGGTTGACGTAGAAACAGCTGGGCCGTGGTATTTAGAAGCGAAGCACTTTGTTAGTGAGAGATAGGACAGCGATCAAAGACCCGTAGATGTGATCACCACTGTTTATAGCAATCCAAAGAGGAAAAATGGCAAGCATAATGGATACCTTTGAACCGGGTACAATTCGGGGTGATATTTTTGACTGATTTAAATGTTACCGTAATATTGACGAAATTGTTGTGAATTCTGTATTATTTCTTGACAATTAAATATATTTTCTGATTATGATTTCTGTGCAGAGTACGATATGCCATTTGCTTTTTCAACCGTGTTCAATAAAGGAGGAAATTTTCAACTCGCCAGAATTTTTATTACCTATTAACTTTGTCATTTAGGAACCGATAGCAATAATACTTTTCATTTGGAGAGGTATATATTGACTCATTTTAAGTAAGTTATAGTTGGTTTGGTAATTTGGGTAAAGTCAGTTTATTTTCTGATAGACTTTTATTGACCAAGCGAGCGCGATGCATCTCCATTTCAGCTAGGGAACAAGTTATTTTTTTTTGCAAAAAAATAATTTTTGTGACAAGTTTTTACTATAAACAGATCCACACTGTAAAGTGCTTTCCAAGCCAAATGAAATGAGCCCAAACACTATTGGTACCTTGTTTAGTTTAAGAGTTCCTATGGCCGACCTTCCGAGTCCATCACCAGACCAGCGCAACGACTCCATAATATTGTTTTGTCATCGGATTTACACATGCATGCAAAATTTCAGCTCAGTTGGTAAACGGGAAGTGGATCAAATTTAACTTGCAAGATTTGATTACAGGCAAACATCGGGACAGGTGAAACTAAAATAAAAGCTTCTTAAAAAGTAGTTTGTATGACCTGTCCCGCTGTCCAGTTTCCTCCCTCTACAAGACCCATTTTTCAACCGATTCTCGTGAAAGGCGCTGTATCCCTTAACCGTCTGTAGCGGACATCGCGCGATATTTTATATATTTGTGTCATACCTGTCGTCAGTCTCAGTTCAAATCCGTGTCTGCCATTTTCGTGTTAATTTCCACTTTTAATTTAATAATCCAATAATTATAACCAAATATTGTATTTTTTGTAGGTATCCATCTTGCTCTTTAGTTATACTTTTTATAGACGTATAAAAGTTGGTAGTTGTCGGTGAAAATATCAAGTATTTCGCGGCGAATTTTTTTCTGGATATAGCTTTTTTGCTATTTTATTTAGTTTTTATATATTTTATGACCATATTTTTATGTAACCATTTATTTTGATCTTTGAACTGTACTTCATATTTTTATCATGCTAGTATTTTTTGAATAATAAGGCTAACTGCGCGACGAAAAATTACACGTTTTACGGTATTCTTCCGATGCACAGCGCCTTACATTGGTGAACATAAATATATATTTTTTTAAATCCGGTTTAGAAGCGTATTGTATTTATAGAAGTTTGTAAATTTCAAAAGCTGTTAAAAAATATCTAGGAATGTTAAAATGATTTATCAGTACCATCGGCAGTATTGTTCTGAGCAGTTTAGACCAATTTCTGAAATAGTTTATAGAAAGCACTTGCCCACTTGTCAGGGTTGACTGCCACATATAAAAATTTAATAATTTTTTACCTATATGTATAAAAATATAAATGTTCGTCTCACCAAAAAACGTTAACGAAACGAAATGCCATTGGTCACAAGAAAAAAGATGTTCAAGAAACTTTCGAAAAGATTGTTTCAGGCCCCAGCTGTGGAATGACGAAGCGAGGCGGAACTTTAAAGGGTTTAATAGAAGCCCCATATTGGGCCTCAGCTCGCTAACTTGAGAGTTTTGCTATTTAAAACGCTATGAATGTCAGATATTCAGAGGACTTGGCCGTATTTTTTACAAGCTTTTATATTATTTGTTATGATTAGAACCTGTTTCTGACATCTGATTCTGCTAAAATTTTACATACTTGTGCAAGACGGAATACTGTACAATATCTAATATAGTCGATCTCTGAGGTGCAGTGGTACAAGTGCCTCTGAATCGCAAGGTTCTGTATTCGATCCTCGGCAAGGTCAAGATGGAGAACGATCTTTTGAGATTGAACTGGGTTTTGGATGTTTATAGGTATCTACGTACGAGTACATTATATACATAAACGCAGGCAACAGTATACAATTCGATAATCTTTCATATATAAAAAAAAAAACGATTTCTATCAAACTACTAAACCGATTGAGATGAAATTTAAGTGGAACCAACTTGAAAACATAGCTTTTCAATAAAAAAAAAAAAATTTTGAAAACGGGTCATAAATGACGGAGATCTTAGGTAACTAACATTTAAAATTATACAACCGTATAACCTCCTCCTTTTTTTGAAGACGTTTTAAAATATCTTAGTTACAGAAATATCATCATCATCAGGTCTTTTTTAGTCTCCACTGGAGGAGCATGACTCTCTCTGTTATACCGGAGCCATACTTGGCCAGGTGGTTTCCGGCAGAGTAGAATAGGACCACTCCTAGGCTTCCCAAGGAGGTCGTAAGAGGCGACTTTGGAAATACAAGGTAAACAAAGCCCATAAACATCAATGACACCTCTCCAACCCGTCTGGTCAGCGAGGAGAGGGTAGGCCAAATCCTCTGTCCACAGAAATATACAACCTACCTATTTCAAACAATTCTAGAAATGAAATCAACCTACGAAGCCAGGTTACGACAATATCTGTTGGAGTACTCCACTTTGGGGAATAAAATCGACAGTTGGAGTCTTTGTTACAGTAAATTGAAAATCAGGTAGAGGCACTTCTGAAATAAAGAGCGGAAATAGGAAAGTAGCGGTCACTCGTCGCGCGTCAATAATCACTAATGTGGCGTAAGTTATAAGCTTAGCCATCATTACGGAAGGCTGCGCGTCGTGCGAAGCGTTCAGTGGCGCGTGCTGTCTAAATCTTAAACATACGGTGAAGTATGGGTTTACGAAAAGGTAGGTCATAAATACTAAAGACCGATTACGCTGGGAAGGCTGCTTACAACTTTGCTGTGACAAATGACCTGAATCAGTTAGTTGATAGTCCTATCAGATTACCTGACATTGAAGGTCACAACCCTGCCTTGTTGGATCTTCTGCTGACGTCACACCGAACGGTTACCAGGTTTTCGTGATGTTCCTCTGAGAACCTTGGATCATTGTCTGGTACGTACTGTGGTTCCGTCCGGCCAGACCACGCAATCCCTGTCAACTGGTACGCGTGCCGCTTCGTGGCGTTAGATGCGGCAGTGCCAGTGGCGTATGTGATAGGGGAAGTGCGGGGTTAGGGGTTTTGACATCATCATCATTTCAACCTTTTTTAGTTTTGTTTTTAGTTGTGGTAGAACCACGCTACCGACTAATTTTAACTGGAAAAGATCGCAACAAATGGAGGGAGATCGTTGGAACGTTAAGTCGGGCACATTACGACGCTCAGCAGTAAGCAGACGACTGAAGGAGGAGGATTAGTCTGTAAAGTTGACCATACTTGAGTCATATTGGTCTCACAAACTCAGAGGCATATGTCAGGCCTGATGGGGTTTGATCTTGAGACACACCACAGCTGAGAATGCAACAGAAAATACATTTAGATGATGAGGAGTAATATTGCGATAAGTTCTTCACTTGGGCCACAGTAAACTGAGTGCTTTCAGTTCAGAGCTGCAACAGTGGTCGCAGTGAGTGACGTACGTAACTCTAGGCGGAGATAAAATCTTTGGAGGAACTAAAAGCGCTGGGAAATAATGGCTTTTTTGTGGTGCAAAGTTGAATTTGTTTAAAACAAGATTACGCCTCTGTTTCGCTTACTTTGTTTTCTCTGAAAATCCTTCGGCAGGAGTACAGGCTCCGTGATAAAACTTTATTTTTGTTTCTCATATTATGTTAATATCGGCTACGTGTCTGTATATAAAAAAACCGGTCTAGTGCGAGTCGGACTCGCGCACGTCCGTACCATTATCTATAAAAACGAAAAAAAATAATGTCTGTTGTATTGAAGCCCTCCTTTAATATTTGTTTTATTATCATTTAATTATTTATTTGTAAGCTCTTACATTTAAAATACATATAATAGCTTCTCTTTGTTTGCCCAATGGCTGTCATACATTGGGCAAACAAAGAGAAGCATCGGTACCCGAATTAAAGAACATATTGCTGACATGAAGAATAGACGCTCAACCAAGTCTGCAGTCTGTGAACATGCCTTAGACAAACCCAATAACTACATGCGTTTTGATAATCCTCAAGTCATTCTTCTCCTCTTTGAATAGAGACGCTTTGAATATACATGTATGTTTAAATTTGAGATTTCTGAGATTTTAATTTTGATTCTGACACGCTATTTTCATATGTTCAATCTGATTACTTGTCATGTATTTGTCCTACAAACATATAATTCATTAAAATGAGCAACAAGACTACAAATTTTATTGTAGACAGACAACACAAAATAACTTTTTAAGCACAAACAGAGAACAATGAAAGCTGAAAACGAGCCTTTGTATCGTTCCATAAGATCTCTTTCAGCAATGAAGAGCACTCTTAACAACATTTCACTTAACTGTATACTCGGTAAACAACTAATAAATATAGTTAACTAGCTTTCGCCCGCGGCTCCGCCCGCGTCAGTGTCGATCCCTCGGGAATAGTACTTTTCCCGGGATAAAAGGTAGCCTATATCCTTCTCCGTACTCCAGAGAACTTGTATGCAAATTTTCATGCAAATTACGGCGTGAAAGCGTAACAAACAAACTCACTTTTGCATTTATAATATTAGTATGGATAGTACTCTTAATAAATTAAGAAATAAAATATAGTAAAAAATTTCATGCGGGTGGAACTTGAACCAGCGACCTAGATCTATGTACGACCTACGCTCTGCCATCTGAGCTACCGCATGATTCAATCTCGGCGCCGATATTCTCCACCATATCCCATTTCTCTTGTATGTATTAAGGCTTACGTCACCTAGTATAAGTAGACGGACAACCAAATGATCTTATAAGGGTCCCATTTCTTTTGTTTTGAGGTATGGAACCCTAAAAAAGTATTGGAATGTTATCCCACGGACTGATGGCAAACATATTAAAAAAAAAATGGCTCTTGTGAAATAATGGTAGTGAATAAGGGCTAATTAAGGGAGGCGCGTGGTGTAGCGTAGCGCATCGTGCGTTGCGTATACAGGATAAGTGGTATCAAACGCATAAACTCCTAAAGACGACTTAGGTACATCAAGATTAACTACGTTTGCTATATGACTTTGTGTAATTCGATGTTTGCTTTCTTCATACAAAAAATAAAATGCAAAAAAAGGAATTCTACTTGTCTTAACTCTATGGCAATCAGCGCTACGAGGTAATAATAATAGGTACCTACGCACACAGCTATAGTAGAATTAAACATAGACTTAACGTTTGATAGAAATCGACGTAAAAGTATGTAAAATTTTACTATGTCATTATAAAATCACGGTTTCACTCACGTTTATTCAGTTGGAATCGCCAACTAGTTTCGGTCTTATACGAAGACCATCATCAGGGCGAGTGTTATATTAGAGTCCAACTGAATTAACGTGAGTGAAACCGTATTTTTATAATGAACTAGCTTTCGCCCGCGGCTCCGCCCGCGTCAATGTCGATCCCTCGGGAATAGTGTTTTTTCCCGGGATAAAAGGTAGCCTATGTCCTTCTCGGTACTCCAGAGAACTTGTTTGCAAAATTTCGTGATGATCGGTTCAGTAGTTACGGCGTGAAAGCGTAACAAACAAACAAACAAACTCACTTTTGCATTTATAATATTATAGTTAGGATTAGGATTAGGATTTATCTCGCGTAAGTTTTAATACTATTATCTTAGTATGTATTGCGTTTAGGTGAAAGTCATAGAACAAACGTTGTTAGTTATAATGTACCTTAGTCGTCTTCAGCAGGTTATGCGTTAATTAACTATAACCCTGTATATCCCTTTGAAAAACATTTACGCTACAAAAAATATATTCTTATATAGACTGAAGATTGAAAACAATAAGCGTATAACTTCAATCACGTCGGTCCCGAGTCCCTTTATATTTCCAATTTATGTAGGTATGATGACTTGTTGAATGACAAAATGTTGAAAGTGATCTTAAAAAGGTCGACCAACCCTTGTTTTGATATTTATTCCACACCGTGCCCTCATCACGACCCTTCTCGGCGTCTCCGCACTGGGATTGTATTTTTATTATGTCCACGAGACTAATGTTATTACCACCCTGTAGTTTCTGTTATAAGATTTTTGTAGTGAAAATTTATGTATCGGGGTTGTGCACTTTTTGGGATTGGTAAAATGTGTTAAACTTGCGTCAGGACACGTGACCTGATCGAAAATTCGTACACGTGAACTGAGACCGCTGGCGCGGCGTATGAGTAGAAGTAATATCCCTCTCTCTTTCTACCTCACGGATTTTTCACTTCTGCCGGCACTCACGGAGTGCAACCCGTTGTTTTATTAATTACTAAAGTTTGATATCAAAGGCTTATTACACCCTATAAATAAACACCATATTATAGATACAACTCTCTATCTATACGGAAGACTCTATTGTAGGCTGAATATGTATCAAAATCAAAACGTTTATTCAGAAAATAAATATAAATAAATATATACAGACAAATCACACAGATTGAGCTAGCCCCAAAGTAAGTTCAAGACTTGTGTTATGGGATACTAACTCAACGATACTATATTTTATAACAAATACATATATAGATAAACATCCAAGACCCAGGCCAATCTGAAAAAGATCATTTTCCATCTTGACCTGGCCGGGGATCGAACTCGGTCACTCCGTGTCGCAGGCTGGCGTGTTGACCGCTGCGCCACGGAGCTAGTCATAGGTCTTTATAAATCAAAATAGGCCTTTGCAGGCTTTTTCACGTCAAATTACATTTTAAAGAACCTAATATAGTCATATTTATATTAATAATAATAGTACAGAGAGGATCGTGCTCCTGTAGTGGAGATTAAAAAAGACCTGATGATGATGATGATATTAATAATTAATGTGCAAAAGCTACAGACCGACCACTGCAGAGAAGAAACGCCAAAAGAAACTCTTTTCAACAGTATTGGTCGCCTACTCGACTGAAGGGCTTTTTAATTTAATGTTTGAAACAAACCTTTACGTGTATTATGTTTTACTATCACGTCTTTATCCCTTACGGGGTAGACAGGGCCTAAGGTCATAAGACCGAAAGGCCACGTACAGCGTGTTGGTGGGCGTAAAGGTGGAAATCATAATCAAAATAGTGATGTATTGCAGCATCGCCTATCGTCATGAGTCTTTAGGTTTTGCCTTTCCCTTTATTTCCTTGACCGGCTTCTGCGGTCTATGCGGGAAGCAGCTGGCACATTTTACGTTTTTCTTTTCTCTCAGATCAGCATTGATGATATGAAAATGTATGTTTTTATATATGTACACATTATAAATTACACAAGTCTTAGAACAAAAATCAGGAAGATGTCTTTACCAAAACATGTCTTATAAAAGAACAGTCTAAAATAGAGGGTGCTCATTTAGGTGGGAACCTAGGTAGGTATTATCGAAACGGCGCAAGTATATCCCGTTGCCGAAAATAATTATATTTAAAAATTGGCCAAGTGCGAATCACTCACGCACGTAGGGTTCCGTAACATTAACTATACAGCATTAGACACTATATTATTATTTTTTTGTTTCTCGTTTGCTGTATGGGTTTGTTGTGTAGTAATTTATATTATTTTAATTTAATTATTTATTTTTATGCGAATATATAACTAAATATTCTTTAAATATTTCAAGCGTATTACTGTTACCATTATTAATATCGAGCAAAAAACGGATGAATCACGTCCGTTGGGTGGGAGCCCCCTTAAATATTTATTTTATTTTGTTTTTAGTATCTTTTTCTCTGTCTAGCTACCACAGTTAATGAGATATAGCCTGGTGACAGACAGACAGACGGACAGTGAAGCCATATTAATAGGGTCCCGTTTTTACCCTTTGAGTACGGAACCCTAAAAATCTAATGCCTACATAAACATAACTCGTATAATTTAACATTTTTGTAAGAAAATCCTTTGGCAGGTTGTAATGGAATTTTGTAACCGGCTCTAAAACAAATATTTTCTTTTGTTTCAGATTGAACTCGGCTTTGAGTATCCAGAATGTTCCACAGATGGAAGTTCCTGAATAACATTCCTACTACAGGGTAATTTTCATTTTTCAAATCATAATATTATTTTATTTCTTCAAAGTAAATCTACAAAATATTCCACAATGATACTTAAAAGGCTTATTTCTTTACAGAAAAATGGCGTATAAGAGGACAACTCTTCATGGAATCACGTTTGCGCAAACTAAGAAATATTACCAGCGTCTTATGTCTAAATGCTCCGAAATAAGAAACACGATTAAATTTAATACTCTTACAAATGCTACGTGAAATGTAGTCGAGAAAACCGCAAAATGGGACAGACATCAACACACGTCGACACCAACTACACTTCAGTAAATTATACCGAGATATATGAGGTAATCGACGGCGATAAAGACGTTTGCGCTGTCGCAGATGAGCCTCAGTATCCGAGCAGCTTCGGGATCACCCTCGCCGTCCCTGAATGGGAGGCCATTTGCACGGCCATAGTACTTACCCTCATAATCATATCCACAATAGTTGGGAACATCTTAGTCATCCTGAGCGTCTTTACGTACAAACCTCTGCGGATAGTTCAGAACTTCTTCATCGTATCATTGGCAGTTGCCGACTTAACTGTAGCGATACTTGTCCTGCCTCTCAACGTCGCTTACTCAATATTGGGACAATGGGTGTTCGGAATTTATGTCTGCAAAATGTGGCTCACGTGCGACATAATGTGCTGCACGTCGTCCATTTTAAACCTGTGCGCGATTGCCCTAGACAGGTACTGGGCCATTACGGACCCCATAAATTACGCACAAAAGAGAACGTTAGAAAGGGTTCTGCTAATGATCGGAATAGTGTGGGTCCTATCTTTAGTCATTAGTTCCCCGCCGTTGCTGGGTTGGAATGATTGGCCGGAAGTATTCGAACCGGACACCCCCTGCCGCTTGACCTCGCAACCCGGCTTCGTTGTATTTTCTTCCTCGGGATCATTCTACATTCCTCTAGTTATTATGACTGTAGTATACTTTGAAATATACTTGGCCACGAAAAAAAGACTGAGGGACCGCGCTAAGGCAACGAAAATCAGCACTATTTCGTCAGGACAGAACAGGTTTGCTGCGAAAGACAGCGATCAAAACGACCAGGATTCGGTCAGTTCTGAAGCTAACCACAACGAGCATCAAGGTGTTACTCGTCTCGTCTCCGACAACGAAAAGAAAAAGCGAACAAGAAAACTGACTCCTAAGAAAAAACCCAAGAAGAAATATTGGAGTAAGGACGACAAGTCTCAGAACAAACTAATAATCCCAATATTATCGAACGAAAATTCGGTTACTGATATGGTAGAGAATATTGAAAATAGAAATACATCATCTGAAAGTAATTCAAAGGAAACACACGAAGACGAGTTGTTGCCAGCCAATGAGCCAGTTAAGCCTCCGAAGCGAGCGAAGCCGAGTCAACAAAACGCTGTTTATCAATTCATCGAGGAAAAACAGCGTATCTCGTTAACCAGGGAGCGGCGAGCGGCCAGGACTCTCGGAATCATAATGGGAGTGTTCGTAGTGTGTTGGCTGCCTTTCTTCGTGATTTATCTCGTGATCCCATTCTGCGCGAGCTGTTGTTTATCAAACAAGTTCATAAACTTCATAACGTGGCTCGGATATGTAAATTCTGCCCTGAACCCTCTCATTTACACAATTTTCAATATGGACTTTAGGAGGGCATTCAAGAAATTGTTGTGTATAAAGCTGTAAAAGTATAGTTGTGCCAAAGTGGTATAGTTTTCGCTTGAAGTTTTGAAAGCCACTAATTTGCTCAAATTACGAAGTTTTGATCATTAATAGCATTAGATAACGTAGATCTATTTTAGGTCAATCTAACTAATGAACTATGAAATATTAAATAATATTGATAAATTATCCTACATGTACAGAACTTAGAATTTTGAAAGTAGAAGATATATAACTGTATACTAAAAGTGTACATATTTAACAGGTCCTTGTGCATGGCACGGTAGATAGTTTTTCGTATGTAAATAATATGCGAAGATCGAATTTAAAATTAAAACATAGATGTAATCAACGAAATTATCTAAGTGTAAGATAAGTTATAAGTTGTAAATACATATCTCAGTCCGATGTATATAAATGTACCACATTTGTATGAATTACAGTAATGATATTTGGAGTAAGGGGTCTTGCATACTGTATAATTACGATTGACTAAAGGTTGTATTGATAAACTTAAAATCTTTAAAATTAGCAACAGTTATTCATAATTGATTACTTGTGTGCAGAAATAAGAGAATTGATTGAATTGTTAATATAAAAGCAAGAAATACGTAAAGTCAAAGAGTTTTATTCAAAATTGGATACATGTATCTCTTTTTGAACGTCATATTTTTATTTCTGTATTGTTAATATTTGCGAAATTCAAAAATATTCAGCTTTATTGTGTTTAGCATCACATCACACTAGTAGTGTTGTGTGATGCTTAATATTATTTTTAAACTAAATTATATCATAGGTACATATTGAAGCTGTGTAGGCCTAATTGATAGGATGTCGATGCTTTTTAACTCTGTTTTTTGTATAAATATTTGATTTCAATTGTAAATATTATTTAAATATATAATTTTCAATTTTGTGATGATTTAAAATATATTAAATTCACCAATTTGATAAAGTTTAGTTTTTAAAAACTTAGTACGAGTAAAGTCTAGTCAGATAACGTTTTTAATGACCGTAGCTTTCTATTTTATTCAAGCGTAAATTGACACTGAAACTCAATGGAAAAAATATAACTTTTTCTTTTATTCTGATTAGTCGTTGGTATGCAAGATTCCTTACTAGTTCTAATTATATGTTCGTCGAGTAGATATAATTGTTTACATCATATCCCTTTGAAATAATTTGAGCCCTTATTTAAAAGGGATATTATAGACTTACAAAGGTTTTTATTCATTCTCCTGGATTGTAATAAAACATATTGACTGTTTTTTTTTGTGTTTTATTTGGTACTCGAAGTATTTCCTATGAGATACGAAATTCTAGCTAAAATAAACCTACAACATTATTAAGTTAGACTTGTTTCAAGAGGACCAGAGCCGTACATTGATTTCGTCCCAAGAGTATTTCGGTATATTTTGGTATAAATATAATACTGTACATTTTTTTATGTGAGAAAAGCTTGGTATAACTATGCCAAGTTTCTGAAATTTATCGATGAACTATAAAATCATGGCATGGTGTGGATACTTATTATATTAGAATTATATACCGTGAGTTATATAAAGCCAAAAAGGTAGATACAACGAGTGTGTAATTAAGGTGCGAAGTGCTGGGGTGGGAGCAAACTCATGCGCGAAGAGTAAAGGCGTGAATCAACTGAGGTGCGAAGAGCTGAGGTGCGAAGAGTTAAGGCGCGAATGAACCCATGTGCGAACAGCTCAGACGCGAATGAACTGAGGTGCGAACAGTTGAATAATGGTACTTTTGAGATAACTGACACCAGCATAATTATGGTAGTAAGTACGGTATGGTACACAACGGATTCACTGTCAATTATTTTTATTTATTTTCTCCGGTCCGATACCCTGGAAAATGTATTATTCCGGACAGACCCCCACCTTTTTTATGAGAAAGAAAAACAGTTGTTGAATGAAGATTTTTAAGGCTACAATTTATATAGACCGACATTGTTACTGACTGTACCAAAAATATATTTGGGGATCTGAACGGAATACAATATTTAAATATTATTTTTGATATCTTGGATGGGACCGGACCACAATCAAAAATAATAAAATAAAAAAGATCCTCTGGTGTACCAGATTTTGTGGATCCGACCAAAATAACTCTTTTACCATCAAATTGTTTTGTAAACATGCTTTACTCTCACTTCTTCTTCTTCCTTTACCTTATCCCACTTTTTATGTGGGCGGCACAGTATGTCAGTTCCCTCCATTTTGATCTGTCACCTACCGTATCCTTTGTCGCTCCTTTTTTGTTCATACTCTCCTTGACACAATCCATCCATCTTTTCTTAGGTCGTCCTCTGTTTCGAGTTCCATTCACCTTCAGTTCCAAAGCCTTCCTTGCGATATGGCCTTCTTCTCTCCTCATCACATGCCCATACCAGCTCAGTCTATGACTATGGAGCTTTTTAATTACTTGCGCGACTTTTATACTTCCCCTTATATACTCATTCCGTATTTTATCCATTCTTGTCACTCCACACATCCATCTCAACATTCGCATCTCTGTAACATGCAGTTTTCTTTCTTCCATCCCTTTTGTGGCCCAACATTCCGATCCATACAACATGACAGGTCTGATAACAGTTTTGTAAATTTTCCCCTTAAGCTTAAGGGGCATACGACTATCACAAGTTACTCCCAGAAAAGGTAGTATCTCACGTTGAGCTTTTTTCTGTTTGTTATGCAAGTAGTACTCTCTGAGAGTCGTGTGTGTGATTTTCCTTTAACCAACTGACCTTTTTTTAAGAAAAAGGTTCGATTCTTGGTGCCTGTTCCTGCCTTTTTTATCGTTGATGATAGATATGAGTGAGTTTGACCTTGCCTGATGGGAAGCGACGATAAAGTCTTGGGTGGCACACGAAAACTCAAATAGTGCCCCACTCCTTGAAAATTCCTAAATGACTAATTTGGAAGTAATTAGAGAATCTTCTTGTGTGTTTTGATATTTCGATCACTTCATAAACATCTTTCTCGTCAATATAGGTATTTATAAATCTCTCCACTATCATGATATATATGACGAGAATATGGTTGGCTTGAAGAGATTGCATTCTGCGATAAGTCCGCCTTTGTACGCATTATTTGTGTTTCATGTCCTGTCTGTATATAATTTTGTATAATGGTGCAATAAAGAATATATTCATTCATTCATTCATTCATGACTAAGCAATTTGTAATTGTATGTAAGAACAAAAAAAACTAGGCAGAACCGTGCTGGTAAGCTGAAGACTCAAGAGGAAAAAAAATAGATAATTAATATCCTCCTGGCTTAAAGAGCATAATTTAGGTGAGAAAGACGAAGGTGCGAAGTACTTCGATGCGAGAATGCAGACGCGAAGAGCCGAGGTGCGAATTCGTAAACAAATGTAATCCTTTGAATGTAAGTATAGGTATTGTTTTGCCAATATAAAGCACCAGACTTGCCGGCCTATTTGCTTACTCAGTGAACAACGTTTTAATAGTCACTTTAAAATACATTACGTTTTATATACCTTGAATAAAAATAGTTAATCATAAAAAAGCCGCAATGTATTTTGAAATGACTATCAAAACGTTGTACACTGAGTTAGCGAATAGGCCGGCTGGTTTCCTTTGGTAAATGACATGCAAAGAGTAACATCAACGTCCAACTTCTATACAGCGTGATTGTAAACCTTAAGCTATATTGAAATCCCGGAATCAGAATCCCTTAATTATAAAATTGTGAGAAAAACAACAATAAATAAATAAGAATTTCGGCACCGAGGTTGAATCATGCGGTAGCTCAGTTGGCAGAGCGTAGATCGTACTATAGACCTAGGTCGCTAGTTCAAACCCCGCCGGCATGAAATTTTTTTACAATTTTTTTCTTAATTTAAGAGTATTATATTAAAAAAGCATTGTGAATGCAAAGTAAAACACTTACTTGCTATAGAAATTCGCCAAGTACATACTTGAATTTGTAAAGGAGGTTTATATTTTCTTTCAATTTTATCTTTCTTTTTCATGAAATTCTGTATTTTATTAGGGATTCTGACACCGAGATTTTAATATAGGTCAGAAGTGAAAAATCACGCTGTACAAAAGAAAATACTTCACTCTAAAAATATTGTGGAACTAAATTATTTTTACGTAAGTATGTATTTCTTTAGTAAAATAATAATATTTTAGCTATACCTTATATGAAACACGACTTCTGACGAATTGGTATCAAGATATCACCCAACACACGTCGTAGAACATTTGTCCCGTAGTGAATACGCCTTTAGCCTGCCTTATCATTTCACTCCAGATTTCGCGTGGCTTCCTCACGCATATAGAAATCGTAAAGAAGGTTTCCATCTTCATTACAGACATTGGCTGAATTTCAGTTTCCACGCAAGCTGCCGTGAGGTTTAGGTCGCAAATAAAAATACAGTAAATTACTTAAAGGCCGCACTATGTCGATCGGTTGTCTCGTAAAATACTTGTTTTTTGCTTCACTTTACGGCACTGGAGACGACCCTGGCGAGACTTTTATTTTTAAAATCGTTTACGTAACACTGTTTAGTAAACTGGAAGGACGCTTTGATCAAAATTAATTAAGTTTAATAAATGTGCGCGTCTTGATTTACATTCGCCCTGTGGGAGACCTCCGGATGAGATTGAAACATGACGGCCATTATATAAATAGTAAAGATTTAAGTTTATTTATTAAATTAAAAACTACGGAACCGTTTTTAAAAATTATTTTACCTCAAAAATGGTACATATCATCAGCGGATAATATTATAAATGCGAAAGTAACTCTGTCTGGCTGTCTGTCTTCTTTTCGCGCTTCAACCATTCAACCAATTTGCATGAAATTTGGCAAGGAGGTAGTTTGAAGCCCGGGGAAGGACATAGGGTACCTTTCATTCCGGGAACTTCTCCTGTTCCCGAGGGATCGACACTAACGAGAGCGGAACCGCGGGCTAAGCTTGTTATTTATATATTGATTACTTGTTACACATCAAACGTGGCCTTTAGGTCTCATGACCTTAACCGGTAAGTACATTATGTTGTTTAATGGTGGTAAGCGTAAAATCGTTAATTATACAAAAATTACACGTATACACGGTGAACTTTTGATCGTTCTGGACTCTTAGGGGTGATTCAGCCCATCGATATGAACAAATTTTCCTATGGGACCAATGTAGGGAACTCAAAAAAAAGTGCAGTATCATACAAAAAATTTCGGCCGCCCGGTCAATTTGTATGGGAACGGCAAAAAAAATTTGAGTTCCCGGCATTGGTCCCGTAGGAAAAGTTGTTTATATCGACGTGCTAAATTATCCCTTTAAGGGTTCAGAACGATTAAAATTTCACTATGTATATTATATAATATACTAGCTTTCGCCCGCGGCTCCGCCCGCGTCAATGTCGATCCCTCGGGAATAGTACTTTTTCCCGGGATAAAAGGTAGCCTATGTCCTTCTCCGTACTCCTGAGAACTTGTATGCAAAATTTCATGATGATCGGTTCAGTAGTTACGGCGTGAAAGCGTAACAAACGAACAAACGAACAAACAAATAACAAATAAACAAACAAACTCACTTTCGCATTTATAGTATTAGTAAGGATAAGGAAGTAAGGATAAGCAATGAATTGTCACAAAACATGTAAAGAAAGAAAGTACCAATTCAATTTAAACAATCATTTATTTGATACATGGCAGAAATAATGTTTTGAAATATAAAACAAAAAAGCTTACAAAAAGATAACATGTTTAGAACTTATTCGTAGATAAAACACTTCCTAAAAGTAGTTACAAGTATAAATATTTGCGCAAAGTTACCAAACACGTAAGCTGGTATAAACTTTACTTAACTTGCTAAAATAAACTAGAGTAGAAGTTTATCTTCGAAACATGTTTACTTATCTTTTAAAAAGTTCCACTTTTGTACTCCATTTTATTGCTTTTTAGGGTACCGTACCTCAAAAGGAAATAAACGGAACCCTTATAGGAACAGCCTCCGTGGTCCAGTGGTTAAGGCGTTTGCCTGTTGACCCTGGGGTGACAATCAGGTGATTCAAGCCTGCAATGTCCTAAGCAAACTAGAAACATCTAAACAAAGTATGCTTCATATGAGGCAGTTTGTAACACTTAGACACACACAAAACAATATAAAATAAAATTATTGAAAGTACAAAAACAAAAGATGCGCGCCATCAGTGCTACAAAAGGAGACGGCTCAGCTATCTAACTTCTTGTCATCAGACCAGGGATACCCTAATCCAGCACTGATTTTCAGCCTTCGCCTTCTGAGGCAGACTGATTAAGAGTGAGGCGTCATGATGATCGGTTTAGTCGTTACGGCGTGAAAGAGTAACAAACAAACAAACAAACGCACTTTCGCATACATAATATTAGTTGGGATTGTTACACCTAAAGTTACATGTTCGCAGGTAGAATAAGTTGACATGCGAACAGCAAACATGAAATCTGTAAAGTTTTCGAAACGTTAGATGTAAAAATTATGTAATAGTATAATCGCGATAAAACAGTATTAAGTGATATAAAATTACATATTTAGTCTATTACCAGCATGACCATAAACTCTTTTCTAATAACTGATGTAAAACGTAGCTCAAAATAAATCATTTACTTTTCATGGCTTGCTTCAGAACAAAATCACTAAAAAGCTTCAGTAAGCTAGCTAAAATCAAGCTGGAAAGCGCAATGTACATAAATTTAAAGTAATGGTATCGTTTCGCAGAATTTATGTATGTAATTCATCAGTGCGGCGCCGCTCTTTGACGTTCACGAAAACATTCAGCTCTTATTGAAACGACGTCTTACAATTTATATGGTACGAGCTTCGTATGATCTCATCATCATCTACGGATATCAAAATTCGATTCTCAGTTCAGCTATTAAACATAACATATGACATGCCGATTTTTAGGATGTATATTTGTCGGAATAAGACACACGAGTTAAATCATTGTGTATACATACATAGTATCACGTCTTGTTCCCTTGTGGGGAAGACAGAGCCTAAGTCTATAAGACCTTATGGCTTATGATGACACCGTGTAACAAGATGACACCGCAGTACTCCAGCTCGTTGCGACCACGATAGATGTAACTCCATTGAAACGTCAACGGAAATAAATAATAAAAAGGTTCGTGTTGTCCCGTTTATATACATAAAAAGAACCTAACCACCTGCAATTACCTGAATAATTTCATACTACACGGATTGCCACCGAGATCTCTGTCAGAATTACTGGTCCAATAACAGACCAACCCAGGAGAATACTAATACCGTAATTAGCTGGTATCACAATGCATGTGCTGTTTACCAAACGCAGGAGGTGTTTGTTGCTTATAACTCAGTATCAATAATCTCGCTGCATATTGGCAAAAGTGGCTTTTTCAGCCACATAATGTTGTCCCAAAGAATGCAATATATCAAACAAAAACCATCGCCTGCCGTATGGGCTGATTTCATATTTATCAATATTATAAATGCGAAAGTGAATTTGTTTGATATGCTTTCACGCCTTAACTACTGAACCGAAAACCGTGAAATTTTCCAAACACTATCTGGCACACAATGAAGGACATAGGAACTTTTTTGTATTTTTATGCATGTATCATATGTTATTATCATATTTTATTGTATGAGTATAATTAGCGATTAATAAATTAATAATGAATAATAAAACTTTTCATCCTGAAAAAAGTATTGTTCCTGAGAAACTGACATTAAAGGAGACGTAGGCGAAAACTAGTAGACAACAAATTGACCAGCTAGAAAAAACAATCAGAAGTAAAAACTTGAACATTCGGCTACTTATGTACAGAGGTACAGCGTCGCGAGTTTAATAGTTTTTATTCCATCTCAAAAAAACTAAACGCGCCTTAAGAAGTTTTCGCTTCAAAAATACTTATTCCCGAATCGATACGACATTGGAACTTTCAAAAAACGAGTCTTTGTTTTTAAAAGGCCGGCAACTCTCTTGTCACACCCCAAGTGTTGCAGTTGTCTATGGGCAGCGGTGACCGCTTACCATCAAGTGACCCGCTTGCTCGTTTGCCGACCTATGTCATAAAAAAACCTTATAGCCAGCATCGCTTAACGATTCAGATGCTCTATCACTGAATTTAATTTACAAGTCTATACCTTATTAGTTTGTTTTATTTTTTCTGTTGAAATAACATAGTTTACATTGTAAATAATTTTGTTAAATTATTGCCTAATATTCCCTTTAAGTAACTATTTTGTTTATCTGATGTTAAACAAAATCAAACATACATATCGCATCCAAAGAGAGCTGTGGTGTACTGTAATAAGGGCTCTGTCTACATCAGTCTCGTCTCCTCCGATATCTGAGTTGGTAACATGACACACTAATGTAATATTACCTACTTAAACTATGTTAATGGATGAAGAATGTGCCAGCTGTTTTTCTTCCCGCGCAGATCGTAAAAGCCGATTGAGGGATTAGGATAAAATCTCTATCACTATTTTGAATCCGTTTTCCATATTCACGTCCTTCAACATGCTAAATATTTTATATATATGTATTTTTCCTAAACTTGCTCCTCCACATCTTTGCACCTTGCCTGTTTGATGTCTTTTTTCCAACTACCCTAAGGTTGCCTGGAAGAGATTGCTATTGCGATAAGGCCGCCTTTTGTACTTTTATCTTTTTATGCCTATTGTTTTTATTACTGTTTTTTATATGTGCAATAAAGTGTTAAATAAATAAATAAATGTGGCCATAAGGTCTTATGAAACCTAGGCTCTGAACTAAACCTAACCTACCCCGCAAGGGAAAAAGACGTAATACTATATATGTATCTATGTTTGGAGATAAATAAATAAATTTTAATTCATACCATCCGCACATGTTTGTTCAGTTATTAAGGAGCTATACACACACATACACATAAAACTGAACACATGTGTTTTGCACGCAAATTATAAATAACTAGCTACCCGCCCCGGCTTTGCTCGGATGCAATGTAGATCCTAATATGGGACTGGAAATTATACCTACATAAAAGTCTTTCTCTTGAATAACTCTATCTATTGCTAAAAACTGCATTAAAGTCCGTTGAGTAGTTTATAAGATCTAAGTCAACACGAGATCGTGATCTGACCGAAGGTGTGCTAAGACGGAACGACTTAATTTTATACTATGTAAAGATTACATTGATATTTCTTTTTCACCTTTTTTTTACAAAGTATTCATCATCATCATCGTTTTGTGTAGGTGACACGGTCAATCAACCATGCACAACCTGTTGTCAGAGTTCCTCTGAACTGCGTTTCGGCCTCTGACGTGGTTCCTTTAACGACTACCAGATGGTAGCCGGGACCAACGGCTTCCAAAGCACAAAACTAAGTATTGAAGTAGGCATTTGTCTCCCATCATTATACCTAATGACCGATCAAAGAGGGTTTTTGCAATCACACGACATGTTATTCAAGTAACAAATGCCAACACTCATTAAATAAACATTAAACCGGCATTCAAGCATTTTCACATGAAATCGGCACAAAATCCACTTCATCCAGGCATTACGTCACAAATGGAAAGAACTCGAGGAAAGCTAAAAACAGTAATTTCCGGCCATTTGCCGCCGCGGTCGTAATCACTCCATGTTTAATGCAATTTGTTTGGAAGCCGCATGAAACAACAAATGAATTAAGGATTTTTGTCAGCGTAATTAGTGGGTGAGACGTGATTTATGACAAATTTTTGAGGAGTGTCACTACTTTTTTTGAGGAAAAAATATGTTTATCACGTTAAAGCGGACGTAATCACTCCATGTTTTATACAATTTGTTTGGAAGCGGCATGAAACAACGAATGAATTAAGAATTTTTGCCAGCGTAATTAGTGGGTGAGACGTGATTTATGAAAAATTTTTGAGGAGAGTCACTAATTTTCTGAGAAAAAAATATGTTTATCACGTGAAAGCGGACGTAATCTGTCTGTCTGTGTGTATAATGCAATTTGTTTGGAAGCCGCATGAAACATCAAATTAATTAAGGGTTTTTTGTCAGCGTAATTAGTGGGTGAGACGTGATTTACGACAAAGTTTTGAGGAGTGTCACTACTTTTTTGAGGAAAAAATATGTTTATCGCTTTAAAGTGGACGAAATCACTCCATGTTTAATACAAAATATTTGGAAGCCGCATGAAACAACGAATAAATTAAGGATTTTTGTTACCGTAATTAGTGTGTGAGACATGATTTACGACAAATTTTTGAGTAGTGTCACTACTTTAAAAAAAAAATGTTTATCACGTTAAAGCGGACCTAATCACTCCATGTTTAATACAATTTGTTTGAAAGCCGCATGACACAAAGAATGAATTGTGGATTTTTGTCAGCGTAATTAGTGGGTGAGACGTGATTTACGACAAATTTTTGAGGAGTGTCCCTACTTTTTTGTTCTGTTCTGTGCCCACCCAGCCAGTGGTTAAACTGCAAGAGCGTAGGAAAGAGGTCCACCAGGGAGAGAGTGTACCGGCGCTTGTGAACACAAGTTGACGTGTTTACTTCTTGCACAGCTACCCCCCTCCGCGTTGGATCACGAATCCAGGCTCGAGAAACCGGTTAGGCACGTAGATAGAATTGGGAGTGTAGGGCTGTGCAGTCTGGATGAGGAGTGAAGTGGAAATGTGAACCGACCGAATACTTGCATCAAATCAGTATGGGGAAGATAGATACTATACTTGGTGTGTAATATATAAAAGGGAGGAAAATAGGACTGCTTTGTTGTTGCGTTGACTTCGTCGTTCTATTTGTCGTCTCCAACCTCATACTTTATTACGTTTTGCTCGTCGGTTCTCGTAAAAGTTGTTTCTTCTCTCGTTGGGTAGGTTGTTGTTTCCATGTTGGCTTTTGCCTGCGTGATCGATGTGATGTTATGGACGTTGATCTGGGTGTTTTGCCCACTGCGTCTGCGAATGACTGGTGAGAGCTGGCTGTGTGTTTGATTTGATATCGAATCCTCCAAATCTAAGTCAGTTTTTGTGTCTGTTTCTTCCACTTCGAATATCTTTTCTGCTTCTTTTTTGATTAGAGCTCTGTGTTATTCGCTAAATTGCCCCATTCTTCCTTAGTTTTACTCATATAATTCGTGATTTCATGATCTAGGGAGTCTTCCCATGTGTAAATAGGACCCCCTATTTTGCGCTTGTTTTCCTGGTGTTGATAAGCTGCCTGAAGTAGGACGTCGTAATATGTGACCATAATAAGAAATTCTTCGTATTTTTATTATTTTTGTTATGGATTTTCTTATGGATTAGCCTTGATTTTTCGATTTGGGTAATGTTTCCCCGCATCCAACATTCCCCGTAGTATTTGCCGTTCGTATTTTCTCAGTCTCGATCGGTTAGCTTTCGTTAAAGCGGTCACGTTTAGACTATAAATCATGCATGGTCTTATGACCATTTTTTATATTAATACTACGATGCTCCAATCTATTTTATTATCTTGTATGAATGGTAATAGGACTTTGGAATTTTTTATTGCTTTGACACATCTTGTTTTAATGGTAGACCTTCGATTGTGGGCAGCTGTTATATAAGTTACTAAATATTTTATCTCCTCTACCGGCTGGATTATGACTCCCCCAAGAACTCTGCACGGTTGCTATGCGGTTGGGGGACCAAAAAGATTGCGTACAACAAGTTTTGTTTTAGTTTGGTTTATAACGAGGCCGACTGAGTTTAATAACGTATTCATTTTGCCGATTATGCGATTAAGAACGTCTACTTCTTCACCAATCAATATAAGATCATCTGCAAAGGATAATATTATAGGTAATTTTGGTTCTAGGTCTTGATCAAGTCTTACAGCTTCGTCTTCTTCCTCGAGGTTCTTTAGTACCTCGTTAATGATTATAGTAAAAAGTCTTGGGGATAGGGGACAGCCCTGTTTGGCACCCTTGCCTTTGCTTATTACCTCTGAGTTTTGTCCACACCATGAAACAAAGGTTTCCTCAATTATACACGCTTTTATTATTCTATTTGTAAGAGGTACACCTACTCTGTTTACTTATATATCTTTTAGTGATTCTAAATTTACGTTGTCAAAGGCTTTCTCGAGGTCAAGGGCCACGACAAACATGGCTGTTCTCTCTCCATTTTGTATCCAGTACCTGCCGGAGCGTAAAAATATGATCGTCTGTGGAGCTATTGTTCAAGAATGCTCTTTGTTAGTTGCCGGGGGTGCTGATGGCAGCATTGTGCTTTTCTAGTAAAAAATTCGCGTAGATTCGGTATCCTACGTTGCATATAGATATTTTCCTAAAGTGATTTATATGTTTTGAATATGGTTGTTTTCTTATTGGTACCTGTTTAGTGAGGCACCATTCACTAGGGATTTCATTGTTTACCCATATCGTCGCCATTGTTTTTGTGAGTTCTGCTACATATTCCGTTGGAGCCGCCTTGTATAACACCGGCACGATATGGTCGGTTTTTTTCAATATCGTCAGTTGTTGGTGGCTCCATTTCGGGAGCTACTTCTTCCGTCAGTAAGATTGAAGCTGCTATCTAGGGTATTGAGGAATGTTTTAGAGGTTATTACAAAGCAATTGTGACCTAGATGGGTGTTGCGTCAGATATTTTTAATATAATAAGCTTTCCTTCTATGTTATAGCTCTATATACGTAATTCAGTAATTTATTTGGACACGTAGCTAGAACAACTTGTTAAATGACCTGTACCCTTACCTGAAAGGTTTTTTAGTACATGTAATATGTCGTTTTTTCGTACTGATGTATTGTATTGAGAGTTACTTAAACTATGTATCCCGTCGTGGTTCTGCTACATTTGATGGCTCGTTTGTTATTATATTATATATTATAGCTATTTAATACAGATAGGAAAGTCTTATTTTGGGTTACTGGGATATTTGAGCATGTAGGTATCACGTTTTTATATTGTATCTATATTATAACGTAGCTTTGGAAACCAGTGTCAGTTCGTCGGTTGTGAAATGGTTTAGTCTGGGATTGTTTTATAGTCAGATTGACGATATGTTTATCTATGATGTTTTTCTTTATTTCCTGTCTTTAATATCAGGATATACTTCTACTCTACTTACTTTAATAATGCCTATTCTAGGTGTCTACCGAAACAGATTTTCTTACATCTTTATTAAAAGGATAGAATATTTTGGAGCAATATAACACGAAATCAGTGCTCTGATTTTATATTTTATTATATTTTGTGTTTTTATCTTTTATTATATTTCGTGGTTAATGTATAGCCTGAATGTTCAATGATTTTACCATTTAGACATTGACTGGAATAAAACGGTCTTTAATTACTTGATTCAAAACATTTGATTTTAGTACCTACTCGTACTTGGTATTTTCTTGAAGTATTAGTTCATTTATAAAATATGTAACTTAAATCGAGTTTTTTTTTTATTTAACTTGGGATTGCATTCATTATTTTAATAGTCAATGGTCAAATATAAAATTTACAATGATTTTCTCATATTTTGCAAATTTAAATAGTTCTCCTTGCGAAAAAGGGAAGGGATAAGTATAGATTAGATAAAAGTAGAAGTTTAGAGTAGATTAGGTATTAGACAAGGGAATATGATGATATTAAGTCATGCAGTGAAGTTGGTGTTACCGCAATGTTGTATATAAAATTGATTTATATACAACATTGCACAAGTAGATAATTTGGATTGATCTCACCAGGTTTACAGCTTCTGAAGGCTCGTTCGCGTGATCATTCACAAGAATACAGGAATAACACATAAGTTACATTATACATAGTTCGCGTTATCTAAATTGATCAACGGGCACTTTTCAATCACTATAGCACAAGTTGGTACGAAACTACAAACTCAAAAAACTTAAACTGCTACGCGATGAACGGAACTTCTACCTGTGCGCGGACAGGGCACTAAATGGTTTTATGACTAAAACAAAAGGCGCCAGAGAGGACCGCTCTGGGAGCGACCGCCTCGGGCAAACGACAGACAAGAACTCCCAGGAGTGTCCCTACTCTTTTGGAAAAAAATATGTTTATCACGTTAAAGCGGACGTAATTACTCCATGTTTTATACAATTTGTTTGGAAGCCGCATGAAACAACAAATGAATTAAGGATTTTAATCAGCGTAATTAATGAGTGAGACGTGATTTACAACAAATTTTTGAAGAGTGGTAGTGTAACTACTTATTTGAGGTAAAAATATGTTTATTACCTTAAATCGGATGTAATCACTCCATGTTTAATCCTTACTCATATCATAAATGCGAAAGTGTATTTATTTGGCTGTCACGCCCTATCTGCTGAACCGATAGTCATGAAATTTTGCATACCCGCTATCTGGGGTACGGAGAATGTCATAGTGTACATTTTATCTCAAGAAAAAGTACTGTTACCGAGGGATCGACATTGATGCGAGCGGAGCAGGCGGTGAACGCTAGTTTAACGCACAATAAAAATGCCATATGTTATGTGAGTGTTACACCATAACGCACTCAAAACTCAACCTATAAAGAAATTGCCGCGGAAAGCCGCTGTTTTCATTAATTACAAAGCCTAAGAAAATCCCGTCACGCAACAGAAATTAACACCAAGAACTTAAGCACTTTATTTCATTAGTCGTTTTTCGCAGTTACAAACAAATTGTAATAAACATGAAATAATTAGAGTTTTTCGAGTCTTTCTATTAGACAATTTTACGCTC
The DNA here is from genome assembly GCA_947532085.1 of Elegia similella. Classification (NCBI taxonomy): domain Eukaryota; kingdom Metazoa; phylum Arthropoda; class Insecta; order Lepidoptera; family Pyralidae; genus Elegia; species Elegia similella. The sequence goes on from OX383936.1 coordinate 22,277,561, forward strand.
ATTTTAGCAATTACCTTACTTTTGAATCGCACAAATACAAAGCCATGTAAATTAAACAGTGTGTTTGATCTTGATCTAGCGATAAATTAAATTTACGTTCTTAGTATCAATACAAGGAACTTAAAGATTCCTTTGCGCACTCGTCTTCTGCACTGCTATATCTGGCTCATTCTTCTATACGGATGCGAGTCTTGGATGATAAAGGAAGATCTCAGGGAACGTATAGAGCTTTTGAGGCATGCTGGCTGTAAGCTGGACCCAGCAGGTTACTAATGAGGAAGTTATACGGCGGATTTAACAAAAACGCGAACTTCTGCAGACCGTCAAAAAGCGAAAAGTTGCATATTTAGGGCATGTGCTAAGGCACGACAGATACAAGCTGCTGCAACTCTTAGTGATGGGCAAAGTCGCAGGAAAAAGAAAAGTGGGTCGGAACAAGAAGTCTTGGTTGCGTAACATCAGGGAGTAGACTGGTATCGCGAGTGCAGCCGAACTTTTTCGCCACGCTGGAGACAGCAGAAATATGCGGAGCTGACTGCCAACCTTCACTAGTTGGAGAGGCACTGTTAGAAGAAGAAGAAGCATCAATACACAACATTTGTTCTGTAACCAAACTTGAAATAAAGATATAAATATGGATCGAATACATGCTGATCCAAAATATATTTGGAGCAGCAGATTTTTTCCCATTCACATTCGGGTTTCACATTTCGGGTTTGGTAACAGACCAGTTTGAGTTAAAGTTGTTCGTATTGTAGCTGAAAACGTAAATTTAAATTATGGTTAGTTAAACACAAAACACATTATATGAACAGCTTTCCTATTAGAAAATGTATTATATAAATAACCAATGTGGTTGAACAATTTTAATGGAAAGGTTTTTTTTTTATTTACAGTATGGTCCCTTATGAATTTTATTTAATATTTCTTGCCTCGTCGAGCATTCTCATCAACACTTAGCCACAGATGTCGTTAAAAAAGGTAAGTATGTCGAAGTAAAATGGGATAAAATCTGAAATTACTAATCATCATCATATAAGCCGCAAGACGTCCACTTCTCGACATATGCCTCCCCTAAGGATTTCCAATACGACTGGTTGGAAGCATCCAGCGTCTTCCTGCGACCTTAGTCAGGTCGTCCGACCATCTGGTCGGTGGGTGTCCAACGCTACCGGCAAGCGCAGCGTCGGAAATTAAAATTTCCTATGGGACAAAAGCGGGAAAATTAACAAAAAAATACATTTTAATACAAAAATGTACGGCCGGCCAGGCAATTAGTATGAGAATGTTGAAAAAAATTTAGTTCCCAGCATTAGTCCTAAAGGAAAAGTTGGTGTGAGTCACCCCTTCACGGGAACGTCGTTGGTTATGTTACACGCTGTATACTAAATTCATTATTTGAAACATATACACGATGTACGTTACTCGATGTAAAACTTTGGGAAAGATATAGAAATAAGACTATACACCGTGTAAATAGACCCTCGACATTCCCTTAACGGGGTGACTCAGCCCACCAATATGAACAACTTTTCCTATGAAAACAATGCTAGGAACTCAAAAAAAAATTCGACCTTCCCATACAAACTGGCCGGGCGGCGTAACTCTTTTGTATGGAAATGACGAATTTTTTTTTGAGTTCCCAGCATTGGTCCCATAGGAAAAGTTGTTCATATTGATGGGCTGAGCCACCCCTTTAAGTAAATGTCGAGGGTACATTTACACGCTGCATAGAATCGTAACACATATGCGATATATCTCACACAGAAGTGTAGGGTATCATATACCAAAAAGTTTGCGAACCCCGTTGTAGTTAGAACAGAAATACTCGCAGGTCGCAGCTGCATTAGAAGTGGGTTCTTTGTGTAATGAGCCACAGACTACATAACCAAACTTACAGCTTATAAAACGCAATGCAAATAGCTGTAGTCAGAATATTCTATAGAGTGTGACTTTCTAAATATCTATGAGATTATATTAACATTTTTCACATGTTTCTATTATCTTACAAGATTAGTGTTAAAAATATAGCCTCCGTGGTCCAGTGGTTAAGGCGTTTGCCTGTTGACCCGGGGGTCGTGGGTTCGATTCCCACCGGAAGCATACTTTGTTTAGTTGTTTCCAGTTTGGTTAGGACATTGCAGGCTTGAATCACCTGATTGTCTGATAATAAAGATGATTCCGTGCTTCGGAAGGCACGTTAAGCCGGTGGTCCCGGCTGCCATCTGGTAGTCGTTAAAGGAACCACGTCAGTGTGACTTTCTAAATATCTATGAGATTATATTAACATTTTTCACATGTTTCTATTATCTTACAAGATTAGTGATAAGAATATAGCCTCCGTGGTCCAGTGGTTAAGGCGTTTGCCTGTTGACCCGGGGGTCGTGGGTTCGATTCCCACCGGAAGCATACTTTGTTTAGTTGTTTCCAGTTTGGTTAGGACATTGCAGGCTTGAATCACCTGATTGTCTGATAATAAAGATGATTCCGTGTTTCGGAAGGCACGTTAAGCCGGTGGTCCCGGCTGCCATCTGGTAGTCGTTAAAGGAACCACGTCAGAGGCCGAGAGGCGGTTCCGAAGAACTCTGACACCAGGGTGGGCATGATCGATTGACCGTGACACCTACTCGAAATGAATGAATGAATGAGTGATAAGAAAGTTTTGATTTGATATTAATTCGTTTAGTTTACGTAGGTAGGTATACATTTTTAAAAGAAACAAAATTAATACATATTTATAACCTTATGCATATTACTTGATTTTCAAATTCATTGTAAAATGGTTTGAATCAAATACCTCCCTTGTGAAAGTCGGGTAGTTGTGTAGGTGACGTAAGCCGGGAAATGGGATATGGTGGAGAATTTCAGCGCCGAGATTGAATTGTGCGGTAGCTCAGATGGCAGAGCATAGGTCGTACATAGACCTAGGTCGCCGGTTCAAGTCCCACCAGCATGTTTTTTCACCATATTTAATTTCTTAATTTATTAAGAGTAACTTTATAACCATAAGATCGTCCATAATATGATAAATTCATAGCAAGTATTATTATGAAGTCAATACCATAATCGAAAAATGTACACAACTACGTAGGCATTTTAATGGAGCGTTATCAAAAACACGTCTTTAATTCATAATCAGGTCCTTTTTAGGCTCCACTGCAGAAACAAGACCCTCTCTGTACTACTAGAGCCATACTTGGCCAGAGCAGCCAGAGGACTTGGCCTTCACTTTCCTCGCTGGCCAGACGGGTTGGAGAGGTCTCATTGATGTTTATGAGCTTTGTTTAGTTTGTATTTCCTAAGTCGCCTCTTACGAGCATGGGAAGACTAGGAGTGGTCCTATTCTAATCTGCCGGAAACCACACAGCTACCGGAACCACACGGCCGCACGTCTTTAATTAAGTGACTTTGTATTATAACTTTTATATTAGGGTAAGTATTTTTAATGTAAAACGTCTATTGGCGCGCCTTGGCAGTTAAAACGACCCGTTTCCCCTCACGTAAATCGGCATGACACTCTTGTGCCATTTTTTATTTTACTTCATTATTTTCTTTATTCGTTTTAACTTAAATATTTGAGATTTGCCGGGCGTCCCATAAAGGCCAGTATATTTGTGAGGCTATTTTTTTAATCTATGGTATTTGTTTAATACCGTGTTTTTTCACTTATTGTAATCTTCAAAGGGACTTCCTATAGCACAAAGAAAAGAAAAATGTATTAAAAATCTGCCAAATTTTACAATATTTTGTGTTTAACTTATTCACGGTCACTGGACCAGACAAAATAGATATAATAATAGAAGTCTACGTCTACAGGCGGGACGTCCCGGAAAGTGTTAATCAGATTTATTTAATGATTAAACAAACTTACCTGTACGTGAAGTTCTATCATAATTATACGAAGGCTTCGTCCGAAGGGATTAGCAAATTATACTTGTAGTACCGCCTACTGGATCGCCATTCACGCACTTATTTGAGGGTATTTTTTTTTTTTTATCATCCTTTTATGTTAGGTCTCTCTAGTTGCTCGTGTCATTTAGTTTAGAGCGCAGAAAATATTTCTCAAAATTGGGGAACCTAGTAGGGCGGGAGGGTTGCTAATCCCTTCGGACGAAGCCTTCGTATAATTATGATAGAACTTCACGTACAGGTAAGTTTGTTTAATCATTAATTATACTCAGGCTTCGTCCTCGGGATTAGCAAATTATACTTGTAGACATTGAGAGATACAAGAGAAATATTTTTACTTCTTTTTCATTATTTTTAAAAATTATAATTTGTTAAACTAATACATTTATATAAATGGTAATGTTTCACAAAGTAATCATTACAAAAACAAACTTGTTATCATTACAAAAACAAACTGATTAATCATTCCAGAAAGTTGAATCAACGAGCATTGTTTACAATAGCTCTTGCAAAAGAATCATCATTATCAACATTATCAACATTACTTATGGTTCTATTATAGAACCGATAGAATGTATTTGAAGATCCGCTCCATCCAGCGGTCTTCCTTATTAATTCTAAGCTTACACCTAAGCTGTGGGCCGCAGACGTAGCTGCGTGCCTTGTACTGTGAGCCGTAAATATATTAATATCTATCCCACTGTCACTTAAGGTTTCCTTAATCCACCTACTTAAGGTCTGTGGGCCAACTGCCCTAAAAGGTCTTTTAAGGCTAACAAAAAGAGAAACAATATCTCCTCGAAATGAGGCTGTCATTTCTAGATAGGCTAACAACGTTTTTCCTGGGCATATTTCAGGTCGTTCCTCAAAATATGGTAAGACAAGAATTGGTTGCAAAGAACCTTTACGTGTTGTTTTAATAAAGTCAGCTATTTTGACCATTATTTTTGATGGAAATGTTTCAATATTTTTAACATTAATTTTAGACAGTGTTTGAACTCTGTGAGCAGTTAATAATGCCAATAGGGTAACTAGTTTCTTAGAAATATTGTTGAGACTGAGTGTCTCGTTGGGATATAGTTGACTTAAGTGGTTTAAAACAATTGAAGTATCCCAGGTCGTGGAATATCTTGGTAAAGAAGGTCTTAACCGAAATATACCCTTGAAAAATCTTAATAGCCTGTCATCTTTCCCTATATTATTGCCCATTAAAAGGGCTAATGCAGATCTACAGGAATTAAGGGATCCGTACTGAGATCCCTCTTCATAAAGTTTATTTAAAAAAAACATTATTTGTGGAATAGATGCATTGAACAAATCATAGCGATTTTGATTACAAAAATAGAACCAACGTTTCAGGTATACATCGTACTGTTTAAGTGAACTGTCAGACAATGAGGCGATCATCACATCAATTGCTGACGGGGGTACACTTCTCCTTAGCCACGCTGTCCGCACAAGATCCCTGCAACCAGGGTAATCTTGTTGTGGATGTTGCCGTTGCATGGTTGCGTAGGCCACAACGGTACAACCATAATACCAGTTGCTTTATCCGATATGATTTTTCTTAATGTTTTTAAAATAACGGAAAAAGGGGGAAAGGCATAGAAAGAATAATCGCACCAAGAAATTGTGAAAGCATTAACAGTGATTGCACCTGGATCATTGTGCCAAGAAATATACTTGGGACACTTGTTATTTAACCGACTAGCAAACAAGTCGATCTGTGGTGTGCCAAATTTGTTCTCAATTTCTTGGTAAGCCCAATTAGCCAACTCCCATTCTATGTCTGGATGCACTCGCCGGGACTCAGCGTCTGCATCTTTATTATCTGATGATGATATGTAAGGCCATAACATACAAGTTGCGGAGCTCGCACCATTGCCATATTTGTTTTGTAATATCTGTAAGATGGGGATATTGAATGCCACCCATGCGGTTTATATAGGATACCGCCGTAGCATTGTCAATGCGAAGCAGAACTTGACAGTTCCTTAAATGTCTTGCAAATATTTTTAAGCCAAAAAAGGCTGCCAATAGTTCTAGGTAGTTTATATGCATTACTCTTTCACGTTCACTCCACAACCCACTAGCCTTCTGTTGCCCACACACGGCGCCCCACCCCGTATTTGAGGCATCTGAGAAAATTTCCAGATCATGTTTGTCCTCTCTAATTCTGTTGTATGGTGAGCATATTGCTTTATGCCACCATCTCAAGTCAGTCTGTAGTGAAGTAGGTAGATACATATATTTGTCATAATTGTTATCAGATTTCAAATTTAAGTATTTAATTCTTTCGAAAAGTTTAGTATACAACCAACTGTATTCCACAGCTGGGCAGACTGACACCAAAAGCCCAACAAAGCGAGCAAAATCTCGTATTTTACACCTATTCAAATTCATAAACTTTTCAATCTGTAGTTTAACACGATTAATTTTTTCCGTAGGCAAGGTGATCTGAAATTTTTCGGAATCTAAAACAAAACCTAAGAATGTACAGGTCTTGCTGGGTATAAAGCTACTCTTTTCTTCGTTTATAATAAAACCAAGAGAAGTTAGCAGCTTCTCAGTTTGTATGGTGTTATATAAACATGTCTCGTAGGATTGCCCCATTAGCCAATAATCGTCCAAATAGTTTGCCGATGTGAAGCCAGCAGAGCGTAGCAGACGGGTTACAGGTTTCATTATCTTAGTGAAAATATAGGGCGCGGTGCTTAATCCAAATGGTAAAACCTTAAATTCGTACATTTGAAGCTCAAACACAAATCTTAAATATTTTCTTGAATTAGGATGGATTCTTATCAAATAATAGGCATCTTTTAGATCAATTTTTGTCATAAAACAATGTTTAGATATTAGTTTTATTACAGTACGAAGATCCTCTATTTTGAAATGACTTGTTTCTATAAATCTGTTTAAATTTTTCAAGTTTAAAATAAATCTCATTTTACCATTTGGTTTAGGTACCATGAAAATACTAGATAAAAATTGCCCTTCTGTAGGTTTACATTTTGAAATAGCTCCAATACAAATTAAGTTATTGATAGCCTCTTGAAAGGATTGTTATTCTTTCTGAGAGTAATTCTTCTCCAAAGGAGGAGAAGATTGGTGTACTGGATGGGCAAATGGTATTTCATAGCCCTTGATGCATGAAAGTACCTCCGGATTATTAGTAATTCTTGACCATTGGTCATGAAATAAGTGTAATCTGCCAGTGTAGGTTACCTCGTCTACCGGCGGCTGCGCGTCCGCTGCTGCTGCGAGTGCCTCGATGAGCTCGATGGCCGACTCCTGCTCGGAGGGGGTTCCTTCGTCTTCGGAGGATTCTGCTGTTTGCGCGCGGGATAAGGGCCCTTCCAGTTTAAATTACGGGACGTGCTAGGTGCTGCTGCTGGCTTCTTATTAGCTGTTTGCGGTTTTGGCGCCGGAGTCTTTAACTCTGCGCCAGATTTATTGATAGCTTTGGCTGTTTTTATTGTTTCAGATAAATTTTCACCAAACAAAAGTGTATCGGGCTTAGTATTCAATAGCTGTTCCTTCATCTCCTTCTTTAGGGACGACAAGATAAAATTCTTTCGTAGTACAGTATCACTATACTGTAAGTCACATAAAATACGTTGTGAGTCCATTAATAAATTTATCAAGGATTTATCTGAATTATTATTCGAGATTAGCCCGTTAATTATTTGGCTTATACAAGAAATGGCAGTTGCCATTTGTTTTTGACGCTCCTCTATGTTCTTGTCACGTTTGGCGGTTATATCCGAAACGGCTACCTTAATTTCCGCATTGAGCGCCGGAGCATTGATTAAAGTGCAGTTACTCGGTAATAAGTATTTTAAGGTCAACTCCTTACGAAGTTCCTTACTTAACCCATGTGCTGCAATATGTTGTAGCCGAACTGCCAGGTCCTTGTGGATCACAGGGCCGTAGTTATTGGAAATAGTAGGATCGTCACCTAATATTTCCAATATTGCACTCACTATCCAATGCAATGGAGGCACTAGGCTCCGCCGTAGTGGCATCCGCTAAGCTAGCAGGCAGTTCAGGAGCAGGCTCCGTTTGGTTGTCCGGTTCAAAGACAGGCGGGTCGGTCTCACGATTCACAGTTGTATCGTCATTGCCCAGAAAGTCAGTAATACATTCAGCAACCTCACATGACACTTCGTTAGACGTGTGTTCTCGTTCTGAAATGTTTTTATTTCTTTAGTTAAGAAACAGACCAGGGTACTGTTCGCAAAACTAGGTATTGGATAGTACAGCTCCAAAGAGAAGTACGCAATCCCGAATCGGTGTTAAAGACGTTAAACGGTATTTATATATATATATATATATATATATATATATATATATATATATATATATATATATCTCTGCTGCTTAGTTAAGAAACAGTCCAGAGATCTGTTTGCAAAACTAATTTAGTAGGTAGTCCATTTCCGTTGAAATGGACGCATCCCCAGCAGTGGACACCATTAAAGCACGATCTTAAAATACCACATCTTATAGTAAGGCACTGTAAAAGGAAAAATAATGGAGGTTCACTAACCTGGAGACTTCGATTTTGAAGTTGTGCTGCGACTACGGCTGCGACATCGACGACGCACCTTCTTTTCTAACTTTTTAAATTTCTTAAGTAATTTCTCGTTATCGTCTTCTTGTTTACGTTTCGGCATTTTTATAGTACCGAATAAACTAACGAATGTAATATTAAAGAGACACGTGCGTTCGTGGCGAGCACAAAAAAGCGAAATGACACGAGCAACTAGAGAGACCTAACATAAAAGGATGATAAAAAAAAAAAAATACCCTCAAATAAGTGCGTGAATGGCGATCCAGTAGGCGGTACTACAAGTATAATTTGCTAATCCCGAGGACGAAGCCTGAGTATAATTACTTAGAAAACATTAAGATTATATTCTATTCTCTTTATTGTAAATACTTCTATGAATGTATGTGTATTGTGTTTCAACAATATCTTTGTACAGTCGTTTTAAATTACATCATTATTGTTTTCTCTATGTTTTTACACAAAAGATATTCTTTTTTGTTCATGTCTTTCAATATTTCTTAATCCTTACTCCTTACTTATCCCTACTAATATTATAAATGCGAAAGTGAGTTTGTTTGTTTGTTTTTTACGCTTTCACGCCGTAACTACTGAACCGATCATCATGAAATTTTGCATACAAGTTCTCTGGAGTACGGAGAAGGACATAGGCTAACTTTTATCCCGGGAAAAAGTACTATTCCCGAGGGATCGACATTGACGCGGGCGGAGCCGCGGGCGAAAGCTAGTAATATTATAAATGCGAAAGTGAGTTTGTTTGTTTGTTTGTTACGCTTTCACGGTGTAGCTACTGAACCGATCACCATGAAATTCTGCATACACGTTATCTGGGGTACGAAGAAGGGCGAAGGGTACATTTTAACCCGGGAAAAAGTACTGTTCCCGAGGGATCGACACTGACGCGGGCGGAGCAGCGGGCGTAAGCTGGTAAATAAATAATTACTAAAAAATCAGTTTATATATTACACAGTTATGAGGTCACAAACATACAAAATAAAATATACAGACGAATCCAGAACCTAATACATTTTGAATTTGGTTGAAAACTGAGTAAAATAATGCAAGTTAAAAGCTTATAGAGCAAACAAAACAAATCATCATCACTAAGTTTATTTGCGGACAAACATCATGTCCCTGCCATTAATTTTAATCGTAAAATTAGTAAGTACAGTTGCTTCACAAACCCTTATAATTGTTTTATACTCGCGACATCAAGGGCTGCGGAACCCTAATGAGAAGGGTTCAGTATGATGACTTCAAAGTTTAGATGATAGAGGACTAATGTTTTGTTTTGGATGGCTGCGGGCAGTTTGAATGTATGTGGGTATTAACTCCGACGAAAACAGGGATGGTGTTGCTTGTGGCATTTTACGTTAACGGATTGAGTATGTCAAATGTTGTTTTGAATCAAAACCTACAGAGTACATCCCGTGAACTCAAAATCTTAAAATTTGGTACGAAGCAACGTCTTATAACATAGATAAAGGAAAAATTGCGTAAAGCATTATCTTTGAGTTATATCATATAATAAAAATAATTTCAAACTTATTATATACTAGTTTTCGCCCGCGGCTCCGCCCGCGTCTACGTCGATCCCTCGGGAATAGTACTTTTTCCCGGGATAAAAGGTAGCCTATGTCCTTCTCCGCACTCCAGAGAACTTGTATACAAAATTTCATGCTGATCGGTTCAGTAGTTACGGTGTGAAAGTGTAACAAACAAACAAATAAACAAACAAACTCACTTTCGCATTTATAATATTAGTAAGGATAAGGATTATGTACGGAACCCTGAGTGCGCGAGTCCAACTTGCACTTAGCCAGTTTTTTACACGTTTTTCAGTTTAATTCTTATATACAAGACATACACAAAGTATACGTCAGTTACGTCGAAGTATTCTTACGTGACTGAAGTTCGAATGAGAGAAAAGTGTGTCAGCAGAACCAAACTTCTGCCCATCGTGTTACGTAAAGTTTTTTACGTCGTACAAGTATCATTGCACTTGACTAAATTAAATTAAAAAAATACATGTTTCGTTCATTGTAACTGCGACTTCGCTAGCATTCATGGAATATTTTTTTTTTTTTAATTGAAAATGTACCTATGCTTTTTACTTTTTCATAGCCACTATGTCCCAAATGTCTACTTGACAATTTGTATGCGAAATTTCATGAATTTTAGTCAAACTATCAAATAAATACAACGTAATTTTGAACCCTCTAGCTATATTGAAATCTGGGAATCAGAATCCCTAATGGTTAACAGAATTACAAGAAAATAAGGTGAAAAACGAAAAAGAAAATTAGGTTTCCCATTCAAAGTCACCGATCAGCTGGACAAATTTCAATGAAATGTTAAATTTTTTCGATTTTTACCTTTTTTTTCTTACAATTCTGTATACCATTAGGGATTCTGATTCCCAGATTTCAATATAGCTAGGTGGTTCAAAATCACGCTGTATTTGCTTTAATAATAACTACTTACTAAGAGCCCTCTACGAATATTTAAAATACCTTAATACCTAGCTTAAAAAACAAATAAATTTGATTTACCCTAAATAAGTATTATTTCCACCGTACCATAGTAATATAAACTTTACGACATCTGCCTAAATCCACAAATGGGTTAATGTACAAAATAAACAAATGAAATTGTTTGCGACACAGCCGTCTTAAAAGCCGTTACATTTTATTAGGCATTTATTTCAGATATAGTTTTAGGATAGATTACAGAGCAACAGGTTACTATAGCTTAGATAAAGCAGTATTTAACTATAGGAGAGGCGTTTATTGCTGTACCAAAAATACTGCACAGAGCAGAATACGAAATGTTTGTTATTTTAATTTGGTCTTTACAGAATTTGTCGGCCGGTTCGGAAACGGCCGGGACTTTCCATTCAGTATCGCTTTTGTGTTAATTTTTAAATATTTGAATTTTAATACAAAAATGAGTAAGTATTAAAATCTGGCCAAGTACGTGTTAAGCCACACGCAGTGTAGTGTTCCGTACATAAATATCAGAATAAATTTGCATACACGTTATCTGGAGTACGGAGAAAGACATATGGTACATTTGATTTGCCGAGCTCCATGGCGCAGTGTTAAACACGCCAGCCTGCAACACGAGGGTGCCTGGTTTCGATACCCGGTCAGGTCATTATGGAAAACGATCTTAGTCAGTTATAAAAACACGGTTTCACTTACACGTGTAAAGGATGGCGAGACGGCGGTTTCGCTTCGGTCAGAGCACTGACGGCTGCCTCGCGCGTCACCGCCCGCGCCGATCTTAGTCAGTTTAACCTGGGTCTTGGATGTTTATCTATATAAGTATCTATTATAAAATATAGTATCGTCGAGTTCTTCTTCTTCTTATATTGTCAATGATTCATATATAAAAAACTTAGATCTATTTCCGTAGCTGCACGACAAAGATAGTGCACAACTATACCCACTTAAATAATTTTAAGCTATTTAAAAAAAATGTCCCCTACTTTTTGGCACTAGACATAAGGGTCTACCGGTTACAAAAATATTATTACATTTTCCTCAGAAAAAAGGTCACTTTCGACATATCTTAATTATCTTTTCTTTCCATTGTCAAGGCTCTGTTTAGTCTTTAATAAGATTAATTATTATCATTCCCGGGGTCGTCTGCAAATTTTCCTGTTTATTACTTTATGCAAATTTGCTCGTGTGGAAACGACGGGGGTTTATTTTCCACAACATTGCCTATATAAACTTACTGCGACAATGGTTTACTTTTATTAAATCACGAAATAAAATATGGTGAAAAAATCCCACGCGGGCAGGGTCTGAACCAGCGACCTGTCTATGGACGACGAGTATATCATAATAACAACATGAATGCAAAAAAAAACGCTTATATCATCATTTCGTGTAGGTGACACGGTCAATCGACCATGCACACCCTAGTGTCAGAGTTCTTCGGAACCGCCTCTCGGCTTCTGACGTGGTTCTTTTACCGACTACCAGATGACAGCCGGGACCAACGGCTTAACGTGCCTTACGATGTACTGTAGTCATCTTTATTATCAGACAATCAGGTGATTCAAGCCTGCAATGTCCTAACTAAACTGGAAACAACTAAACAAAGTATGCTTCCCGTGGGAATCGAATCCACGACCGGGTCTACAGGCAAACGCCTTAACCACTGGCTCACGGAGGCAATTAATACGGTTTTATGTAACTACCGTCTACAATATTTGTTATATACACGGTGAAATTTTGATCGTTCTGGACCCTTAAAGGGATAATTCAGCCCGTTGATATAAACAACTTTTCCTATGGGACCAATGCTGGGAAATCAAAGAAATTTTTGATGTTCCCATACAAATTGACTGGGCGGCTAAAATTGATTTAGTTTAAATGTGTAACAATCGCTAAAACATTAGAAACCAACTCTTAATTGATTTGTACTGGGGTTCGAATATCTTTGTGTACAAAACGACTTTTTTTTTTTTACTAGCCTCTTGGGGTTGTGTCCCACTGCTGGGCAAAGGCCTCTCCCTGGAATTTCCAGGCATCCATATCCTTCGCTACTTCTGGCCATCCATTTTGAAATTTATCGAGGTCGTCCCTCCATCTCCTTCTTGGTCTGCCTCTGCCACGGCGGCCGTCCGGTACCCAGAAAGTGGCAAGCTTTGCCCACCTTTCTGGCCGCATGCGACAAACATGTCCTGCCCAGCCCCATTTCAACTTGGCAGTTCTAGCACCTACATCCGCAATTCGTGTCAGGGAGCGCAGCTCGGTGTTCCTTACTTTGTCTATAAGTCGCAAGCCTAGCACGCTGCGCTCCATTGCTCGTTGGCAAACCTTGAGTCTGGACTTTTGAGTTTCAGTAAAAGACCATGTCTGTGCACCATAGGTCAAGATGGGCAGAATACACATGTCAAGGAGCTTCCGTTTGAGAGATCCTTTTTTCGACAAAAGTCAAATCTATAAAGACTGATAGAGCATATAGAGCATATAAATATAATAAATCTAATGTTATAAAGCTGAAGAGTTTGTTTGATTGAACGCGCTAATCTCAAGAAATACTGGTTCAAATTGGAAAATTCTTTATGTGTTGGATAGTCCATTCATCGAGGAAGGCTATAGGCTATGAAACATTACGCTGCGACCAATAGGAGCGAAGCATCAATAAAAAATGTTTTGAAAACGGAGGAAAATTATTGATCTATAGTAATAAAAAAGCGAATTAATCATAATAACAGAAATTGCCGCGGACGAAGTCGTGGGCAACAGCTAGTAATGTTGTAAAGCTAAAGAGTTTGTTTGTTTGAACGAGCTAATCTCCGTAACTACTGGATCAAATCGGAAAATTATTTTAGTGTTGTATAGCCCATTTACTGAGGAAGGCTTGGCTATAAAACATCACGCTGCGACTAATAGAAGCGAAGCATCAATAAAAATTTTTTTGAAAACGGGAAAATTATTCATCTTTAATAAAAAAAGTAATTAATCATAATAACAGGAATTGCCACGGACGAAGTCGCGGACAACAGCTAGTATAAATATAAAGGGATCACACAAATTGAGCTAGCCCCACAATAAGTTGTGAACTTGTGTCGTAGGATACAAACCCAACGATACTATATTTTAACATAGATAATTATATAGATAAACATCCAAGACCCAGGTCAATCTGAAAAAGATTATTGTCCATCATGACCGGACCGGGGATCGAACCCTCGCGTCGCAGACTGACGTGTTGACCTCTGCGCCACGGAGCTCGTTTGTCGACCTGTTTTTTTTTGCTATGGATTTCTGCCTCTCTATGACACTTAAGAGCTAGCCTTTTTGGTGTTATTGTGTGGTAAGAAATGCACGAAATTACTATTTTTGGCCTGAAATAATGGTTTGGTATTGCCCTCTACATTTGACACACTAGTTATCATAATCATAATCATTTAATTGCTCAAATACAGTACATTGAAGATCTAAGTCTATTGAAGTGTCTATTGTATTAAATTAATTTTAATATATATAAAAGAGTATGCTTAAACTTATCATAAAATTTTATTCATAATATTGACCTGGTAGTATTTTGTTTTTTTACAATACTCAACATATTCTTTTATAGTGTAAAAGCAATGATCTAGTAGCCATTTTGTCAATGTTGCTTTAAAAGCTTTACCTTTAAGTATTTTAATGTCATTTGGTAAAAAGTTAAATAAATATATACACATATTATATACATTCCTTTTATAAATACCCTTATGACATGCAGGTTGATACAATTTTTCATGATAATAGCTCGTGTTCTCCTTGGAATAACTTCACCTCTTTTCCGCCAAAACTCTGGGTGAGATTCTATAAATGTACATATATCTCTAATATATAGGCTAGGCAATGGTAGAATTTCGTTTTTTAAAAAGAGGTTTGCAACTATCATCCATCCATGCATTGCATATAGTACGAATACATTTCTTCTGTACTTTGAAGGCGCGGTCTATGTCTACAGAATTTCCCCATATTATTAGGCCGTAGCTAAGTAAAGAAGATACATAACCGTGATAGGCAGAAATCGAGGCTTCAATAGAGATAGTTTGTCTCAATTGTCTTAAGGCAAAGACAAAGCGACTTAATTTATTGCAAAGCTGCTCGATATGTGCTTTCCAGTTCAAGTGTTCATCTATTACAACACCTAAAAATTTGTACTTATTCACCCTTTCTACTGTATCTTTATCATATTTTACGGCAATTGACGCGGGGTGGGAGTTATAAGATGAAAATTGGATGAATTTAGTTTTGTCTATGTTCACACGCAAGTCTTTAGCATTCATCCAATCCACAACATCTCGAAGGGCTTTATTTATTGTAGCACCATATGTCTCATTATCGTCACATTTTATAATTTAAGTTGTATCATCTGCAAATAGAATAGTTTTATGGTCAATAGAATTTGGTAGGTTTATTTATAGTATTAATCCTTACTAATATTATAAATGCGAAAGTGAGTTTGTTTGTTTATTTGTTTGTTTGTTACGCTTTCACGCCGTAACTAATAAACCAATCATCATGAAATTTTGCATACAAGTTCTCTGGAGTGCGGAGAAGGACATAGGCTACCTTTTATCCCGGGAAAAAGTACTATTCCCGAGGGATCGACATTGAAGCGGGCGGAGCCGCGGGCGAAAGCTAGTATTAGTACTAAAAACAGCAGCGGCCAAAGAATACTTCCCTGAGGAATGCCTACGTCACAGTTTCTGAAAGTGGATCTGAAAGATAATTTAATTGGTATTTTACGTGTTTTCTCGAATTTTACTATTTCTGAGCATTGTGAACGGCTTTCTAAGTAGCTTTTGATCCAGTCTAATGCTATTCCTCTGATGCCATAATGCTGAACTGTTTCTAAAAGCTTCCTATTATTAACAAGATTAAACGCCTTGCTCATATTCAGGAATGTAGACATTATTGGCACTGGAATCCTATTATTAATACCTTGAGTGATAGTTTTAACTAGTTCAAAACAAGCTAATGTGGTCGAGCTACCCTTCCGAAAACCATATTGATCTGTGTGTAGTATATTATACTTGTCTAGGAACTCAATCAATCGGGTATGCATTGGCTTTTCAAACACTTTTGATAGGATAGGAGGCAAGGTGATTGGTCTAAAGTTATTTGGATCCTCTTTGTCTCTTTTTTATTTTTCGATCAATTTTATCGATCAACTAGTGTGCGCCTTGGGATGTAAATAGTAGTTAATAATATAAATAGTAGTAAATTAGATCCTTTCAAATTTTAATATGATTTGATATGACAAAGTGGGTACAAAGGCCTATTTTTTAAATAAACGTTTTGATTTTGATTGAGCACTACCGTTTCCCATAGTACCAGAAAATACATTCATTTATAAAGGTTGCATTGACGTTTCTCAAACGCCTTTGCAAGGTTCATATATATGTACAGAAATCTCAGAAGTGAGAGCGAGGAACAAGTTTATACAAAATGTATATTCACAGGTTTTAATATAAAAAAAATTTTACCCAAATTCAATTCCATTTAAGTAGCGAAAAAGAACAGGAAACTGAAAATGCCTTTTTAATTAATCCTGCAGCGCAGTCTATTAAGTTAATGGAAAACCCTCTAATTATATAAAGAAGAGAATTCGTCTACATTTACACTTTAATGAAAAGCGAGGAATGAATATGACAATTATCATTTTCTGCGTTTAGAAACTAACTTTGAGAATCTTTTTAATGAAGTTCTCTTTTCAATTAAGTATTTTTACCCGTTAAGCTAACCCCTTAACCTTGAAGTTCGGCGGCAGCGATAAATATCGCGCATTTTGTATATATTGACATGTCACGACGTGTCACTTCGTACAAAATCGATTGAATATATCGATTTATATAAAATAAAAAGTTATCGATGTCGCCGTACATTACAGTTATCTTTAAAGATAAGATATTCTTATAGTGAATCTACATATACATCATTTAAAAAAAATGCTTGTTTATAAAGTCAGTTTAACGACGGTAATTTTACGCGATAACAGTGGAAGATAGATAGACGTCACAAGCCGAACGCTTAGGCCGATCGTCCTTCTCTATCGCTTGTTCTGCGCTTGCACACGGAACGTGTCACTTTTTCATGCGTAACTTAATGAAATCAATGGTGGAGACTTTTGCCCAGCAGTGGGACAAGATAGGTTAAAAAGAAAAGAGTTCTGTCATGCATCGTGTGATTAATTACCATCATACCGGCTTTTCCGGTAATTTATTCAATTATTTCAATAGAAATACGGTTTTCTGGTGCTTTTTCATTATTTTTATAAAATTTAATTTGAATGAATTATTATCTTTAAAAAGATACAAATGCAATCGTCCGAATATGTAGTATGCCTGACAATATTTTGAATTCAAATTGTTCAATGTTTGCTGATGACACAAAAATTTACAAAGTTATAGATTCGCAGCATGATGCTATGTTGCTTCAAGAGGACCTGGACCGATTAGTTACTTGGTGTGAATTGAACGATATGGCAATCAATACCAACAAATGTTACCACATCACATTTACCAGAAAAAGACAACCTATTATCTCAAGATATAAGATCGGCCTAGTCGAACTGCAACAGGTAAAACTTATAAAGGATCTCGGTGTGTGGTTGGATTCCTAATTAGATTTTATCATACACGTCAATAATATTGTATCGAAATCTGCACAAATGCTAGGTTTTATCAAAAGAATATCTAAGCAGTTTCGATCTCCTGACACTAAGATCTTACTTTTTAATATGCTGATAAGGAGTTCTCTTGAATACGCCAGTGCTGTCTGGAACCCAACTTATGCTGTTCACTCTCAACGGATAGAAAGAATTCAAAAGGCCTTTACCAGACACCTCGCGTTCTTTTCACGCAACATTTCCCATCGTTGTCCATATAAGCAGAGACTTGACCACTTTAACATGATGTCTTTATTTGATCGTAGAAAGGTGCATGATGTTTTATTTCTTTATAAAGTTTTAAATAACTTGTCAGACTTAAACAATATCTTGTCATTACTAAATCTTGTAGTGCCTCGTAGACCGCCCCGTTAACCCATAACTAAAGTATTAAGTGGTCCAAGGTTTAAAACTAACCTGGGATGTCATGCCCCCATAAACAGAATGTGTAACTTATATAATCTTTTGAACCGAAACATTCCAGACTTGGACATATTTTCAGATAGTTTCCACACTTTTAAAAATAAAGTGCTGAAATTTGTTAAGGGATAGTTGGACTGATAGAATCTTCTTTGTTAATATGAATGTTGTGTATACCTGTAATTGGTGCTTACATTAGAACTAGGAATTCACTGTCATCAATAATGTCTATGTAATCGCTGTTGGTGTACCTAAATAAATAAAATAAATAAAATAAAAAAATAAATAATTGGCGAGCTCCGTGGCGCAGGGTTAACACGCCAGCCTACGATACGAGGGTGCCCGGTTCGATCCCCGGTCAGGTCAAGATAGAAAATAATCTTTTTCAGATTGCCTGCGTCGTAGATGTTTATCTATATATTTATTTGTTAAAAAAATATAGTATCGTTGAGTTAGTATTGCATACTTTTTCAAATATTTTATACTCGTATGTACTTATCTCATTGTAAATGAAATGTGATTTCTTATGAGAATAAAGTTCTATAAACCTATAACACAAGACTCGAACTTACTTAGGGGCTAGCTCAAACTATGTGATTTGTCCATATATATTTCTATTTAGTTATTTACTAACCACACGTGAATGTGACGAGTGTTGTCGTCGCGTCGATAGGTCGATCGTATCCTAACGTTTTAAAAATTTAGCCCCAGATGTTTACGTTCCTAACCAAATTTGCGGATCAAGAAAATCACGTACTTGTTTCATTCACGTAAGATTGAGACCGAGTTTGGCTAAAGGGATTACGGCCCTGGCACCGAAAAAACAGCCTAGCTTGCTTGTAATAAAGCTATTAGTATGACGACTCTGTATTTCCAGTTTATGGTACAACCGCTCCAGATGTGCCCATTTTGCAAACAACAAAGTTGAGAGATTTAAAGAAAATTCCGCACTTAACAAACCGCTCTTACTGCTGTCACGATAAGGTTCAGTTTTGTGTTCATAGGATATTCGCCAATTTAGATTTAGAAATAAAGTGAAGACGTGACTGAGATTCTGTTTTGGATGGTGTTTAAATTTTATTGAATTGGGTTTAGATATTGATGTTTGTCAAGATTTACACGCCATTTTGTTTTCAATCAACAATACATTAAAAACGTTTATTTTAAACTTTTTGTAACGTTTGAAACGTTTTGTATAATGATTGTAAAACGTAGAATGTACCAGTTGCGTCTCTTCCCCTGCGCAGATCGTAAAAGCCGATTGAGGGAATGAGCGAAAATCTGATAAGCCCTGTTAGTAGGCGATGCCGCTAGCAACTCATCATAATTTTGATTCCGTTGTCCATGACATGCTAAATGTGGCTTTAAGGTCTTAAAGACCTGGGCTCTGTCTACCCCGCTAGGGAAAAAGACGTGATAATATGTATGGTAAAACTGCAGGGATAAGTATGGTAAGTAAAACAGAAAAGAAAATACTCTTTTATGTACATCTTGTACATAAAATGACTGGCTCCGTGGTGCAGCGGTCAACACGCCTGCCTGCGACACGGAGTGACCGGGTTAAATCCCCGGCCAGGTCAAGATGGAAAATGATCTTTTTCAGATTGGCCTGGGTCTTGGATATTTATCTATGTATGAATTTGTTATAAAATATAGTATCGTTAAGCTAGTATCCCATAACACAAGTCTCGAACTTACTTTGGTGCTAGCTCAATCTGTTTCATTTGTCCGTATATATTTATTTATTAATTATAAAAGTATATCTTGTACATGTGATAAATGTTACATTAAAAAAAATTATACCTACATTAAAAAAAATTAACATTCATCACATAGATCAAAATTGAAATTTAATTGAAAAGAAATATTATTTTTAATTTAAAAGAAATATTTCTTATTACAAGCTTCTAAAATCGCTTTTACATCCTTACATTTTAGCAGGTATAAGGTTTCATATTTAGAAATAAAAACTGGCTTAGTGTGAGTCGCATTAGCATACACACCAAGGGTTCCGTATCACCTTACAGTGTTTAACTATAAAATCCCCGTTTCACGTATGGGGACTTTGATGTAAAAGTACGCTCAAAACCTCTTCCAAGCAACCTCTTTTATACGGTAAACCAAACTCTTTGGAGTACGAAAACTATTGCTCTTAAATTATCTATGGGTGGAAGTCTCAAAGTAGTTCTTTGGGAAGTCTCAATAATCTACCTTGTTCTGAGCCAATAATAAAACACTGACAGAATTGAGAAAAAACGCTAAAATAACACATTTGGCATTTCCGGAAGTTCTTGGCGGAAATTTCGGCGAACTGCACGGTTTTTGTTTTGGATTGTTTTGCAAATTGCTTCTAGTGGACTTTATAATGTGAAGTCGGTATAATTTGGTGTTATAAATGCCCATGTTTATGAACAATGTGTGGAATAACTAAAATAAAGTGTCATGGTGCAGCTGTAGTGAGATTTACATATATTTACATAGCGGGCCGTTGGATGCTCGCCTTACTGCTACTGCGTCTATAATCAAATCAGTAGATTCATGGAAATTGTCGCAAGGGGCTCCAATTAATCACCGAAATAAATTACACCACCATTTCATTGATAACTCGTAGAAAAATATGAAGGGCTAAAAGGCATAGAAAGTAAAACAAGTATTAAACAAAATGGCATCTCCGGTTATTAATGATTTTATATACTTTTTATTATTTGTAGTTATAGCGGCAACCATCATCATCATCATATCAGCCGCAAGAAGTCCACTGCTGGACATAGGCCTTCCCCAAGGATTTCCAATACGACCGATTGGAAGCGGCCTGCATCCAGCGTCTTCCTGCGACCTTAGTCAGGTCGTCCGACCATCTGGTCGGTGGGTGTCCGACGCTGCGCTTGCCGATACGTGGTCGCCATTCGAGAACCTTTCTACCCCATCGGTTCTGCGCGCTATATGCCCCGCCCACTGCCACTTCAAAGAGCTAATCCGCTGAGCTATGTCGGTGACCTTTGTTCTTCTACGGATCTCCTCATTTCTGATTCGATCTCGCAGAAGACACCGAGCATAGCCCTCTCCATAGCTCTTTGAGCGACCTTGAGCTTTCTTATGAGGCCCATAGTAAGGGACCAATAACGGCAATAGATATATACTTATATTATATTATACATTATACATTCTGTGATTAACAAATATGTACATACAGAGGCTTATTAATATTTTAGGAACGGAATCCTAAAAATATCCATAAACAAACTTTTTATGAAGAGTTCAAGGAAATAAAGTTTCAATCCCAAAAAATCTGAATTGGGCTTTGAGCTTTGACGCTTGAAAGTTGAGCCGCCAAAAGCCGTGTTTATTGATACTGCCTCCATAATGTTGAATTTATTATTTAATTGTTAAACGAGAAAAAATAAAATTGAGTATTTATTTCTTTCTATTTCGATGCTATCTCTCTGTTAAGCAGACGTTGGTACTGCCTCGAAAAGATGAGAATATTAAGTATTTAAAAAATAATAAAAGGATCATATTCATAGGTAAATAGCGGATTCATCATCGTCATCATTTCAGCCGTAAAAAGTCCACTCCTGGACAAAAGCCTTATCTCAGAATTCTTCGTCCGAATTTTTCGTTCCATGGGGATATTACTATACAGACAAAGCTTGACAGGTTATTTGGCGTGCGTGGTTTCTTTGGTTTCTAGTGATTCCGATGCTGCTACCCATAGAAAGGATTTTTAAGCTGGGGAAGAAAAGGAATTTGTTGGATTTGGTAAAGGAAATTAGGTATTGGGATACTACTCACTCAGATGAATGGAGAAAGCAATTAGCAGCTTGGGAAGGCGGGCACCACCGGACAAGCTGTTCAGGTTGACCTACTAAATACCCGATGTCAAAAGCTTTTTGTTGCTTGATTTCCTTTAGAGCTCATTATCATCATGAAGTCTTTTTAGTCTCCACTGCAGGAGCATTACCCTCTCTGTACTACCGGACCCATACTTGGCCAAAGCAGACAGAGGATTCGGCCCACACTCTCCTCGCTGGCCAAATGGGTTGGCGAGGTCTCATTGATGTTTATGAGCTTTGTTTTTCACATCAATTCACATTTTAAATAATACTAATTTAATTATAGTCAAATTATTAATAGCTGTTCAAAAGCTACAAACTACTAGCGTTTTGGAACCGACCACTGAAGAGAAGAAGACACCGAAAGAAACTCTTTTCAACAGTATTGGTTTAGCTTGTATTTCCTAAGTCGCCTCTAACGACATCCATAGTAAGACTTGGAGTGGTCCTATACTACTCTGCCGGAAACCACACGGAGTTTATGGCAGCCATCTGACTCCATCATCATGCTATCTTCGTAATACCATTTTTTTTTTTGTGATTCCATTTAAAATATAATGACAAAATTTATTTTTGGGCCCAGTCAAACATCGCAAGGTGGCTGTTTAAATCAAAGTTTTTTTTCCAAACAATACTAAGTAACGTTATAACATGGCTTTAAACACCAAAACCTTTGAAAAACAATAATACATACATACTATCATAACTTTTTTTCTTGCGTAGTAGACAGAGCCTAGGTTTATAACACCTACAGGCCACGTTTAGCAAGTTTGATGGGCATGTCGATGGAAATGGAATTGTGATGGTTTGCTAGCCGTATTGCCTACTTATATGACTACTCAGATTTTCACCCATTCTGTCGATCAGCTTTAAGGATCTTCGCGGAAGAGAAGCAGTTGGTTTTTTATTTTCTTCGTTTTTTTCTCTCACGACATCCATGGGAAGACTTGGAGTAGTCCTCTTATACTCTGCCGGAAACCACACGGCTATATTCGTTAAGTTAGAGAGTTTAATTATGGCAGCCATCTGACTCTATGATCATGCTATCTCCGTAGTACCATTTTTATTGTGATTCCACTTTAAAAATTATGAAAAAATATCATTTTTTTTTGAGCCCAATCAAGAAGAGAAGCAGTTGTTTTTTTATTTTCTACGTTTTTTTTTTTTCTCCCTTACCAGCATGGACAATACGCTTTCAAAATCATTTCTAATTATATTTTATTAGCTCACAACGTTTTCATATCTATACATATAATAAAACAGTAAAAATATTTTGTCTGTACAATTAGAATTTTTGACTGAAATGGACACTAAAAAAGAATAATAGAAAGCAAAAAAATTTTTTTCGAATTTCTTGTCTGTCTGTCTGTCTGTCTGTATGTATGATCACGATTATCTCCGAAAATACTGAACCGATTTACTTTAAACTTTCACCAATTGCTTTCTTTTAACTCAGCAAAACATTTAAAGTTTGTTTCATCAAAATCAGTTCATTAAAAAAGAAGTTATCGTCATTTGTATGAACTCAAGGCATGAGTATGCCTGCAAATATATAGCAAAAGTAAAATAAAATAATAAGTGACTTATGAAAATTAAAATCCAAAGTCAATTCATCATCAATAAACGACAGCATTTTACCTATCCATACTATCCATAGTAATCCATACTAACAAAAAAGGAGAAGCTGACTGATTGACTGACATATCAAGGCAGGGCCTAAACTATAAGGGTTAGGAACTTGAAATTTTGCACAGGGGTTCCTTTTATAACGTAGGGGAGCACTAAGAAAGGATTTTTGGAAATTCATCTCCTAAGGGGGTAAAACGGGTTGCAAAGTTAGTATGAAACTTTGTCGTTTTTGAAGTTATTCGAATGAAATTCAGCATGAAGGTTCTTTACTGAAAGGTATTAAACACGAGTAAAATATTTTGCTCAAAAATCATCCCTTAAGGGAGTAAAATAGGGGTGCAAAGTAAGCATTAAACTATGCCATTTTTGAAGTTAGTCGAATGAAATTCAGCATGAAGATTCTTTACTGAAAGGCATAAACATGAGTAAAATATTTTTCTCGAAAATCATCCCTTAAGGGGGTGTAACGGGGATGCAAAGTTAGTATGAAACTTTCCGTTTTTGAAGTTGTTCAATTGAAATTCAATAGTAAGGTGTTTCATTGAAAGTCATGAACTAATGTATTCCGGGTAATTCTACTGTTCCTGAGAAATCGACACTTACGAGGGCGGAGCCGCGGGCCAAAGGCAAACCTGACTTATATATCAACGCATCAACGCACAGCCGAAACTACTGTGCCCAGAATATTGAAATTTGGCACAGGGATTCTTTTTATGATGTGAATGAGCACTAAGAAAGGATTTTTAGAAAACCAAAGGGGGTGAAGTTTTATGGAATTTTCTCATTTCTGGACTTAGAAGTTTGAAAGTAGGAACAAAAGTTCTCAGTTAAAATTAAAAAAGATCTGTTTAGGTGAACCAGGCAACATTCTCCCTTGAAAGGGTAAATTGGGGGTAAAGTTTGTATGGAATTTTTCCATTTCTAGACTTAGAATATAAAAATAGGTATGTAAGTTCTCGATTACAATTAAAAAGATCTGTGTAGGTGAAATATATAAAATCCCTTCCTTAAGGGGCAACATGGGGGAGGGGGGATGTGGTAAGTTTGTATGGACATTTTCTCATTTCTGGACGTTCTGGATTACAAATAAAAAGATGTATGTAGGTAAAACCGATGAAATTTTCGCCTGAAGGGATAAAATAGGGGAGTAAAGTTAGTATGGATTTTTTTTTCATTTCTAGACTTAGAAGTATGAAAATAAGTATATACGTTCTAGATTACAATTAAAAAAGATCTATGGGTTGTAGGTGAAATGTATAAAATTCCCCCCTTAAGGGATAAAGGGGAGGAGGGATGGTATGGAAATTTTCTCATTTCTGGACATAGAAGTATAAAAATAAGTATATATGTTTACATTACAATTAAAAAGATCTGTGTAGTTAAAATGGACGAAATTTCCCCTTGAAGGGGTAAAATAGGCAGGGTAAAGTTTGTATGGATTTTTTTTATTTACTTAGAAATATGACAATAAGGAGTTCTCCATTACAATAAAAAAATATCTGTGTAGGTGAAATGGGCAAAATCCCCTCCTTAAGGGATAAAGGGGAGGAGGGATGATATGGAAATTTTTTAAGATCTATGCAGGTGAAATGTATTAAATTCCCAATTGCAGGTGAAATGTAAAAATTAAGGGAAAAAGCAGAGGGGGAGGGGTTTGTATGGAATTCTTATCATTTCTAAAGTTCCCAAGGGAACGACATTGACGCGGGCGGAGCCGCGGGCAACAGCTAGTTGAGTAATATAATCGATAAACAAACTTTTCATAAAGCTTTCAAGTCAATAAACCTTCGACCCGAAAATTTCAGTTTTATTTGGGCTTTGGCTTTGACTCATGAAAGTTTAGCCGCAATGTTTTTGGTACTGCTGAGTTTATTATTTGAGAACCTTTAACTAAAGATTTATTCAGAATCTCAGGCATTTTTTCACATCAATTCACATTTTAAATAATACTTTTTAAATTATATGCAAATTATTATTTATTGTTCAAAAACTACAAACTACTAGCGTTTCGGAACCAACCACTACAGAGAAGAAGACGGTCGTAAAATGTATTTTAAAATAAATGTCAAGGTAAAATTATACATTTTTTTTTTTTTATGAATATCCGACGGCAAACGAGCAGACGAGCCACCTGATGGAAAGTGGTCACCGTCGCCCATGGACATCTGCAACACCAGAGGAGCTGCTGATGCGTTGCCGACTCTTAAGATACCTGTAAACACGCCTTTTGAAGGACCTTTTGGAGGATATAGCTCCATAGAAGTATGAAGTCCATTTTTTTTAAATCTATGTATAGCTCGTTATCCCTATAGATAACATTCCTAGTAGCTTAGCATTCAACACATATTGCATATTGATTTACGTATGTAACTATATGATAATAACATATTTTGTTGCACGTGGATGTAATAAATAAATATATAGGGACATATCACACCTGCAGCTTTACACACAGACCAAGGTTGACAATATAGCTACTGCGGTGAATCTTATTAACGCTGATTTGAATGCAATAAGCATCTGGTCTAGAAGGTTTGGTGTTACAGTCAACCCAGATAAATGCCAAGCTATACTTATCGGTAGTTCACACCTACTAAGCAGAATACGCGAGGATTCCCTACCCGTTGTTCATTATGATGGGATCCAAATACCCTTTAGCTCCCACGTTAAAGATCTAGGTGTATACATTGATTGTCGACTAGACTGGGGTGCCCAAGTATCGGCTGTATCCAGCAAGGTAACAGGTTCTCTTCGTTCGCTGTACAAATTTAAAAATTTCTTGCCCACTAATATCAAGATAATGTTGATGCAAACGCTTATCCTGCCCATACTGGATTACGCTGATGTGTGTTACTCGGACCTGAAATGTGATTTCTTAAACAAACTTGAACGGTTACAAAATAACTGTTTAAGATTTATATTTGGACTTCGTAAGTACGATCATATATCGGCTTATCGCACTAAATTAAAATGGTTACCTATTCGGCAACGTCGTCAGTTGCATATACTCACGACTCTCTTTTCTATTCTTTTCGACCCTAAAACTCCGGCGTACCTTAAATCAAAATTTACTTTTCTGGGTGACACCCATGTCAGAAATCTTCGCTCCTCTAGCAATCTTCTTCTTCACACTCCGCGTTACCGGACTGGGTTTTTCGATCACTCATTTACTGCAAAATCTGTACGGCTTTGGAACTCTTTACCTTTGGAAATCCGAAAGGCTCAAACACGTAGTGCTTTCAAGAGTGCGGTACGCGCTCATTATCTTCGCGAACTATCAGATGGAATATAAATTAATATATATGTAGTATATGTACTTTATATTATATTTTAGTATTTATGTATTTGGAATGTATGTTTATATATGACTATATATTTACGTATACATACTTTAATATAATCTTTTTCAAACTTCTTTTATTTGCACCAACTTCCAAAATTTACTTTTCTCTGCACCACCCTGTGGGTTGACTGGTAGATAAAGCCTCTGGCTTTAAGTCCGCCTTTTACAATTATGTAATAAAGTTAAATAAATAAAATAAATAAATAAAATCACACAAATTGAGCTAGCCCCACAGTAAATTATAAACTTGTGTCGTAGGATACTACTAACTCTACGATACTATATTTTATAATGCTTTTATAGATCATCATCATCATCATTTCGAGTAGGTGTCACGGTCAATCGACCATGCACACCCTGGTGTCAGAGTTCTTCGGAACCGCCTCTTGGCCTCGGAATCGAACCCACGACCCCCGGGTCAACAGGCATACGCCTTAACCACTGGACCACGGAGGCTTTTATAGATAAACATCCACGACCCAGGTCAATCTGAAAAGGTCTTTTTCCATCATGACCTGCCCTTGGATTGAACCCGGGCCCTCTCGTGTCACAGGCTGTCGTGTTAACCACTGCGCCACGGAGCTCGACACATCGAGTAACAAAGTCACATTTTTGTGACTTTGTTACTCGACTGCGAAGAAGGTGGAAAGGTGTATTTATTTCGCGCGTATCCTTATTTTAGTTTATTTGAAATATACAAATTAATTCATAATCATATTACTTCGAAACTTACCTTTTTATTCCTACATATTACACAACTTTTAAAGCTAGTGATTTCATTTTATTTTTTGCTTTTATTATGTAGCGCACCTTGGTACGTAAGAAATGACGACCTGCACCGGGACCTTAACATACAGCTCGTCGATATGGTTACTAAGCAGTATGCCGAAGCACATGAATACAGGTTGCTTCATCATGTGAATGTCGAGGCGATCCAGCTCCTCGACAACACGGACATAGTGAGACGGCTCAAAAGAACTAAACCCTTTGAATTAGTGTAGTGTAAGTGATAATGACACAACTATAGTGCAGTGATAGTGCGTACAAAGACACATGAACAGAGTGCCTTCCCCTTAATAGAGACAGTAAGAAAAGTGCCGATGGACACATTCTTAAACAATACATTATAAAACTAGGTCAATGTAAAATTACTCATTAGTCTAAGTTAAGGCTAGATCGTAATATTATTAGCGTATTTATGCTTTAAATACGATAATTCAACGAAAAAAAAAAAATTATGTAGCGCATATTTAAACATTTCACAACAGCTTGTGAAGTGTTCAAATATGCGTCGTAAAATTTTACATGAACCCATTTTATGATGACCTAAATTGTCCCTAGATTGAATTTGACTAGCAAATGACAATTCTATTAAACAAAATTTGAATATTTATAACTTATAGTGCATCACATCGCTGTTACAGATATTATTTAATAACAGATATTAGGTAATGATTGACGAAAATCGAAGAAATTCTGTCAGTAGACGATGCGGTTAGCAACCCCTCACTATTTTAATTAGTTTTTCACTTTTATGCACATCAACACGCTAGACATGGCCGATAGGTCTCCTTGCCTTGTTTACCCCGTAAGGGATGAAGACGCACGTAAGAATATGTTATTATGAATCCTAACAGAATTCTTCGAATGTCTTCATGTTATGTTAGATGGATTATTTGTATGGTAATCAGCTTGTGACCAGTGCAGAGTAGCAGTGTTAAGTAACAAAGAATTGCAATTGCTATTCAGCGGGGGAATGCAGCTAGTGTTCTTGGCACTATGCCACACGGGCAACATCTTAGTTTAGATTTAAATTCTTTTATATTTATATAATTTTAGTTTTTAGTATTAATATAGTTAGGTTTATTGATAAGTAGATTATTTAAGATTATTTTTTTGGAGATAATAAATATATACAAAGATTTGAAACGATTTTCTCGATTTTAACTCTCTTTGAAAACATTAAAGTTTAAAGCAAAATCTATTTTTAAATTCAGCGTATGATGCGTCAGAGGTCAGTGGTGCAAAACTTAAAATCTCGTGATAAATATTAGTTCGCACGTGTAAGTGTCATTAGTTTGCGATATTCGTATGTCTGTGGACGGTGACCCGCATCTAAATGGCCACAAGCGAGTAGGCTCATATTGTCTTCCTTTACAATCGATCCAACACAGAGACTTGTAGCCTTCTGTGAGATATTATAATTCGAATTTTCACAGTTGTTACTACTTCGCGATGTAACTTACGTTAAAATTTAATAGTTTAATACCAAACATTAACCTTAAATCCAGTTTACAATAGAGGTCATGATTCAAAATTTGAAATTCCCTCTCGCCAGGTCCATTCTCTGTCTGGGAATCTCGGGACAAATATTAGTTTGCACGAGTAATTGCTATTAGTTCACGATACGTCTGGGGACGAGTGGTGAACCCGTATTAAATAAACAAGGGTGTTCTGAATATGTCTGTAAACTTGACGCATTAAGTTTTATTCTTTGTTATTTGAAAGTCATGTAAAAAAAGAGGGCGGATAGTAGCCTAGAGTTTTCTTTAAACTATCAGATATGATATCAAACGCCCTTAGTTACCTAAGCGATTTGACGCTACTAGCATTCGTAACTGTTATTTCGTCATCATCACCATCAGGTCTTTTTAGTCTCTTTACTGCAGGAGCATAACCCTCTCTATACTACCGGAGCAATACTTGGCCAGAGCAGACAGAGGATTTGGCCTACACTCTCCTCGCTGACCAGACGGGTTGGAGAGGTCTTATTAATGTATATGAGCTTTGTTCAGGTTATATTTCCTAAGTCGCGACATCCATGGAAAGACTTGGAGTGGTCCTATTCTACTCTGCCGGAAACCACACGGCTAATGGCAATGTTGTTGCGTGCGCCTAATCATCATCATCATTTCAGTCATAAGAAGTCCACTGCTGGACAAGAGCCTCTCCGCCTTAAGGGATTCTTTGTTCCATGAGAGGATATTACTATTCTCACCACACTTGGTAAGCAAGCTGGCAAGCGCAGTTTTTCGCCTTCTTTTGCTTCCAGCGGAAGCATTTCTAAGATGGGCAAGGGAATTTAAGTTGATACCAAGAGAAATATCTACTGAAATCCTTTATTGGAAGAACTTATCCAGTTCCTGAAGTATGGCACGTGCGATAACGTTTATTAACTATCGCTATCTTGTTTTCCACAATAATAAAGAGTGAGACGGGGTTTGTTATCGCGCGATAAATCGGCGTCGCGGGCGTCGCTATGCTACGGGTGCTGCATAGTGCTGTGCCGTAGAGAAATTCTCTGTTCTCATAAATACTTTCTCACTGAAATTAGCACATTTCCAATAATTCTTAAGAATTTCTCAATAGTTACCGCACTCTAGAGAAAGAAGAAGAAATTCTCGGGAAATATTTCCGGCCCGTTCTCACCGTTCTCGAAAATTTCGAGCACTGTACAACACCAGTGTTGCATAATGTTTTAACCCACATTAACAATTAGAGCGTGTATGATAGAAGATATAACTGGCACATTCTGCGTTTAATTTGTTCTCAGACAGACCAATACTAAAGAAAGAATTTATTGAATGTCTGAGTGATAAGTACGACTGAGGGCAAAAGAAATATCCTTTGATCATAAACCCACGAACAGTTGTCAACCAGTTCTTTACTAAAATTCGTAGCATAAGTTGAATAACCAACGTTCTACCGTTATGCCGTAACATAGGCAGCTCTTATATATTATGTCAACATTTTGGCAGTCAAGGTGAAAGAGGTTGACTCATGCTTCCCTAAAACATGAATCATAATGGTTACATGTTTGTGTGGTGGCAAAACAAACAGTTACAACTGTTTCTGCGGAAAAGTTAACGTACATTTGTTATATGTAGGTTATATTTCCACTAATTAGGAAGGAAACATGGCCTTAGATAGAGATATCATGAACGTTATGCGACATACATAAGGTTGAAACTGCTGTAATTTTAAATCGTATCTGTAACTCCACCAGACTTAAGAAAAAATGCATTTAAATAACCTAACATAAACATTTATTTTCATATAAACTGAAAAAACTGTCTGTCCGACCGTGTGAGTCAGACTCGCGCACTTAGAGTTGTGCACCATTACCTATAAAAACAGCAAAAAAATATTTTCTATTGTATGAGACCCCCTTAAATATTAATTTTATTATAGTTCATAGATTCAGGTTTTACTTTGTGGAAGTCAAAGCTACATTTACTTAGAGACAATTTACTTTGCGTGCTTCCGCCACCAGTTAGTTCATGCAAACTATTGCTGGCCAGCGCCCACCATCCTTTAGTCCCTTCATGCCCACCACCAATAGTTAATGCATGCAACCCTGGTCGATACTGCTGCATCTGTTGAGGCTGCAGCAATGTGTATAGGCAAAATACGTGTCGCGAGCACGACGGCCGACATTGCTGAGACCCTGTCTCGTTTTTACCCTTTGGGTACGGATCCCTAATAAATAAATACAATGACAAGGTAATTGTTTTATTGTGTTGTACAGCGTAAAACCTTACATACAAATAAATATTTAATATGACTGTTATTTTAGTCGTTTCAAAACACGAGACAATCAATTTAAAAGAAGTTGTCCAAGTATGATGTACTGAACCATTTACATTAGACCTTCATCAACCTACACCCGTCCACTGCTGGACATGGGTCTCTCCCATAGCACGCCACTAAGCTCGGTCTTGAGCCGTTATTCTCCTCTCCAATCACTGCCAGCAACATTACGTATATCGACGCTACATCTAGCCCAATTAGACTATAACCAATATTAATACAGTATCTAATTATGCTCACTGTAATATTCCTGTAAAAGAAGTAATTCATAAAGTAGAATCGTTAAAAAGTCCTTATATCCCGGCAGTGTTCGCCAAAGGAATAAAAACATGTCAACTTTGTTCGTGATGTGATCATTAATAACAAAACCTCGGGTGACATCATTTGTTTTGTCAAACTTGTAACAAAGTCAAAGATAATATATATGTATCTAAACATACAGTTTTTAGGGTTCCGTATCCAAAGGGTAAAAATGAGACCCTGTTAATAAGGCTACGCTGTCCATTCGTCTATCTGTCTGAGTATCTCATTAACCGTGATGGTTAGACAGTTGAATTTTCACACATGATGTATTTTTGTTGCCGCTTTAACAACAAATCCTGAAAATAGATTAAAATATTTAAGTTGGCTCTTATACAACAGACGTGATATTTTGCACGTTTTTGCTCGATATTGATAACGGCAACAGGAAGACGCTTGAAATATTCACAAAATATTAATGTATATGTTCACTTTAAAAACGAATAATTAAATTATAATAAGATTAATATTTAAGAGACCAACATTATATCAACTTCTCGAAACGGCCTCTACGTGTTGGATCTATATCCTCACGCAAGCCTCTCAAAAAACCGGGGTAACACCCGTGAAATAAGAGAGATACAAATAATATAATAATAATAATAGCCCTCTAGGATTAGGTTTCTGTAAAAGTATTTGTTGTGTATTTTTTGTGTGATATTTTGTTACATTTTACTATTTAGGGTTCCATACCTAAAGGGTAAAAAACGGGACCCTATTAAGATCGCTCTGCTGCCCGTCTGTCTGTCTGTATGTCCGTGTGTCGCCAGGCTATATCTCATGAACCCCTATAGTTAGACAGCTGAATTTTTTACAGATTATGTGTTTCTGTTACCGCTATAATAACAAATACTAAAAAATTGAATAACATAAATATTTAAGGGTAGCCCACCACAATAACCTTAACCATACAACAAACGTGATTTTTTGCTCGATATTGATAACGATAACAGGTAGACACGTGAAATATTTATAGAGTATTTAGTTATTTCACTTTAAAAATAAGTAATCAAATAAAAATAAAATTAATATTAAAGCGGGGCTCCCATACAACAGACATGATGTTTTTGCCGTTTTTATAGAAGACGGAACCCTTCGTGCGCGAGTCCGACTCGCACTTGGCCGGTTTTTATATTAGTTTTATAAATACCTAATTCTAAGTTACCAAATAAACAAAGAGAATAATAATAATATAGATAATGGTAGGGAACCCTTGGTGCGCGAATCCGAATCGCATTTAACCAGTTTTTTTTATATTTCATGCAGCGTGCTATAGATTACACTGGCCGTTCTACGCAGAAGACAACAAACAGGACATTTTTCGGTACACTACAAATTATTTCAGTACACTAAAAATGTGTTTCCGAAAGTAGAGTCAATACGTTTTGTCACGTCGATCTCACAGAAACGACTGTAAGCGACTGTAGTTCCCTTTTTAAGCCGGCCTACATGGTCACCATTCGGTCGAGTAGTTTTTGAAGTGTAGTTATGGTAGTTATATTTCCTGTCAGCTCCGTGGCGTAGTGGTTAACACGACAGCCTGCGACACGGAGTGCCCGGGTTCGATCCCCGGCCAGGTCAAGATGGAAAATGATCTTTTTCAGATTGGCCTGGGTCTTGGATGTTTATCTATATATGTATTTGTTATAAAATATAGTATCGTTGAGTTAGTATCCCATAACACAAGTCTCGAACTTACCTTGGGGCTAGCTCAATCTGTGTGATTTGTTCGTATTTATTTATTATTATATTATTATGTCACCTGTTCGTAGTTACTGAGTCCTTCCCAAGGGTTCGTAACATCATCATCTCATATCAGTCGCAAGATGTCCACTGCTGGACTCCTCCCCCAAGGATTTCCAATATGACCGGACATGATCCATTGGAAGCGGCCCTGCATCCAGCGTCTTCCTGGCAGAAGGGTTCTCAAATGGTAACCACGTACCGGCAAGCGCAGCGTCGGACATCCACCGACCAGATGGTCGGATGACCTAACCAATGTCGTAACATATTCTTTGTAGTATACTTATTATATAGTCTCGACGGTTGCTTGATTATGTGATTTTATTATATACCCCCAAATGTCAAATAAACAGTTCTCATCTAGCTAGCTTGTGTTTCACTTCATGGTGGCAGCGGTGTTAAATAAAAAATAGTTAAAATAGCAATTTGAAGTTGCGAAGTGGAAAAGTTTCGAGAAATAGGGTTAATATATCGTGATTGAGTGTCATCACAATGGAACACGCACGTCCGCCACCGGAATTACGAGTAGACGGCAACCCGGCCATGCGGGCCGACGCCTGGCGCAAATGGTGGCAACAGTTCTTCGTGTTTCTAAAGGCATCGGGCGTAAACAAGGAGGCCGCAGACGTGCAGGCTAGCTTGCTGATAAATCTCGTTGGAGCAGAGGGTTATGAAATATTTTCCACATTCACGTTTGACAAGACGGAAAGTCAAGATGATATAGAATGCTTGAAAAAAAAATTTGATGAGCATTTCGGAACTAAACCAAACGTCACTACGCTGAGATTCAAATTTTTCACACGTAAACAAGTCGCTGGCGAAACAATCAATCAACACGTTACGGCATTGAAAGTCCTCAGCAGTGATTGTGTATTCGAGCATTTAGCAGACGGGTTAATCAGAGATCGTATAGTATGTGGGATTTTGGACGACGTCGTGCGTGACAGACTGCTTCGAACAGATGAGTTATCGTTGAGAAAAGCAATACAGATATGCGAAGCGGCCGAGATGTCTAAGGAAGAAAGTAGACAAATTGAAGAGGCTTCGACGTCAGGGACGCAGGTAGATACGGTGCACGGGCGCGGCGCGACCGCCCGCGGCGGCGGCCGGCGGGGCTCGCGGTGGCGGCGAGGCGGCGGCCCGCGAGGCGGCGCCGGCGGCCCGCGAGGCGCGCCCGGCCGAGGCGAAGCGCGCACCGGGGGCCGCGCCGAGCCGTGCGTGCGGTGTGGCAGTGCGTTCTGCGAGGATGCACAGCGGTGTCCAGCCCTGAGGTCTACGTGTTACGAGTGCAACGGCCGAGGACATTTCGCACGCGTGTGTTATAACAAAGTGGTCGGTAAAAGAGTGCATAATGTAAGTGTCACGGAATCCGATTCAAGTGAAGATATTTTATACGTAAATATGGTGAACGCAGGCAAACAGAAGAAAAATCTGATCAAGGAATGGACGGAAGTTATAGACTTTAATGGTAAGCGAATTAATTTTAAATTAGATACAGGGGCGATGTTAAATGTGTTGTCAAAAGGGGATTGTGTTAAGCTGGGATTAAATTTAAGTAACCTTGCTCCTTATAATAAAAAAGTGTATTCTTATACCGGCAACAGAGTACCTATTATTGGTGAATGTAATTTAAAATTTACTTTCAATAACGAATTGCACAATCTGAAATTTGTGGTTACCGATATGGAGTGTCAAAATATTTTAGGTTTGAATGGATGTATACAGATAGGAGCTATACAAAGAGTTGATTCATTAAACATTGATAAATATTCAGATTTGTTTGATGGTCTAGGAAAGTTACCCGGAAAGCACAAAATTGTAGTGGATAAAAATGTTTTACCTGTTGTCTGCCCTGCACGTAGAATTCCCCTCGGTATGAAAGATAAATTGTTAACAGTGTTACAAAGAATGGAACAACTCGGCGTAGTCAGAAAGGTTAGCCACCCTACAGAATGGGTGAGTCCCATAGTGATAGCGGCCAAGAAAAACGGCGATATACGTGTGTGCTTGGATCCGCGATCTCTAAACTTGGCGGTGCGGCGCGCGCACTTCCCGCTGTCGACGGTGAGCGAGCTGGCGGCGCGGCTGCGCGGCGCCACGCACTTCAGCGTGCTCGACGCGCGCTGCGGGTTCTGGATGCTGGAGCTCGACGAGCCCAGCGCGGACCTGTGTACGTTCTCCACATGCTTCGGCAGGTACCAATTTTTGCGTCTTCCTTACGGTGTTAATTGCGCTCCAGAAATGTTTCATGCTAAACTCAGGCAGTGCCTAGAAGGCTTAGAAGGAACCGAGTCATTCATCGATGATATTGTAATATACGGCTGTAATAAATTACAGCATGATATACGGTTAGAAAAACTATTGGAGAGAGCTAAGGAAATTGGCTTAAAGTTTAATAAAGAAAAGTGTCGATTCTGTGTTGGGGAGATAGTTTATTTAGGTCATGTGTTTAATGCAGAGGGTATGCGGCCAGATGGAGCAAAGGTCAAAGCTATCGTAGAGATGCCTGAACCAACGGAAAGAAAAAGTTTAGAAAGGTTTTTAGGGATGGTAAACTATCTCGCAAAATTTATTCCGAACTATTCAGAAAATGTGAGTGTGTTGAGAGGGCTTTTGAAAAAAAATTCCGAGTGGTTGTGGGATACTCAGCATACAAACGCCGTAAAAAAGCTAAAACATTTGATCACATCAGCTCCAGTGCTTGCGCTGTACTCGAGCCGAGCGCCCATCGTGTTGTCGGTGGACGCGAGCGCCGCGGCGCTGGGCGCGGTGCTTTTGCAGGCGGGCCGGCCGGTGGAGTTCGCATCGCTCACGCTCACCGACACGCAGCGCCGCTATGCGCAAATCGAGAAGGAAATGTTAGCAATTGTTTTTGCTTGTGAACGATTCCGTCAGTATATCCTCGGTAGAAGCGATGTTACAGTGCAATCGGACCACAAACCGCTAGAGGCCATTTTTAAGAAGTCGTTATCTATAATACCAGCACGAATTCAACGTATGATGTTGCGTATTCAATGTTATGACTTCAAAGTAATTTACACTCCTGGTAAGTACATGTACATAGCAGATACGTTGTCGCGCGCTCCCCTTCCCGACTTTATGGAGAAACGGGTAAATGATGAGTTGGAAGCACAGACCTGCTTTATGTTAGAATACTTGCAATACAGTGATGAGAAATTAGAAATAATTAAGGGAAAATTAAAAGCCGATTCTGTAGCACAAACACTAATAAACTACATAGTCAATGGCTGGCCCCGCAATCAATACAGTGTCGAAAGCGAAGTTCGTGAATTCTGGTCTTATAGGGGCAGCATGCAATACATAGAAGGCCTAATACTAAAGGACAATAGAGTGTATATTCCCGAGGACTTACGCGGCGGGATGTTGCGCCGCGTTCACGAAGGTCACTTAGGCATCGAAAGGTGCAAGCGGCGCGCGCGCGAAGTAATGTTCTGGCCGGGCATGACGCGCGACGTGGAACGCTGTGTACGCGACTGTACTGCGTGCGCCTTGCACGCGCCGCGACCGGCACGCGAACCGATGATACCGCATTCAATTCCAGATTTGCCATGGGTAAAGGTAGGTTCTGATATATTCGAGTATAGGAAAAAATACTATCTCATTTTAGTCGATTATTTTTCAAATTTTATTGAAGTTAATGAGTTAAATTCGATTGGTAGTAAATCAGTCATACGGGCTATGAAGGAACAGTTTTGTAGACACGGCATACCAAATGTTGGTAACCGATAATGGGCCAGCATATAGCTCGAAAGATTTTTTGATATTTCTTCAAGAGTGGGAAATTTCACATGTTACTTCTTCCCCGATGTATGCTCAATCTAACGGAAAATGTGAACGAGCCGTCCGTACAGTAAAAACTATACTTAAAAAATGCTTAGACTCAGGGCAAGACTACCAATTGGGTTTACTTAACTTCAGATCTACTCCCAGAGACGATATTGACTCGCCCGCTCAATTGCTGATGGGTAGGCGCTTAAATACTCGCCTGCCAATACACAAATCGTTATTAGCTGAAAAAGTATGCAAAACGAATCATGAGAAGCTAATAAAACGACAAGCAAAACAGAAACAGTATTACGATCAACAGGCGCGCTCTCAGGACTTGCCTGCATTACGTGAGCATGACCAAGTGGTAGTGGCTGATGGTAGTAGGCGGCGTCAGATGACAGTAGTAGAGAAATCAAGGGAGCCGCGGTCTTATGTACTCAAAGATGCGGTTGGGCGTAGGTTCAGACGTAATCGTCGTCATATCATTTGTAGGCGGCCGGTAGGTGCGAGCGCCGCAGCGCAGGTGCCCACGACTGTACAAGTCCAAAAGCGGCAAGTGGAGCCTTGTGGATCTAAGCATACATTTACACTGCCGGGGCCTACTGAATCACAATTTGTAACTCTTAGAAAGAAGATAAACTCAGGTTATATAACAGACTAGTTATAAGTTACTATACGTCATTTTAATTTTTTTTGTTTGGTTTTACTCAGAGTTGGTGATGGGATAAATATATATTGTTTAGTATATAATTAAATTAATTAAGTACATAAGAAATAAAATTAAGTTG
Source organism: Elegia similella (assembly GCA_947532085.1). NCBI lineage: Eukaryota > Metazoa > Arthropoda > Insecta > Lepidoptera > Pyralidae > Elegia > Elegia similella. Next base: position 22,315,664 of record OX383936.1, read on the forward strand.
AAAACCGCAATTTTCTATAGTCCGGTAATAGTTAAGTTCCTAAACACGTTATAAAGTTACATTTTTCCTCTGGAAAATATCACAACATGAAATCATGGATAATTTAAAGTGCTGTAACATTTGAATATGTTTGTTGTTAGATATGTTTGATTCATGTATCTCAACTTCTATATACCAATAAATGTATACCGTAGGTAAAGGATGTATTAGGTATATACCTCTACGATGTACTATCTAAAAGACAAATGTATAATATACATTTGATGTATGTATTATTTACTAATTATGTCAACCCATACTACTTACTTATCTTTAACTTTGTTTGCATTAGTTTCGTTGAAAGGAGAAAGATGTAGTATACTTATTATATAGTCTCGACGGTTGCTTGATTATGTGATTTTATTATATACCCCCAAATGTCAAATAAACAGTTCTCATCTAGCTAGCTTGTGTTTCACTTCATTCTTCACTAATTATTTTGGTCAATTTATTTAACACTAGCTTTCGCCCGCAGCTCCGCCCGCGTTAATGTTGATCCCTCGGGAATAGTATAATACTTTTTCCCGGGATAAAAGGTAGCCTATGTCCTTCTCCGTACTCCAGAAAACTTATATGCAAAATTTCATGATCATCGGTTCAGTAGTTACGGCGTGAAAGCGTAACAAACAAACAAACAAATAAACAAACAAAACAAACAAACAAACAAACAAACAAACAAACAAACAAACAAATAAACAAACAAACAAACAAACTCACTTTCACATTTATAATATTAGTTAGGATTAGGATTTTTAAAAATTTAAATATTCTTTTTCACAGTGTATTTTTTCGTGGGCGGTCGATGTAGCGTAACAGTAATATTCTGCCCTAGAGCTATTCATAATTAACCTTTACCTTAAATTAGAAAATTAAAGAAACTTCAACTTTAATTAAATGAAGGTTAGATAAAAGATAATAAGTCTTTGTAATTCAGATATTAAATAAAAAACTTAGGCTGTGAAGATCTAAATGGAATATCTATTACGCAGTCCAATCTGCGGGCAATTAGACCTAGACTCATTACTAGTTGAGTCTAGTTAGGCTAATTACAATAAGTACCAATTTATAGGGTAACTTTAACTCAATGTACCTAATATTTGATTGTAACCAGACATAGTTTGATACTAATTTTACACATTTAAAATTCAACACATTTCATTAAAAACTACTTTGTCCTCGTTATTTGTAGCCTCTTTCATGCTGATCTGGGAGAAAAGAAAAACGTAGAATATACCAGCTGCTTCTCTTCCCGCGTAAATCGTAAAACAGGCAAAAATATAAAAAATCATATTAGAAGCGATGCGGCTAGCAACTCGTCACTATTTTGATTCCGTTTTCCACCTAACGCCCACTAACATGCTAAACGTGGCCTTCGGGTCTTTTAGACCTAGGATATGTCTACTCCGCAAGACAAAAAAGACGTTATACTATGTATGTATGCATTTGTAGCCTATGCACTTTTCTGATATATAGGATAAAATATTGAAATTTTTCAATCAAGTTTATCCAGCAGTTCTGGTTAAAGGAGTAACAAACTATCCTACAAATTTTCATTAGTAGAATGATGGGATTGCTAATAAATAAAATTCTATTACTCAAGAAAAGTTATAATAATAATGCTTACTTCTTACGTTTCTTTTTTTTCATTGTTAGAGTCTGATACAAAGAGAACTATTTATTATTTACAGAAAAAAAAAAGATAAGAGAAAAAAAAAAACTTACTAAATATGCTGGTAAACTGGTGTTAAATAACGAATTATAAAAGAAATATAGAATAAACATATCGCACAAATAGGCTAGGGTATAAAAGGGTCTAGGTTATAATATCGTCAGTCACTACATCGCCGGTCGCTGCAACGCGCCCGTTCCATCGACGGTTTAATGCAGCGAAGGTACACAATATCGCTGCATTTTGATAGAAAAAACTTTCAATTCACTTTACGATAAAATCCCTTCTCATTCCATTTCCTTACATAAAAAACAGCATGTCCTTCCAATCAATACATGTCTAATCGGATAGATCCGCACGATACTATTGCGTTCACACTTGGCCGATTTTATTGTTTTCAAAAGACGTAAACGAATTTTACGACGGTCATAAAACCGCAGGATTCGGTGCGGTACAGAACTAACTTTATTATGTTTACACATGGTACATTTATTTCGGAAACAGTCAGCGTTTTTTCTGCTAGTGAAAATTTCAAAGTCAAAGTCAAAGTCAAAATATTTTATTCATCGTAAGATATTTTAAATATCATCTATATACACATTATTATTTACCACATTAATATTGTTGACGTCAATAACTTACTTAAAGCTAAGTTTACGCCGCTTCCAAGGAGGAGTGCAGAAGAAGCGGCAACAAACTGCACAGCGCATTTTCTCCAAATGACATCAACTTTCTTTAGGGATGTTGGTTTTGGAGTTTGCATTTGACGACAGACTGGTGATATTTTAAACATAAACTATGTATCGTCATCATCATCATCTCAGCTGCAAGAAGTCCTCTGCTGGACATAGGCCTCTTCCAAGGATTTCCATTATAACCAGTTGGAAGTGGATTGTATCCAGCGCCGTCTTGCGATCTTGGTCAGGTCGTCCGACCACCCGTTCAATGGGTGTCTAACGCTGCACATGCCGGTATATGGTCGCTATTCGAAAATCTTTCAGCCCTATCGGCCATCGATTCTACGCGCTATGTGCACCTACTATGATGTACGTATGTTTGTCTAGCTCCGTGGCGCAGCGGTCAACACGCCAGCCTGCGACACGGAGTGACCGGGTTCGATCCCCGGCCAGGTCAAGATGGAAAATGATCTTTTTTAGATTGGCCTGGGTCTTGGATGTGTATCTATATATGTATTTGTTATAAAATATAGTATCGTAGAGCTAGTATCCCATAACACAAGTCTCGAACTTACTTTGGGGCTAGCTCAATCTGTGTGATTTGTCCGTATATATTTATTTATTTATATTTATTTATAACTAAACAATATGTAAAGAAAACCCTATCCGATCCTTGAAGGGTTGATTCAGCCCATCGATATGAACAACTTTTCCTATGGAACCAATGTTGGAAACTCCATTGACCAGGCGACCAAACATTTTTGTTTGGAAATGTCTATTTTTTTTAGTTCCCAGAATTGATCCCATAGGAAAAGTTATTCATATCGACGGGTTGGATACAAATTTATGATTATCTGTAATGATTGTAAGTAATAAAACTGTTAATTTTATCATCGACAACTGTTTTTTTCTTGACTGTACTAATCAGGTAGGGGATCAGACCGGACTAATCCATTTTATAGTGGATCAGACCGGACAAAAGTAATAATAATAAGGAAAAGTGGATCCGTTTGGTGGATCAGACCGGAATAACTCGCCCTTTCAAGGATCGGACAAGGTATTTTTTCCATTTTAATATACTTTCAAAATTGATGAATACGTTTCTAAAATATGTTTTAAAATACTCAGTATAAATTGTCAAATAAACATTATTAATAAGAATAAGTCAGGCTATCCAGCGAGGCGACGCTGTCAGATTTAATCAGCTTGCCTGATATCTTGAGAAACCAATCCAGTCCAATCCAGATGTGTTGGACAAATTACATCCTCCTCCTTCAGTCGTCTGCTCACTGCTGAGTGAGCAGACGACTGAAGGAGGACGTCGTGATGTCCCCGACCCAACTTCTTTACGATCTCTGTCCATATTTGGCGATCTTTGGCTTGTTGTAGAGCGTCAGAGATCTTGTTGTTAACGTGGTCTTTCACTTGGTCTGTCCATCCTGTGGGACTGCGGCCCCTGGATCTCTTCCCTTCCATCTTTCCGGTGATTACAAGTTTTTCAAGATTGTCGGAAGGTTTTCTTGCAATATGTCCGACATATTGGGAAACTCTCTGGAGGCAGGTGGTTAGAAGCCTTTGGTCTATCCGGAGCTCTTTCAGGATGGATATATAAGTCCTGTGTGCCGTCCAGGGTATGCGCAGCATTCGTCTCCAACACCACATTTCAAATGCATCAAGGCGACGACGATCTGCCGCTTTTATGGTCCAGGTTTCCATGCCGTACAGAAAAATGGGAAAGACCAGGGTACGTACAAATTACATTTTTTTAAATTTAATATACCATAAAAACAAAGTTACTTTGTGAACAAGTAGTAAAATGTACAGTATTAAAGATAATTGCTAGATAATTACTGTAGCAAGCTTGGGTATTGAAGCACATATCTATTTATTTTGGTGATAATAATGGTATCCAAAATAACAGCATAGGTCATCAAAACGGGCTACAATTTTTTCCACAATTTTGTCTAATATTTTTGTAAGTAATTGGACAGCTTCCGTGGTCCAGTGGTTAAGGCGTTTGCCTGTTGACCTGGGGGTCGTGGGTTCGATTCCCACCGGAAACATACTTTGTTTAGTTGTTTCCAGTTTGGTTAGGACATTGCAGGCTTGAATCACCTGATTGTCTGATAATAAAGATGATTCCGTGCTTCGGAAGGCACGTTAAGACGGTGGTCCCGGCTGCCATCTGGTAGTCGTTAAAGGAACCACGTCAGAGGCCGAGAGGCGGTTCCGAAGAACTCTGACACCAGGGTGTGCATGGTCGATTGACAGTGTCACCTAAACGACATGATGATGAGTAATTGTAATTTGGAATTTTACCTTTTCATACAACTATTCAACCATGCAAAAATTTCGTAAGTACCCGACCACTTGTTCGTCGTCATCACATGTGAATGCGAACCGAGTGATGACATCACTATGAAGAGCAGATCTCATTCTACAAGTTCAAAGGTTGAGCTACTGATCGGAAGCAATGTGCAAACACCGGCACACAAACGCGGCTGTAATCGAGACGCGAGATAGACACCCCTATCCTTATCCTCATTAGGGGTGGCGCATGAAAGTGAAACGTGTTTTATAGGCTGAGTCTACATCATTTGTCAAAGAATTTAAATCTTTCTCCTACAATACATCGTATTTTATGTATTTAGCATTTCCGTACTCGAAGAGAAAGAACGGGACCTTACTAGGCCGTGGATGTCCGTCCGTCTGTCAGGGGCTGTATCTATTGAACCATAATAGGTAAATACTTGAAATTAAAATCACTTTATATTATAATCACTATATGTATATTCTGTGTCCGTTATAATAAATAATAATGATAAAAACTTTTTAACAAAAAAATTATCCGCCCCAAAAAAAATAAAAGACAAAAAATAATAAACCTTTAATGTTTAACCTTAATAGCTATGAATGTAAGTATACCTAAGAAGTTTAGAGTCGGCGCCAAACAATTTATTTATTAAAGTCGAAAATATGTGATGAAGACCTAATATTATATATTGAACCGATCATTACAATAATTATATAAAATGAATTTATTTATTCATACATGCGTATACATCAGGGTCTAAATACAACAAACGTGGATGCTGTAATTAATTATTGTTCGATTGTACAGAACCCTTAGTCGTGTATTAATCGGACTCACATTAGGCCAGTTTTATTTCTTTTGTAAGAATAATGGCTTTAAGTACCGACGTGCTTTTCGAGTTACCTATGTACCGACCGTTTTATGTTATTTTTTCAAAGAAAAGCGAATCGTATGTATATACGAGATCTAGTTTATACATAAGAAAAATTAAATAAATATTATATGGACAAGCCCCAAAGAGACTTGTGTTATGGGATACTTAGTTTAGTTTCTCGTGTGTAGTGGGCAACACTAGTGTCAGATTTTTCAAGCTGCCTTAAGGCATCTGACATAGCTTAACGTCTACCATCAATTATGGCAGCCGGGACCAACGCCTTCCGCAGCACGGAGGAGCTCGAGATATTTTTATACCACTTGCGGTTACCCATCCCAATGGGGACCGCGCCCTGTTTGCAGCTTTTGTAAAAAAAAACAAGGTTGTGGGTTCGATTCCCACGGTACACATACTTTGTTAATTTGTTTCTAGTTTGGTTAGGACATTGCAGGCTTGAATCACCTTATTGTGCAATAATAAAGATAATTCCGTGCTTCGGAGGGCACGTTAAGTCGTTGGTCCCGGCTGCCATCTGGTAGTCGTTAAAGGAACTACGTCAGAGGTCGAGAGGCGGTTCCGAAGAACTCTGACACCAGGGTGTGTATGGTTAACTGACGTCATCATCATTTCGAGTAGGTGTCGCGGTCAATCGACCATGCACACCCTGGTGTCGGAATTCTTCGGAACCGCCTCTCAGCCTCTGACGTGGTTCCTTTAACGACAACCAGATGGCAGCCGGGACCACCGGCTTAACGTGCCTTCCGAAGCACGGAATCATCTTCATTATCAGACAAGCAGGTGATTCAAGCCTGCAATGTCCTAACCAAACTTTAAGCAACTAACTGAACGTGTGTTACCTATACGAAAAGATGATGATGAATAGTCAACTGAAATTGTAGAATCAGATAGGTTAAAGATCATCGGTGTGACCCCGGCCTGAGAGCCAGCTATTTGTTATTCATTACGCTCAAACGATCGTCGGGAGATGAGCCTTCAGAGATTAAGTGCTAATAGCGAAATCAAAGCTGCGGAAACTGTCTGTGCAAATTCTGTGGCATATAACCGATGCAAGGATAAACCTTTTGGCAACGTTTGCGAGACTGCAAAGGGCATTAAATAATTAATTTTCTATACACGGTGAAATTTTGATCGTTCTGGACTCTTAAAGGGGTGATTTAGCCCATCGATATGAACAACTTTTCCTATGGGACCAATGCTGGGAACTCAAAAAAAATTGGCAGTTCCATTGATAAAAAAATCGGCCGCCTGGTCAATTTGTATGGGAACGTCAAAAACATTTTTGAGTTCCTAGCATTGGTCCCATAGGAAAAGTTGTTTATATCAACGGGCTAAATCATCCCTTTAAGCGTCCAGAACGATCAAAACATCTCATCGGTATTGGACAGAAAAAAGGCAAAAAAAGCGCAGATCGTATAAGTTATTTTAGTTAATAGGTGTGTATAAACCACGGAGGAATAAACTTAATCATTAACCTTTCTAAAAGCTTTCGCCCGCGTCAATGTAGACTACGGAACCTAAAAGTCTCATCTTTCTGCTTGCACCCTTGGGCGTGTATGTCTATGCATATCCGGGTAGTACCTGTGGATGTATAGAAAAACATATATTCTCTTCAATACTTAGTGTCTGCAAGACAAAGGCAATTATGAGTTCCAGTGTAAGCTTTTCAAGTTTCTTACAATTCATATTTTGTGTGACTCTTACAGGAAATCGACGTTTGAGTAGAAGCTTTATCGCGTCTATGCTTCGTTCGGTGAGTGAGAGAGCCGGAGGCCCATCCTTCTCCCCTGTCCCCCATGTCCCCCATTGTTCCCTACTCCCAATGTCCTCCCCCAACTCCTTGACATGCCGGCAATGCTCCTGTCACACTCTGGTGTTGCAGTTGTCCATAGGCAGCGTTGATCGCTTACCATCAGGTGAAATGCTTGCTCGTTTGCCGCACTATAAAAAAAAAGAAAATTTAAAACACTTCAATTAACAGTTGTCGTCTGCACAATGCATTGATGGCGTCATTTTTACCATAAAGCAACAGCAATTATAAGATAACAATGGCCAGTTAAATCGGTGGCATAACATAAAACCTAACGTCACTGCTGTCGTAAATTTTGACGACATAGATTTAAAAAAAAAATTCGTCTCTCTGTTTGACGAGGAAGTTATATATAAATCTTATATCCCTTAAGTTTGACCTTGTCCGAAAGCACGCTTCAATGACTTACTAGCTTTCGCCCGCGGTTCCACCCCCTTTTACCATAACTCGAGAAAAATATTTTATCTGGGATGAATGTTGTCCCTCTCTGTACACACAATGTATATGCAAAAGTCGATGTTGATTGGTCAGTAGTTAAGGCGTGAAAGCGTAAGAAATAAATAAACAAACAAACTCACTTTCGCATTTGAGATTCTTTATGTCAATTCAAAAACATAAACTTTATAATCCAAGTTTCATCGAAACTAGTTCAGTTTTATTTTGTTTTTCATGTGTACAAGTGTCCAACACTCTTGTCAGATTATTCAAGCTGCCTAAATGCATCTGAGATAGCTTACCGACTTCTATAAATGATAATAGCCTCAACCACCCTTAACGTGCCTTCAGAAGCACGGAGGAACTTGAGATATTTTTACGTCACGTGGGGCCACCCATCCAAGTAGGGAACGCGCCCCAGGTTGCTTAACCTGCGTAAGCGCTAATCACTCTTTCAGCAGCTAAAGATAGATAGATAGATAGATAAGTATTTATTTGTTCATCTGTATCACACATATACATACAGCGACATTAAATAAATAAAAAACAATTAAAGCAATTAAAACTTAAATCTAAGGCATGCAGCTGTGTGCTACAGTAGCACAAAAGGGCTACAGCTCAGCAAAATGTTCCTCTGTGAGAGCAACTGCTGATTTTCAGCTGGCACCCTGGAGAAAGCGCGAACGAGAGCAATTTCACAAATCAACCCTTATGATCCACACCAAACTACATTTACTGCATAAACGGGAAAAAACATGTCATTTTCGAATCGCAAATTAAAGAAAATCAGATTAAATTAATGATAAATATTATAGAGATACTGAATTAAAATAATAAATATAAGAATGAAAATTATAATAAAATTTAAAGTGATATCGTCGTAAATGAAATAAAATTGCTGGAATTAATTAATACTGAAATAAATAGATGAATCTTTTTTTTTCCAAAACATATGGGGCTATAACTGTACGTAGGTAAGAGAGTGGAAAAAGACATAATCATTACCCAGTTACAAGTCGATATTGTAAAAGCGACTTTTGCGGCGAGTTAAGCGGTAATTAGTTACATATTTTTGATTTTCAAGAAGATGAGATTTTAATTTTTTTTTAAATGTATTTTTATTCGTTATACTTCTTAAAGGCGGTGGAATGTTGTTCCAACATTTAGCTGCCGCGTATCTGAAACTACCTGTAAAAGCTACAGTCTTGTGTTTGTGTACTGACAGCACTGGACGCGTTGATCTCGCATGGCGCTGTGACATAAATCGTAACTTCTCGTACAAGTACTCTGGCTTTTGGAATTTGATCATGTCAAACAGCAAGCCAGCGAGATGCAACTGCCTACGTGTTTCCATTTTAAGTAAACCAGCCCTATTAAAAAATGGCGTGACATGGCTTCGCGGAGGCACGTTGTAGCAAAAACGAAGACATGCATTTTGTACCCTTTGCACTAAAAGTTTAGTCTTACACAAAAGAAGAGGACCATAAACTAGGTCTCTAAAGAGTAGTAAACTAGTAACGCATCCGGTAATTTTGACGTTGGTCACTCGATATTTCTTAGTACTTGAACGTAACCCACCCAGCCAGAATGTTTGTCAATTAACATTGTAATAACTTTGTATTGTAATAAAAATAAAATAAAATATCGCCTGTTAGGTAGAAAAAAATATAAATACAAAGTCGCCAAGTGTGTGTCGCATTAGCACACGGGTTCCGTATACACCGCGCAATATTTAGGAAACTTTATTACCACGGCTAGCTTCGTGGCGCAGCGGTCAACACGCCAGCCTTCGACACGAGAGTGCCCGGGTTCGATCCCCGGCCAGGTCAAGATGGAAAATGATCTTTTTCAGATTGGCCTGGGTCTTGCATGTGTATCTATATATGTATTTGTTATCATCATCATCATCATTTCGAGTAGGTGTCACGGTCAATCGACCATGCACACCCTGGTGTCAGAGTTCTTCGGAACCGCCTCTCGGCCTCTGACGTGGTTCCTTTAACGACTACCAGATGGCGTGGGTTTGATTCCCACCGGAAGCATACTTGGTTTAGTTGTTTCCAGTTTGGTTAGGACATTGCAGGCTTGAATCACCTAATTGTCTGATAATAAAGATGATTCCGTGCTTCGGAAGGCACGTTAAGCCGGTGGTCCCGGCTGCCATCTGGTAGTCGTTAAAGGAACCACGTCAGAGGCCGAGAGGCGGTTCCGAAGAACTCTGACACCAGGGTGTGCATGGTCGACGGACCGTGACACCTACACGAAATGATGATGACACAGGCAAACGCCTTAACCACTGGACCACGGAGGCTGTCTTATATTTGTTATAAAATATAGTATCGTTGAGTTAGTATCCCATAACACAAGTCTCGAACTTACTTTGGGGCTAGCTCAATCTGTGTGATTTGTCCGTATATATTTATTTATTTATTTTATTTATTACTACGAAATCTTTATAGGTATTAGGACTTTGATGATAAGTGTACGCTTAAATCCTCTTCGAAGCGACCTCTCTTATAAGGTTAACCAAACTCTTTCGATGATGAATACTTGTTATTCCTTTTTAGTTATGGTTTTAAACAAAGGTAAGAAATCGTCTTCTCAAGGCTGAGATGATGAATTTTGGCAGTCGAGCAAAAACGTCAAAACAACCCCCCATTAATAACAAATTTTATTTTGTTTTGCCTGTGACAGACGGATAGATGGACGGACATCGGAGGCTTTGTAATAAAGTTCCTTTTGATACCTTTGGTACGGAACCCTAAAAAGGCTACAGGAAATTCACATACAAGAAAAAAAAAATATCAAATCCATAAGTTATTCAAAATAGTGTGCTTATATTGTTTTTTTCTTTGACAGGTTACGGAATGCAGTCTTTGAAAAAAAGTTGATTTCAAACATGTTCGCATTGACCTTTTGGCATCTATAGTGTTTTGAACTTAAATTAGTATCATCGTTTAATATTTATTAACATTCGTAAACTTGCACCATACAAGAAAAAAGATTATCAAATCCATAAGTTATTCAAAATAGTGTGCTTATATTGTTTTTTTCTTTGACAGGTTACGAAATGCAGTCTTTGAAAAAAAGTTGATCTCAAACATGTTCGCATTGACCTTTTGGCATCTATAGTGTTTTGAACTTAATTAGTATCATCGTTTAATATTTATTAACATTCGTAAACTTGCACCACACAAGAAAAAAGATTATCAAATCCATAAGTTATTCAAAATAGTGTGCTTATATTGTTTTTTTCTTTGACAGGTTACGGAATGCAGTCTTTGAAAAAAAGTTGATCTCAAACATGTTCGCATTGACCTTTTGGCATCTATAGTGTTTTGAACCTAAATTAGTATATTTATTAACATTTGTAAACTTGCACCGATAGATGGGCATCAGTTTCGATTCCGGCGCGAGCAAATACATATTTTTAATATGAAGAGGTACGAGTATGTATCCGGGTCCCTGGATATATCCAAGGCATCAAGCAGACAACCAGTGGTAAAACTCTGATAAAATTATATCACCCTAGCTGGTTTCCCGCGACTTAGCGGTGTTCAGCGCAGATAGTGTAGCTTCCCACCTGTGAATAAAGTAGTTTCGGAGCCTATTCTCGTCAAACAAACAAACAAACGAATCTTTCCTCCTTGTAATATTAGTATACATAGATCATCATTATTACAGCTGTAAGGAGTCCACTGCTGGACACCTCTGGATACTTCATTCCATGGGAGGATATTGCCATACTCACCACGCTTGGCAGGCGGATTGGCGAGCGCAGTTTCTTAAGCTTATTCTGCTTCCGATGATGCTTGATGAAGCATTTTTAAGCTGGGGAAGGAAAGGAATTTATAAGATCTGGGAAGGGAATTAAGGTATTGGGATACTACTCACTCGGTTGAACGGGAAAAAGGAAGTAGCAGCTTGGAAGGCTGGGGACGCGTACCCGATGTCATACCTGCAACCACCGGACAGGCAGTTGAGGGCAAGGACTTTACCGGACAACTAAACAAAGTATGCTTCCCGTGGGAATCGAACCCACGACCCCCGGGTCTACAGGCAAACACCTTAACCACTGGACCACGGAGGCAGTCAATAGAAATAAATAACATGTAAAAGAAATCTAATATCTAGCAATCACGGTTCATGAGATACAGCTTGGTGTCATACAGGCAGACCGACAGCGGACCCATATTAATAGGGCCCGTTATTACCATTTGGGTACAGAACCCTAGTAACGTAGAGCGTACAGTCAGCCAAGAGATACCTGACCCCGCCATCTACCTATATCTTGAATTTTCTCTTAAACTAGAAGTAATATCAACATAAAACTTTAAAATCAGAAAGTCTTAATTAAAATCTTTCTAAATATATATTTTCATGTTAATTGACCGAGCGAGCGAAGCGTCTCAGTTTTCACTGGCCCAAAATTCTTTTGTCCGTCTGTCTGTCTGTCTGTCTGTCTGTCTGTCTGTTCTCGCCTACAGGTCGCATTTCTCAACCGATTCTCGTGAAATTTTGTGAGCAGGTTCGGTAATTATATTTTTTTTTTTTTGTCGTGCCAGTTTTTCGAAATTTAAAAAAATGGCGGATGTATGGGGGTCCGAAACTTAAAAAAACTCATAGCACAGCTATTTGGTAAAAAATCAAAAATGTCATTAGACTTTTTTGTAATTTTCATTAAGACGCAACTTTTTTGTCTGAACAACTTTTTTATACGATAAACTTGAACGTGTTTATAGTCGGCAATTTGCCCAAAAGTTGTCTGAAAACGATTTTCTGTATATTTATGAAAGACGTTGAAGTACGTGAAAAGCATGATACTGCGTATTACTTTTATAATAGAAAACACTGAATAAACTTAGAATCCTGAAATAAAAATTAAAAATAAATAAAAAAGATTCACATGCTATCCTGTGACTTAAACCCGGGGCTTATAGATGCCGGCCACTTCTTTACGTAAAGTTCGCATGTTTGTCTGCCATAATAGTTGAAAATTAGCGACCTATTAAAATTTTTACCAATTCGTAACATAACAACTATGAAACCTCCCATTCACCCATGCCAAGTTCGCTATTCCGATATTTCCGATCCTGAAGAGGATCACTCCAACTTAGTTAATGTGTACAAAAGCATACTAAACGATAAAAAGAGTAGTTCCCTGATTCCTCGCCGGATAGTACCAATAGAGTAATGATTTTTTACTTAAAAAAATCCGTATGTAATTTTTTCATAATTGAATTATTTAAAGAACCTTTGAAAACATGAAAAATTGGTACGAATTTCCGTTGTGTTCAAACATCAAGAAAACAAATTTGGGCAATTATATAAGAAAAAGAAACGCAGAAACACAGCCATAGCTTATTTTAAATTTTTAATGTAAAAAGAAATTAAATCGGTTAAGTATTGGAAAAGAATAAAGAGGACTACGAAGCGTTAATTTTGTGTACTTTTTATAGATATTTTCCGGCCGAGCTGCAGTTATCTCTATCGCACTCTGTGGGGTTTGTTTGGGCACGCGGCACGACAGCAATAGATATTATAAATATCTATTTTCAATTCTCTCGAGCTTAGTGTTTCCTCTTAAAAAAAGGGTCTGGTCGGGTCTTCTGGTAAGAGGAATGTAGGTTTAAATTTCCGTTTCCTTTGGTACCTAATTAAGGGCAGCGGGGATCGGGAAATAGTAACTGAAGGAAATCCTTCCTTTAGTCAATTAGCATATCAGTAACATATATATTTTAGAGCACTGAAGGGCAAATGTGGATGTTGGTTGTAAGGGCTCGCGAGGTCTACTGTTCTCGCAGAACTACTAGTTTTAGTTTCAGAGAAAATTCAAGATATAGGTAGTTGGCGGGGTGAGGTATCTCATTGGCTGACTGTACCAGCTGCTTCTAATCCCGCGCATACCATGAAAGCCGGCCGAGAGAAAAAGTTAAAAATCTATGAAATTACCACTACTTTGGTTTGTACAGTTTTTGATCTATGCTAAACATGGTCTGAGTTTTTATAATACTTGTCTTATAGGACTTATTTACGCTGTTACTTAAGTGAAGTCATAGGCTATTAAATAATAAATTAACTCAAAAGCAATTATCTTATCACAGTACAAGAATAATAATTAACCAAATTGCCAGTATTAACTTCTTTTAAAAACTATGAATCGTACAGTACAGGGCAATTATAGAGGTCGATGACTTTAAGGCCTTTGAATTTTAATTGATAAAGATTTCTCCTAGAACAATAATACTAAAGTATTTCTTACAATTTTGTTGAAATTGGCAAAAACAGATACTTCCGTATATTTGTCTACTTCACATATGGATTATTATTTAGGTAGGAAATAATACCTAAGACAATGGTCCTTAAAGACTACGGAATTTTACGGAGCCCTCAACTACTACGACTGGGGGGAGGGAGGAGTTGGCAGGGGGATCACCACGACTGCAAATTAATATATAGAAAATAGTGCATTAGTTAGATAATCAAAAATATTGGACACTATTATAATATTGGACAGTTAAACAAAAATATATGAAGATAAAGCGCGTCAAATTCATGAGTTGCTTGTGACGTAAAAGTTTGCTAAAAAGTGAAGCAAATTGTGACGTCACACGGATTTTTAACGAGCTATATCCTTATAATTTTTAGTTTAGTTGACAAAAGAAAAAATACGTGTCTCATTTATTCGTAGTGGCCAATACTTTTTTATTATCTGATTTTTTTCTGTTGACAGCCAGTAAAGGTCCCTTACACAGGCTCTAGGGACTTCCTGGGCTCCGAAGAGCAAACTTTGAGAATAACAGTCCTACGATAACAAAAATAAAGGCGTGCGTAAACATCGGTTGGTAGAATTTATTTGTATTTTTTCCATAGACTATATTTTTTTCCTCTGTGCAAGTATTATGAATGCGAGCCTGAAGCTATAGTATACCTAATGCGAGGGTAAGTTATTGTTCTGAGTAGTAAACTGTGACACCTGGGCTGTGACAGTTACTTCACATGAAATTTGATACAGATACTTCGGGGAGGATACAATAACGGAAAACATCCCTCAACAAGGAAAAAACTGGCGTGGAAGTTTGTATTTGGCCTAGTAATATTAAAGATACATACACACATAGTATCACGTCTTTTTCCCTTGCGGGGTAGACAGAGCCTACGTCTATAAGACCTGAAGGACACATTTAGCATGTTGGTGGGCAGTAGGTGGAAAACGGAATCAAAATAGTGTACATTCTACGTTTTTTTCTTTTCTCCCAGACCAGCATGGAATAATATTAAAGATTTTGTAGAAAACAAGAAACCTTATAGTTTCGCTAAGTTTATCTGTCTGTTTGTCCGCGGTTTAGCTCGGAGACTATAAGTACTAGAAAGCTATGTAATGTGGCATGGGTACCTACCCATCAATGGTCCGTTAATCCCCTAATCCCTTAAAAGGATGATTAAGCAGGTTAAAATCCCCCAAACCCTGAAAGGGATTAAAAATTCCTGCCGCCCAAAAGTTGAAAAGTTTTTTTTTCTCGTCACTCCCGTCCTGTGGAATTTCGTAGGATAGGATAGGTAGATATCTGTAATATATACAACCAAAAGTGTTTTTTTTTTATTGGAGTGTCCAGGAGGGGTCCTTTTAACAACATGTTTTTAAATATGTGACATAATTCAGGGCAATCCATACTAATATTATAAAGGCGAAAGTGAGTTTGTTTGTTTATTACACTTTCAACTAAACCGATCATCATGAAATTTTGCATACCCATTGTCTGGGATACGGAGAAGGACATCGGGTATATTTTATACCGGGAAAAAGAACTGTTCCCGAGAGATCGACATTGACGCGAACGGAGCCGCGGGCGAAAACTAGTAGTATATACATCGCAGTTTAATAGAAAACTATCAAGCTAAATAGGGTGTATTAGTCAGAATACTTGACCAACTTATTTGCACTTGTTAACAACCTACGTGGTCCAGTGGTTAAGGCGTTTGCCTGTTGACCCGGGGTCGTGGGTTCGATTCCCACCGGAAGCATACTTTGTTTAGTTGTTTCCAGTTTGGTTAGGACATTGCAGGCTTGAATCACCTGATTGTCTGATAATAAAGATGATTCCGTGCTTCGGAAGGCACGTGAGGCCGGTGGTCCCGGCTGCCATCTGGTAGTCGTTAAAGGAACCACGTCAGAGGCCGAGAGGCGGTTCCGAAGAACTCTGACACCAGGGTGTGCATGGTCGATTGACCGTGACACCTACTCGAAATGATGATGATGATTAGACCGTGCGCTCAAACTTTAGCCGTTTAACCGTAATCCTAATTTATATAAATTTAAACAAAATTATTAATTATTATATAATATATTTGGGACAACCCGACTCGCACTTGGGCGATTTTTCACTATCACTACATAGTATATAACCCTCTTTCTTGCTTCGCGGTAGTGGGTAAGTAATACAATACTTCCCGCTGTCTCTCTTTCCCTATGTATGCTTAGATCTTTAAAACTACGCAACGGATTTTGATGCGGTTTATTAATAGATAGAGTGATTCAAGAGGAAGGTTTATATATGTACATTGCACCCGTGTGAAGCCGGGGTCCGGGTCGCTAGTATCCTTACTAATCCTTACTAATATTATAAATGCGAAAGTGAGTTTGATTGTTTATTTGTTTGTTTGTTTGTTTTTTTGTTTGTTTGTTACGCTTCACGCCGTAACTACTGAACCGATCATCATGAAATTTTGCATACAAGTTCTCTGGAGTGCGGAGAAGGACATAGGCTACCTTTTATTTCGGGAAAAAGTACTATTCCCGAGGGATCGACATTGACGCGGGCGGAGCCGCGGGCGAAAGCTAGTTAAGATATAAAACACATTTCTACGCAGACCTAGTTGCGGAATTGTATTTATAAGTACATAGATTTTCCACCTATACTACTTTGGGTCTTGTGTGACTGTGTTCCCCATAAGGGATATAGATGTGATAATACATGGTGAAATTTTTATCATTTTAGACCCTTAAAGGGTGACTCAGACCATCAAAATGAACAACTTTTCTTATGGGAACAATGCTGGGAACTAAAAAAAAAACAAAATTGACATTCCTATACAAACTGGCCGGGCGGCGGAACTCTTTTGTATGGAAAAGACGAAATTTTTTTGAGTATTATTATCCCAACATTGGTATTTATCTATGTATATACACATAGTTATCATGTTAAGCATTCTAATAAAAACTCACTTGCATCCTTACTAATATTATAAATGCGAAAGTGAGTTTGTTTGTTTGTTTGTTACGCTTTCACGCCGTAACTACTGAACCGATCATCATTAAATTTTGCATACAAGTTCTCTGGAGTGCGGAGAAGGACATAGGCTACCTTTTATCCAGGGAAAAAGTACTATTCCCGAGGGATCGACATTGACGCGGACGGAGCCGCGGGCAAAAGCTAGTATATTATAATTCAAATTTGAAAAACATTAGAATTAGCCAAAACTGTTTTTATCTAATTAATCTTTGTCTCATCAATCACAACAATAGAAGCAAAACTACACCAAGTTTAATAATAATGAACTATTCACGAGATATTTACAATTACGTAATCGTTTACAAATAAATCAAGGTCTAAGGTGGATGTTGAAATAAAAGGTAAACATTGACTTAACATTGTATTATTTCAATAGATTTATTCTTAGTTTATATAGAAAGTGGCATTTCCTTAGTATTAATAAGCTCGAACAATATAATAAACGATTTGTATATTCTAAAATAATCATCAAGCAGCCAAGAAGTAATTGACATTTAACATTTTTCTTTATCATGATGTATAAAATCATAGCAAATTACAAATTAAAGGCGGTTATATAATCATCAATAATATATTGACTGTTAAAAATACATACCTACACAATAAGCTACACAGATTGCTAACACATATATAAAACTATTATATAGTCTTGGACGGTTCTGTTGCTTTAATAACACATTGATTCTTATTGTTATATCACTTGTCTCGTCTCTAAGGCATCGTGCATTAAACCAATTATATAGTTTATGAAGAACATATAATTGCATCATCATATCATAAAATAATCGTTAAACTTTACATTGTCACAACAAAATGAGTTAAATTATAAGCATACTATCAAATTTTATTATACAACTTTAGTATACAAATTTCATGTGGTTTGACCACGAAATCAATATCTTCAAAATCACTGCGTCCATACCTTAATTCTAAACACTGAATAAATACCACAAAATTCACTCCCGAATAGTCAATTTGAAGACTAGAACGAATTTCTGATTTTGTCACTTCATAAGGCGGCAATTTCTAACTGGATCCAATTGATTTCAATCAATTTATTCTTCGATAAATTAATCCTCAGGGAAGCAGAGGGTGCCCACACTTTGGTATTTTGGCGGGCATATTGGTTGGTTTTTTAGATTTCTTACGTCGTATAGGTCTCCAAACTCTGCGTCAATTTCGTTTTGAGACGTATCCTTTTCATTTTTAGTTGTTTGTGTCTCTTGGTCCTTATGAGTTTCGTGATAATTAGTTGGGCCATCGAACACTATGATGCCAGGGCCGGCGTATGGTGGATAGTAATACACTGTTTTCATTTCCACTACTTGTAACACGCACAGGGCGGCGAGTGCTAAGATAATCTTGTTCATTTTGACGTGTTGTGCAAGTCAATCCGAAACAACGAATGGTTCCGATACTCACCACGCATGCTTAAATACGAAAAACTTGACTAAGGACGTTGGAAGTGTGATTCTGCATTTTTTGTTTCACGTGGACCTGTTTTGCTATGATAAGGAAATAATATTTTAATATTGCGTTAACTTAGATTATGGGTCTTCATATTTACGATATTGTAATTGTGTGAATCATAAACGATTTAAAGTACTTATATAATTTTCCTACAGTTTTATATCTTACCTACTTGCATATTGGTGCACAGGTATGTATTTTTTTACCTAATAAAAATGTTCTTCCTACTAATAAAGAAAAAACTATAATACATATAATTTGACATATAAATATTTATTCACTATTATTGTTTTATTGAAATATTTATTGATTGCACCTAAGATAAGACTAAATATAAAGTAAAATTAAAAATAAAAAAGGTTATGGGTATATTTCTTATTTTTTCACGTGAATGCCAATACTTAAACAGTTTATTACAAACAACAAAATTAAACATTATATCCTACGTAATTTATTTAAAAATTAACTTCATTATTAATTACGTGACAAATCCTCACATTGAATTATTATATTTAAAACACAGCTCCGGGGCGCAGTGGTTAACCCGCCAGGGTCTTGGATGTTTATATATATATATATATATATATATGTATTTGTTATAAAATATAGTATCGTTGAGTTAGTATCCCATAACACAAGTCTCGAACTTACCTTGGGGCTAGCTCAATCTGTGTGATTTGTCCGTATATATTTATTTATATATTTAAAACATAAAAAACCACTATAAAATATTTGAAATTTAAATACTGCCTCGAGTGTTCTAGAGAATAGTTCTACGTGGGTTAACCATAAGTGGGTTATGCAACTGACAGATGTGTATGTTGGCAGTTTGTACCCGGAGTATATTTATTACCATTCGCGCGATTCGATCTCCAGGGAATCACCTATATTGTAATAATACGATACGGCTATTAATTACATTCAAAACCAAAAAGACCAACCAAAGTGGTTGCAGAATAACGCTTGGCCATTCAGGTAAGTCCCTTGAACCGGTATTGTACTAATGGTCTCAGCAATAAAGTATTTGGAAAAATGCTTAAACCAAATCGACATCTCTGCTTTATCAAAATTTATAATATCTAATAAAGCAGTCTTTTTAAATAATTAAATATATATAACTCAAAGGTGACTGACTGACATAGTGATCTATCAACGCACAGCCCAAACCACTGGACGGATCGGGTTGAAATTTGGCATGCAGGTAGAATTGATCCAAATCCGTTCTTAGCGGATGCTAAGAAAGGATTTTGATCAATTCTACCCCCAAGGGGATAAAATAGGGGATGAAAGTGTGTATGAAACTTCTATACTTCTTAACACGAGCGCAGCCGCGGACAAAAGCTAGTGTATTATAAAATATAGTAACGGTGACAGGTATTCCACGACAAGTTCAAAACCAAGTGTGGGGCAAGTCCCCAAATAAATTTATTTATTATTTGTTGAGATGATAACGTCTTACAAATCGATATACACCGGCTGTACGCACAAAAAAGTGTCACGTTTCGTGTGCAAGCGAGAGCGCGGAACAAGCGATAGAGATGCACGCTTGGCGATTGACGCATCTATCTCTCTTTCAAAGTTATCGCGTAAAATTATCGTCCGTAAACCGACTATATAGACCACCAATTCTTTTTAACAGACTTCAAAAAAAGGAGGAGGATTCTTAATTCGACCGTATAAAAAAAACTATATATATTTTATTAAACTGTTACTGTTTTAGTAGTCAATTTTCATTTTGTATAAGTGGACAACACTGTCAGTGTCAGTCAACTGTGGTGTCAGTTTTTCAAGCTGCCTAAAGGCATCTGACATTGCTTGTCGACCGCCATCTAGTATTGACAGTCGGGACGGCTAAATTAACCCTTATACCGCGAATTTTCTATGAAAATGTTTGTCAGATTTATCTGACGTTCGCGGTCAAAGAATTAATGTTAATGAAAAAAACATAAGAAGAAGATCTTATTATCTAAATATTTTTTTCTATTTCGATTAACTTATTATAATTTATGTTATTCGTCGTGTAAAATAAAATAAATAAAATATAATACGTACCTATTGATATTGATAGTATAATGGACTGGACATACCCGATACAATCATGATTAACTATTATTAACTACTTCCGGTTTTTACTCAGTGTATCCGAAGACACCACTTACAAAGTGGGTAAACGAGACAATAAAAATTTCCAGAGATAAAACATGTATGGATGGAATTAATCGCTGGATTTTCCTATTCAAATTCCCTAATTTCATGCTAAAGATCTATGGAGATACATATTATCACGTCTTTATCTCTTACGGGGTAGACAGAGCCTAAGGTCATAAAACCGAAAGGCCACGTTTAGCGTGTTGGTGGACGTAAAGGTGGAATCAAAATAGTAATGGTTAGCTAGCCGCATAGCCTATTGTCATGTTTCTTTAGATTTTTGCCCATTCCATTTTACTGGCACATCTTATGTTTTTTTCTTTTCTCCAAGACCAGCGTGGAAGATATGGAGATAGAAGCTATTGTAAAAACCTTTTGTCTGTGAGTGTGTCTTGTCTGTCATTTCTTATCTGTTCTCTTTTATATAAGTCATTTTAAATCAAGCTCAAATATTTGAAGGGCTATCACTCATAAGCTAAAAAAAAATGCTTTAGAAGCAAAAAAAAAAATAGACACGCTAGTTTTCGTGATTACTGGACTCTGGACCTAAACATTTGAAAAAAACAGACGAAAAAACACCCTGTGTACAAAACAAAAACCCTTTCTTGGCGAACAAGATTTTACTGTTATTTATTATGGACACTAATTCACTGGACGTCGACAAACAAAACAGCTGTTTATCGACGTGTTACCAAATATTTTTGTTCTGCTATATGTGTATGCAATATTAAAATTGGTTGAGCATGTATTTTTAATATATAAGAACTGAATACAATTATTATTTATGAGTACATTTATTGTAAAAAAAATGCCTATAATTTAAACCAATTACCGATAAAAATAAGTTTAAAATAGCTTCTTAGAATTCATATCTCGTTAACACTGTTAGAAAAACATACATCAGAAAAGCAGTACTACGTCGCTGGCATTTTTTATACTTTGTATTGTACAGGTCAATGTCAAGGCTCGTCTGCCAAGTTCCGATGTAATACATAACGTGGAAGGCGTGCTGCCAGTTATTTATTACATAACGCTGTATATTATATAAGACAGCTCCGTGGCGCAGTGGTTAACACGCCAGCCTGCGACATAGAGTGCCCGGGTTCGATCCCCGGCCAGGTCAAGATGGAAAATGATTTTTTTTCAGATTGGCCTGGGTCTTGGATGTTTATCTATACACGTATTTGTTATAAAATATAGTATCGTTGAGTTAGTATCCCATAACACAAGTCTCGAACTTACCTTGGGGCAAGCTCAATCTGTGTGATTTGTCCGTATATATTTATTTATTTATATTATCTGCGTGATTTTGAACCTTTGAGCTATATTTAAATCCTGGGTTCAGAATTCCTAATGGTATAGAATTACAAAAAACAAGGTAAAAACGTTAAAAAATTACACAATTTCAAAAAGGTAAAAAACCATATAAAAAAGATAAACGAAAAAAGGTAAAAAACCGAAAAAGAGTACTAAGTTGCCAATCAGCTGGGCGAATTTCTTACTTAGAAATTAGGCTTAGAAATTTGCCCGGCAACTTTGTATAGGAGGGCTAATACTCTTTATTGGGTTTTTACCTTTTCTTTTCGTGCAATTCTGTATTCTATTGAGGATTCTGATTACTGGATTTTGATATAGCTCAGAGGTTAAAATCACAGTACAGTATGGTGTATTTTTGTAAGCATTAGGTTCAATTCCAGATATCCTTATATTGGTGCCTTTTTCTTCCATGTATGTGTTTTCTTCCTATATTATGATGATGTAAGTCTTACAGTGTTCTTACATTTCCCAAAACATTACATTTAGTAAAAGTTAATAACAAACACCATTGTATTTGTCTGTTCTCATTACATTGTTAGTCTGTTGTCATTACAACAGATTCAAAGAACAACATCACAGCATAGTATAAAACAAAGTCGCTTCCTGCTTTCTGTCGCTATGTATGTTTAGATATTTAAAACTATGCAGTTTTTTAGGGTTCCGTACCCAAAGTGGAAAAACGGGACCTTATAAAATTCGCTCCGGTGTCAGTCATTCTGTCTGTCTGTCTGTCTGTCCGTCTGTATCTCATGATCCGTGATAGTTAGACAGTTGAAATTTTCACAGATGATGTATTTCTGTTGCCGCTATTACAACAAATACTAAAAAGTAGAATAAAATAAATATTTAAGGGGGCTCCCATACAACAAACGTGATATTTTTGCTTGATTTTGCTCAATATTGATAATATTCACAGAATATTTAGTTATATATTGAATTTAAAACTAAATAAAATTAATAATAAAGGGGAGGCACCCATACAACAGACATGATTTTTTTACCGTTTTTATAGATAACGGTACGGAACCCTTCGTGCGCGAGTCCGACTCGTACTTGGCCAGTTTTTTTATAGATAGAGTGAAGAGAGAGAAAGGATTAAATGCACCCATATTGCACCCGTGCGAAGCCGGGGTCCTTACCGCTGGTAATATATAAAACTGAAACAAAACAAATTATTCCTACAAATAAAAATCTCTCGAGATAAAGACATTATGAATAAAAAACGGGGTCACTCACGTGCTATTTCGTCGGGATTGCCGACTATAGTTAATAGATTAAGAGAGTTGGGGACCCTCCGCCGCTGTCCCCCACTCGCCTTGAAAATGGGCTCCTGACAAGTCCGACACTATTAGTCGGCAATCCTAACGAAATAGCACGTGAGTTTTATTCATAATGATTTGTTAATCAGCTTGGAAGTATTCAAAAAGTTACACTCAACATTCTCAGCACCACATCCAGTACATAGTCTGGCAAAATTAAATTTTTTGTAATCGTTGTTATCATCATCATTCGAGTAGGTGTCACGGACAATCGACCATGCACACCCTGGTGTCAGAGTTCTTCGGAACCGCCTCTCGGCCTCCGACGTGGTTCCTTTAACGACTACCAGATGGCAGCCGGGACCACCGGCTTAACGTGCCATCTTTATTATCAGACAATCAGGCGATTCAAGCCTGCAATGTCCTAACCAAACTGGAAACAACTAAACAAAGTATGCTTCCGGTGGGAATCGAACCTACGACCCCCAGGTCAACAGGCAAACGCCTTAACCACTGGACCACGGAGGCTGTTAATCCTTATCCTTATCCTTATCCTTACTAATATTATAAATGCGTTTGTTTGTTACGCTTTCACGCCGTAACTACTGAACCGATCATCATGAAATTTTGCATACAAGTTCTCTGGTGTACGGAGAAGGACATAGGCTACTATTTATCCCGGAA
Source organism: Elegia similella (assembly GCA_947532085.1). NCBI lineage: Eukaryota > Metazoa > Arthropoda > Insecta > Lepidoptera > Pyralidae > Elegia > Elegia similella. The sequence continues at coordinate 22,339,671 of OX383936.1, forward strand.
AAAAGTACTGTTCCCGAGGGATCGACATTGACGCGGGCAAAGCCGCGGGCGAAAGCTAGTATATCATAATATTAATAAATCGTTGTAATAATACCCATGAATAATTGTTAATACTTAATAAGAACAAAGTTTTCTCTATTATGTATTGTCTTTATAATTTAATTAGCTAAAGCAATTATGCATATATGCTTAGGATGCTAAGTTGGAACACTATTAGTTATTAAGAAACCTTGTAATATTATTACATAGTATCTGTTGTGTTGCCTAATAAATAAAAAAATAAAAAAAATCTTAAAATATCTAAACAATTAAACGAAATAATGGTCTGATATTTTCCGGCTAAATGGTAAGTCAGCAAGTTAAGTCACATCTTTATAATTCAAATTGCTGCCTTCTCAAAAATCACAACATAAATAAATAAAATGGCGGTGATCCTCATTTAATCGACACGATCACAATATTATGAAATCTTATCCGCATGACTCATAATACAACTGCCTCCGTGGTCCAGTGTAAAAAAATTAAGGGTTTTCCTTTTCTTCTTTTTATCCAACTTCGGCCTCCGCGGTCCAGTGGTTAAGGCGTTTGCCTGTTGACCTGGGGGTCGTGGGATCGATTCCACGGGAAGTATTCTTTGTTTAGTTGTTTCCAGTTTGGTTAGAACATTGCAGGCTTGAAACACCTGATTGTTTGTTAATAAAGATGATTCCGTGCTTTGGAAGGCAGTTTAAGCCGTTAGTCCCGGCTGCCGCCATCTGATAGATATTATAGGAACCCCGTCAAAGGCCGAGAGGCCGTTCCGAAGAACTCTGACACCAGGGTGTGCATGGTTGATTGACCATGACACCTACACGAAATTATGATGATAGTACACACTTGACCCTCTCAGTTTTTGTTTCACAAAATTACGAAAAAAAATGGTTGAATTTAATAATTGAAACCTTGGGACCGAGGATTTGTTGCCTAAGGGGCCTAAGGCAACAAATTCCAATGGCCAGGCCTGGACAACCATTGCTATACAACTTGGCATTGTTGCCAGCCTTCTGAGTACCGTAGAACAAGAAGTGCCAGGCTTATTTTATTTGTAACATTCATAAATACTATTACGTCTTTTTCCCTTGCGGGGTGGACAGAACCCAGGTCTATAAGACTTAAAGGCCACGTTTAGCAAGTTGGTGGGCATTAGGCGGAAAACGAAATCAAAATAGTGATGGGTTGGTAGCCACATACATGCCCATTCCCTCGATCGGCTTCCACGATCTGTGCGGGAAGAGAAGCAGCTGGTACATTCTAGGTTTTTTTTTCTCCCAGCTAGGTTATATTTTATTTGTAAATAGTAGTTTAAGTTACCCTTTTTTAAATAAGTTCAATTTAAGTTTTATAGTATTTAATTTTAAAAATATATTAGTGTATCCCTGGTATGGCCATGTTTTGAGCAGAGATGCGATCTGGCAAAGAAAATGGTCCACCTGAAAGTAAAAGGCTACAGAGGAAAGGGAATGGCTACAGAAGACCGAGAAGGAAATGGAATGAGTGTATTATGAGACGGAATATGAGAGACCGGGGGTAACTGAGAATACGGTTAATGCCAGCAGGAAATGGAGGATGTTGACAGCTGACCCCAAATAGGGAAAAGCAGACGAAGAAAGAAACGGATTAGCGAATTCGTTAAAGATGGCCTATTGAATAGGCTGGAACTAGTCCATATTACGAACTAAAATACGGGAGTTAATGTATTTGGTAGATAAGTAGTTATAAATGAATATATGTAAGTTGTGAACTTGTGTCGTAGGATACTGTTACAACGATACTATATTTTATATTAGATACTTATATGGATAAACATCCTTAGCCGTGTGGTATCCGGCAGAGTAGAATAGGACCACTCCAAGTCTTCCCGTAGATGTCGTAGAAGGCGACTTAGAAAATAAAAGCTAAACAAAGCTTATAAACATCTAAGACACCTCTCCAACCCGTCTGGCCAGCGTGGAGAGTGTAGGCCAAGTCCTCTGGCTGCTCTGGCCAAGTATGGCCCTAGTAGTACAGAGAGGGTCGTGCTCCTGTAGTGGAGACTAAAAAGGACCTGATGATGATAGATAAACATCCAAGTCCTAGGTCAATCTGAAAAATATCGTTTTCCATCATGACCCGGGCACCCTCGTGTCGCAGACTGGCATGTTAACCACTGCACCACGGAGCTCGCCGAAAGTTATTTCAAAAGATTTTTCAAGAGCATGTAATATTATTATTACAAAAAATTAAAGTTAAAAACTTTTTAAAAACAAGCTTTTATGTACATCACTTTATTTTTTGAGTTATTTTCAGCGAGCCCTTTAATTTGATATCCATAGTATCGGATTGAATCAAAAATAGCTAGTCCACCATCTTGGATGTTCCGCCATGTTGAATTTAGAATGACGAACACAGCTAACCATGAATGGTCATCCAAACTTAACGGGTAAATGTACAAAATTTCAGCTCAATATGTATCTGCGTATTGCGTGAGCCGTGTGGTATCCGGCAGAGTAGAATAGGACCACTCCAAGTCTTCCCGTGGATGTCGTAAAAGGCGACTTAGGAAATACAAGCTAAACAAAGCTTATAAATAAACATCTAAGAGACCTCTCCAACCCGTCTGGCCAGCGTGGAGAGTGTAGGCCAAGTCCTCTGGCTGCTCTGGCCAAGTATGGCCCTAGTAGTACAGAGAGGGTCGTGCTCCTGTAGTGGAGACTAAAAAGGACCTGATGATGATGATGTATCTGCGTCAAAATGGAGTTGCAAGATACCACCCGAACAAACATAGTTAAATATATACATTGCAAGTAAAAATAGAAGCTTGTAAAATAACTAAGGGTGACGGCATAAAATAGCATCGTTCAGTTTACCGACATGACTTCGTTTGTGTTTGTTTACCTGCTAAGGCGCGGCAATAGATACAATTCACACAATCTAATCGGCCATTTCCCCCATATCAGCTCTTGCCTGTTATTCTTCTGATGTTCTTGGCGATGTTGATGGGAATGTTGCCAACCTAACCACGTTAAAAGGCTTCAAAAATTCTCTGTATACAGCCTACTGCCAACCTGTCATTTTAGAAACTTTGGAGCAAATGTCCAAAATCCTAATCCTAATAAATAAAAAAATTCTAAAGTTTTCAAAACGTTAGGTGGTGAAAATCGTTTCCTTACTTATCCTAATCTATACATATAATAAAACAGTAAAATTATTTTGTCTGTACATTTCGAATTTTTGACTGAAATGGATAGAGGGACACTTAAAAAGAATAAAAGAAAGCAAAAAAATTTTTTGGAATTTCTTGTCTGTCTGTCTGTCTGTCTGTCTGTCTGTCTGTCTGTCTGTCTGTCTGTCTGTCTGTCTGTCTGTCTGTCTGTCTGTCTGTCTGTCTGTCTGTCTGTCTGTCTGTCTGTCTGTCTGTCTGTCTGTCTGTCTGTCTGTCTGTCTGTCTGTCTGTCTGTCTGTCTGTCTGTCTGTCTGTCTGTCTGTCTGTATGTATGATCACGATTATCTCCGAAAATACTGAACCGATTTACTTCAAACTTTCACCAATTGCTTTGTTTTAACTCAGTTTAACATTCAAAGTTTGTTTCATCAAAATCAGTTCATTAAAAAAAAAGTTATCGTCATTTGAATGAACTCAAGGCATAAGTTTGCCTGCAAACATATCCTTACTAATATTATAAATGCGAAAGTGAGTTTGTTTGTTTGTTTGTTTATTTGTTTGTTTGTTTGTTTGTTTGTTTGTTTGTTTGTTTGTTTGTTTGTTTGTTTGTTTGTTTGTTTGTTACGCTTTCACGCCGTAACTACTGAACCGATCATCATGAAATTTTGCATACAAGTTCTCTGGAGTGCGGAGAAGGACATAGGCTACCTTCTATCCCGGGAAAAAGTACTATTCCCGAGGGATCGACATTCACGCGGGCGGAGCCGCGGGCGAAAGCTAGTCCTAACTAATATTATAAATGCGAAAGCGAATTTGTTTGTTACAACTTTTTAAAGTCACCCTCCCGGTGATAGAGTAGGTTACCAGACTTCAGGGTTGTCGTGCCCTCTCCCTCTCTTCGGACTTCAGACAACCCTACTACGTCCCATCGTAACCTACTCATTTCCGCTTCCACTTCCTCGACCTTTTCGTCAAGCCTCATCGTGCGTATATTGTGTGTTACCAGGGCCAGTTGTCGTCGGGGGTGGTAGCCTGGTCGTTTTCGGGGATTCTTAGCACCCTCTGCCCCGCCGTTACCGTGACCGCTACCTAAGTCAGGAATAGCGGGGCTGCCGGAAACTGGTGGCCTGGTCCTTCTTTTCATATTCATTGAGGGGATATTGCCATACTCACCACGCTTGGCAGGCGGGTTGGCGAGCGCAGTTGTTTTTCTGGCTTTATGCACTTCTAACGCTGCTGCCCGTCGAAAGCGTTTTAAGCTAGGGATGGATGGGAATTGGCTGGACTTGGGAAATAGGAAAAAGTTTGTTGGGATACTACTCACTTGGATGAATTGGGGATGAGCAAGTAGCAGCTCGGGGAGCCGGGCGCGCGTACCCGAAGTCATATCTACTACCACTGGACAGGCAGTTGAGAATGGCACCCCCTGACTAACCGCATCACCTACTAACATGATTTCAGCCATTCCCTCAGCCTTTACCAGCCAGTCAACCAGATACCTTTCGTTAGTAATCATATTTATTCTGTGCCTGAAAAAACAAGAGATGCCAAACATCTGGCAAGGAGATTCACCCATTTAGAAGGACGTAGACAAGGTAAGCCAAGAAGTAAGTAGATTGAATGTGTCTGGGGGAATATTACGGGGGGTAAATATTGATATGGCGAAGGATAAATATTATGGAGAGAGTCGACATACAGAGCCGACCCCAAATAGAGAAAAGGCGAGGAAGAAGACTAATTCTGTGCCTTTACCGCAGTTTGACATTGACACAGTGTTGTCCACACAGAAATTATCAAGATAGAACGGCGATCTCAGGATTTTGCTAAGGAAACGCGCGTTTGCAGTTTTTGCATAAAATAATTATTAGCAAAATAGTAATTTGAGATGCACAGAAATACATATATTATATCGATAAACAGTTTTACAAGCAAAAACCGCAGAATAAACCATGCGTTCAACTCAGGACGTGCACGCTGATGAATCTTGCACGATCGTGCAAGATTGAAACATGCGTGTACCTCCCACTTGGCCGTTCTATTTTGATATATTTCTGTGGTTGGCCACGTATGCATATGAAAAACAAACAAGTGATAAACTACTACTAGGTAAACTACCTTCTATTAGGTAAGTGGATGTTAAATATTATAACAGAACTCATAGATGGCGTACCTAAGGGCCTACGGGGCTTTCCTTTGTTACGAGCATTGCGTGTAAATAAACATTCCCTTGAAGGGTGACTCAGCCTATCGAAATGAACAAGTTTTCTTATGCGGCCAATAATGGTGGAAACTCGAAATCGACAATTTGTATTTTTTATTATTAATTTACTAAGGCACTTCAACAATGCAAACACGAATATTCTAACTAACATAAAATATCTTAATCTAGAGTTTACATTTATGAAATCTGTCATAAGTGTATATTATTTAAAATATATATTACTAGCTTTCGCCCACGGCTCCGCCCGCGTCCATGTCGATCCCTTGGGAATAGTACTTTTTCCCGGGATAAAAGGTAGCCTATGTCCTTCTCCGTACTCCAGAGAACTTGTATGCAAAATTTCATGAAGATCGGTTTAGTAGTTACGGCGTGAAAGCGTAACAAACAAACAAACAAATAAACAAACAAACAAACTCACTTAACATTTATAATATTAGTAAGGATTTCTCGAACAGGAATCGAAGATGTAGCTCTGAAGGCCGCAAAGTTAAAATGGGACTGGGCTGGCCACATATATCGCAGGCCAAATGATTTCTGGGCAAAGGTCACCTCCGGCTGGATCCCTACCAATACTCGGAGACTTGGTAGACCAAGAATGCGATGGCGCGATGAGCTGGATAAATTTAAGAATGATTGGAAGGAAATAACGCAGGACCGGACTGAATGGAAGAAGTGGAGGGAGGCCTTTGCCCAGCTGTGGGACACATGATGGCTCGAAATAATATATTTTTTTTAATGATTTTATAGCGATTTTTTTTTCAAATATATATACAATTTAAATTTAAAATAACTTATCTAATGCCACAACTAAAAATGAATTAAACTTAATATATATTTACAAATAAAATAGTCCGGCAGTAAATAAAATAGGCTGGCAGCATTGCCACTAGGATAATAATACTAACATGATACGAATATAATGTAAGTGTAATTAAAAATATTTGTATGCAAATGTATTTTTTTTTATTCCCAGCTTTTGTTCTATAGGAAAAGTTGTTCATTTTGACGGCTGGATTATCTCTTCAAAGGAATAACGTTGGTTAATTTACACTCAGTTTATTGAAAAGAAAAGACAGATTAAAACTTTTTAGAATTATTATGAAAGCACTTTGCTTTCAAAGTTTTTGTTTTTATTGTCTTTGGACTTGACACGTCATCTCTAAGGCACTTTAACTTCTGCAAAGAGATTTTCATTGTTTTCATATTGTGGTTTTTATGATCGAAATGTTTTTATTACAAGCTTTTTTTTTTTTTTTTTTTACTAAATATTGAATTAGGCATTTGTCTCCCATCTCACCTGATGGTAAGTGACGATGAAGACGAGGATGTTACATGCCTATCCAAGAGATACCCATTTATTCTACTTTTGAATGTCCCGGGACTGTACTTGTTTGGGAATATAGACGCAGGCAGTTCATTCCACACCTTAGCTACTCGAACCAAAAAGGAACTGTCAAAGCGTTTCACCTGTCCCGATGTTTGTCTGTAATCAAATCTTGCGAGTTAAATTCCATCCACTACCTGGTTAGAGATTGAGCTGAAATTTTACATGCATGTGTATTCATCATCATCATCAGGTCCTTTTTAGTTTCCACTACAGGAACACGACCCTCTCTGTACTACTAGGGCCACACTTGGCCAGAGCAGCCAGAGGACTTGGCCTACACTCTCCACGCTCGCCAGACGGGTTGGAGAGGTCTCTTAGATGTTTATAAGCTTTGTTTAGCTTGTATTTCCTAAGTCGCCTTCTACGACATCCACTGGAAGACTTGGAGTGGTCCTATTCTACTCTGCCGGATACCACACGGCTAATGCATGTGTAAATCGGATGACAATACCATAGTATGGAAATATTGCTCTGGTCTGATGATGGAGTTGAAAGGTGGCCATAGGAACTCTTAAACTAAACATGGTACACCAATCGTGTTTGGGCTCATTTGATTTGTCTTCGAAAGCACATTACAGTGTGGAGTGGTTTATTATAAAAGCTTGTCACAAAAAAGTAATTATTGCAAAAAAAAAGTGTGAAGGACTACTTTATATTTAAAGATATTACTTTAAAATGCTAAACGTGGCCTTCAAGTCTTACAGGCTTTGTCTACCCCACAATGGAAAAGACGTGATGCTATGTATGTATTACCTTAAAACTAGTAAGTAAATATTTATACTACTATTCCTCAAGTTTTTCTCTATTCCTTTGATTAGCCTTTGCAATCTACGCGAAAAAAGAACAGATCCAGCCGGCCTATTTGCTTAGTGCACAACGTTTTGTTAGTCACTTCAAAATGCGGCTTTCTTATGATGTTATGACATACGTATGACGTATATGACGTCGAAAAAAGTGCACATCGCCGCGTAAGAAGTTTTTGGGTCACGTGTCCGTCTTACGAATTTTCGATCAGGTCACGTGTCCTGACGCGAGTTTAACATCTTTTACCTATCTCAAAAAGTGCACAACGCCGCTAAAGAAGTTTTGACTTCAAAAATCTGCGAAATCATGTCAATAGGCGATGCAGCTAGCAACCCACATCACTATTTTGATTCCGTTTTCCACCTACACGCCCTCCAACATGGTAAATGTGGCCATAAGGTGTTATAGACCTAGACTCCGTCTACCGCGTAAGGGAAAAAGACGTGATACTATGTATGTATAAAACATAATGTATTTTGAAGTGACTTTCAAAACTTTGTTCACCAAGTTAGCAATTAGGCTTATCTCAAAACTATAATACATATACAACAATTAATCATATGGCGTCGTGCCATATATCTTTGTTGCGATAATAACGAACGACACAGTCAATTGAAAATTACAAATTCAATAAGGTCCAGACCAAATGCAGAATCAGAACAAATTATGGTGTCACCATTTAAATTATTAGTCAATGTTATGCGTATCCTTGTAATAAATATCACTATTGTGGCTAGATTGTGTCCTGGTTCCGATTGGATGAAAGTCATATATCGTGATTCATGCGTTTAGTTATTTCAACCGTATCTCATTCTTGTTTTAGGTTAGTCATCAAAACGGTAGCCATTAGTTAAGATTATTTATTTAGTACAGTCACTTGCATTGATACATGTACAGTCATGTACATACCTGACTAGGTCCTCTACCTATATCTTGAATTTTCTCTTAAACTATAAATAATAATAACATAAAAAAGTAAATACTGAAAGATTTTAATGAAGTCATTATTAATAGAAATTATTTTCGCCTTTTTATTAGGTGGCTCGTCTGCTCGTTTGTCGTCAAATATACATAAAAAAAGGTTATGGTGGAATAAAGAAACTATCACACATACATGAACTTGAAAAAAAATACACATCTTTTTTTATGACACAGGACGGTAAAAGAGCAGGCGAATCACCTGATGGTAAGCGATCAGCGCTGCCCATGGACAACTGCAACGCCAGGGTGTAACAGGAGCGTTGCCGGCCTTTGAAAGAGTTGGGGGAAGGTCATGGGGGGAGAAAATGGGAGAAGGACGGGCCTCCAGCTCTCTTACTCACCAAACGAAGCACAGAAGCGGTAAAGCTTCTACTCAAACGTCGGTGTTCTGTGAGAGTGTGGTACTTCCCCGGACGAGCCGACCCATTCATGCTACTAGCAAAAAATACTTTAGTCGGTCATCTTTATGGTCGGTCGTGTAAACACATAGTAGATTTAATATCCGTAATAAATAATCAAGATCCCACATCTTCAACGGTTGCTTTTTTCATTAAAACGTGGGTTTCCCGGCTAGATTTCCCAAGTGGTAGCGAAGTGTAAATTGTAGCTGGTTTTCGAGTTTCAATTTTCTGTGAGAAGCAACGCTAATGAGTGTGGTTTAACTACTATTTAAACTATTATTTATTTTTATTTACACTTAAGATTATTAGAATGTTGCTTAAATAATCATTTTAGGTTTCCGCTGTTTATGAGATCATATCAATAATTTTATTGTTTCGGCTCTTTATGAGATCATACATATCTCTATTCTATAATTTTTGTTTGCTAGCTTTTGTCCACGACTTCGTCCTCGTAGAATTCGAAAACGCTTCTAATAGGAGTAGATTGGTCCGAAGAATTATGATATTTCATACAAACTTTACCCCTCTTTTTCACCCTCTTAGGGGTAGATTTTTGGAAAATCCGTATCGGATGTCTGCGTCATACAAAGAACACACCGTCCAGTGTGACGTCTCTACGATCAGCGGTTTAGGCTGTGCGTTGATCCGACAGTTAATCAGTCGTTCAGGATAAAGCATTTTATATATATAGATTATTTTATAAAGTATATATACATTAAAATAAAAGCGATGAACTTATATGAGGAAAAGTCACATAATAAATTATAATAATATTAAATAGTCATGAAGAAACGATTCAAACACAATTGTTACCCAAATTGAAAAATTCAAATAAAAAAATGAAAATTAAAATAAAATAAAATTGAAAAATAAAAAATACCCAAATTTAGGTACTTATTTCTAACCGAAAGTACTCCATTGTTAATAAATTAATTTTGTCTTCCCGTAGGTAGCAACTCTACTATCATTCACTGATGCGAAATGTTATTAGGTGTAATTTAACTCGCTTCAGAACGCAGCACCTTTTACTAAAGAAGTACCTTTTACTAAAGATTTACCTACATCAAGCCAATTTTATACATAAAGCTCTGAACAAACGATTCATAATTCGACATCTAGCCCGTCGATGCTCTCAACCACTGAGCTGCCGTAGCTTCAAATCACCGCGGCGAATTTGTTCATCACATATTATAGGTACACGCATTCGAAGCATGCGTAATCTCCATTTCCATTCATCACATATTTTCGATGCGAAAGTGAGTTTGTTTGTTTGTTACGCTTTCACGTTGTAACTACTGAAACGATCATCATGAAATTTTACATACACGTTATTTAGGGTACGGAGAAGGACATAGGGTACATTTTATCCCGGGAAAAAGTACTGTTCCCGAGGGATCGATATTGACGCGGGCGGAGCCGCGGGCGAAAGCTAGTTTATTCATAATTCGTTGAAGTCGGTGAATACATCTGACCAAACGCGCGTCGTTCCTACCGGATTTGTTCGGTTTTCCCCTTCGAAGGGGTCGCCGCGTGTAGGTATGTATTCGACCCCAACACGGGGAGTGAGATAGACCGGGCGGAATATAGATTTTCTTTAGTGCAGATTGTTGGACATAAAGAAGTTAAAAGAAGACGTAACACTGATTCGTCGTTATGATCACTGACTGCCTCCGTGGTCCAGTGGCTAAAGTTTGCCTAAGACGTTCGTGGGTTCGATTCCCACGGGAAGCATACTTTGTTTAGTTGTTTCCAGTTTAGTTAGGACATTGCAGGCTTGGATCAACTGATTGTCTGATAGTAAAAATGATGCAGAGGGACCAACGGCTTTACGTGCACGTGCGTAAAGCCGTTGGTCCCGGCTGCCATCTGGTAGTCGTTATAGGAACCACTTTAGAGGCCGAGAGGCGGTTCCGAAGAACTCTGACACCAGGATGTGCATGGTCGATTGACCGTGACACCTACACGTCATGATGATGATGATCACTTTAACACCTAAGTAACTTCCACTTGGTCGATATAAATAGTACATTACTGCAGAGGCCGGGAAGTAAGGGATTGCCGGACGAGTAGAGTTTTCAAGGCCGAGCGTCAGCGAGGCCTTGGCAATAAATACGAGTCCGGCAAGCCGAATCCCGGCAAAGGCATGTATTGTGCTTTTCTCAATAAATGCGAGGAAATAATGAAAGACGTACTACTGGGAATAAATGAGTATAACATAAAAAAAACGATAATAGTATGTACATTTTTATTTTCATATTTGTTTTATGGCATTTGGCGTTTTAGCCCTTCATATTTTTCAACGTTTTATCAAAGAATTGATGGTGTAATTCATTTCGTTGATTCGACGGAGCTCCTGGCGACAATTCCCACGAATCCTCTGGTTTGATCATAGACGACGCAGTAACGCGAGCGTCTACCAGCCCGCTATGTAAATCTCTAAATCTGCATCACAGCCGCACCATGACACTTTATTTTTAGTTATTCAATACATTGTTCATAAACATAGGCATTTATAACACCAATTTACACCGATTTTACATTATAAAGTCCACTAGAAGCAATCTGCAAAACAATCCAAAACAACAACCTTGCCGTCCGCCGAAACTCAAATAGTATATTCCCGCGTTATTTTCTTTATTAATTTTCAATTGTCATTTAGAGCTAAGGAGACATAGCCCATACAGCCCAGTCATATTTTACCCAAAAAATGTAATACCGTAAAAATCTGCTTTCCCGCGCCTTTCTTTTTATTAATTGCATATTTTGGTGTGATTTTATACCAATATTTTAATAAAATAATTTTCATATTCATACATATACTATTTATATGCTCGATCAGTGCATTTTTTTATAATGTAGTAGCCATTGGCTGTATGACAAGTTATATAGTACAAGTTACATAGATTCATTAAAAAGTTTTGAGCAGCGGCCAGGAATGAATTTTCATACTTACTTTCCTGGCCTAGGCCGGTAAAGTAATGCACGAGCCAAGAATTACAAACTTTGTGTCTTCATTTGACTACAATAATGTCAACATTTCCGACCAATTTTGAGAAAACGATTATTGATGTGAAGAAGCACTAAAGAATCGCATAGTAATATATCTAAATCTTTAATGGCAACGTTATTGACGGATGATAATTAGCATATAAATGCTAAACATTTTTGTTACCAATTTTTCCTTAATATTAATAATTGGATGGATATCTTTAGCATGATTCACAACCATGAGAAGGAAGGTAACAGCATTTAAAAATATTATGAAATCATATCTCTTGCTTACGGTATATCTCATTTGTGAAATATTATGAAAAAATTGTTATTTATGGCGAAATATTCATCCTTAAAGCATTGACCCTTATATGAAGTAAAACTTTACTCTGACTCTTCTATATAAACTATATGTATCGGCGCGTATAGATACTTTTTTTAACTACTTTTTGGGAAAGATAATTTGGTGCGAAATTAAAAGCAGTGAACTGGTTAAACGTTGAATGACGAGTATATTCGATTTGAAATTTTTACATGTTTTTGGGAAAAAGGTAGTGGGAACAATTTTGGCGCATTCTTTTGGCCGCCTACGCAGTGCTACGTCACGTGATGATGATGGGCGGATGATGTGCGTTTCTTCCATCAGGGGGCCCCACTGCAGCAGCGTTGACATTGCGTTAACATGCCCGCGGCCTTGAAAGCATCAGCTTTAAAAAGTGTTTCCCTCTTCTTCATTTGCCGTCAAAGGGCAGATTTTGACATATGGGCGTCTTATAACGCCAGACGGTGTCTGGATGACCGCAACTCGAGCGATGCCATCGTTTCCGGGTATGCTTCTGACGACTCGACCCAGCTGCCATTTCAGGGGAGGAAGGTTGTTGTCCTTTACGACCACAAGGGTGTTTGGTTGTAGATCAGCTTTGTTCTCTCTCCATTTTATTCGGGTCTGCAGTCCGGAGATGTATTCTTTGGACCAGCGGGACCAGAATTGTTGTCGGCATTGCTCAACCCTCTGGTAGCGGTTGAGGCGATGTAGCGGAGCATCTTTGAGGTCCTCATTGTAGACAGGAGCGGTGAGTGGACGACCGATCAGGAAATGTCCAGGGCTGAGAGGTTGGTAGTCCATCGGGTCTGTAGATAGCGGCATCAGTGGACGCGAATTGAGCACGGCCTCAATCTGACTCAGCACCGTAGTAAATTCCTCGAAAGTGAGATGAGCATTGCCTACCACTCGGCGCAAGTGATATTTGCACGATTTCACCCCCCCCTCCCATAGACCCCCGAAATGAGGGCTAAATGGTACTATAAAGGAAAATTTGATATTTTGACTTTGAGCGTATCTTTAATATTTGAGCTACATTTTTTAAGAAACTGAGCAAAATCATTTCGTAAACCTACAAAGTTACGACCGTTGTCGGAATATATCTCACATGGCTTTCCTCGTCGCGAAATAAAGCGCTTGAGAGCAAGTAGATAAGCGTCAGAAGTAAGATCACTAACAAGTTCCAAATGAATGGCTCGCGTAGCGAAACAAATGAATAAACATATGTAACCCTTGACCAATTTTGCTCCTCTACCTTTACGGTTAAGTGTGAAAACTGGCCCTGCGTAATCGACTCCAACACGAAAATTTGGAAAATCGCTTGCCGTTACACGCTCCTTCGGAAAATCAGCCATAAGAGGACTTAAAGTCTTTCCCCTAAGGCGAGTACAGATAACGCATTGATGAGTTGTCTTGCGAGCCAAGTTTCTACCCGAGACTGGCCACCACTCTTCGCGAATACGATATAGAAGTGCCTGTGGACCTGAATGCAGAGCCTGGATATGCTCATATCTAAATAATAAAATGGTAAAATGATGTTTACTACATAAAAGTACAGGATGTTTTTGATTATAATCAAAATCAGGAGAATTCTTTATTCTGCTACCTACACGCATTACATTTTGCCCATCCATAAACAAACTTAAACTAGAGAGTTTGTGCTTTGAGTTGAGACCTTTACCATTTTTTATTAATTTGTAGGTATCTTTAAAAGATTCCCTCTGAGATAGCCTAGCGAGCGTGCTACCTGCATTCCTAAGCTCATCGACAGTGATCGCGCCCGACAGCCTACTTGTTTTGTTGCGCGCGTTATGAATAAAACGAAGTACATAAACAGCGGAACGTATCATGCGATTGTATTGAGAGAATCTATGAAACGGAAATAGTGACTCGATTTCACTATCATTTCTTGTGATCATTAATGAATTGGCAAGATTCGATTTGAGCTCAGGCAACTCGGAAGGCGTGACATTACTATTTAAGCACAAATCGTTAGGTAAATTAAGTTCTCGTAGAAACTCAGGACCGTTCCACCAAAGGTCTGATAAAGATAAGTCCTTTAAATGAACACCCCGTGAAACCAAGTCGGCAGGGTTTTCTTTGCCACTTACATGCCGCCACGTAAACTTACTCGTCAGATCATGTATTTCCGCGACTCGATTTTGTACAAATGTTTTTAGTAAGGATGGAGCCATGCGTAGCCACCCTAAAACGATAGTAGAATCTGTCCAAAATATGACGTCATCGATCGGACGAGTAAGGGCATCGCGAACCTTATCATAAAGCCTAGCACCTAGGAGTGCCGCTGTCAATTCCAAACGCGGTATGCTAATTGGGGAAATTGAAGCTACTTTTCCCTTTGAGATAAGCAATCGTACTATTACGTTGTTTTCTCGTATAGTACGTACATATATACATGCACCGTACGCGGTTTGCGACGCGTCGGTAAATATATGCAATTCAGTTGTTGACGAATCGTATTGAAAGGCATGCCTAGGTATGGTTATGTTTACGAGATAAGGCAGACCGTCGAGAAACCGGTTCCACGTTCGCGCGACATCAGGCGGTAGCGGGTCGTCCCATTGTAATTTTAATAGCCATAGTTTTTGCAATAACACCTTACCCATCATAACAAATGGACTTAGTAGACCCAAAGGGTCGAAAATTTGCGAAACGACAGATAAAATTAAGCGTTTAGTTATAGGTTGATCACTGTTATTTTGGACAAGTGTCTTGAAATTAAACTGATCAGTCATATTGCAAAAACTAAGACCTAATGTGCGACACTGACTTTGTTCACCGAGATTCAAGTCCTTGAAAGTACTTGAATCTAAGGAACCGCATGAGTCAGCTTCCATTTTAAAATTAAAATTCCATTTGTGTAATGGAAAACAACCCGACTGTAATAAATCGACCGCGCCTTTACAATTTTTGATTAAATTCTCCTTTTCATCATCTGAAGTAAGCAAATCATCAACATACATATCATCACGGACAAGCCTTTTGACCTGGATGTCAGCACATTCATCCGCCAGCTGTTTTAAGCATCTGACACTCAAATACGCTGAGGCAGCTTGGCCGTATGTTACGGTATTTAATTGATAAATCTGGAGAGGCTGCGATGGTTCCTCACGCCAGATGACGAGCTGAAGGTCACGTTGAGAAGGTGTGACAAGTACCTGTCTATACATTTTTTGGCAATCACAAATGGCAGTGTACCTGAACTGCCTGAATCGTAAAAGTATGGCTAATAAATCTCCTTGAATAGGAGGCCCTACCATTTGAATGTCGTTCAAGGACTTTCCGCTACTTGTTGATGCACTTGCGTCAAAAACGACACGAAGCTTCGTCGTTGTACTGTGTTCGCGAAAAACGCCATGGTGTGGCGTGAAAAAATGTGACTTAGAATAGTCATTAACTTGGGTCATATGACCTAATTTAATGTACTCTCGCATAAAGTCGACATATAATTTTTTATAACTATCAGGTGCGCGTGATAACCTGTTTTCTAATGATAGGAACCGTCGTTCCGCCTGGGGAAATGATTCACCTAAAACCTCAAGTGATTCTTTAAGAGGAATCTGTACACAAAATCTGCCATCATTATTGCGTGTGGTAGTGGTGGCAAATATGTGTTCACAGGCTCGTTCCTCATCTGTGTGCGTATCCAGAGGTTTAGGTAGCTCTTCGAGCTCCCAAAACTTGCGTAATTGTAGGTCAATTGATTGGGAGAAGTTACACTGGGTACGCCCATCCTTGCGCGTATTTTGATGGATGGGACCAGAAATAATCCAGCCCAACTTCGTATTTTGTAAGAACGGACCGTTTGGCAAGCGCATCCTGCCATCGATAAGCAAGTCCCAAAACTTGTCCGCGCCTATCAAAATATCTATCTTTTGGGGACCTAAATAATTCGAATTTGCCAGCTGTACATGGTCAGGAATCCTAAACTGTGCGCTTTGTTCATGTATGGCTGGTAATGTAGACGTGATTTCTTGTAGTACATAGCAATTGATGCGCATTGAATAGGCATTAAAGCGCGATTTAATTTCAATATCACAGGTTTGCGTTGACTGTGATATTGAATTACCTACTCCTCGTATCTCAAGGGTGGACTGTAATAATGGAATGTCTAAAAGTTTGCAAAGTGATTGAGTGACGAAACAATTTTGGGAACCACAATCAAGTAAAATGTAGGCGGAGTAATAAATATTATTTTTACCCAACACCTCGACCAACGCCGTAGACAAAAGGACCGGTACACTTGCGCATTGCATACTTGTGTGAGTGTTCGTATTGACATTACTAACTGGAATATCACTAAGTTTTTTATGACAAAGCGGAGCAAGGGAGGGGCTGTACGAGCCATCTGCCGAGGTCGACTGCAGTCGGTCAGTCTGGCAGGCCCGTGCACTTGCATTACAACTAGATGTGTTATGCGTATTCGGATGAATAAGTGTGTTGTGTTTTAAATTGCATTGCCTACACGGACCGAAGCGACAATCAACTACCGTATGACCGGGACGCAAGCAGTTCTCACATAACTTGTGATCGCTTATAAATTTAACTTTGGCTTGTAAATCGGAGTTTAAAAATTTCATACAAGAATAAATTGGATGTTTACCCTTGCACATCAAACAAGCTTTATGTGAGAATCGCTCGGAAGACTGCGCCTTGTTGGAGGAAATATTGCATTGGGATAAGTGAGACTTAGTTTGCGCGTTAGGTTTTTTACATTCTAAATTACTCTGATTATCCCTGCTGTGCGCTAATGCTAATGTTTCCAACAAGTCTGACCTGTCCTTGAGGAATTTGAGTAATTGATCGATTTTCAACTGAACTTTAGAATCGGAATTCGACAATAATGTACCTTTGTGCTGCTCCCACTCGCGCTCAGTGGTTTTGTCTAACTTAGTGACTACAATATAGATGAGTAGTGTATCCCAGTGGTTCGTGGGCTCACCTAGGGTGTTAAGGCAACGCAGGTTATTAATAACGGTGTCTATGAGCTTGCGTAATAATAAAGGTGACTCTTTGGTTAGTGCTTGTATAGAGAATAGTGCTTTGACGTGACTTTGTACTAATAACCTAGCATTGTCGTATCTATTTAAGAGGAGCTCCCATGCAATTGTGTAGTTGGCAGAAGAAAGTTCTATCCCGCTTATAACCAATTCGGCACTACCTGTTAGTGATGACTTTAAATAGTGAAACTTTTGGATGTCACTTATTTCAGTGGAGTTGTGAACCAGTGAAATAAATGTGTCCCTATAATGAAGCCAAGATTCCATTTGACCGTCAAATGACTTTAGAGAAATGGTAGGTAATTTTATAGACGAATGTTTATTAGAACAATTGCCGTGATTGCATGATTTAGAACTATTAGTGATCTCACTATCGGCAAGAATAAATTCAGCTCGGGCTAGTGTACGGTAGTAACTATCCTCAAACTGCTGACGTTGATCTAATTGCTCATCAATGTCGCTACTGGAGATATTCTCCTCAATTTTAGATTGAATTTCGTTGAATTCGGAGAATAAACTACCAGCGCCTTTTATGCGTAACTTTAAATCTATTTTTGATTGAGAATCAGAGGTCGCAATGCTAACGGTCGTTAGGTAATTTGAAAATTTAGTGAGCCTACCCTTTATGATTCCCCGTTTTTTAACTAGATCACGAATGATTTGCTCAGTTGCATGATCGGAAATGTTTCTATAAGGTGACCTATCGCGAGACTTAGAGGAAGTCTCTTCCCTATCATCGGACAATAGTGGCATTTCGGTTATCTATGAGTAGATGAGGTACTTACGTGCAAATATGGTATGCTGGGAGGACAAGCTTGTGCTAGCGACGGCACTCAGCTATACCAGACCCTGGGTAATAAGCAACACTCACCACACTCACTGGAATTAATTGGGCACTTTGCAGATATCCGTAGGTGCTGGTTTCGGATGTGGCGTAGAAGGATCAGATTATGTATCGGCGCGTATAGATACTTTTTTTAACTACTTTTTGGGAAAGATAATTTGGTGCGAAATTAAAAGCAGTGAACTGGTTAAACGTTGAATGACGAGTATATTCGATTTGAAATTTTTACATGTTTTTGGGAAAAAGGTAGTGGGAACAATTTTGGCGCATTCTATTGGCCGCCTACGCAGTGCTACGTCACGTGATGATGATGGGCGGATGATGTGCGTTTCTTCCATCAGGGGGCCCCACTGCAGCAGCGTTGACATTGCGTTAACACTATAGAAACTTCTATATAAAGTCGTACATACATATAATCTTAATGCCCTGTTGAGAAGAGAGATCCGAAGCATTATAAAACCCGAAAGCCACGTTCCGAGCGCAAGCCCTGAAATTAGTTTGTTCATAATCGAGAGTAGAATCGATTCAGCTAATAAAAAATAGGGGTTAAATTTTAACCAAAAACAATATTTTAATTACGCCGTGTTTGATAATTACCCTCGCGGCAGCACGCGAAGCGGCTACGTCGCCTAGGTCAACCGTAAATAACATAGACTTTTTAATTTTGAACAAAGACAAGAAAACAGAAAAAGCTAATATCTTCGTAAATAATATATATAATTATTTTGTAATAAAAATAAGTTGGTGTCTCACGTTTTGCGCTTTTTCATTAACACGTTGTATAGGTGGGAAACAGACTTAAAATAATTGCTAGCCGCATCGCCTATTCACATAATTCCTTAGATCTTCGCCTATCTCATGGACCGGCTTCTACGGTTTACGTGGGAAGAAATGCAGCTGGTAAGTTCAGTTTTTTATCGTGATAACGTCATAAATCGATAAACAGGGGCTACACGCACGAAAAATGACACGTTTCGGAGCAGCAGTAGTTATCTATCACGCATCTATCTCTCACTGTTATTACGTTAAATTCGTTATCCGTCCGTTAACCGAGTTTACAGATAAATATTTTTTTCTTTTCAACAAGACCATCGTAGATGAAATAAAATATAAAGTCGTAAATAAAATACAAGTAAATTTTTGTTACAATAAAATCAAAATCAAAAACATTTATTTAACATAGGTCATTTGGACACTTATTAATTGTCATATATTTTCAACTGAGAATTGTTGACGTCAGTAATTTACTTATGGCTAAGTTTAATGCCGCTTCCAAAGCGGAGTGCAGAAGAAGCGGCAACAAACTGCACAGCGCATTTTCTCCAATCGACGTCAACTTACAATTTTAGTTTATCTTAAAAAGTAGGCATGTGGACTGAGTAAACATTGTCCTTATTATAGACATTGTAAATTGAATTTTAAAAAAATATGTTTAAGAAAATAATATATGAATATATAAAAAAAAAAAAATGTCAAAATATTGAAATTATATAAATGTCATTTTTAAAAATATTTTGTACCGAATGTACCAAATATATAGTCATATATACAAAACTACGAGGTGTCTGCGCCAAGCTCAATACCAATATTATTGTCATTCAGGAAATCTTTAGTACTATAATAGGCCTTTTTACAAAGTAACTGTTTTACATAACCTTTGAATTTTCT
This sequence comes from Elegia similella, assembly GCA_947532085.1. Lineage (NCBI taxonomy): Eukaryota > Metazoa > Arthropoda > Insecta > Lepidoptera > Pyralidae > Elegia > Elegia similella. The sequence goes on from OX383936.1 coordinate 22,359,492, forward strand.
ATCAGGCATATCTAGGATTGGTTTTGATAACTTGTTATAAAAACGTATACAGTTCCCCATGAACGAATCACTAACTCTGCTAAGCCGATACCGCGGTAGAAATAGTTTATGATCGTTACGCAAGGGTCTATCTCTTACATGACAATTTTTTTTGAATGACGAAATATTTTTCCTTACGTGCATTATGTTCTCGAGTATATACTGTGAGGCTACCGTTAAAATATTTATGTCTTTGAACAAATCTCTGAGCGAATCCCTCGAGTTCAAGCCGTAGATGGCACGGATTGCCCTTTTTTGTAATATAAAAATAGTTTGAATGTCGGTTGCATTTCCCCAGAGAAGTAATCCATATGACATTAAACTATGAAAATAGCTAAAATATACAAGCCTAGCGGTTGCCACATCTGTTAATTGTCTAATCCTTCTAACAGCATATGCTGCGGAACTAAGTCTATTCGAAAGTTTTGATACATGAGCGCCCCATTGCAATTTAGAGTCTATTGTGATTCCTAAGAAGGTGGTATCATTTACAAAGTCTAGTATTTTACCTTCAACTAGTATGTCAACGTTGGACTGCCTCACATTGGGGACTGTAAATCGAATGCATTGGGTTTTTTGCGCATTCATCAAGAGATTGTTGACTGAGAACCAATTTGAGATGGCAGATAGAGTGTTATTTGTAGCTTGAACGTCTTCGCTAGCGCGGTCTAACTTGAATATTAGAGACGTGTCATCCGCAAATAACACTATTCCCGCTTGTTTTTCAACCATATAAGGCAGGTCGTTGACATAAACTAAGAAAAGGAATGGGCCTAAAATGGATCCTTGGGGCACACCTATTTTTAAGTTAGTTCCTTTAGACTTTGTGTAATTTATTTCGACTGTCTGAAGCCTATTTTTTAAATATGATTCTATCAATTCAATGGACTTATTTTCAAACCCGTATTGCCGGAGCTTGAGCAAAAGTGTCTGATGATCAACGCAATCAAATGCTTTTGAGAGATCACAAAATGCACCAATGGCATCCTGTGAATTCTCCCATGCGTTATAGATATGAGTAATTAGGGCTACTCCCGCATCGGTGGTCGACTTTCCGCCAGTAAAGCCAAATTGTTGGCTATGGAAAATGTTGTGGTTCTTAAAGTAAAGCTGCATTTGTTTAAGCATTATCTTTTCAAACACCTTGCTCAATACCGGCAAAATGGAAATAGGTCTATAATTACTAGGGTCTGACTTTTCTCCTTTCTTAAACAAGGGTAATAATTTACTGCATTTCATTAAATCAGGAAATATACCTTCATTAACGCATTCATTAAATATAAATGCTAAATCAGCAGCAATAATACTTATAATATGGCTCACAATACTGACAGACATTCCCCAGTGATCTTCAGATTTTTTAAGATTTAGCTCTTTGAATGCATCGACTATATCACTGGGGCAAATATGGTAAAAGTTAAATTTAGCACTACAAAGAGGAACATTATTTCTAAGTAGGTCTTCAGCTTTATATTTAGAAGAATTTATATTAGAAGTAAGGTCTAAGGGGATGTTGGTAAAAAAGTCCTCAAAAACTTGTACTATTTCTTTAGTTGAGGTATTAATTTTATTGCCGCATTTAATTTGACTAATGTGGTTTTTAGATTTAATTTTACCAGTTTCTTTATTTATTACATTCCAGGTTTCTTTTATTTTATTGGGAGCCTCATTTATTTTCCTACTAATATAAAAGGATTTAGCCAGTTTACAAACTTTTTTAAACGTTTTAGAATAATTTCTAACATATTCAGTAAAATTTCTATTAAAATTATATTGCTTTTGGGCATAAAGATCAAAAAGCTTTTCTCTGCTTATATAAATGCCCGTAGTAGCCCACTGACTAAATTGTAACTTATTACGGACATTAACTTGTTTTTGTTTCAGTGATTTTGTATATTCCGTAAAAACTGTTTTGAATAATGAATTGTAGTGGTCATCCGGGTTATTCCCTTTGTAGACAACTGAACTTAATTTATTTCCTAAACTGGTTTTAAGTTTACATAAGCTTTTAGAAGTAATAGGCCTACAAAAAAATTTTTCTTGACTAATTGGTTCCTTAATTTCTTTTGCAAAAGATGTGAATTGACCAGTATGGTCCGAAGGCAGTTTGGTAATAATAAATTTATTTAGATATTTATTTTCACAAAAGAAATTATCAAGACAAGTTGCAGATGAGGCAGTGATCCGAGTTGGTTCGCAAAAAACATTGACTAAATTATAACTCTTGAATAGATTTAAGAATTGAGTACTTTTAGCAGTTGGTACTAATATGTCTAGATTAAAGTCACCACAAATAATTAAACTTTTTCTACTATTTGATGCTAATTTTAGAACCTGATCCATTATTTTGACAAAACCTCTAAAATCACTTTTGGGCGGACTGTATACGGAAATTATAATATGATTTTCCAGCTCAGCACAGGCTACCTCAGCACACCGCTCAACAGATAGCCTGACAATGTCATTCCGTTCTTTGCCACGGAGACCATTTTTTGTAAAAATCATCGAACCACCTCTATCTGCAGACTTTCTGTTAAAGCAGCTTACAATTTCATAATTGTTTAGGCTGAACATCATCTCACTCTCTTTGAGCCAATGTTCAGTCAAACATAGAACATCCACATTTAATTCTTCCAAAAACAATTCTAAAATTAATTCTTTGCCGGGAAGACCTTGCAAATTTTGGTGCACAATTCTGATTTCATTAGGTTTTCCCATTGTCTTTTTTTTTAGTTTAAATCTATTAAGTCTACAGAATTACCATTACAAGGTATTGGCAAATCTGTAGGCATCTTAGTACTAATGTCTTGTTTACAATGTAAACTCGTCCAAAAATTAATAGTATAAGCTACTAATGTAGCAATCTTATGTCTAAAATACTTTGAAAGATAAATATTATCTTTTGTCAAATAACATTCACTAATAAAATTATTAGTGTCAAAAAAAACAAATTTATTGCTATGACGACATGTCAATGTATGCATTAATTTATTGAGATAATGAATGTTATTATTTCGAGATGGAGGCTGGCAACTTAAATATGGGAAGGCACAAATTATTATTTTGTAAACATCTATATTTTTTAGGCCGTCTATACCACTTATAATATCTTTTTTAGTTAACTTATAACTATTTCCTAAAAGTAATACAACAGTTGAATTACTATTCAAGGGAGTAGTTTTGATTCTATCTATTATTTGGGTAAAGGTTGCATTAGGTAAACAGTAATTCACACAAGAGTTCTCTAAATATTTAAAAAACAAAGAACCCATACCGCGACCTACATTGTCAGAAAAAACTATTGTGTTACATGGGGGGCCATCTATGTCGACACAACCAGACACTGTTTCATGCAAAATACTGTCACAAGGAGAGAGCACTGGCAGGGACTCGTTGATGGTGGAACTGTTCGACTGCCCACAGATACATTGCTTAAGTAAAGAATCAAGAACCGCTTGATTAGCTTTGCCGTCTTGAATCAACGTGTCCACTGCCAACATGTGTTCAGTATTTTGCTTTCGAGCTAGGTCATACTTAGTAAATAATTTAGTATAATCATCTTGTAATTTCTCGATGTGAGACTGGAGTCTGTTTTTGTCAATAATATATGCCTCCTGACTTTCTACCAATTTTTTGTTACATAATTCTAATTCTGATTGCAATTTATCACAACTCAAATTATGTGTTTTTATTAAACATGATTTACGCAAATGATTTTGTAACTTAATATTAGTCTTCTTGATAATTTTATTTAATTTTCTATGTTTTTTAATCTTATTATGACTTGTACTGGGTTTTTTTAATGCTACACTAATATTACATGAAGACATGTCACTGGTGAGATCAACCACTGAAGAATTTACAGGAGAATTGGTTGTATTAGTTGAGAGAGGCACAGGGGCAATATCAATGAGCTCGTCAAAGAGGTTAGACACCTCTGCTGACTGACGCGATTGGGCATCTTGCTCGTATCCACTAATTTGCCTATATGCCTCTCCCAACTCTTTTTCTAGTTCGGTGTTACGTCTAAGCATTTGCTCGAATGTATCACCACATTGGCGGAAAGAATTTACTTCTAACGTGAGTTGGTTAAGCTTTTCATTTAAATCGTCACAAGTTATAAGACTCTCTGACAGTTTTTGTTCAAGAGTAATGATTTTTATACGCATTGATTCGTATTCCTGATCGTTTTCATCCCTTTCCAATAATAATTTCTGAACATCTGCCTTCTCTGCTTTAAGTTGTAGTAGGGCCTCCTTCAGCTGCATCTCCAATTGACGAACTGTGACGGCGCGGGTTGTAGTCGACATTATTTAAAAATATTTAGATTAATTAGGGATGAAAACGAAGTTATTTTAGTATAATCAAGCTAGAAAACCAACTAAGTAACCTAACCTTATACTACCTACTTGTTCAATAATTCAAATTTTCGGAGCGAATTTTGTGTTTGTTAGGTGTAAAAGAGTACAAAAATAGCACTTTAATGGACTCTGCTGTCATCGCGTTAGTCGACACACGTGTTTTCGAATTTTTTTAGATTATCTAGGGATTCCTCTTCCTGTTTTCCTGTACTCCTTTATATTTGGTGGTGTATACTTAACTGAACCCTACGGTAAGTCGTTTATAACAATTTCTCAGCCCGATTCCATCTTTCCAGGATGGAAACGGGCTTTGATGATGACCCGCCGGATGGGGGTGGTTCGATTCATGCTTCGCGAAAAAGACCCGCAGAAACATCTTTATCGCAGGGTCCTAAAAAGCAATGTCCTCCATCAGATTCAATTCAATCAGTATTCCATAAACCAGGCTTTGAACCCGACGCCAAACTTAGATATTTGGATGAAGACGAAGGCCCATTCCTAGTACATGTTATGAGGGTAGAACCCGATCCTGCTGCAGGTCTCACTATAAGACTCCTTAAATTCGCTCAGTTCCTTCATATCCACAAAATTCAAGGTATTAAATCGGGTGGCATTAAGATGGTCGGCCGTAATAAGGTAGCAATCGAATTTTCGAGCATTGATTTTGCTAATAATTTTCTTGATAACCCTGCTCTTCCTGATAACAAGTATATAGCTGTTATACCCCGATTTCATATAAGCCGAATGGGAGTAGTACGTGACATACCGGTAGACTGGGAGCTTGAGGAGTTGGTAGAACATATAAGCACGCCAATTAATTGCGGTGAGGTAGTCATGGCTAGAAGGCTAAATTATAAACAGAAAAAACCTGATGGCACTACTACTTGGTCCCCTACAACCACAGTAGTACTTACCTTTAGAGGTCAAATATTACCAGATAGGGTATTTTGCTTCCACACTTCCCTCCCTGTCTCTGTCTATCTTCTGCCAACAATACAGTGCCGTAATTGCTGCAAGTTTGGGCATATTGCAAATCAGTGTAGGTCTAAAGCTCGTTGTTACATATGCAGCCAGGAACATGCTGGAGATTCCTGCAATAGTAACTCCACACCCTGTTGCATATTCTGTGGTGAGTCCCATATGGCTACTGACCCAACGTGCCCAGAACATATTCGTCAAAAGGAAATTAAAGTAGTTATGGCCAACGAAAATCTTAGTTATTCTGAGGCTGCGTCCAAAGTCCCATTGGATAGGCGAAGCTACTCTAGAGTGGCTGCTACTGAACCGCCTGCATATGTCCGTTATTATTCCCCCCAAATGCCCCCTCAGCCATCCTCTCAGCAACAGCAATCCCACCCTCTTTCACAATCCCAGCCCAGTCCCACAAATTCTTATAGGAAAACTGTTTTTGCTTCCCCCAAAAAAAGACCTGAACTTAGTAAATCATATGACTTCCAGGCACATCAAAAAATAATTTCTTCCCCCAAATCCTCCCAACCCAATGGGTGCGCATATACACCCCCAGAGGAGTCAACACCATTGTTGACTCCCAATGATAATTTAATTGAGTTACTTGTGTGCACACTCATTAACATAGTATCAAAATTCAGCGATGCCTTACCGTCCAATGTCATATTACTTTTACAACAATTACTTTCCTCTTTAATAAAAAATAATTATGGATCTGGTGGCCCTGCAATGGAACGCTAGAAGTATTACTAAAAAGAAACATGACTTATCTTATCTAATAAATAAATTTAAACCCTTAATTATTGCCATCTCTGAGACGTGCCTAAAACCCACGTCTCAGTTTCGAGTTCCTCAGTTTTCCTGCTTTAGAGACGACAGACTAGATGTTGGTTGGGATGGATGTGCCCTTCTAGTCTCCCGTTCTATAATTCATACACAGATCCAAATACCCCCTCATAACCCCTCCTTATATATTGTAGCGATTCGAGCCTTAGACGTATCATTTGTCTCCATATATATCCCTCATCCCCGTGCTGATATTATCCAAGAACTTCAAACTATTCTCCTATCCATTCCTTCCCCTCTTATTATCCTAGGCGATTTCAACATCCACAACACTCTATGGGGCTCACACGAGGATGATACAATATCCCCCCTCTTCCTGGACTTACTCGATTCTCTAAACCTATGCATCTTAAACGATGGCACGCCCACCCGGCGCTCCCCCCCTTCACAGAATATCAGTGCGGTAGACCTGTCTCTTGCCTCCCCCCCCTTAGTCCCTTCCTTAATCTGGCGAGTTCTTCCTCACTCCTTTGGTAGTGATCACTTCCCTATAATCACCACCCTTGCCCGAACTGTCTCCAAAATTCCCCCGCAACCCCCTCTTCTGAAATATAAAACCGACAAGGCAGATTGGCCCAAATTCTCAAGTATCCTAGACTCCCTTATTGCCTCTCTACCCAGCCCCTCACCCTTCAACTTTTCTTCAGTCTATGAAGAGTTCGTTAACTGCATCCTATATGCTGCTGACAGCTCTATTCCATTTAAAAATACTGCCCTAAATAAAATCCCATCTCCCCCTTGGTGGGATTCAGAATGCACAGAAAGTGTCCGCTCTCGGAATGCAGCTGAGAAAGAATTCAATAGCAATCCCTCTATGTCAAACTATTTAAAGGTCTGCAAAACTTCAGCACAAACTAAAAGAAAACTCTCTCGCAAAAAGCACCTTGGATGGCAATCTTTTTGCGAGTCTCTCTCACCAAAATCCACTGCGTCAGCTGTCTGGAAAAAAATAAAATCTTTTAGAAGATCTATCTCCTCCCATGACCCCCTTTCTAACGACCCTAGCTCCTGGCTTGAAGGCTTTACTAATAAGCTTTCTCCCCTCTCAGCCCCCTCGTTAGAAGAATTACTTTATTCCTCCCCTTATCATTCGTCCTCGGACCGCCTGGATGATCCCTTCTCCCTCGAGGAATTACTGTGTGCTTTAGATGGACTCAAAGACTCCTCGCCTGGAATAGATGGTATCCCTTATTCCTTTATTAAAAATTCATCCCTCGTTACCAAATCCTATTTTCTATCAATTTTAAATCTTATTTTTACATCCGGCTCTGTTCCACCATCCTGGAAAAATCAAGTCATCATTCCCATTTTAAAACCTGGAAAGAATCCCTCAGACCCTTCAAGCTATAGACCCATAGCACTCTCCTCTGTTTTATGCAAAATCATGGAACACTTGATAAAAAACCGCTTAGAATGGTACATTGAATCCAAGAGCCTGCTCCCCTCTAGCCAATTTGGTTTTAGGCGGGGCTTGGGGACCCTAGATAGTCTCAGCATTCTGGTGTCTCAAATTCGCCTGGCTTTTTCAAATAACGAACATGTAGTGTCTATTTTCCTGGACATAACTTCAGCATATGATAACGTTCAACTTCCAATCCTCAGGCAGAAGATGCAAAAGCTGAGTATTCCTGTGAGGTTAACAAACCTCATATGCAATATGCTTATGGATAGGTCTATAGTCATTAGATCCCAAGGATCATTTCTCCCTCCTCGCTCAGTCTGGAAGGGTCTTCCTCAAGGCTCTGTCCTAAGCCCAATCTTATATAATCTATATACAAGTGATCTTGATCAGTCAGTCAATTGTTTCTGTAAAATTCTTCAATATGCGGATGATATAGCCTTATTCGCACGCTCTGACTCTTTCGAGGACATCTCCAACAGACTTAATTCGGCCCTATATTACCTCAACACTTGGCTCGATGATCATGGTCTCTCACTGTCGGCATCTAAGTCTAGTGCCGTCGTATTTTCAAGAAAAAGGATTATCCCTTCCCTGGACATATCTATCAATAATGAACCTATCTCTGTCAAAACCAGTTCAAAATTTTTAGGTATCACTCTAGATAGTAAACTTACTGGTGTTCCTCATCTATATAACGTGATTAAAAAAGCAGAAAAGGGTGTAAATGTCATGAGAGCCTTGTCAGGAGTACGATGGGGTTCTCATCCATACAATCAAAAACTTCTCTTCAACGCACTGGTTCGCAGTCACCTCGATTATGGTGCCTTCCTTCTGGAACCCTGCAGTAAATTAGCTCTGGCAAAATTGGATAAAATTCAATACAAATGTCTTCGCATTATAACAGGTGCTATGAAGTCGTCGCCCGTAAATGCTCTCCAGGTGGAATGCGTGGAACCCCCATTGGTATTAAGAAGACAATATTTAGCGGATAGATTCCTATACAAATCGGCTCAAATTTGTTCACACCCCCTTCTTGACACTATTAGCTCCTTATCTGAATCTTGCATAACTTCCAACTATTGGGTTCACAAAGAACTTCCTCCTTTAGTCAAAAGCTTTAATAACATGCAAAATCTCTCTCATTCAATAGCCCAATTTGATAGAAACCCAATTTTTGAACTGGACTATGACTCCTTAATATTCCAACCCAAAATACTTCTAAGTTTAGGTGTTCCCAAAAACTCTCCCGGCTCAGACAGACTGTTCAACCAAATTATCAATGAGAAATGGTCCGATTGGACTTTAATCTACACGGACGCCTCCAAACTTTCGGAGAATTCCAATGTTGGAGCTGCAGTCTGGATCCCTAAATACAACTTACTCTTAAGTTTTAAATGCCTTCCTCAATCAACTATCTTTACAGGAGAATCCATAGCTATTCTGGAGGCAACTCAGTTTGTCGCATCTCACAAACTAGATAAATGTCTCATTCTCTCTGACTCTCTGAGCTGTCTCCAAGATATATCCAAGCGTCCTCTCCACTCGAAGGAAAATTTCCCTATTACCTTGAGGATTAGAGACACATTATATAAATGTAATCGTTTTGGTATTAATGTTGTTATTGCCTGGATTCCTGGTCACTCAGGAATCGCAGGCAATGAAACAGTAGATTCATGGGCCAAACAGGCTATAATTTTGGGCTCTGACAGTCACAACCTACATTTTTCAAGGGATCTCCGTTTAACTGCGAAACCTAAATTGCTTAATAGATGGAATAGCATGTGGCAGAGGTCAAGACTACACAAAGGCGCTTGGTATGGCAATATTCAACCTGATATCCCAAAGATTCCTTGGTTCTCTCGTCATCGCAACCTTGAAAAGTGGATCACCTCTGTTATAATTCGCCTTCGTCTGGGTCATGCCTGCACTCCCGTCCACCTCGCTAAACTTCATATCAGGGACAGCTCCCTTTGTGAATGTGGTCTTGATGAAGGAACTGTGCATCATATATTGTTCAATTGCCCTAGTTTGACGGTCCATCTTCGTGACGTTTTGCCCAATAGTTTGTGTTATGAAAATTTAAATGTTCCTCGCCTTCTGAACTTGGTCCATACGCGATATTATTTTATTCTAGCTAAGTTTATATCTAAAAACTCTTTGAAACTCTAAATTTTCTATATCTAGATTTGTATCAATTAACATTTTACCATCCATACCATTTTATCATCTAGATTTGTATTATGTACGACCTACTTTTAATTATTGCCTTTAAATCCACACTAATGCTGTCATCCCCATACTAACTATTATGTTGTGTTTGTATTTCCTCTGTGTGTAATAACATTTGTCTTTTCCCATCCCCTTTCAGCTAGCATACAAATACCGACCAATTCCGAAACATTGTGTCTCTTCGAACCATGACGTTGGCAGAATCACCGGAGTATCGGTGAAAGCCATATTATAAAAGAAGAAAGAAAAGAAAGAAAGCACTTTAATGACGTTGTGACGAGCTATATAGAGGAAAGATGTGTAAATAGCACCTTTCTTACCTTTAAAACCGATGTAAATTTCGGTACCGGTAACCCACCAAACGTCAAACTTAAAACACTATTTTCACAAAAAATACACTTTATTTTAACACACAAGTACCTAACAACACTTAAAGTATGTCAATATTATATAATAAATGTATTTTTACAACGATTGGCCTTTTTTATAATTTAATTTTACAATATTAAATACGGAGCTATGAATTTGACAAGTGAGCTCCAGTGTTGCCAGCCTACTCTCTATCATAATAATGTTACAGCCATCTGCTATAATAATGTTACAGCCAACAAAATTTCACTCTACTTCGTATTTTTTTAATGATATAGGACGGCATACGAGCAAGCGTGTCACCTGATGGTAGTGATCACCGCTGCCCATGGAAAACTGTAACACCTGGGTGTGACAGATGCGTTGTCGGTTTTTCAAGGAGTTGGGGGAAGGAAATGGGGAAGGATGGGCCTCCGGCTCTCTCAAGTAAAGCTTCTACTCAGACGTCGATTTTCTGTGAGATTGTGGTACTTCCCCGGACGAGCCGGACCATTCATGCTACTAGCAATTCATTTTGTCGGTAGTGTGACTCTACCACGACTCCACGACTACGTACGTATATTTACCATATATAAACTAGTGGTTCTGCAAGAACAGTAGACCTCGCGAGCCCTTACAATCAACATCCACATTTGCCCTTCAGTGCTCTTAAATATATATGTTACTGATATGCTAATTGACTAAAGGATGATTTCCTTCAGTTACTATTTCCCAATCCCCGCTGCTCTTAATTAGGTACCAGAGGAAACGGAAATTTAAACCTACATTCCCTTACCAGAAGACCCGACCAGACCCTTTTTTTAAGAGGAAACATTAAGCTCGAGAGAATTGAAAAATAGATATTTATAATATCTATTGCTGTCGCGCCGCGTGCCCAAACAAACCCCGCAGAGTGCGATAGAGATAACTGCAGCTCGGCCGGAAAATGCCTATAAAAAGTACACAAAATTAACGCTTCGTAGTCCTCTGATTTCTTTTCCAAAACTTAACCGATTTAATTTCTTATTACATAAAAAATTTAAAATAAGCTATGGCTGTGTTTCTGCTTTTTTTTTCCTTATATAATTGCCCAAATTTGTTTTCTTGATGTTTGAACACAACGGAAATTCGTACCAATTTTTCATGTTTTTGAAGGTTCATATCTTTTTAAATAATTCAATTATGAATAAATTTTAACATAAGGATTTTATTAGTAAAAAATCATTACTCTATTGGTACTATCCGGCGAGGAATCAGGGGACTACTATTGTATGGAAACACGGCCCTTGAGCACCATGTTTAGTATGCTTTTGTACACATTAACTAAGTTGGAGTGATCCTCTTCAAGATCGGAAATATCGGAATAGCGAACTTGGCATGGGTGAATGGGAGGCAAAGTTTAAGTACCCGGTTTCATAGTTGTTATGTTACCAATTGGTAAAAATTTTAATAGGACGCTAATTTTCAACTATTATGGCAGATAAACATGCGAACTTTACGTTAAGAAGTGGCCGGCATCTATAAGCCCTGGGTTCAAGTCACAGGATAGCATGTGAATCTTTTTTATTTATTTTTAATTTTTATTTCAGGATTCTAAGTTTATTCAGTGTTTTCAATTATAAAAGTAATACGCAGTATCATGCTTTAAGTCAAAAAATATTTTTCATATTTTGGTTTTTGTTCCTTAGGGAAAGTTTTTCAATTTCACTCCCTCTCCCACTTCACGTACTTCAACTTCTTTCATAAATATACAGAAAATCGATTTCAGACAACTTTTGGGCAAATTGCCGACTATAAACACGTTCAAGTTTATCGCATAAAAAAGTTGTTCAGGCAAAAAAGTTGCGTCTTAATGAGAAGAACAAAAAAGTCTAATGACATTTTTGATTTTTTTTTCCAAATAGCTGTGCTATGAGTTTTTTTTAGTTTCGGAACCCCATAAATCCGCCGTTTTTTAAAATTTCGAAAATCTGGTACGACTAAAAAATTTTATATAATTACCGAACCTGCTCACAAAATTTCATGAGAATCGGTTGAGAAATGCGACCTGTAGGCGAAAACAGACAGACAGACAGACAGACGGACAAAAGGATTTTGGGCCAGTGGAAACTGAGACGCTTCGCTCGCTCGGTCAATTACTTAACGTACAAACTCCCGTCCCGTCATCGTGGAAAGTAGCCTACGTTCACCCTATTCCTAAAAAGGGTGACCGCACAGACCCGTCTAACTATCGGCCTATTGCGATAACCTCCCTGCTCTCTAAGGTGATGGAGCGTGTGATAAACATCCAGCTCCTTGGTTACCTTGAAGATCATCAGCTAATTAGTGACCGTCAATACGGGTTCCGCCACGGGCGTAGTGCTGGTGATCTTCTTGTGTACTTAACGCACCGATGGGCAGCCGCCATCGAGAGCAAGGGAGAAGCACTGGCATTTAGTCTAGATGTCACAAAGGCTTTTGACCGGGTCTGGCATAAGGCTCTTCTCGCGAAGTTACCATCTTTCGGGCTTCCTGAGGGACTATGCTTGTGGGTCGCTAGTTTCTTATCTGGGCGAAGCATTCAGGTCGTTGTAGACGGATTATGCTCCGATATCATGCCCATCAATGCTGGCGTCCCCCAAGGATCTGTTTTATCACCTACGCTGTTTCTTCTGCACATCAACGACATGCTTAACACTAGTAGCATCCATTGCTATGCAGACGACAGTACGGGTGATGCATATTATGCAGGTCGTGCAAATATCCCTCAAACACAGGTGGAGGAGAACAGAAAGAGACTTGTGTCTGACATTGAGACCTCTCTGGAGCAGGTCTCTGAATGGGGTAAACTAAACCTAGTTCAATTCAACCCTACTAAGACACAAGTCTGCGTGTTTTCCGCTAAGAAGACCCCATTTAACATAGCACCGAAGTTTCGGGACACCTCTCTTACCATTTCTAAGAGTATTGGAATCCTTGGCGTCGATATTACGAAGGAGGTCCAATTCCGGAGTCATCTGGAAGGTAAAGCCAAAATGGCTTCTAAAAAACTTGGGGTGCTCAATAGAGCGAGGCAGTACTTCACTCCGGGTCATAGACTTTTATTATATAAAGCTCAAGTCCGGCCCCACATGGAGTACTGCTCTCATATCTGGTCTGGTGCACCTCAATACCAACTCCTTCCTCTTGATTCCATCCAACGCCGGGCAATTCGTATTATCGACGATCCCACACTCACAGACGATTTAGACACCCTCGGTCTACGGAGAGACGTTGGCTCTCTGTGTGTATTTTACCATCTATACTATGGGGAGTGTTCTGAAGAACTTTTTGAATTGGTGCCACCGTCACCTTTCTACCACCGCACCGCTCGCCACAGGAGTAAAGTCCATCCCCACATCCTTGACACTTGGGTCTCCAAAAATGTCAGAGCGTCACGTGGTTTTTTTCCTCGTACAGCAAGATTGTGGAATGGACTCCCTCCCGAGGTTTTCCCTGTGTGCTATGACTTGAGGTCCTTCAAAAGGCGTGTTTACAGGTATCTTAAGAGTCGGCAACGCATCAGCAGTTCCTCTGGTGTTGCAGATGTCCATGGGCGACGGTGACCACTTTCCATCAGGTGGCTCGTCTGCTCGTTTGCCGTCGGATATAAATAAAAAAAAAAAAAAAAAAACTTCTTATAAGTTGGCATTTCATGTTTTATGATTGTCAGACTGCCATTTTTAGGGTCCCGTACCCAAAGGGTAAAAACGGGACCCTATTAATGTCGCTCCGCTGTCCGTCTGTCTGTCTGTCTGTCTGTCCGTCTGTCACCAGGCTGTTGAACCAGGTCTCATGAACCGTGATAGTTAGACGGCTGAAATTTTCACAGATAATGTATTTCTGTTGCCGCTATAACAAAAAATACTAACAAATATAATAAAATAAATATTTAAGGGAGCTCCCATACAACAGACATGATTTTTTTCCCGTTTTCATAGATAACGGTACGGAACCCTTCGTGCGCAAGTCCGACTCGCACTTGGCCGGTTTTTTAGATACATCGTAACATTTTTTATTCCAGCGAGTAGAACTGAACTAAGAGTCAAAAGATCTAAGGCCACATTTAATGATAAGCCACTTTTGCTTTGAAACAATGTAATAACTGTGAGAAAACACGATAAAATCATTCTCGAACTAAACTTGTACCTTTCTTATAAATGTTATGCAAAAATAATCATATATGGCGCAATATGTATTCCAAAGCATGTGACTAATACTTTTACCAGGTCACTAACACGTGGTCAAAGTAATGGCTGAGCAAACTTTTTGATGGTGTATTTTATTATGGTACGACTCACTCTATTACTTATACGTGTGGTTTCCGGCAGTGTAGAATAGGACCACTCCTAGTCTTTCCATGGAGGTCGTAAGAGGCGACTTAGGAAATACAAACTAAACAAAGCTCATAAACATCAATGAGACTTCTCCAACCCGTCTGGTCAGCATGGAGAGTGTAGGCCAAATCCTCTGTCTGCTCTGGCCAAGTATGGTATATCCGGTAGTACAGAGAGGGTCATGCTTCTGCAGTGGAGACTATAACGACCTGATGATGACGTATCTATTTTTATTTAATTAAAAATAACGTAGCAATAAATTAAAAGTGATAAACTTTCTAAAAACAAGCTTTTCTGTTTCTTTTTGTTTCGAGTTATTTTTAACGAGCTTTTAAATTTGATATCCCTATTGTCAGAGTCCATCAAAAATAGCTAGTCCGCTATCTTAGGTGTTCCGCCATGTTGGATTTAGAATGACGTCACACAGCTAGTCATGCATTGTCATCCATACTAAACGATTATATAAAATTTCAGGTCCATTGGTGGAAGATATCTGCTTTAAAATTGAGTTGCAAGATCCCACCCGAGCAAACATCGTTACATACATTGCATGTTAAATAAAAGCTTGTAAAATAAACAAGGATACGCCGCAATTTGACTTTTATCATTCGCAATTTAAAAATCTCCAATTTGTGTTCAAACGGATAAATAAATAAACAGATAAACAAAAATATGAGAAAAACAATGAGGATGACGGGCAAAAAAATCTAATTTGTTTTCCGTATCGGGATATCGCTTATCAAATTACGAGACAACTTTGATAAATAAATTATTTATACAAAGATTTATCTTTGTTTATAATTGTTATGTGAGTTGTAAGCCCGGCAGACCTTTAGCTTGAAACGAATGTACACAAAAAACTTTTTGCAATCATATTTTAAATGTGTTCTTCAAAGATAAATGATTAGTCTCGCTGCGCTAGACGACCTATTATTTATCTAAAGTGTACTTAAGCACAATAAAATTAGCCAAATGGAAAACGTAGCCTTTAAAGCTCCGTGGCGCAGTGGTTGACACGCCAGCCTACGACACAAGGGCCCTGGGTTCAAACCCCGGTCAGGACAAGATGGAAAATGATCTTTTTCAGATTGGCCTGGGTCTTGTATGTTTATCTATATATGTATTTGTTATCTATACATATATTAAAACATTAAAAATATTTTGTCTGTACATTTAGAATTTTTGACTGAAATGGATAGAGAAACACTTAAATAGAATAATAGAAAGCAAAAAAAAATTTTTCGAATTTTTTGTCTGTCTGTCTGTCTGTCTGTCTGTATGTATGATCACGATTATCTCCGAAAATACTAAACCGATTTACTTCAAACTTTCACTAATTGCTTTGTTTTAACTCAGTTTAACATTTAAAGTTTGTTTCATCAAAATCGGTCAATTAAAAAAAAAGTTATCGTCATTTGAATGAACTCAAGGCATGAGTATGCCTGCAAATATAAATAAATAATAAGTGACATAGGAAAATTTAAATCCAAAGTCAATTTATCATCATTATACGACATCATTATACATATCCATACTATCTATTCAGTAGGTCAGGGGGTGTCATTCTCAACTGCCTGTCCGGTGGTAGAAGATATGAAGTCGGGTACGCGCGCCCGGCTCCCCGAGCTGCTGCTTGCTCATCCTCAATTCATCCGAGTGAGCAGTATCCCATCAACCTTCTCCCGCTCCCCTATCCCAATAATATCCTACCCTTCCCACGCTTAAAAGTGGTTTCGATGGGCAGCAGCATCGGAACCTAGATTAGCTAAATAACTGCGCTCACCAACCCGTTTGCCAAGCGTGGTGAGTATAGCAAAACCCCCCCATGAAGATGGATAACGCACCAAGGCCCCCAGTCCCCGGCGGCCCCGCTATTCCTGACTCCGGTAGCGGTCATGGTAACCGCGGGGCAGGGGGTGCGAAAAATCTCCAACAGAGACTGGCCCTGGTGACACACAATATCCGCACAATGAGGTTGGACGAGAAGGTCGAGGAAGTGGAAGAGGAAATGAGTAGGTTACGATGGGACATAGTTGGGTTGTCTGAAGTCCAAAGAGAGGGAGAGGGCACGACAACCCTGAAGTCTGGTAACCTACTCTATCACCGGGAGGGTGATTTTAAGAAGTCACAGCATGGTGTCGGGTTTCTCGTCCACAGGTCCCTCATCAACAACGTCATAACCATCGAAAGTGTTTCCAGCAGGGTAATATACCTGATACTCAGAGTATCTAAAAGATACTCGTTGAAGGTAATACAGGTATATATGCCGACCGGGAAACACTCAGATGAAGAGGTGGAAGTAGTGTATGAGGACATTCGTAGGGCTATACACGCTTTGGAAACCTATTTCACGATTGTTATGGGGGACTTCAACGCAATACTGGGCAAGCGCCGCGATGGAGAGTCCAGAGTCGGGCAGTTTGGATATGGGGAACGGAACGACAGGGGTCATAGGTTGGCTGATTTTCTGGAGGAAGAGGGACTCTTTGCGATGAACTCTTTCTTCAAGAAGCCACCTAATAGAAAATGGACCTGGATGGGTCCCAGCAGAAAAGACCAACCCGCTGTCAAAAATGAGATAGACTTCATCATGTCGACGAGGAGAGATATATTCAACGATGTCTCTGTGATCAATAGGATTAAGATCGGTAGTGATCACCGAATCGTGCGAGGCATCGTGAATATCAATCTCAGACGAGAGAGGACTCGCTTGATGAAGTCTACGCTCCGACCATCAACGACCCATATCCAAGATGTCGACAGTTTCCAACTGGAACCCTCAAATCGCTTCGATTGCCTGAAGGATTGCGTTTCAGTGGACGAGTTAAATAATGGGTTTGTAAAGACTGTCCAGGAGGTGGGATCGAAGTTCTTTAGGTCCCGCCCCAAACACAAGCCTCAAAAGATCTCACCCCAGACCCTGAACTTAATGGCTACGCGACGATCCACGCCACTGCAGACCTCCGATGACGCGGACGTGCATCGGCAGCTCAATAGACAAATCCAAAAGTCCTTGCGGCACGACATTCGCTCCTATAATACCGAGTGTATTAAGGAGACGATAGAGCAAAACAAAGGCTCCAAAGTGTTCGCAAGAGTGGTGTCTATTGGGCAGAGTCGACTGACAAAGCTGAAAATGGAGGACGGCAGCGTGGCATCGACAAGGGCCGAGGTGCTGTGGGAGATTGAGAGGTTTTATGGACAGCTTTACACCTCAGTAGCCAAACCCATTTTCGGCTCAACCAGAGATCCCAGAGCCAAGTTAACCCGACACTATACCGAAGATATCCCGGATATCAGCCTGTACGAGATTGGGATTGCCTGTAGCTTGCCCTCAAACAGCTTAAAAACAACAAGGCGCCGGGCGAAGACGGAATCACAGCAGAGCTTCTGAAAGCGGGCGGAACGCCGATACGGAAAGTCCTTCAGAAGCTCTTTTATTCCATTTTGCTCGAGGGCGTTACGCCAGAGGCGTGGAACAGGGGTGTGGTGGTTTTGTTCTTCAAAAAGGGTGATAATACTCTACTGAAGAATTACAGACCCATCACGCTCCTGAGCCACGTCTATAAGCTGTTTTCGAGGGTGATCACGAATCGTATCATGAACAGGCTTGATGCCTTCTAGCCTCCCGAACAAGCCGGTTTCCGAAAGGTTACAGTACCATAGACCACATCCATACGCTGCGGCAGGTTATACAGAAGACTAAAGAGTATAACCGGCCATTATGCTTAGCGTTTGTGGACTATGAGAAAGCCTTTGATTCGGTCAAAACATGGGCCGTACTTTAGTCCCTCCAGCGATGCCGCATCGACCATCGGTATATCGAAGTGTTGAAGTGCTTAAACAGAAACGCCACCATGTCAGTTCGAGTACAGGAGCAGAGCACAAAGGCTACACTATTACAGAGAGGCGTGAGACAGGGAGACGTGATATCTCCGAAACTGTTCACGGCTGCTCTGGAGGATGCCTTCAAGCTCATAGCGCGCAGAACCGATGGCCGATGGGGCAGAAAGGTTCTCGAATGGCGACCACGTACCGGCAAGCGCAGCGTCGGACACCCACCGACCAGATGGTCGGACGACCTGACTAAGGTCGCAGGAAGACGCTGGATGCAGGCCGCTCTCAACCGGTCGTATTGGAAATCCTTGGGGGAGGCCTATGTCCAGCAGTGGACTTCTTGCGGCTGATATGATGATGATGATGATACTATCTATACTAATCCATACTAATATTATAAATGCGAAAGAAACTCTGTCTGTCTTCTTTTCACGCTTCAACTATTGAACTAATTTGGATGAAATTTGGTATGGGGGTAGTTTGAGACCCGGGGAAGGACATAGGGTACCTTTTATTCCGGGAAATTCGACTGTTCCTGAGGGATGGATTAGAAACTTGAAATTTGGTACAGGGGTTCTTTTAATGATGTGAGTGAGCGCTAAGAAAGGATTTTTAGAAATTTTACTTCTAAAAGCGTAACACTAATATGGAATTTTCTCATTTCTGGACTTAAAAGTATGAAAGTCGTATCAAAATTAAAAAAATATGTGTGGAGATGTGGATGGGTGGTATAAACTTTGTATGGAATTTTTCTCATTTCTGGACTTAGAAGTCTGAAAGTAGGTAAAAAGGTTCTCGATTAAAATTAAAACAGATATGTGTAGGTGAACTAGGCAAAATTCTCCCCTGAAGGAGTGAATTAGGGGAATAAAGTTAGTACGGAAATTTTCTCGTTTCTAGACTTAGAATTATGAAAATAAGTAAATAAATTCAAGATTACAATTGAAAAAGATCTGTGTAGGTCAACTGGAAAAAAATGCCCCCAGGTAAAGTTTGTATGAAAATTTTCACATCCAATAACGTGCTATCTGGCCGCGCTCCATAGAGATATCCTTGTTGTGGCGATGTCAGGGAGTGTTGATGGAAACACAGGAGAGCCGTCTGGATTATGTTTATTATTCCATCTTGATATCCTACTCCTTACATAGTTACGACTCTAATACATTAAATGTTTGTATAGTCTTATATACTATTATAAGATGCTACTAAAGACACCATCGCTGACAGGAGGGCACGTTAAGCACGTTTACACATATTAGCATGAACGTTTGATATGCTTATCTACGATGCATATCTGCATATTGTCACGTTACCACACACATTTCTAGACCTAGAAGTAAAAAAATAGGTATATAAGCTCTCGATTACAATTAACAGACCTGTGACGATGAAATGGACAAAATTCCCCACTTATATGGAAAAATGGGAAAAGAAAGTCCATACGGAAATTGGAAATTTTCTCATTTCTACTATGAAGTATGAAAATAAATAGGTATGTAAGTTCTCTATTACAATTAAAAAATATATATGTGGGTGAAATGGACAAAATTCACCCCTAAAGGGGTAAAATGAGAGGGTAAAGTTTTTATGGAAATTTATTCATTTCTGGACTTAGAATTATAAATAATATCCATGCTTCCATACTAATACTAATATTATAAATGCGAAAGTAACTCTGTCTGTCGTCTTTTTACACTTCTACCATTGAACTGATTTGGATGAAATATGGTATGGAGGTAGTTTAAGGCCCGGGGATCGACACTAACGCGGGCGGAGCCGCGAGCAACAGCTAGTAAAATATATTATCGTTGAGTTAGCACCCCATAACACAAGTCTTGAACTTACTTTGGGGCTAGCTCCATCAGTGTGATTTGTCCGTATATATTTATTTATTTAAAGAAGATGACCCAAATCCCATACAAAGAAAACCCAGGCTCAGCGCTAAAGTAATACATATATTATATACATAGTATCACGTCCATTTTCCTTGGTCAGGTGGCGCATTCTGCGTTTCTTCTTTTTTTTCTTTTCAGACTAGCATGGAACCATGGCACTGAAAGGTTTTCCGTTTGATAGGACATTGCAGGCTTGCATCACCGGATTGTCTGATAATTAAGATGATTCGGTGCTTCGGAAGGCACGTTAAGCCGTTGGTCCAAGCTGCCATCTGGTAGTCGTTAAAGGAACCAATTCACACTTAGCCGGTTTTTTGTCAGCATTGAAGGACGGTCTTTCAATTATCCTTACTTCCTTATCTTTCTCCTTACTAATACTATAAATTCAAATGTGAGTTTGTTTGTTTGTTTGTTACGCTTTCACGCCGTAACTACTGAACCGATCATCATAAAATTTCGCATACAAGTTCTCTGGAGTACGGAGAAGGATATAGGCTAAATAAAAACTAGTAAATAATATTTTAGATTATTAAGTCATCAATATTTTTATCGGAAAAATTATGACACAACTAGCTTTCGCCCGGGGCTCGCCCGCGTCAATGTCGATCCCTCGGGAATAGTACTTTTCGTGTACGTGCGATTGTTAGTTCATTGTAGTAGTTCATTCGCTGGTTCTAGAAATTTCCTGTTCCGTACATTATATATATAATTACTTTGAAATTGTTAAAAATATTTTTAGTAGTATTATGCTTTTCGCAATATATTTTTATTATTAATGCTACGAGTATAAGACGTTGCTTCGCATAAAAAATCAAGTTCTTGAGTATCCTGTAGGTTTGATTACCTTGGGAGTATCGAAAAATTATTAAAAATATTTTTATTATATATTGTAACTATAAATTTAAACTTTTCGCAATTTTTACATTATCTGTACTATAAGACGTTGCTTCGTACCAAATTTTAAGATTCTGAGTTCACGAAAAGTACCCTGGTAGTTTTGATTCCCTTGCCAATGTCGAAAAAACACGAAAATTTGCGGCATATTCAGCTGTATCTCTTGATTGCGTTGGCTTATAAGTTTGATTTTTTCATAGCTCCAAGAGACAATAAACTTCAGTATTTTTTTTTGTATTATATGAGTTTACTCTTGACCATAATCTTGGCCAAAGGCAAAGATATAGTCTAGGATCGAGCGAGTTCACCCAGAAGAAGCCTATTCACTCTAACTTTTCACTCTACGAGTTCCTGAGAAAAAGGAGGTTCCGTTTTTTCCTTTTGAGGTACGGAACGCTAACAAAGCTTCGATCAATTAGTTGGTATTGTTGATCAAGGAAAAAATCACACAATCAACTGTTAATAAATATTTCAGACAATACTTTTATAAAACCAATAAATAAAATATGCAAATTATAGCCTTTATTTCCATTTATTGCGGACCGGGCTGTGTAATGTTTGTTCCGAATAATGACATGTTTTTCATTATGTCCAATTCGCTTTGAAGTATTTGCTTTATAACGAAATTTCGCTCAAATGTGTAATCGTTTAATAAACGGCAACGTATTGTGAGCTTTAAATTATCTTTTGTGGCCCTACATTGCGCCTAAAAATTGGTCGGTGTAAACTTTTTTATTGCCTTTCATATAATATAACAAATATATACGGACAAATCACACAGATTGAGCTAGCCTCATGGTAAGTTCGAGACTTGTGTTATGGGATACTAACTTAACAATACTATATTTTATATTAAATACACATATATAGATAAACATCCAAGACCCAGGCCAGTCTGAAAAAGACCTTTTTCCATCTTGACCTGAGCGGGGATCGAACCCGGGTACCCTCGCTCGTGTCGCAGACTAGCGTGTTGACCGCTGCGCCACGGAGCTAGCCACTGTTGATGCTTAAAAAAGGAGTAGAGCCAGGTAGAGTTTGTCATTCGGATCTTATTAAGCTATTGTATTTGAACTAACTCAACGATACTATATTTTATAACAAATACATATATAGATAAACATCCAAGACCCAGGCCAATCTGAAAAAGATCTTTCAATCTGAGAAAGATTCCATCTTGACCTGACCGGGGATCGAACCAGGGCACCCTAGTGTCGCAGGCTGGCGTGTTAACCACTGCGTCACGTCAAATATTATATATTTTATTCATCATCATCATTATGAGGTATTTTTAGTTTCCACTGCAGGAGCATGACCCTCTTTGTATATCCGGAGCCATAGACATATAAAATTATAAAATATCATACAAAGCCCTTCAGGCAAGTAGGCGACCAATACTGTTGAGAAGAGTTTCTTTCGGCGTCTTCTTCTCTGCAGTGGTCGGTTCCGAAACGCTAGTAGTTTGTAGCATTTGAACAATAGTTAACTATTGTTCAAATGCTTAATTATTAATAATTTTTATATAATTTAATAAGTATTAAAATGTGAATTGACGTGATAAAGTACACAAGACAAAGTTCAGAACATAGGCCTGCAAAGGCCTATGTTCTGAATAAATCTTTGAATCTACATGGCCAGAGCAGACAGAGGATTTGGCCTACACTCTCCTAGCCAGACGGGTTGGAGAGATCTCATTGATGTTTATGAGCTTTGTTTAACTTATGTTTCTTAAGTCGCCTCTTACGACCTCCATGGGAAAACTAAGAGTGTTACTATTCTACTCTGCTGGAAACCACACGGCAAATTTTAAATATAAATCTACAATCGTGTATGTAAGTGGCCAACAATGGTGTGCAGTGCAAAAGCATTTGACATAGCTTAACAACTGCTATCAAGGATAACAGCCGGGACCAACGGATTAACGTGCCTCCTTACGGTCATCCATCCCAGTGGGAACTGCGCCTGGGGTTACTTAACCTGCGTAAATGTTAATTATGCTCATGCCTACTAGGCCATCGGGATCCTCTCCTCTATATAAATACATCGTATATGTCGCTGTTTCACGACTCGATGAATTTTGTGATTTTCAAGGCAAGAGTGAATAGGCATTTGAGCTTGCGTATGCCACCCTAGACCTCATCGTTTCTTTCCATCCGACTAGATAGAGGTCAAACACAGTGAAATTATACATAAAAAAAATATATCAGCATAAACTTAATATCGTCTGAAGGTATAAATTGCCTCCTACATTTAAATATTCATTGAAAAAGCGATACGTTTTAATGCATTATAAGTGTTTACGGAAAATTCGTGAAAGCCCTTTTCATAAATAATGCTTGTTTATACAGTAAAAATTTCATGATATAAAAGTTACTTTTGGTATAAATTGAAAACAAAATTTGTAGCCCCGGCAACCGTTCAAAACACCGCTTTTATACTCTGTCGTCAACATTTTTAAATATTGGATTCTGAGAACTTTTCCCGAAAATATCATTTTAACTTTGTTACATTAGTAGGCAGGGGACGAAAATTTCACAGGATAAAACCTACCTGTTAAATTTTAAACGAACCGTTACGCTACTTTATTTAATATAAGGCAGGCCCGTATTTTTATTTAAAATAACCTTGAAAAAAATGGAGTCAAACTAACCGCCACAACTCACGCACGATCTAACAACTCGCTGAGTGTTGGAGGGATTTCCCTGAATAGTGTATACAGTTTGAAATATCTCGAATCAATCGTAGCACCCAGAGCCAGCACAGCAGAAGACATACAGAACAGAATTGTGACAGCTTGGCTCAAATGGTGAGAAGTCCTCTGTGATAATAGAATTACAGTCAAAACCAGCCGGTTTCCGGCAGAGTAGAATAGGACCACTCCTAGTCTTCCCATGGAGGTCGTAAAAGGCGATTTAGGAAATACAAGCTAAACAAATCTCATAAACATCAATGAGACCTCTCCAATCCGTCTGGCCAGCGAGGAGAGTGTAGGCCAAATCCTCTGTCTGCTCTGGCCAAGTACAGCTCCGGTAGTACAGAGAGGGTCATGCTCCTGCAGTGGAGACTAAAAAGACCTGATGTTGATGATGTTGTTGAAGACCAACCTTATTGTATGGTTCTGAGTACTGGCCGATGAAAAAAGAAGAGTAGCAAAAGCTTCCCACCACGGAAATGAGAATGATACGCTGGGTGGAAGGAGTGACAAGATTGGACCATTCGAAACGACCACACAATCTTTCAAGGGATCTTTCAAAGTTGCAAATATAGAGGAGAAACTTCGTAAAAATCTTATGAAATGGTACGATCACGTTATGAGAAGGAACGAGGAATACATGACAAGGAGTGGAGATGCAAATAGCAGACAGAAAACAAGGCTCTGACCGACCCACCTGCACCATGGAGTCGAATTATTTGAAAAGACCTTATGTAAAATAGCAGACGTCAACACGGAGACAACACAAAATCTTATCTTGTGGCGAAAACGTACAAAGTAGGCTGTCCCCAAATGAAAGTAAACAGTCATGGGAGAATAGAATAGAATAGAAGAATAACATTTATTATAACACTTAGACACACACACACAAAACGATATAAAAGAAAATTATTAAAAAGTACAAAACATAAAAGTTCGGTGCCATCAGTGTTACAAAAGGTGACGGCTCAGCGTTACCTACGCTAGAGAAGAAGAAGATAAATACAAACTAAAAAGTACTAACTGTTTTTAAGGGAGGGGATTTTCGCTTACTCATAAGGAGCCGCGGGCGAAAGCAAGTAAGATATAAATATAGACTAATGCTATATTAAAAAAATTATTGATGCGAATAACTTATTACACAGCAATGTATTGATTATCGCCTGGAAATACTTGGCAGAAATTGTTTTAAACTTGTTTTGTTTATTTGTTGTTATAGCATCAATAGTAAACATTCTGTGAAAATTTCAAGTTTAAAAGATACCTTACTATCCTATGACAGATGGACGTTGAACGAATGGACGAACGAAAGGATGTGCAGACGGACGGGTGGGCGGACGGACGGATGGATGGACGGACGGACGAAAGGATGGTCGGATGGACAAAAGTACAGATCAAAACAGTGAACAAATACAATGGAGTACAAGTATTTTATCGAAACTAGTGACTCCTCGTGTAGAAGACTAGCGTGTTCAATCAATCAAGTACATTTACATGTCATTTCAAGTTTTTACTAATATCTTTATATGTTATTATTAATTAAATTCATTTAATACTGCTTGAATGAACGACACGTTATAATTTTTCAGTTGACTCCTGGCGGGTTTGAAGCTCTTATTCGGTTACATATAGCGCGCGCACGCGCGCTGACAATGCGCTTGATCAGCTCACTTGAATCACCTAAGTAGATTGTCCCGTGATCGTCAGAAGAACAAAAGTGAGATTTACTTAAAAAAAAGAAACGAAAAATGCCGACGTATGCTATTTTAACGTGTAAAGTGAGAAGTCCTAGTGAAACTTTGACCAAAGGAGGAGATTCCACTCAATTATGTTGCGTTAGTAGTGTGTGAAATGAAGCGACGCTGGTTTTTATAGAAATCATGCGTGATAACACTTCTAATATGTTTGTTGTTCTTTGGTAACATCAAACAGCCTTTTATATAAAATTTAATGAATGTTATATTGTTTTGGATTGTTTTATTTGCCCTCTGAAGTGTAAGTGTCTTGAGAAGAGGGTTGGCCTTTTTGAAGTACGTTCTGAGAGGTTTGAGAGTAACTTCAATCAAATATAACGGTAGATACACGATTCGCGCTCGAAAAGTGACACCGGCAAAACAGCGCACTAACCGAGTTTTGGAGCTGTTGTGTCCACAGTTTCAATAAACCGCACTAGCACAAACGTCTCACGATGACGAAGGTACAGTAAAAAGATACAAAAACTACGCATCAAAAGTGAAAAAAAAAACTTTCTATAGTATGTTTTTGTCGTTGTTTGTAAGTATGCATGGTGTTTTGATTCGGGGACATTATAAAGGCTTCATTTTGTATGAGACTGTATTTCTTATATTTGTATCCATTATATTTGATCGAAGGAGAGAAATGATACATGCTGTAACTCGTGTATATGGTAGACAGTATTACCCGCATTTGACGTTTTTTTTATATTTTTTTAGAAAAAACTATGTTTATTATTTAATTTGATTTGCATTGTGTAAGCATATATTCTTTAGTGCATTAGTAACTTCGTCAAAATAAAGAAGTATATTAAGTATTACCACATATACGAGTTCCAATGTATGGTCAGAAGCATTAATATACACATCGTTTCTTAAGTCAATGTGATAAGGTTTCTAATTGAATACAATTGAGTATATATGCCAAGCTTTGTAATCTAGTAGTCATCATACTAGGCTACCACACCGGAGTTCCCGGATCGATCCACGGTCAGGTCAAGGAGGAAAATTATATTTTTCAGATTGGCCGAGGTCTTTTATCTTTATCTATATTTGTATTTTGTTATAAAATAATAGTATCGTTGAGTTAGTATCCCAAAAAAAAATCTGGAACTTGCTTTGGGGCTAGCTCAAACTGTGTGGTTTGTTTTTATATATATATATAAATATATATACATTGACATTTTTTATTTCAAGTACCTAAGCTCATTAATCTTAAAGCCTACTACTGTACCGATAATCAAAAAATGTGTACACATATTGTCTGAAGTACTAAAAGGATTATTTTTCGGGATAAAAGGGATTTAATTCCAAAATAAAAATTCTGTTCCTAAGGAATCTACATCAAGGCGAACGGAACTGCGGGCGGAAGCTACAGTTAATAAATAAGATACAAATTAATACTTCAACTTTCCTGCCAAAAAAATACTTTTCAGACTTTAAAAGTTGTTGTAAAAGTTGTCGGATATAATTAGAATGTTTGAAATTAAACATTCTAATTATATCCGTACATAAAATATTGAAAATGTCTTTTTTTTTTGTTTATAATAAGAGCACATTTATTTCTATACATTTATATTATAAATATTGAAATAAATTAAATAACATGCTCTTTAAGCAAGCGCTTGTTCTGTTTTCACCCCTTGTATACGGAACCATAAGAAAGCCATAAAAGGCATATCTTGTTGTCACTTAAAGAACCTTAATGTACGTAATATAATTTTCTTTTATGACATACATCATTCATTTTCCTGAAATAATTTGCACATTTTTCGTGAAAGAAATTCGCTGAAATAGGTACGAATGATTTTTATTACTCAATAAATTCAAACGGTAGATTATACCAGGCCGTCCTTCCCCCATTTCCTTCCCCAATGTCCTTCCCACAACTCCTTCAAAGGTCGGAAACGCTCCTGTTACACCTTGGTTGTAACAGGATTGGACCACCTTGGTTGGACCAGTTGTCCATGGGCAGCGCTGATCGCTTACCATCAGGTGACTCGCTTGCTCGTTTGTCGTCCTATATCATAGAAAAACAAAACAATAGGCTAGTTTCCTAAAAAACTATAATTAGTCCGTCAGTTAGATATTCAAAAAATATTGGACACGTATTTTTTCTTTTGTCGATTAAACAAAAAATTATAAAGATATAGCCTTTTGAAGTTCCGTGTGACGTCATAGTTTGCTACAATTTTTAGCAAACTTTGACGTCACGAGCCCCCACTCCTGAACTTTGACGCGCTTTATCATTATTATTTATTGTTTATTTGACAAAAGAAAAAATACGTGTCCAATATTTTTTGATTATCTAACTGACGGACTAACTGTTATGTTATTATTACGACCCAGGAAACTAGCCTATTATAAGTTCTTATTTATTATTTGCTGTTAGCTTTATTCTCGGTTGAACTCCTTTTTAACCGACGTCAAAAAACAAGAGGTGGTTATCCAGTTGTATATTTTTAAATGTTTGTTACCTCAGAACTTCGTCGTATATGAACCGATTAAAAAAAAATCTAAGGTTATGCTTTTAAGTTGATCCCATTTTAATTTCATTACAATCGGTTCAGTATTTTAATTAATTTTTTTTTGATTGAAATGTGTAGATTATTCTAAATCTACACTTCTACACTACTGTTATAAAGACAAAAGATTTTGTTTGTTTTCATTGAATAGGCTCCGAAACTACAAGACCGATTTGAAAAATTCTTTTACCTACATTAACCCTGATTAGTAGCCGTGTGGTTTCCAGCAGAGTAGAATAGGACCACTCTTAGTCTTTCCATGGAGGTCGTTACCTCTTACTTAGAAAATACAAGCTAAACAAAGCTCATAAACATCAAAGAGGCCTCTCCGACCCATCTGGCCAGCGAGGAGAGTGTAGGCCAAATACTCTGTCTGCTCTGACCAAGTATGTCTCCGGTATTACAGAGAGGGTCATGCTCCTGCAAAGGAGACTAAAATGACCTGATGATGATGATGGTAATGATGATAATAGGTTATAAAATGGATTTAAACCGACCCGTGCGAAGCCGAGGCGGGCTGCTAGTTGTTGAATAAAAACAGTATCAAATCTTGATGTTCCAGCAAGCATCGCTGTTGTTGCTCTACCAGTATTTTCGGCCTCCAACCTTCATTAACATACATAAACACGTCTTTTTCCCTAACGGGGTAGACAGAGCCCAGGTCTTTAAGACCCAAAAGCCACGTTTTCGCCACGACCTAACGCCCACCAATATGATGGGCGTTAGGTGGTGGCGAAAACGTTACGTGGAAAATGGAATCAAAATTGTGACGTCGCCT
The DNA here is from genome assembly GCA_947532085.1 of Elegia similella. Taxonomy (NCBI): domain Eukaryota; kingdom Metazoa; phylum Arthropoda; class Insecta; order Lepidoptera; family Pyralidae; genus Elegia; species Elegia similella. Next base: position 22,388,395 of record OX383936.1, read on the forward strand.
ACTAATACATTCTACGTTTTCTCTTTTCTCCAAGACCATCATGGAAGTTGAGCGTTTATAAATAAATAATAAATATATACGGACAAATCACACAGATTGAGCTAGCCCCAAAGTAAGTTCGAGACTTGTGTTATGGGATACTAACTCAACGATACTATATTTTATAACAAATACATATATATATATATACACATCCATGGCCCAGGCTAAACTGAAAAAGATCATTTTTCATCTTGACCTGGCCGGGGATCGAACCCGGGCACTCTCGTGTCGCAGGCTGGCGTGTTGACCGCTGCGCCACGGAGCTAGCTAGTTTATTATAAGTATATATTGTATGGTGGTACGCAACACTTCTTGAGCGATTCCATAATTTTCAAAATTAAGATTCGCTCTTGGCCGATTTTATTAACATATATACATTAAACACTCGTATCTGAGGTGAAGTGTCAGCCTTATTAAGATTTAGCTGACCGAGTAAAATATGTGATATAAAGTCAAAACGAAGGACTAGCAATCTAACAAAGACAAAATTTGAAATTTAAATCAATGCTGACGTGTGCTGACTTTTAAGTACCAGAATATTTTTAACAAATTCGTTTAGAATTATTTGAACAAAGCCATTTGCAATTTAAGGATTGGTTAAGATTTATCTTGGAATTTACTAACTTAGATTATGTGTGATTTATACAGCGTTTAACAAAATTGCCGCAGGGACCCAACACATAATACAAAAAAAAACAGCCAAGTGCGACTTGGACTCGCACACGAAAGGTTCCGTACCATTATCTATAAAAATGATTGAGAATTTTGTTGAATGAGAAAAAAATTACCCCCATTTTACCTGTATAGGAGGTACGCCATTTTTTTTCTAGATTTAATTTTACTTCTTTTTCAGCATGATTAATATACATATTTATACTAAATTACAGCTTTATAGTACTTATCTGAGAAAAACCGCGGACTGACAGACGGACAAGCATGGCGAATCTATAGGGGTTCCTTGTTTACTACGGAACCCTAAAAAAATACACTTTCCACAAAGAGTCGACTGGATTTTTCATTTTATCGATTTTTTTTTAAATTTCGTTGTTTGTCTCCTGGAGAAAGTTCTTCAGCACCATGGGCTGATCATGCCCATTCGGTAACATACTGTAAATTGTACAGAACTTTAACCGTCTTGTTATAAAACGAGGACTATCTTTAGTACCAGGTTTAATCCACTATCCGACCAAAATAAGAAGACACTTATTACTTTGACGTTTGGTCAACTGTCATTGTCAATATATTTTGGATGGGTAATGGTTTAAACCAGGTACTAAAGTTAGTCCGCGTTTTATAATAAGACTGTAAGTGTCTGTGTACTAATGAGACTCACGTTTACCCTGTTTTTATTTTCATTTATTTTTTTAATAATAAGCCATTTATTGCCATACACATGCCAGGTACATATCATTTAAAATTTATAAAATTGCGTATAAACATACTTAACAGCTTAAGTACCTAATTTAATGTTGGCAAAGGAATTTCATTTCATTTCTCCAAGACTCACATGGAAGATTTATACCCATAAATAAATATATAGGAACATATCACATAAATTGAGCTAGCCCCACAGTGTTGTAAATTGTGTCGTAGGATACTAACTCAACGATAATATTTTATAATAATAGATAAACATCCAAGACCCAGGTCAATCAAAAACATATCGTTTTTCATCATGACCTGACAGGGTATCGAACCCAGGCACTCTCATGTCGCAGGCTGGTGTTGACCACTGCGCCACGAAGCTCGCCCATGTTCTTTAATTAATTCACTTTGCTACAAGATAAAGTAATCTACAAGAAACTACGAGGATGATTACGTGTATAACTTAGTGTTAACCCGAAAACAACGGTCGTTTCACAGTAACTAATGATCTTTTTGCTCGGTCCTTAGGTTAACTAAGATAAATCAATATTCAAAGTTTTAACCCTTTATTATTACATCATTAGTAAAGGGAAGCTCGTATATCATGCAAGAATGTATAATATGGTTAGGGGTGTCATCCCCGATTGCCTGTTTGATGATTGCAAGCAAGCAGCAGCTCGGGAGCCGGGCGCTAGTACCCGATGTCATGCCTCGAGTACTCGCCCAGCTCCCGAGCTGTTGCTTGCTTGTCGCCCATTCATCCGACTGAGTAGTATCCCAATAACAGTCTCCGTGGTCCAGTGGTCAAGGTGTTTGCCTGTTGACCCGGAGGTAGTGGGTTCGATTCCCACCGGAAGCATACTTTGTTTAGTTGTTTCCAGTTTGGTTAGGACATTGCAGGCTGGAATCACCTGATTGTCTGATAATAAATATGATTTCGTGCTTCGGAAGGCACGTTAAGCTGGTGGTCCCGGCTGCCATCTGGTAGTCGTTAAAGGAACCACGTCAGAGGCCGAGAGGCGGTTCCGAAGAACTCTAACAACAGGGTGTGCATGGTCGATTGACCGTGACACCTACTCGAAATGATGATGACCCATATTTCGTTCCCAAATGAAACAAATTCCTCTCGTTCCCCAGCTTTAAAATACTTCCAATGGGCAGCAGCGTCGCAACCACAAAAAGCCAAAGAATTATTAACTATTATTATATATTCATTGAATTATTTAATTAAATATGTAAATTTAATTAATGTGTTAACTATATTTCAACACAAAATGTTTTTGTATCGAAATAAATAAATGAAATGGAATGAAAGAAACTGCGCTCATCAACCCGGCTGTCAAGCATGGTGAATATGGCAATATCCTTGGAGAGACAAAATCCCAGGGAGAAGCCTACGCCCAGTAGTGGACTTCTAGTAGCTAAGATGATAATCATCAGATTAAAAATAGATATGTTTCCAAAAATAATGGGAGATTACGTCAGATATCTAAATTTTTATCATTACCGCCTTCTTCTCTGTGCCTTTAAATCAGCATTTGCTGTATTACATGGAGGAAAAGCTAGGCTTTTTGTCTATAACCTTTTCTTCGGGTCATTGACCGGCAAGATAAATTAGTGTTCAAAGCATTTAATATAACACAGCTGTTTGCAAAGGGTATATTATTCACCCTCGTCAGGGATGTTAAATTGGCAGCAAATAGTATTAGTATTTTTTATGCTGATTTATTAGCTCGTCTGCCTTGTTTTATGTTCACAAGACGTTTACTATTAGTCCTTATTTATATGCTTTCGAGGATTGTCTTTTGATTATACTACGTAAAAATAAACTGAAATATCAATGAACCTAACATTTGTATACTGTGTATTTAATAAAATATATTTTTTGCCTTCAAGGAGTTGAGGGAGTAGATGGGGGGAGGAAATGGCTCCGGCTATCTCACTCACAGAACAAAGCATAGAAGCGGTAAAGCCTGTGAGAGTGTGGTACTTCTCCGGACGAGCCGGCCCTTTCTTACTACTAGCAAAAATGAATTTTGCCACTAGTGTGGCTCTACCAAAACTGATATAAAACATGATTGAATGGTCAGGGGTGTCATCCTCAAGCGGCGGTTTTAATTTGAATTTCTTTTTTAAATAATTTATTTGTAACTTGATTGAACCCCATTTCGTGATTAAATGGAGCTCTGCTTCAAAGTGTGCGAATACGTGGCCCGCACATTTTTCGGTATAAAGTTAACAAAAGAAATGTATGATAATTAATAGTAATTAATCGATAAAAATTATGAATATTAAACTTTTTTACATAAATAAGGACAACTAAGGAATATTATTTAAATAAATAAGACTTGAGAATGAAGTTAAAATACTTTATTCTCACGTCTTATTTATTTACATAATATTTTGTTGATAATTGTATCATTGAATAATTGAAACAAATCAAAATGTCTCGTTAATTTTAACTTTGTTTGTATTAAATTTGTTTATAAGAATAAGTATAAAAAATGTTCTCATGTATTTTATTATAATATTAAGAAACAAAACAACAAATAATTACAAAATAATAAAATAAATGAAAGTGTAAATTTTTAGTCAACTTCAGCATTTAAAATAAAATAAATCTTGTCTTTAATTTGCTAAATAATATAGTTAAACAAAGATTTTAAAAGAATGATATAAAATTAAAAGTAAATGGAACTTTTTCAAATATTTAACATTAAAATTGCAATTTTATGACTATTTCTAAATAAACGCCTCTTTTGTAATATGAAATATGCCAATCAAACTTATGAAAATGTAAATTCAGGTTAAAAGTGACTCGTTTTATGAAAATTCTAGTGAACAAAACATATACCAATTTTAGCTTATTACAAACTACATCAAATGTATTATTGTTATTTAATTTACTTTTATTATTATTGAAATCCTGAATCAACAAAAAATACCTAGAATATTCTTGATTTGAGAGTGATACAAAATGAAGATGAAGAATAAAATTAACATTTCGAAAATCTTTTTTTTTTTAATTTTAAGCACCTTCTATACCTATATTTAACAAATGAAATGAAATGAAATGAAATGAAATGATATGAAATGAAATGAAATGAAATGAAATGAAATGAAATGAAATGAAATGAAATGAAATAGAATTTTATTCAAATTTGGATATCATGTATCTCTTTCTGAACGTCATATTATTATTTTTAATATTTGCAAAATCGATAAGCTACTAGCGTTTCGAAACGACCACTGCTGAGAAGAATACGCCGAAAGAAACTCAGTCCAGTATTGGTCCCTACGTGCCTGAAGGGCTACACTTTCACATATTTATAACAAATTGAATTATTTTACATTAAGTAATCACCGATGTACAATTTATTGAATATATTACTTCCATGGAGTTTTATCTGATAAATAGTCATTAATACAATAATAGGCATTTTTAAGCAATTGATTTTTAACAGCAGTCTTAAACTAACCTAATGAGAGAGCCAATATTTCTTCAGGAATTCTATTATAGAAGCGTATACTAAGTCCCAAAAATGAATTCATTGTTTTCTGTAATCGCAAAGTTGGTGTCGCTAATTTATTTTTATTTCTCGTATTCCTGTTGTGGATATCACTATTTTCGCGTAAAGATGAAGATTATTACGAACAAACATAATATTTGCAAATATGTATTGCGCGGGGAATGTCAAAATATTTATATTTTTAAACAATTCTCTAAGAGATTCTCTAGCACCTAGTTTATATATAGATCTGATAGCGCGTTTTTGAAGGACGAATATGGTATTAACTTCTGCTGCGTTACCCCATAGTAATATCCCATACGACATGACACTATGAAAGTAGCTGAAGTATACCAAACGCGCAGTATCAACGTCAGTCAACTGTCTTATTCTTCTAACAGCGTAAGCAGCAGAACTAAGTTTACCCGCTAAGGATGTGATATGGGCACCCCATTGAAGTCCCGAGTCAACTGTCATCCCAAGAAATACTGTTTTATCTACAAAATCTATCGTTTCGTTTTCGACCACTATGCGTGTTGGTACTTTTGTAACATTCGGTAAACAAAATTTGATACACTTTGTCTTTTTAGCGTTCAACAGCAAATTGTTTGCTGTAAACCACTCTAATACTTGAGCTAATGTACTATTGACCTCGTCAAAATTGTCTGTTGTCCTATCAACAGGGAAAATAAGAGAAGTATCATCGGCAAATAGTACAGCTTTACATGTGTGAACATAGTATGGCAGATCATTAATATATATAAGAAACAACAAGGGGCCTAGTATAGAGCCCTGGGGTACGCCCATCTTAACAGATGATCCCGAGGATTGAACCCTATCAACGCTAACTTTTTGAATTCGGCTACTCAAATAAGATTTGATTAATGCAATAGATTTACCTTTAATCCCATAGTGTTCCAATTTGGACAGCAGGGTATCGTGGTCTACACAATCAAATGCTTTGGAGAGATCACAAAAAACACCAATAGCATTTTGTTTTCTCTCCCAAGCACAATATATATGTTTTAAAAGCGCAACACCCGCATCCGTAGTTGATCGACCCTTCGTAAATCCGTATTGTTCACTATGAAATAGACCATTTAGATTAAAAAAAGAAAGTAACTGATTAAAAATTAACTTTTCAAATATTTTACTTAACGCTGGCAGAATAGAAATTGGACGGTAATTTGTTGGATCATTTTTATCACCCGATTTGTACAACGGTATAACTTTACTTAATTTCATTAGATCAGGAAAAGTCCCTGTATCTACACATTTATTAAAAATAGACGCTAAATAAGGAGCAATTATTTCTATAATATTACTTATGACTGATACTGAGATGTCCCACAGGTCTCCAGTTTTTTTATTATTCAAAGTCTTGAACGTATCAGTTAACATTTTTCTATATCAAATAAATTGATAAAGAAATCAAGAAAGTACTTTTGAAATTTAAAAAAAAGTGACATCTTTGCCTTTCTTAGGGAGAAAAGAAGAGCACGTCACCGAACAGAACTTTGAAGCCCACTGCTATGCTCTCAATTTAGTCATGATAATTATGATTCTTGATTTCCTTTAAAGATTAATATAAAGATTGTTTTATTAAGAAATTAAATGAAAAATTGTTGTGGTTTTTATTTTTTGAGCCAGAAACAAAACCAAAGAAATAATGTACTATGCACGCACGAACTTTGGGACATTTACTCTATTTTTAGTGTTTTATTTTGCAGTTAATAGATTCAGGTGTTACTTTGCGGAAGTCAAAGCTACATTTACTTTGCGTGCTTCCGCCACCAGTTAGTTCATGCAAACTAACAGTAGTGGGTGGGCGCTGGCCAGCAATAGTTTGCATGAACTAACTGGTGGCGGAAGCACGCAAAGTAAATTGTCTCAAAGTAAATTTTATTTTGCATTCTCAATGCTATGTTGATATACTCATAATAAATTTAAAAAAAATGTGGTGAAAAAATTTTATGCGGTCGGGACTTGATACCGGCTCAAGTCCCGCCCAAGTCCATATTTAATTCTTAATTTATTAAAACTACATTTACTCTATCTCATTTTGACACAATTTACTTTATGAACTTGAAAACATTTATGGATCATTGATGAATAAATATAGCCTATGTACAAAAAATATATGTAAAATTGGAAAGTGCCAACTCACGCGTAGTCGCGAGTTTCAAACTCACCAGTTGACAAAGAACTTCTTCTCCGTGCTCCAGAGAACTTGTATGCATAATTTCATAATGATTGGTTCAGTAGTTACGGCGTAAAAGCGTTACAAACAAACAAATAAACAAACTCAGTTTCAGATTTATAATATTACTAAGGATAATAAAGTAAGGTTAAGGATATTAGTATAGTTATACATATAGTATGTAAAAATATATATTATTTTTCGCTACCTATATAATAATATGACAAGCAGAAACAGTATTTTTTCAAGAAAAATATTATCAATTTATTTATATTATTTAAATAGTTAAGTAGGATGTTGTTTTTTTGTAGAAAGGTTGGCAGTAATAATGAAAAAAAATCTGTTGACTATAAATACATGAAAAAGAAACATAAATTAAAAAAAAATAATTAGTAATAATAATTATAACTACTTAAAAAATAATATATTTTATTTATATCATAATATCTTAATTACTAGTTTACAGATACCTAAATTGTTATATTTACTGGACTTATACTTATTCGTAGATTTACTGCCTTTTACTTTGTTTCTCCTTACCAGCAATTACTTCAAGCTTACAGGAAAAAAAAGTATATACGTACCGTGTACATACCTACCTAGCTTATTGTCTAAATTTGTTTTATCGTGTCAATCACCGGCAAGATAAATTAGCGTTAAAAATAATTACAACTATTTGCACAAAAGTCATATTATATACCTTCGTCAGACAGAATGCCTGGTTCATATCCAGAAACAAATATCATGCTCACAAGAGTTACCTATGGTCGTAATGTATGCTGATTTAAAAGGTTTTTAAAATAGGTAGATAAAATATTTAACATTTTGTTAGTATGGGAACATGAAAATTAGTATTTTAACGGACTTTAAAAAAGGAGGAGGTTATCAATTCGTTTATATTTTGTTACCGCATAATTGCGACATTTGATTTTTCTTTCCATTTGATCGCATTTAAATTTTATTAAAATCGGTTCAGTAGTTTTATGAAAATCGTTTTTTATATTAAAGATTATTTAGAACAGATTAAGGATTTTCATTATTAATAGAATGGTAAGATTCCTTTGAAGTTTGGATTACTTAAAATTACAACTTTTTCCCAATTACGCAAAAAACAATGAAAGAATCTGGACGTACCTAATTTATTTCAACAACGAGTATTGTGATAAATAAAATTAAGTAAAGTAGAGAAATTTCTTTGCAGTTAAACTAAAAAATAGAATGGAAATTTAAAAGATATGACGTTCAAATCAAATGTTAAAATAAAAAAATAACATATTATATGAATATTATTTTGTTTAAATCCAAGCTCTTTATACCTCTTCTAATTTATGTTTGAAAAAAATATGGTGACTAAATTCGCATAATCTCTAGGGTTTTAGGGTTAGCAAGATTTGTATCGTAATAACCACATTGCTTGAAAGACATAATTGAATTTCATAAAAGTTTTATCGTTAAATTAAAAGAGCTTATTTTAATATAAAATTGATTTATAGTAGTTTTATAAAAAATAGAACAAAAGCTCTCCTAATTTTATTGATAACTGACTTTAAAAAGAAGTATCTGAATTCGGTTGTTTTTTTTTTTTTGCAATATTTGACTCTGTTATTTATTTAGTGATTTGATAAAATCTTCCTTTTTACAATTATCTACTTTTCTAGTGGCAGATTTAATTTTATCAAAATTAGCAAAGTCATTTGTTTGAAGGCAGTATTTTTATATAAAACATTGTTAAAAAGAATATTTTTTTATAAAATACTTACACATTTCCTCCTTTTTTAATATTTTCCTATAAACACTGACAAATAGAGTAAATTTACATAAAGGTTCCATTTGCCAAGGTGGTCAACGCAGTGATCCAATAAGGTTTCCTTAGTCCTTGTTTTTAAGAGACGGAATCCTAAAAACATAACAGTCATGAAAGTGATTAGGAATTCATAACCAGCACATAATTCATTATGTGGCGTGAGTAGGAAAATAAAAAGTCTGACGACGGAACCCTTCCACTTTAATCTAGTAATCTACATATCATAGGACCGGGTTTTGACTCAGCAACTTCAATTTTACTCTCAAAGATATGCACCCCTTTCCTTAAGCCCGCATATTATTTTCCCCGTCATAGACAAAGACATATTAAACCCATCTTTTCATAGAGATCTGTGATAAGCGTGCTGACTATGAATATTACATACATACAAATTATCACGTCTTATTCTCTTACGGGGTAAACAGAGCTTCGGTTTATGAGACCTTTAAGTCACGTTTACATTTTGGCTGGCGTAAAGGTGGAAAAATGGAATCAAAATAGTAATGGGGTAGTCGCATCACGTAATAATACGATTAAATAAATAAATAAATATATACGGACAAATCACACAGATTCCTCAGATTATCGCCCAATGCTTCGATCGGCTTTTACGATCTGTGCTGGAAGAGAAGCAGCTGCTGTATCCTACGTTTTTTTCTTTTCTCCCAGACCAGCATGGAAGATATGAATATTTTATTCTAAAATGTATGCAAAATTAAAAAATGACACCTTCGTCACTTAAATTCTTGTAAACAACTGAACCGATTTTGATAAAATATGTTTAAAAACCATCACTTAAACATCCTTTAAAATGAAAGCACTTTAGTCGTTTAAGAAGCTCACATTAGCTAACTTTACGTCACCCTTATTTTATTTCTTTTACTTCACAGTCTTCTAAAAACGACTACAGCCTCGCCCGCATTTTTTTTTTCTTAATTTAATGAGAGTAAATCAAAATAGCACTGTGAATGCAAAATAAAACAATACGTTTTATCGCGTTTATTACATTATTTTTACACATAATATTTCGAAAACTTTACAGTTTTCATGGTCGCAGGTAGATTAAGTTGACATTTGCCTTTTTCGTGTTATGGTCAAATGTCAACTTAATCTACCTTCGAAAATAGTTTTAATAGGATAAGATTGGATCAAGGAATCACGTGGTCCCATAAAACTTTGCCCCCCTGTTTAACCCTTTTAGGGGTAGTATTTCAAAAAATCCTTTCTTATCGGATGGTTACGTTATACAAAGAACACACCTTCCAAGTTTCAGGTCTCTACGATCATCGGTTTAGGCTGTGCGTTGATTCTTCAGTTAATCACTCATTTAGGGCAAATTTTACTGAAAACTACCTAAAGTATTGTTCTTAAGCATTTTATATGTATAGATGAAGAATAATCCTAACTAATATTATAAATGTGAAAGTGAGTTTGTTTGTTTGTTACGCTTTCACGCCGTAACCACTGAACCGATCATCATACAATTTGGCATACAAGTTCTCTGGAGTACGGAGAAGGACATAGGGTACATTTTATCCAAAAAAAAAGTACTGTTCCCGAGGGATCTACATTGACGCGGGCGGAGCCGCGGGTGAAAGCTAGTCATTCGTATAAAAAAACTGACTTCAATCAAAGTACTGAATCAAATGTGATGAAATTTAAATGGGACTCGAAAGCATACCCTAAAACAAATAAAGAATTTTTAAAATCGGATCGGATCGAATTAACGGAGTTCTGAGGTAACAAACAATAAAAAAAACAACGGGTTGCACTCCGAGAGTGCCGGCAGAAGTGAAAACTCCAAGCGCCAGAAAGAGAGGGGGATATTACTTCCTCTCCTACGCTACGCCGGCGTTCTCAGGTCACGTATCCGTCTTACAAATTTTCGATCAGGCCAAGTGTCCTGACGCGAGTTTAGGTTAAGAATAATTTTATCTGTAGTAAGAATTACGTAATATAATTCACTAACTGAGAAAAACAATGTGACTTCAATAATACGAAGCATGCATTTATAAATTATGCAAACTATTAGTATAACTATTAGAGTTTAACATTTTTTACCCATCCCAAAAAGTGCATAACGCCGCTAAAGAAGCTTTCAGTTCAAAAAATAAATATAAAAATAGAACTTAATAGATAACCTCCTCCTTTTTTTGAAGTCGGTAAAAATAAGAAAGTTTTAGATTAAAATGATCAATTAATACAAATCTGCACCAGCTATGCCTCCTACATAGGTCGTTAAAATTAAAGAAGGGAGTGTGTTGTGAACGCGTATAAATAAATAATAAATAAATATATACGGACAAATCACACAGATTGAGCTAGCCCCAAAGTAAGTTCGAGACTTGTGTTATGAGATACTAACTCAACGATACTATATTAACAAATACACATATAGATAAATATCAAAGACCCAGGCCAATCTGAAAAAGATCATTTTCCATCTTGACCTGACCTGACCTGACCTGACCGGGGATCGAACCCGGGGCCCTCGTTTCGCAGGCTGGCGTGTTAACCACTGCGCCATGGAGCTCGCACCGAGAATTATGAAGCTTTTGAACATCAATATAGGACCTATATTGATGTTCAAAAGCTTCATAATTCTAATAATCTAGCTTCATAAATACCTATATAATAGGTATGATTAATGATTGTTCAAAAGCTACAGACAACTAGCGTTTCAAAACCGACCACTGCATAGAAGAAACGTTGAAAGAAACTCTTTTCGAAAGTATTTACATACATACTATCATGTCCATAGAAATATATCAAGGTAGAATGCCCAAGTGGGCGGAACACGCGTGTCTCAAATTTTGCACAATTGAGTACGATTCGTTAAACGTTCAACAGTCAACGCGCACGTCTCGACATGCACATGATAATGATCTTCTCGAACAGAAACAAACAGACCTAGTCGGAGTATCCGACTAGGTCTAAAAGCTTATTTAATTTGCTTTTTAGGGTTCCGCTTATCCAATGTCATTTCTGCAACCCCTAGCCGAGCAGTTGAGGCAAACACCCCTGACTTCGTTATATATTAAGACGGTTTGTGATTGAGTTAATTTGATTCGTCTTATAAAGGACTAGCTGTTGCCCGCGACTTCGTCCGCGGCAATTTCTTTTATTATGATTAATTAGTATATATGAATATTTTTTCCCCGTTTTCAAAACATTTTCTATTGTAGCTTCGCTCCTATTGATTGCAGCGTGATGTTTTAGCCTAAAGCCTTCCTCAATAAATGGACTATCCAACACAAAAAGAATTTTCCAATTTGAATCAGTAGTTCCTGAGATTAGCGCGTTCAAACAAACAAACTCTTCAGCTTTATAATATTAGTATAGATATAGAAAATAAAAATCATGAACCGATTGGTTAAAAGTTCTCAATGAAAGAAATTTAAAATTTATTATTGTTGTACTTCGGTTAAAAACTAGCAATACAACAAATCTTATAAATAAATAAACACTAAAATTAGTTTGGTCTGAAATAAGCCTTAAAATCATCCCTGCTAGTTTTCTTAAAAAGTAAAAATATTTCTCTATAACGCCATCCGCAACGATCAACATTTTTTAGTATTATTTGCGATAGTATTTTGGTCCAGAATTGCAAATAATACCTACACCAATTAATGTTTATTCTTTTTCAATGGCCCAGGGCTACGCATCACTTTCAAGAACATAGTTATATACAAAATCAAATCATTTATGTATAGTATAATCATCATTATACTATACATAAATTGCCTTGGAACAAAATAACTCAAAATGTCCAGCCCAATAACATTTGATAATATAAACTTTTCAATAATAACGTTATGCGTTATACATTATAACGTAACGTTAAGAATTAAACCAAAAATAAATGTTGTTGCTTTCCGCTTTTCGCCGTGATTCTTCCAAGATGTACCATAACCAATTTCACACATGCAACCATAGACGCCCATAGCAAGCAGCACAGTGTCAGTTCAAAGAGAATTCCCTTAACCAATTGAAAAACCTCTGAAATGTAACACCACCACTCCGTTAACATCACACAGCATAGATGCACCGATCATATGACTATTTGGCTCACAATGATGTAATGTTGAAGAGTTCGCCATCTTCTTAGCAAGTACCATGTGCACAATAGTAATATTGAACAAATGCATGACGCCACACCTCCAATGTATATGTCGCAGTCGAATCGTATAATCCGCCGCATTACATTACGGCTAGCCGTTTTCAAAAACAGGGCCGTTTTGGAATACGGCTGTTCAACGATTAGCTAGAATGTATTCGGCACCATACGTTCTTTAACACGGCTAACCTTAATGTAATACAGCAAGTCCATAGCCGCCGCTTTGACAGTTTTTATGTCCCATTTTTAAGACTCGTGGTGCTGCCTGACAACAATAATGGGATCGGATGTACAGAAAAGTGTCGCAAAACTATGAAGTTAATAGGGAAATAAAGGAAAATATGATAAATATAATAATAACTAACTATAATAATATTTCTTGAAGGAATATTGTAAGAAGAAATGTGTTAAGTATCTTTTTCTTGATAAAATTTATTTTAATTTAAACTTTTTATTTTGTAAGTATGGTCACCCTACAATCTAACTAGAAGTACATTGCGGCTAAACGTGGGCCGCCTTATTAAATATCGTATCGCAATGACAATCCAGCTAGTCGTTGAGCCGCCGCATTTTAAAACGGCGCTGTTTTTGATAACAGCTAGCCGTCATGTAATACGGCGGATTATACAATCCGACTGCGACACATATACGTACTCGTAATAGCTCATAAGCATATTCGTAACAAGTACCTACTCACTGGTGCTTATTTATATATTATATATTACTAAAATATTTAAATATAAAGACTTTTAAAGTTGTATGAACGTAGCAACCATATTCAGATTAGAAACAAATCCCAACATCAAAACTGTTGATAAATATATGTATTGAAATGAACAGACATTTTTAATTAATAGTTTTAATTAGCTGATAATAATTTGATATGTATTTATAATTGCCTCAATCCATGAGTTTACTTGTTAAGTATGATAAAATATTTCATTTTCAGGCTGGTAAAAGCAAAACGAGGATTGAAAGTAGGACAAAAAAGATGTACGTACATTTTTTGGATTGTTCCGCAACCAAAAAAAAATCTGAAGCTAATTTTCTATTTTGTCTTCTGTGGCTTGGAATTACCTCAATATCAATTAAGCTCTTACTATATTTTTCCCGCAACTTGTACTTTATCATATGTTTAAATAACTCACGTTATAATTGTGTTGTGTATCTGTGTGTATAGCGAAGTAGGTACTGCCGTAAATTATAAGTAATAGTTTAGTACAGTACTTCGCTATAAATATTTTTTTTACCAACTAGAGTTGGTGCTAGAATAACTAAGCTATTTGATGCACTATGCACTATCCCTCGAACAAGGCACATAAGGCTGACCGTAAGAAAAACCGCCCTTTTCTTAAATCTACTCCGGCGAATTTTAAAGCTTGCCACTATGATTTGTTGATGGTCATGGCACAGCAGTCGTTAACAGGGAACTGTACTCTGTTGAACTCGAATAGCAGATCACTGGAGGTCATGGGAATAAGGTGTTAACCACCGAAGACCGCAAAAACATATGGAAGAGCAAGGAGCTGCATGGGCGGTTCTACCAGTACTGAAGATCGGCTCGCGTCGGTAAAAGGTCGCGTGGCTACGATTCGGTGACCTCTTTGGAGAAACCGAGGGTTTTGTTTGTGCAATTGCAGATGAGGTCATGATGACAAACAACTATCGGAGATATATCCTGAAGGACGGTACGGTCGACACCTGTTGGGCATGCCGCCGTCCTAGCGAGTCACTCAAGCATAATATTTCCGGTTGTTCGCATCTGGCTAAGGGAGAGTATTTGCACAGGCATAACCTTGTAGCCAGAATTATCCACCAGCAACTTGCTCTTCGATATGAGCTTGTGGAATCCGAGGTGCCTTATTATAAGTACACACCAGCGCCGGTTCTGGAAAATGGTCGTGCCACGCTGTATTGGGGTCGATCTGTCATCACAGACAGGACTATTTCCGCAAATAAGCCTGACATTGTGCTGACAGATCGATCGGCACGCCAGGCAGAGCTCGTTGACATCACCATTCCACACGAAGAAAACCTCGTGAAGGCCGAGAAGGACAAGTTTAGCAAGTACTTTGACTTGGCTCACGAAGTAAGTAGTTAAGTTGCAGATACAACTATCGGGACAATTACCGTCGAATCTACATCCCACATGACAATGTGGGATGTAGATTCGACGGTAATTGTCCCGATAGTTGTATCTGCAAACGGTCTTGAAGTGAAGAGTCTCGACCAATATCTCAAGATGCTCTCGCTAGATGGTTGGATCAAGGGACAGATACGGAAGGCAGTACTCCTGAATACGGCACGAATAGTCAGAAGGTTTCTTTCTCTGGGGCCCTGACCGCCGGTAGCTTGAACCCTGCCCCGCTGCTGACGGCACCCTAGGTTTAGATTTTTATAATGTTTTTATGTTTTATAATTTATTTTTATATTTTACTTTTATATAAATATTGTAAAAACCGAATTCTAAGAAATAAATAAAGAGATAATAATAATAAATGATTTATTTCAGACTGTACAGTTCACAATACAAGTCAGATACGTGACCTGAGACTGTCGCAAAGGCTTTTTTTTCACTTCTATCGGTACTCCAGGAGTGCAACCTGTTGTTTTTATTTTCGTGTGTTTGAGTCCAAGTAGTCTCCTGCGAAAACCCAATTGAGTAACTTACCTTATATATACACTAGTTTATTAGTATATACATATGGTACATTAAATACACGTAACATATATCCTTATCTTCTATACATATAATATCTATATATACATATAATAAAACAGTAAAAATATTTTGTCTGTGCATTTAGAATTTCTGTCTGTCAAGTCAAGTCAAGTCAAAGATTTTTATTCAAAATTGGATACATGTATCTCTTTTTGAACGTCATATTTTTATTTCTTATATATTTTTTAATTTATGCAAAATTGAAATACTACTTTTTTAGCCGTGTGGTATCCGGCAGAGTAGAATAGGACCACTCCAAGTCTTCCCGTGGATGTCGTAGAAGGCGACTTAGGAAATACAAGCTAAACAAAGCTTATAAACATCTAAGACACCTCTCCAACCCGTCTGGCCAGCGTGGAGAGTGTAGGCCAAGTCCTCTGGCTGCTCTGGCCAAGTATGGCCCTAGTAGTACAGAGAGGGTCGTGCTCCTGTAGTGGAGACTAAAAAGGATCTGATGATGATGATGATGATGAAATACTACTAGCGTTTCGGAACGACCACTGGTGAGAAGAATACGCCGAAAGAAACTCAATCCAAACTGTTTGTCTGTCTGTATGTATGATCACGATTGTCTCCGAAAATACTGAACCGATTTACTTCAAGCTTTCACCAATTGCTTTGTTTTAACTCAGCAAAACATTTAAAGGTTGTTGCATCAAAATCGGTTCATTAAAAATAAAAGTTATCGTCATTTAAATGAACTTTAGGCATGAGTTTACCTGCAAATATATAGCAAAAAATAATAAGTGATTAAATAATAAGTGACATAGGACAATTAAAATCCAAAGTCAATTCATCATCATTATACGACAGCATTATACCTATCTGCTTATGCATTACCTTGGATGTTTATATATATATATATATATATATATATATATATATATATATATATATATATATATAATGTCCTCCTTTCGGCCGTTGTTGATCAGGCCGAAATCCGATATAATTATTGATCAACCTTTACCCGCCTCTAACTCTGAAAGTTTTGGGTCTATCGTGCTCTTTCTGCTATATATGAATTCTCCTAGTTACGACACTTTGCTGAATTGTGCCGTAAAGTCTTATACTCGTCATAAATTATTACGATAATTATTGATCTATTAACCGCCTTTTTTCATGCACTGAGGATACTTTTGTTGATCGAATATATACCGCGTTTGATCAATATTTGCTGCGAATTATTGCTTTCGAGCAACGCGGGGGCAGAGCGGCAACGTCGCAAAAAACGAAATGGAAGTATGTTAAAGTGAGATAGAAAGTGTGCCCGTGCAGTCGGTGTATTTCGTTGGATGACGTGTTTTTAAGGAAATAAAATTTCGTATTTTTTTCTAGGAGACGGACGACATAAGTATTTAAGAACTTATTTTACTTTTATATTCCATACTACCAGTATCCATATCCAGACTAATATTATAAATGCGAAAGTAACTCTGTCATTTGTCTATCTGTCTGTCTTCATAGACACTTCATCTGTCTTCATTTAGAAAATTTCCATACAAACTTCCCCCTGAACGGATAAAACAGGGGGGAAGTTTGTATGGAAATTTTCACATTTCTATTTATTTATTTAATAACGCTACAGCAGTACTTTCTACACTTGGAAGTATTCAAAAAGGTGTATAAGTTCTCGATTACAATTAAAAAAGATTATGTTGGGGAAACTGGGCCAAATTCAACCCTAAAGCCACGAAGGGTAAAATGGTTTGAAGGCGAGGGCAAAGGCCGAGCCGTTGAGGATTCAGCACGACCCCCCTTCTACCCCAAGTGTGCTGCAGTGCCGCCGCAGAGACCGAACTGCTGAACACTAGGGCCGTGAGGCCGTAGACCGAGCCCCAAGGCGAATGAGAAGCCTGAGCCATCGAGGATTCAGCAACCCCCCGCCCAAGTGTGCTGAGGCTGCAAGCCGAACTGCCGAACACTTGGGCCGCGAGTCTGTAGGCCAAGCTCCAAGGTGAGAGTGAACCCCGAGCCGTTGAGAATTCAGCACGATCCACGACCCCCCCCCCCCCCCTCCCCTAAGTGTGCTGCAGTGAGGTCACAGGCCGAACTGCCGAACACTAGGGCCGCCAGGCCGCAGGCCGAGCTCCAAGGCGAATGCGAAGACCGAGCCGTTGAGGATTCAGCACGACCCCTTCCTCCTAACTCCCCACCCCCCACGACCAAGTCAGCTGCAGTGAGGCCGCAGGCCGAACTGCCGGACACTTGGGACTGAAGGCCGAGCTCCAAGGTGAGGGTGAACCCCGAGCCGTTGAGGATTCAGTATGACTCCCCCCTCCCGATGAGGTGAGTGAGGCGAAGACTATATGAATAATACGTTTATTATTGCACATTGCACAGGTGAACAAAGTTGCAGCAATGTCGGTTCTGTGAAAGCTGACTACCTGGTGATAGTATAGAAACATCAAATACATTGTCATTTGTTATAATATATGTATGACTATAGAAAGAAACCGGCCAAGTGCGAGTCGGACTCGTGCACTAAGGGTTCCGTACCATCATCTATAAAAACGGTAAAAAAAATGTCTGTTGTTTGGGAGCCCCACTTAAATATTAAGTTTATATTTATTTAATTATTTATTTTTGAAGTGAATATATAGCTTAATATTCCGTAAATATTTCAAGCCTCAACATATTGCCATTATCAATATCAAGCAAAACCGAGCAAAAAAATCACGTTTGTTGTATGGGAGCCACCTTAAATATTTATTTTATTCTGATTTTAGTATTTTTAGGGTTCCATACCTCAAAAGGTTAAAAGGAACCCTTATAGGATCACTAGGTTGTCCGTCTGTCTGTCGCTCTGTCAAGCCCCTTTTCCTCACGAACGCGTTGAGGTATCAAGCTAAAATTCATACCAAATACTCAAGTCTACTGTCCCTTGAAGCTGTAAAAAAATGTAACTTCTAAGCCAACGCAATCGAAAGATACAGCCGCTTATGCCGCAAATTTTCGTGTTTTTCGAACTCGCAAGGGAATCAAAACGTACAGGGTACTTCCCGTGAACTCAGAATCTTGGAATTTGGTATGAAGCAACATCATAAAGCACAGATAAAGAAAAAATTGCGAAAAGTATACATTTTTGGTAACATCATGTAATCATTATATTATTAAACTAGCTGTTGCCCGCGGCTCCGCCCGCGTTAGTGTCGATCCCTCGGTAACAGTAGAATTTCCCGGAATCAAACATATATGTCCTTCCTCGGGCCTCACACCTCCATATTAAATTTCATCCAAATCAGTTCACTGGTTGAAGCGTAAAAAAACAACAGACAGAGTTACTTTCGCATTTATAATATTAGTATTAGTATGGAAGTATGGATATTGTTTATACTTCTAAGTCCAGAAATGAGAAAATTTCCATAAAACCTTTACCCTCCCATTTTACCCCTTTTGGAGTGAATTTTGTCCATTTCACCCACATATATGTTTTTTAATTGTGATCGAGAACTTACATACCTATTTATTTTCATACTTCATAGTCCAGAAATGAGAAAATTTCCAAACAAACTTTACCCCCCTTCTGAGGGATTTTTTTCCAGACTACACAGATCTTTTTCAATTGTAATCGTAAATTTATTTACCTATTTTCATACTTCAATGTCTAGAAATAAGTAAATTCCTAAACAATCTTTACCCCGCTATTTTACCCCTTCAGGGGAAAATATTTTTTACCTACACAGATATTTTTAATTGTATCCTAGAACTTATATACTTATTTTCATACGTTTATACCACCCATCCACCCCCATTTTACCCCTTTATGGAGGAATTTTGCAAATTTCATCTGCCTACACACATCTTTTTTAATTTTAATCGAGACCTTTTATACCTACTTTTATACTTCTAAGTCCAGAAATGAGAAAATTCCATATAATTTTTACCCCTTTAGAAGTAAAATTTCTTAAAAATTCTTTCTTAGCGCTCACTCACATCAATAAAAGAACCACTGTACCAAATTTGAAGTTTCTAGGCGCAGCAGTTTCGGTTGGTTTGCCGTTTGCCCGCGGCTACGCCGCCGCCGTTAGTGTCCATCCCTCAGGAACAGTTTGGACCCTTAAAGGGGTGACTCAGGTCATCAATATTAACAACTTTTTCCATGGGACCAATGCTGGGAACTCAAAAAAAAATTCGTCATTTCCATAAAAAAGAGTCCCGCCACCCGGCCAGTTTGTATGGAAATGTCGATTTTTTTTGAGTTCCCAGCATTGTTCCCATAGGAAAAGTTGTTCATTTTGATGGTCTGAGTAACTCCTTTAAGGGTCCAAAACGATAAAAAATTCACCGTGTATATTTGCAGGCAAACTAATGCCTTGAGTTCATTCAAATGACGATAACTTTTTTTTTAATGAACCGATTTTGGTGAAACAAACTTTAGATGTTTTGCTGAGTCAAAACAAAGCAATTGGTGAAAGTTTGAAGTAAATCGGTTCAGTATTTTCGGAGATAATCGTGATCATACATACAGACAGACAGACAGACAGACAGACAGACAGACAGACAGACAGACAGACAGACAAAAATTTCAAAAATTTTTTTTGCTTTCTATTATTCTTTTTAAATGTCCCTCTATCCATTTCAATCAAAAATTCTAAATGTACAGACAAAATATTTTTACTGTTTTATTATATGTATAGATAATAATGCCGCAAATTTTCAACATTCGTAAGGGAATCAAAATCTATAGGGTACTTCCCGTGAACTCAGAATCTTAAAATTTGGTGCAAAGCAACGTCGTAAAGCACAAGTAAAAAAAAATTGCGAAAAGGGTTAATATTTATTTACAACATATAATAAAAATATTTTAAATAATTAAATTTTAGCTTATTATAGATAACGGTACGGAACCCTACATGTGCGAGTCCGAGTCGCACTTGATCGGTTTTTTTTTGTTATAGCGGCAACAGATATACATCGTCTGTAAAAATTTCACACTGGCTAACTATCACGGTTCATGAGATACAGTCTGGACGGACGGCAGACAGACAGACGGGCTACGGAGCCATATTAATAGGGTCCTGTTTTTACTCTTTGGGTACGGAACCCTTAAAAGGGTACATATCAATAACATCATATTAGGACCGACTGTTAAATTCTGCCATTTGAAAAAGTCATCAGAGAGATGTGATGACGCATTGATGTATCCTTATCCTTACTAGTATTATAAATGTGAAAGTGAGTTTGTTTGTTTATTTATTTGTTTGTTTGTTTGTTACGCTTTCATGCCGTCACTACTGAACCGATCATCATGAAATTTTGCATACAAGTTCTCTGGAGTACGGAGAAGGACAAAGGCTACCTTTTATCCAGGGAAAAAGTACTATTCCCGAGGGATTGACATTCACGCGGGCGGAGCCGCGGGCGATAGCTAGTTTTCTATAAACTTGCGTCTGCGACAGGTACCTGACTGTACGTCAAAATATTTATCTACCAATATTCATATAATGAACTGAATTCGTTAAAGAGTTATGGAGGAATATACATAAATGCATACAAAAAAATCTGAAAATCGTCAATTTAGGATCAGTGTAATGTATAGAGCTTATAAACACATTATCTCTGAAAACAAAGTAACTTACTTCATGACCGACCCTTACAGGTTATTTATTAGTAGTGATATAATAGTTATAGGATTATAGGAAGGTACTTTAATCTTACCACAAAAAGGTATTAAAGTGACGTCATTACTTCGTAATTGTAGTAAATAATGTGTTTTACTTCGTTAATTAAGTATTTTTTATAAATAAATAAATAAATAAATATATACGGACAAATCACACAGATTGAGCTAGCCCCAAAGTAAGTTCGAGACTTGTGTTATGGGATACTAACTCAACGATACTATATTTTATAACAAATACATATATAGATACACATCCAAGACCCAGGCCAATCTGAAAAAGATCATTTTCCATCTTGACCTGGCCGGGGATTGAACCCGGTCACTCCGTGTCGCAGGCAGGCGTGTTGACCGCTGCGCCACGGAGCTAGTCAAAGTCGGAGTTTTTATGACCTACCTGTCTTAGGTAGCTTGTTTTAGATTTTCCTTTAATTAAATGATTGATTACTCGTGTTATCTATCATTCATCGTTCATACCATAGGTAGGAAGGTAGCATTGATACACAGTCCTCATAGAAAAAAAACACTTGCATACTTTGTAAATAGTTGTAAATCAATACATACAATATGTAAAGAAAACCCTGTCCGATCCTTGAAGGGATTCTCGATCCTAATTCAGCCCGTTGATATGAACAACTTTTCAACTATGGGACTAATGAATGCCGAGACAGTCGTTGGCGAGTTACATACTTTACTCCAAATTAAACATAGCATCGTTATGACACTGTTGTAACACTGGTAAAGCAAGACGCAGCTGGGGCGGCCGGGTGCGCGTACCCAATGCCATTACTTCGACTACCGGATAGGCAGTTGAGGATGACACCTCTTACCTCCATTGTTTATCAGGCTAAAAACCGCATTAATTGTTGATCTACCTTTACCGGCCTCTCTCTTAGGAATTGTTAAGTTTAATGCAAAGAGAATTTTTATGTTGCATCAGTCCTCGACGGGTCGGGGTTTGCCCTAGCCTCGTGGCTCAAGTGTTCGGAATTTCGGCCAGTGACCTTACTGCAGCACACTTGGGAGGGGAGTGGGGGTGGGGTCGTGCTGAATCTTCAATGGCTCGGGGTTCACCCTTGCCTTGGAGCTCGGCCTGGGGCCTCGTGGTCCAAGTGTTCGGAATTTCGGCCTGCGAACTTATTACCGCACACCTAGGGGGGAAGTGGGGGAGGGGTCGTGCTGAATCCTCAACGGCTCGGGGTTCACCCTCGCCTTGGAGCTAGGCCTGTGGCCTCGCGGCCCTAGTGTTCGGTAGTTCAGCCTGCGGTCTCACTGCAGCACACTTTCGCCTTGGAGCTCGGTCTACAGTAGTCTCGCGGCCAAAGTGTTTGGCATTTCGGCCTACGGCCTCACTGCAACACACTTGGGGGGGGGGGGGGGGGGAGCGGGGGTCGTGCTGGATCCTCAACGGTTCGGGGATTACCCTCGCCTTGGAGCTCGGCCAACGGTCTTGTGGCCCTAGTGTTCGGCAGTTCAGCCAGCGGTCTCATTCCAGCACGCTTTGGGGAGGGGGGGGTGGATGTTCGTGCTAAATCCTCAACGACATGGGCTTTGCCCTCGCCTTGGAGCTCGGTCTACAGGCTTGCGGCCCAAGTGTTCGGCATTTCGGCCTACGGCCTCACTGCAACACACTGGGGGGAGTGGAAGTCGTGCTGAATCCTCAATGGCTCAGGGTTCACCATCGTCCTCTCCTCGCCTTAGAGCTCGGCCTGCGGCCTCGCGGCTCTAGTGTTACAGCACACTTGGGGGAAGGGGGCTTACAACCCCCTACATGTTGGCAGAAAAATCCCCCCCCCCCCCCACTCCTGTGGGGGGACAGGCTACTTCAATTTATGATAAGATATAGCCTCATAACATAATTACCTAATTAGTAATGTACGCGAACGAAGTCGCGGGCACTGCTAGTATTCTATAATTTTAATAAATAGGTAACTACAGAATAGATGACATAGGTCGTCCCATCACAGCTGTTTAACTAACAGTTGTGATGCGATCTAGAGCGAAGTGGCAACAGCGCACAATGGACTCAGCCAACTCAGCTGTTCAATTCTGCCATTTGAAAAAGTCATAAGAGAGATGTGATGACGCATTGATGTATCCTTATCCTTACTAATATTATAAATGCGAAAGTGAGTTTGTTTGTTTATTTGTTTGTTTGTTACGCTTTCACGCCGTAACTACTAAACCGATCATCATGAAATTTTGCACACAAGTTCTCTGGAGTACGGAAAAGGACATAGGCTACCTTTTTTTCCCGGGAAAAGTACTATTCCCGAGGCATCGACATTAACGCGGGTGGAGCCGCGGGCGATAGCTAGTTTTCTATAAACTTGCGTCTGCGATAGGTACCTGACTGTACGTCAAAATATTTATCTACCAATATTCATATAATGAACTGAATTCGTTAAAGAGTTATGGAGGAACATACATAGATGCATACAAAAAAAATCTAAAAATCGTCAATTTAGTTTCAGTGTCATGTATAAAGCTTATAAACACGATATCTCTGAAAACAAAGTAACTTACTCCATGACCGACCCTTACAGGTTATTTATTAGTAGTGATATAATAGTTATAGGATTATAGGTAGGTACTTTAATCTTACCACAAAAAGGTATTAAAGTGACTTCATTACTTCGTAATTGTAGTAAATAATGTGTTTTACTTCGTTAATTAAGTAATTGTTATGACCTACCTGTCTTAGGTAGCTTGTTTTAGATTTTCCCTTTAATTAAATGATTGATTACTCGTGTTATCTATTATTCATCCTTCGTACCATAGGTAGGAAGGTAGTAGGAAGGTGGGTATCAAACCCAATCCTCATAGAAATAAAAACACTTGCATACTTTATAAATAGTAGTGTCCGATCCTTGAAGGGATTCTCAATCATAATTCAGCCCGTTGATATGAACAACTTTTCAACTAAGGGACCAATGAATGCCGAGACAGTCGTTGGCGAGTTACATACTTTACTCCAAATTAAACATAGCATCGTTAGGAATAGAATTCATATGTAGCAAAATTTGCAACATATGAATTCTCTTTGCTTTAAACTGAACACTTCCTAAGTAAGAGGCCGGTACAGGTGGATTAAAAATTAATGCGGATTTCAGCCTGATCAACAATGGAGGCAAGCGGTGTCATCCTCAACTGTATATCCGGTAGTTGAAGTAATGGCATCGGGTACGCGCACCCGGCCGCCCGAGCTGCTTCTTGCTTTACCAGTGTTAGTAGTATCCCAATACCTTTATATCCTTCCTTAATCCAATAAATTCGTATCCTTCCCCAGCTAAAAATTACTTCCGTTGGGTAGCAGCGTCGGACGCACAAGAAGCCAAAGAAACTGTGCTCGCAATCTCGTCTGCCAAGCATGGTGAGTATGCCAATATCCTCCCATTGAACGAATAAGTATCCTTGGGAGAGGCCTTCATCCAGCAATAGACTATTTGCTGCTGTATTGATGAATGATGATAATGAACAATAGCCGAAAGGAGGACAACACAGGAAAGGCTACTTCTGATTTTAGTATTTTTTTGTTACAGCAACAACAAAAATACATCATCTGTGAAAATTTCAACTGTCTAACTATCACAGTTCATGAGAAAGCGGAGCCATATTAATCGTTCGATACACTTCGATTTTGCAAAGAAAATATTTTTGTAATCATCATATCAGCCGCAAGAAGTCCATTGCTGGACATAGGCCTCTCCCAATGATTTTCGAAATTACCGGTTGGAAGCGGCCTGCATCCAGCGTTTCCCTGCGTCCTTGTTCAGGTCGTCCGACCACCTGGTAGGTGGGTGTTCGACGCTTCGCTTGCCGGTACGTGGTCACCGTTCGAGAACCTCTTTGCCCCATCGGCCATCGGTGCTACGTGCTATGTGCCCCGCCCACTGCCACTTGAAAGAGCTAATCCGCTGAGCTATGTCGGTAACTTTCGTTCTTCTACGGATCTCCTCATTTCTGATTTTGTCTCGCAGAGAAACACCGAGCATAGCCCCTCTCCATTGCTCTTTGAGCGACCTTCTCTTGAGTGATCTTGGGATCTAATCATTCCCAATCTTTTTGCTGCTTTTAAAATTGCAAAAGATTTAATCTCTTTCTTGACATGGCTGAAGAGAAATAGTTAAAAAATATTTTCTTTGCAAAATCGAAGTGTATCGAACGATTAATATGGCTCCGCTATCCGTCCGTCTGTCTGTCCGTCCATCCGTACGTTTGTCAAAAGGCTGTATCTGATGTACCGTGATAGTTAGATAGTTGAAATTTTCACAGATGATATACTTCTGTTGCCGCTATAACAAAATAAATATTAAAATCAGAAGTAGCCGTTCCTGTGTTGTCCTCATTTCGACCATTGTTCATCATCATCATTCATCAATACAGCAGCAAATAGTGCATTGCTGGACAAAGGCCTCTTCAAAGGATACTTATTCGTTCCATGGAAGGATATTACCATACTCACCATGATTGGCAGGCGAGATGGCGAGCGCAATTTCTTTGGCTTGAAATGAAATGAAATGAAATGATTTATTAATTTACATGAAACATGGTTAAAATGTGACAAACAAAAAATTTCTTGTGCGTCCGACGCTGCTGCCCATCGGAAGTAATTTTAAGCTGGAGAAGGATAGGAATTTGTTGGATTAGGAAGGGCATAAAGGAATTGGGATACTACTAACATTGATAAAGCAAGATACAGCTCGGGCGGCCGGGTGCGCGTTCCCGATGCCATTACTTCGACTACTGGATAGGCAGTTGAGAACGACAACTCTTACCTCCATTATTGATCAGGCTGAAATCCGCATTAAATATTGATCCTCCTTTACCAGCCTCTTACTTAGGAAGTGTCGAGTTTAAATTTTGCTACATGTAAATTCTATTTCTAACGATGCTTTGTTTAATTAGGAGTAAAGTATGAACTCGCCAACGACTGTCACGGCATTCATTGGTCCCATAGTTGAAAAGTTGTTCATATCAACGGGCTGCATTAGGATCGAGAACCCCTTTAAGGATCGGACAGGGTTTTCTTTACATATTGTATGTATTGATTTACTACTATTTACAAAGTATGCAAGTGTTTTTTTTCTATGAGGACTGTGTATCAATGCTACCTTCCTACCTATGGTATAAACGATGAATGATAGATAACACGAGTAATCAATCATTTAATTAAAGGAAAATCTAAAACAAGCTACCTAAGACAGGTCGCAACAATTAATTAACGAAGTTAAACACATATTTACTACAATTACGAACTAATGATGACACTTTTATACCTTTATGGTAGTATTGATTAGCTGGTAAGATTAAAGTACCTACCTATAATCCTATAGCTATTATATAACTACTAATGATAAATCTGTAAGGGTCGGTCATGGACTAAGTTACTTTGTTTTTCGAGATATCGTGTTTATAAGCTCTATGACATGAAACTAAATTGACGAATTTTAGATTTTTTTTGTATACATGTATGTATGTATGTTTATCCATAACTGTTAAACAAATAAGTTCATTAAATGAAACTTGGTAGATAAACATTTCGATGTACAGTCAGGTACCTGTCGCAGACGCAAGTTCATAGAAAATACAACAACGCGTCATCACATTTCTCTGATGATTGTTTCGAATGACAGAATTGAACAGTCGGTCCAAATATTATGTAATTGGATATGTATACTTTTTAGGGTTCCGTTATTAAAGGGTAAAAACGGGACCCTATTAATATGGCTCCGCTATCCGTCCGTCTGTCCGTCCGTCCGTCTGTTACCAGACTGTTTCTCATGAATCGTGATAGTTAGCCAGTTGAAATTTTTACAAATGATGTATTTCTGTTGCCAGTATAACAAAAAAAAATTCAGAAAAAAATAAATTTTTAAGATGGCTCCTATACAACAAACGTGTTTTTTTTTGCTCATTATTGCTCGATGTTGATACTGGCAATATGTAGACGTTGAAATTCTGTGAATATTCTGTGAATTATTTAATTATATATTAATTTCAAAAATAAATAATTTAATTGATATAAAATTTATATTTAAGGGGGGCTCCCATACAACAGAGATACTTTTTTTGCCATTTTTATAGATAATGGTACGGAACCCTTAGTGCGCGAGTCCGACTCGCACTTGCCCGTTTTTTTTCTATAGTCATACAGATATTATAACAAATGACAATGTATTTGATGTTGCTGTCACTAGGAAGTCAGCTTTCACAGAACCGATATTGCTGCAACTTTGTTCACCTGTGCAACGTGCAATAATAAGCGTATTATTCATAATACTTTATCTTGTATCTCATGAACCGTGATAGTTAGACAGTTGAAATTTTCACAGATGATGTATTTCTGTTGCCACTATAACAAAAAATACTAAATTCAGAAGTAGCCTTTCCTGTGTTGTCCTCCTTTCGGCCATTGTTCATCATCATCATTCATCAATACAACAGCAAATAGTCCATTGCAAGACCTCTCCCAAGGATACTTATTCGTTCCATGGGAGTGTATTGCCATACTCACCATGCTTGGCAGGCGAGATGGCAAGCGCAGTTTCTTTGGCTTCTTGTGCGTCTGACGCTGCTGCCCATCGAAAGCAATTTTATGCTGGAGAAGGATAGGAATTTGTTGGATTAAGGAAGGGAATAAAGGTATTGGGATACTACTAACACTGGTAAAGCAAGACGCAGCTCGGGCGGCCGGGTGCGCGTACCCAATGCCATTACTTCGACTTCCGGATAGGCAGTTGAGAATGACACTTCTTACCTCCATTGTTGATCACGCTAAAATCGGCATTAATTGTTGATCCACCTTTACCGGCCTCTTACTTAGGAAGTGTTGAGTTTAAAGCGAAGAGAATTCATATGTTGCAAATTTTGCTACATGTCATACAGACATCGTCGCAGATCGTAAGCCGATCAAGGGATTGGGATAAAATCTGCAGAATCATGTTAATAAGCGATGCGGCTAGCAACCCATGACTCATTTGACAACTAATTTGATTCCGTTTTCCACCTAATGCCAAACAACATGCTAAACGTGGCCTTCAGGTCTTAAAACTTAGGCTCTGTCTACCCTGCAAGGGCAAAAGACGTGATACTAAAAATCGTCAATTTAGTTTCAGTATCATGTATAGAGCTTATAAACACAATATCTCTGAAAACCAAGTAACTTACGCCATGACTAACCCTTACAGATTTATTATTATTACTAGCTGTCCCGACGAACATTGTTTCGCTATAAGATAAACACTCTTTAAAACAATCTTATCTTTTAATTTGGACCAAATTACAGATAGTTATAAAGTTTGTTCAAAATCTAAAAAATTTGTAGTTTTGGAGTTTATCCCGAACATACATCGTACTGAATCCTCAACAGCTCAGGCTATGCCCTCGCCTTGGAGCTCGGTCTGCGGCCTCGCGGCCCAAGTGTTCGGCAGTTCGACCTGCGGTCTCATTGCAGCACACTTAAGGGAATGGGGGGGATTTCTGAATCCTCAGCGGCTCGGGCTCCGCTCTGAGCTCGGCCTGCGGGCTCGCGGCCCAAGTCTTTGGCAGTTCGGCCTGCGGCCTCACTGCAGCAGACTTGGGGGAGTGGGGGGAGGGGGGGGGGGGGTCGTGCTGAATCCTCAACGGCTCAGGCTATGCCCTCGCCTTGGAACTCGGTCTGCGGCCACGCGGCCCAAGCCTTTGGCAGTTCGGCCTGCGGCCTCAATGCATCACACTTGGGGGAGTGGGGGGAGGGGGGGGGGGGGGGGTCGTGCTGAATCCTCAACAGCTCAGGCTGTCCCCTCGCCTTGGAGCTCAGTCTGCGGCCTCGCGGCCCAAATGTTCGGCAGTTCGGCCGGCGGCCTAAATGCAGCACCATCGGTGGGGGGGGGGGGGGGGGAGGAGGGTCGTTCCGAATCCTCATCGGCTCAGGCTGTCCCCTCGCCTTGGAGCTCAGTGTGCGGCCTCGCGGCCCAAGTGTTCGACAGTTCGGCCGGCGGCCTAAATGCAGCACCATCGGGGGGGGGGGGGGGGGGGGAGCGGGGGAGGGGGGTCGTTCTGAATCCTCATCGGCTCAGGCTATGCCCTCGCCTTGGAGCTCGGTCTGCGGCCTTGCGGCAGACAAGTGTCTGGCAGGTTGGCCTGCGGCCTCATTGCAGCACACTTGGGGGGGGGGGGGGTCGTGCTGAATCCTCAGCGGCTCGGGCTCCGCTCTGAGCTCGGCCTGCGGGCTCGCGGCCCAAGTCTTTGGAAGTTCGGCCTGCGGCCTCACTGCAGCACACTTGGCATAACATAATTAATTAGTAATGTACGCGAACGGAGTCGCGGGCACTGCTTGCATTCTATAATCCTAATAAATAGGTAACTACAGAATAGATGACAGGTCGTTCCATCACAGCTGTTTAGCTAACAGTTGTGATGCGATCTAGAGCGAAGTGGCAACAGCGCACAATGGACTCAGCCAATCGTAGAGCAGGAAGCCTCTCATTGGCCCATTTGAATCAGATCAATAAATGACGGAGTGGAATTGTATAAAAAAGTTCAATTTTCTGCCGCCAGAGGGCTGGCAATTATTGATCTAATCTGAGATCGGATTGTTCACAATGTACGCAAAATCCAGCATTAGATCAATAAATGCTGTCCTGATCAACAATTGCCAACTGATCAACAATTAACTGATGCCACGAGACGGTCGATCAACAAATGTCGAGTGGAGATATCTATATATATATATATATATGTATTTGTTATAAAATATAGTATCGTTGAGTTAGTATCCCATAACACAAGTCTCGAACTTACTTTGGGGCTAGCTCAATCTGTGTGATTTGTCCGTATATATTTATTTATTTATTTATATATTTATCTATACTAATCCATACTAATATTATAATAAAAGTAACTCTGTCTGTCTGTCTTCTTTTCACGCTTCAACCGTTGAACCAATTTGGATGAAGTTTGAGACTTGGGGAAGGACATAGGGTACTTTTTATTCCGGGAAATTCTACTGTTCCTGATGGATAGACACTAACGGCGGCGGCGTAGCCGCGGGCAAACGGCAAACCTGACTTATATATCAACGCAACCGAAACTACTACCCCTAGAAGCTTGAAATTTGGTACAGGGGTATTTTTAATGATGTAAGTGAGCGCTAAGAAAGGATTTTTAGAAATTTAACTTCTGAAGGGGTAAAATTTATATAGAACTTTCTCATTTCTGGACTTAGAAGTATAAAAGTAGGTATATTAGTTCTCGATTAAAATTAAAAAATATGTGTGTAGATGAAATGGTGAGAAAATTTTCATATAAAGTTTATACCAAACTTAAAAGTTTATAACAATTTAAAAAGATATATGGGTGAAATGGACAAAATTCCCCCCTAAAGGGGTAAAATGTGAGGGTAAAGTTTTTATAGAAAATTTTCTCATTTCTGGACTTAGTAGTATAAATAATATCCATACTTCCATACTAATAATAATATTATAAATGCGAAAGTAACTCTGTCTGTCGTCTTTTTACGCTTCAACAATTGAACTGATTTGGATGAAATTTGGTATGAAGGTAGTTTGAGGCCCGGGGAAGGATATAGGGTATGTTTTATTCCGGGAAATTATATTGTTCCCGAGGGATCTACATCCCACATGACAATGTGGGATGTAGATTCGACGGTAATTGTCCCGATAGTTGTATCTGCAAACGGTCTTGAAGTGAAGAGTCTCGACCAATATCTCAAGATGCTCTCGCTAGATGGTTGGATCAAGGGACAGATACGGAAGGCAGTACTCCTGAATACGGCACGAATAGTCAGAAGGTTTCTTTCTCTGGGGCCCTGACCGCCGGTAGCTTGAACCCTGCCCCGCTGCTGACGGCACCCTAGGTTTAGATTTTTATAATGTTTTTATGTTTTATAATTTATTTTTATATTTTACTTTTATATAAATATTGTAAAAACCTAATTCTAAGAAATAAATAAAGAGATAATAATAATAAATGATTTATTTCAGACTGTACAGTTCACAATACAAGTCCATATGATACTAGTACAAAACTTATGTTAGAAAAATCTAAAGTGTGGGTTATTACTTTGCTTGTGAAACGCGAGAGACATGGAGCGGTCACTGACGATCAGGATTTTATAATAAAACAAAGCACCTGGCGCATAACAATGCGTATTTTAATCTTCTAGGGACAATATCAACACAATGCATCACAATATGAAGCTACGCTTATGTTGGTCGGTCGGCTGCTCAGCAAGAAGTGTAGCTTTCTCTAGGCGATGCACGCAACGACGGTATGGCGGGCAGGGTGGGGCGAGCTGTGACGTCACGCCAGCATTGCAGTTTGGGTTAGTTGCATTACAGTTGTTTGCTATTCACCAGTTATAAGTGGTCAAAACAGTTGTTTCTACCCTCCGTGCTAGTTTGCACTGTATGCCGGCAGGGCAGCATTCCTCGTCCGACGACGTAAACAACTCGTAGTATAGGCAAAACTTACAGATACGATCGAGTAGTTAACTTAAAAAATTGATTTCTTTTTGTACCAACTGTTTTCATAATGCTAACTTGTACGTGAATTAATAAATGAATATATTTATATAAGACTAGCTGTTACCCGTGGCTCCACCAGCATTAGTGTCGATCCCTCGGGAACAATATAATTTCCCGGAATAAAACATACCCTATATCCTTCCCCGGGCCTCAAACTACCTTCATACCAAATTTCATCCAAATCAGTTCAATTGTTGAAGCGTAAAAAGACGACAGACAGAGTTACTTTCGCATTTATAATATTATTATTAGTATGGAAGTATGGATATTATTTATACTACTAAATCCAGAAATGAGAAAATTTTCTATAAAAACTTTACCCTCACATTTTACCCCTTTAGGGGGGAATTTTGTCCATTTCACCCATATATCTTTTTAAATTGTAATAAACTTTTAAGTTTGGTATAAACTTTATATGAAAATTTTCTCACCATTTCATCTACACACATATTTTTTAATTTTAATCGAGAACTTATATACCTACTTTTATACTTCTAAGTCCAGAAATGAGAAAGTTCTATATAAATTTTACCCCTTCAGAAGTTAAATTTCTAAAAATCCTTTCTTAGCGCTCACTTACATCATTAAAAATACCCCTGTACCAAATTTCAAGCTTCTAGGGGTAGTAGTTTCGGTTGCGTTGATATATAAGTCAGGTTTGCCGTTTGCCCGCGGCTACGCCGCCGCCGTTAGTGTCTATCCATCAGGAACAGTAGAATTTCCCGGAATAAAAAGTACCCTATGTCCTTCCCCAAGTCTCAAACTTCATCCAAATTGGTTCAACGGTTGAAGCGTGAAAAGAAGACAGACAGACAGAGTTACTTTTATTATAATATTAGTATGGATTAGTATAGATAAATATATAAATAAATAAATAAATATATACGGACAAATCACACAGATTGAGCTAGCCCCAAAGTAAGTTCGAGACTTGTGTTATGGGATACTAACTCAACGATACTATATTTTATAACAAATACATATATATATATATATATATATATATATATATATATATATATATATATATATATATATATTGTCCTCCTTTCGGCCGTTGTTGATCAGGCCGAAATCCGATATAATTGTTGATCAACCTTTACCCGCCTCTAACTCTGAAAGTTTTGGGTCTATCGTGCTCTTTCTGCTATATATGAATTCTCCTAGTTACGACACTTTGCTTAATTGTGCCGTAAAGTCTTATACTCGTCATAAA
This sequence comes from Elegia similella, assembly GCA_947532085.1. Taxonomy (NCBI): domain Eukaryota; kingdom Metazoa; phylum Arthropoda; class Insecta; order Lepidoptera; family Pyralidae; genus Elegia; species Elegia similella. The sequence goes on from OX383936.1 coordinate 22,421,522, forward strand.
TTATTACGATAATTATTGATCTATTAACCGCCTTTTTTCATGCACTGAGGATACTTTTGTTGATCGAATATATACCGCGTTTGATCAATATTTGCTGCGAATTATTGCTTTCGAGCAAAGCGGCGGCAGAGCGGCAACGTCGCAAAAAACGAAATGGAAGTATGTTAAAGTGAGATAGTAAGTGTGCCCGTGCAGTCGGTGTATTTCGTTGGATGACGTGTTTTTAAGGAAATAAAATTTCGTATTTTTGTTTAGGAGACGGACGACATAAGTATGTAAGAAATTATTTTACTTTTATATTCCATACTACCAGTATCCATATCCAGACTAATATTATAAATGCGAAAGTGACTCTGTCATTTGTCTATCTGTCTGTCTTCATAGACACTTCATCTGTCTTCATTTAGAAAATTTCCATACAAACTTCCCCCTGAACGGATAAAACAGGGGGGAAGTTTGTATGGAAATTTTCACATTTCTATTTATTTATTTAATAACGCTACAGCAGTACTTTCTACACTTGGAAGTATGCAAAAAGGTGTATTAGTTCTCGATTACAATTAAAAAAGATTATGTAGGGGAAACTGGGCCAAATTCAACCCTAAAGCCACGAAGGGTAAAATGGTTTGAAGGCGAGGGCAAAGGCCGAGCCGTTGAGGATTCAGCACGACCCCCCTTCTACCCCAAGTGTGCTGCAATGCCGCCGCAGGCCGAACTGCTGAACACTAGGGCCGTGAGGCCGTAGACCGAGCCCCCAGGCGAATGCGAAGCCTGAGTCATCGAGGATTCAGCAACCCCCCGCCCAAGTGTGCTGAGGCTGCAAGCCGAACTGCCGAACACTTGGGCCGCGAGTCTGTAGGCCAAGCTCCAAGGTGAGAGTGAACCCCGAGCCGTTGAGAATTCAGCACGATCCACGACCCCCCCCCTCCCCTAAGTGTGCTGCAGTGAGGTCACAGGCCGAACTGCCGAACACTAGGGCCGCCAGGCCGCAGGCCGAGCTCCAAGGCGAATGCGAAGACCGAGCCGTTGAGGATTCAGCACGACCCCTTCCTCCTAACTCCCCACCCCCCACGACCAAGTGAGCTGCAGTGAGGCCGCAGGCCGAACTGCCGGACTCTTGGGACTGAAGGCCGAGCTCCAAGGTGAGGGTGAACCCCGAGCCGTTGAGGATTCAGTATGACTCCCCCCTCCCGATGAGGTGAGTGAGGCGAAGACTATATGAATAATACGTTTATTATTGCACATTGCACAGGTGAACAAAGTTGCAGCAATGTCGGTTCTGTGAAAGCTGACTACCTGGTGATAGTATAGAAACATCAAATACATCGTCATTTGTTATAATATCTGTATGACTATAGAAAGAAACCGGCCAAGTGCGAGTCGGACTCGTGCACTAAGGGTTCCGTACCATTATCTATAAAAACAGTAAAAAAAATATCTGTTGTTTGGGAGCCCCCCTTAAATATTAAGTTTATATTAATTTAATAATTTATTTTTGAAGTGAATATATAACTTAATATTCCGTAAATATTTCAAGCCTCAACATATTGCCGTTATCAATATCAAGCAAAACCGAGCAAAAAAATCACGTTTGTTGTATGGGAGCCACCTTAAATATTTATTTTATTCTGATTTTAGTATTTTTTGGGTTCCGTACCTCAAAAGGTTAAAAGGAACCCTTATAGGATCACTAGGTTGTCCGTCTGTCTGTCGCTCTGTCAAGACCCTTTTTAACGCGTTGAGGTATCAAGCTAAAATTCATACCAAATACTCAAATCTACTGTCCCTTGAAGCTGTAAAAAAATCTAACTTCTAAGCCAACGCAATCAAAAGATACAGCCGCTTATGCCGCAAATTTTCGTGTTTTTCGAACTCGCAAGGGAATCAAAACCTACAGGGTACTTCCCGTGAACTCAGAATCTTGGAATTTGGTATGAAGCAACATCATAAAGCACAGATAAAGAAAAAAATGCGAAAAGTATACATTTTTTGTAACATCATGTAATCATTATATTATTAAATATTAATGCCGCAAATTTTCAACATTCGTAAGGGAATCAAAATCTATAGGGTACTTCCCGTGAACTCAGAATCTTAAAATTTGGTGCAAAGCAACGTAGTAAAGCACAAGTAAAAAAAAAATTGCGAAAAGTGTTAATATTTATTTACAACATATAATAAAAATATTTTAAATAATTAAATTTTAGCTTATTATAGATAACGGCACGGAACCCTACGTGTGCGAGTCCAAGTCGCACTTGATCGGTTTTTTTTTTTGTTATCGCGGCAACAGATATACATCGTCTGTAAAAATTTCACACTGGCTAACTATCACGGTTCATGAGATACAGTCTGGTAACAGACGGACGGACGGCAGACAGACAGACGGGCTACGGAGCCATATTAATAGGGTCCTGTTTTTACTCTTTGGGTACGAAACCCTTAAAAGGGTACATATCAATAACATCATATTAGGACCGACTGTTCAATTCTGCCATTTGAAAAAGTCATCAGAGAGATGTGATGACGCATTGATGTATCCTTTACTAGTATTATAAATGTGAAAGTGAGTTTGTTTGTTTATTTATTTGTTTGTTTGTTTGTTACGCTTTCACGCCGTCACTACTGAACCGATCATCATGAAATTTTGCATACAAGTTCTCTGGAGTACGGAGAAGGACAAAGGCTACCTTTTATCCCGGGAAAAAGTACTATTCCTGACGGATTGACATTCACGCGGGCGGAGCCGCGGGCGATAGCTAGTTTTCTATAAACTTGCGTCTGCGACAGGTACCTGACTGTACGTCAAAATATTTATCTCCCTATATTTATATAATGAACTGAATTCGTTAAAGAGTTATGGAGGAACATACATATATGCATACAAAAAAATCTGAAAATCGTCAATTTAGTTTCAGTGTCATGTATAGAGCTTATAAACACATTATCTCTGAAAACAAAGTAACTTACTTCATGACCGACCCTTACAGGTTATTTATTAGTAGTGATATAATAGTTATAGGATTGTAGGAAGGTACTTTAATCTTACCACAAAAAGGTATTAAAGTGACGTCATTACTTCGTAATTGCAGTAAATAATGTGTTTTACTTCGTTAATTAAGTAATTGTTATGACCTACCTGTCTTAGGTAGCTTGTTTTAGATTTTCCTTTAATTAAATAATTGATTATTCGTGTTATCTATCATTCATCGTTCATACCATAGGTAGGAAGGTAGCATTGATACACAGTCCTCATAGAAAAAAAAACACTTGCATACTTTGTAAATAGTTGTAAATCAATACATACAATATGTAAAGAAAACCCTGTCCGATCCTTGAAGGGATTCTCGATCCTAATGCAGCCCGTTGATATGAACAACTTTTCAACTATGGGACTAATGAATGCCGAGACAGTCGTTGGCGAGTTACATACTTTACTCCAAATTAAACATAGCATCGTTAGGACACTTTTGTAACACTGGTAAAGCAAGACGCAGCTGGGGCGGCCGGGTGCGCGTACCCAATGCCATTACTTCGACTACCGGATAGGCAGTTGAGGATGACACCTCTTACCTCCATTGTTTATCAGGCTAAAAACCGCATTAATTGTTGATCTACCTTTACCGGCCTCTCTCTTAGGAATTGTTAAGTTTAATGCAAAGAGAATTTATATGTTGCATCAGTCCTCGACGGGTCGGGGTTTGCCCTAGCCTCGTGGCCCAAGTGTTCGGAATTTCGGCCAGTGACCTTACTGCAGCACACTTGGGAGGGGAGTGGGGGTGGGGTCGTGCTGAATTTTCAATGGCTCGGGGTTCACCCTCGCCTTGGAGCTCGGCCTGGGGCCTCGTGGTCCAAGTGTTCGGAATTTTGGCCTGCGAACTTATTACAGCACACCCAGGGGGGAAGTGGGGGAGGGGTCGTGCTGAATCCTCAACGGCTCGGGGTTCACCCTCGCCTTGGAGCTAGGCCTGTGGCCTCGCGGCCCTAGTGTTCGGTAGTTCAGCCTGCGGTCTCACTGCAGCACACTTTCGCCTTGGAGCTCAGTCTACAGTAGTCTCGCGGCCAAAATGGTTGGCATTTCGGCCTACGGCCTCACTGCAACACACTTGGGGGGGGGAGCGGGGGTCGTGCTGGATCCTCAACGGTTCGGGGATTACCCTCGCCTTGGAGCTCGGCCAACGGTCCTGTGGCCCTAGTGTTCGGCAGTTCAGCCTGCGGTCTCATTCCAGCACGCTTTGGGGAGGGGGGGGGGGGGGGGGGTGGGAATTTTCGTGCTAAATCCTCAACGACATGGGCTTTGCCCACACCTTGGAGCTCGGTCTACAGGCTTGCGGCCCAAGTGTTCGGCATTTCGGCCTACGGCCTCACTGCAACACACTGGGGGGAGTGGAAATCGTGCTGAATCCTCAATGGCTCGGGGTTTACCCTCGCCTTAGAGCTCGGCCTGCGGCCTCGCGGCTCTAGTGTTACAGCACACTTGGGGGAAGGGGGCTTACAACCCCCTACATGTTGGCAGAAAAATCCCCCCCCCCCACTCCTGTGGGGGGACAGGCTACTTCAATTTATGATAAGATATGGCCTCATAACATAATTACCTAATTAGTAATGTACGCGAACGAAATCGCGGGCACTGCTAGTATTCTATAATTTTAATAAATAGGTAACTACAGAATAGATGACATAGGTCGTCCCATTACAGCTGTTTAACTAACAGTTGTGATGCGATCTAGAGCGAAGTGGCAACAGCGCACAATGGACTCAGCCAACTCAGCTGTTCAATTCTGCCATTTGAAAAAGTCATAAGAGAGATGTGATGACGCATTGATGTATCCTTATCCTTACTAATATTATAAATGCTAAAGTGAGTACTCTGGAGTACGGAGAAGGACATAGGCTACCTTTTATGCCGGGAAAAGTACTATTCCCGAGGGATCGACATTAATGCGGGTGGAGCCGCGGGCGATAGCTAGTTTTCTATAAACTTGCGTCTGCGACAGGTACCTGACTGTACGTCAAAATATTTATCTACCAATATTCATATAATGAACTGAATTCGTTAAAGAGTTATGGAGGAACATACATAGATGCATAAAAAAAAAAAATTAAAAATCGTCAATTAGTTTCAGTGTCTTATACATGACACTTATAAACACGATATATCTGAAAACAAAGTAACTTACTCCATGACCGACCCTTACAGGTTATTTATTAGTAGTGATATAATAGTTATAGGATTATAGGTAGGTACTTTAATCTTACCACAAAAAGGTATTAAAGTGACTTCATTACTTCGTAATTGTAGTAAATAATGTGTTTTACTTCGTTAATTAAGTAATTGTTATGACCTACCTGTCTTAGGTAGCTTGTTTTAGATTTCCCTTTAATTAAATGATTGATTACTCGTGTTATCTATCATTCATCCTTCGTACCATAGGTAGGAAGGTAGTAGGAAGGTGGGTATCAAACCCAATCCTCATAGAAAAAAAAAACACTTGCATACTTTATAAATAGTAGTGTCCGATCCTTGAAGGGATTCTCGATCATAATTCAGCCCGTTGATATGAACAACTTTTCAACTATGGGACCAATGAATGCCGAGACAGTCGTTTGCGAGTTACATACTTTACTCCAAATTAAACATAGCATCGTTAGGAATAGAATTCATATGTAGCAAAATTTGCAACATATGAATTCTCTTTGCTTTAAACTAAACACTTCCTAAGTAAGAGGCCGGTACAGGTGGATCAAAAATTAATGCGGATTTCAGCCTGATCAACAATGGAGGCAAGCGGTGTCATCCTCAACTGTATATCCGGTAGTTGAAGTAATGGCATCGGGTACGCGCACCCGGTCGCCCGAGCTGCTTCTTGCTTTACCAGTGTTAGTAGTATCCCAATACCTTTATATCCTTCCTAATTACTTCCGTTGGGTAGCAGCGTCGGACGCACAAGAAGCCAAAGAAACTGTGCTCGCAATCTCGTCTGCCAAGCATGGTGAGTATGCCAATATCCTCCCATTGAACGAATAAGTATCCTTGGCAGAGGCCTTCATCCAGCAATAGACTATTTGCTGCTGTATTGATGAATGATTATAATGAACAATAGCCGAAAGGAGGACAACACAGGAAAGGCTACTTCTGATTTTAGTATTTTTTTGTTACAGCAACAACAAAAATACATCATCTGTGAAAATTTCAACTGTCTAACTATCACGGTTCATGAGATACAGCCCGGTGATACACGGACGGATAGACGGACAGAAAGCGGAGCCATATTAATCGTTCGATACACTTCGATTTTGCAAAGAAAATATTTTTGTAACTATTTCTCTTTAGCCATGTCAAGAAAGAGATCAAATATTTTGCAATTTTAAAAGCAGCAAAAAGATTGGGAATCATTAGATCCCAAGATCACTCAAGAGAAGGTCGCTCAAAGAGCAATGGAGAGGGCTATGCTCGGTGTTTCTCTGCGAGACAAAATCAGAAATGAGGAGATCCGTAGAATAACGAAAGTTACCGACATAGCTCAGCGGATTAGCTCTTTGAAGTGGCAGTGGGCGGGGCACATAGCACGTAGCACCGATGGGGCAAAGAGGTTCTCGAACGGTGACCACGTACCGGCAAGCGAAGCGTCGAACACCCACCTACCAGGTGGTCGGACGACCTGAACAAGGACGCAGGGAAACGCTGGATGCAGGCCGCTTCCAACCGGTAATTTTGGAAATCATTGGGAGAGGCCTATGTCCAGCAATGGACTTCTTGCGGCTTATATGATGATGATGATGAGATGCAAAGAATGTCAGGCAAGGCTTGATGCTGGTTGAGAACATCAGGCTGCATCTCGCTTAGCGGAATCCTATGCTACTCGCGAAGCTCACCTGAGCGCTGATTGTGAGCGTCATACGTCATCTCGCGATTCAGAAATTTACGTACAACGGGAATCACGACGTATGCTGTCATAAAAGGCGATCTTTGCTAACAATCCATTCATAGATAATATATAACACTATCTATTATCTATGCTGTGATAAAAGGGAATCTTTGCGAACAATCCATCTAAAATAAATAGGTATATAGTATATTCTGTAGGCGTGTTATATTTGATTGCTAGCTGATGCCTGCGACTTCGTTCGCGTGGACTGACGTTCATGATCAGTACTCTGTAGTGCACTCTAAAACAAGTGAGGAACGTGGATCGCAACTGAGACCTAGACGTGGTTGTGCATATACCTACGGTAAGAAGTCAATCGCACATCACGTTCATCACTGGTCTCTAGATACCTAGACGTAGACGTGTTAATACGTTGAGAACTCAGGCGTGATTCTCGAATTATGTAAATTTCTGAATCGCGAGATGACGTATGACGCTCATGATCAGCGCTCAGATGTGCTTCGCAAGTCGAAGAGGATTCTGCTGAGCGAGATGCAGCCTGATGTTCTCGATCAGCATTAAGTCTTGTCTGAAATTTTTGGGATCTAATCATTCCCAATCTTTTTGCTGCTTTTAAAATTGCAAAAGATTTATACTCTTTCTTGACACGGCTAAAGAGAAATAGTTAAAAAATATTTTCTTTGCAAAATCGAAGTGTATCGAACGATTAATATGGCTCCGCTATCCGTCCGTCTGTCTGTCCGTCCATCCGTACGTGTGTCAACAGGCTGTATCTGATGTACCGTGATAGTTAGATAGTTGAAATTTTCTCAGAATATATTTCTGTTGCCGCTATAACAAAATAAATATTAAAATCAGAAGTAGCCGTTCCTGTGTTGTCCTCATTTCGGCCATTGTTCATCATCATTCATCAATACAGCAGCAAATAGTGCATTGCTGGACAAAGGCCTCTTCAAAGGATACTTATTCGTTTCATGGAAGGATATTACCATACTCACCATGATTGGCAGGCGAGATGGCGAGCGCAATTTCTTTGGCTTGAAATGAAATGAAATGAAATAAAATGATTTATTAATTTACATGAAACATGGTTAAAATGTGACAAACAAAAAACTTCTTGTGCGTCCGACGCTGCTGCCCATCGGAAGTAATTTTAAGTTGGAGAAGGATAGGAATTTGTTGGATTAGGAAGGGAATAAAAAAATTGGGATACTACTAACATTGATAAAGCAAGATGCAGCTCGGGCGGCCGGGTGCGCATTCCCGATGCCATTACTTCGACTACTGGATAGGCAGTTGAGAACGACAACTCTTACCTCCATTGTTGATCAGGCTGAAATCCGCATTAAATATTGATCCTCGTTTACCAGCCTCTTACTTAGGAAGTGTCGAGTTTAAATTTTGCTACATGTAAATTCTCTTTCTTACGATGCTTTGTTTAATTAGGAGTAAAGTATGAACTCGCCAACGACTGTCACGGCATTCATCGGTCCCATAGTTGAAAAGTTGTTCATATCAACGGGCTGCATTAGGATCGAGAACCCCTTTAAGGATCGGACAGGGTTTTCTTTACATATTGTATGTATTGATTTACTACTATTTACAAAGTATGCAAGTGTTTTTTTTCTATGAGGACTGTGTATCAATGCTACCTTCCTACCTATGGTATGAACGATGAATGATAGATAACACGAGTAATCAATCATTTAATTAAAGGAAAATCTAAAACAAGCTACCTAAGACAGGTCGCAATAATTAATTAACGAAGTTAAACACATATTTACTACAATTACGAACTAATGATGAGACTTTAATACCTTTATGGTAGTATTGATTAGCTGGTAAGATTAAAGTACCTACCTATATAATCCTATAGCTATTATATAACTACTAATGATAAATCTGTAAGGGTCGGTCATGGACAAAGTTACTTTGTTTTTCGAGATATCGTGTTTATAAGCTTTATGACATGAAACTAAATTGACGAATTTTTGATTTTTTTGTATACATGTATGTATGTATGTTTATCAATAACTGTTAAACAAATAAGTTCATTAAATGAAACTTGGTAGATAAACATTTCGATGTACAGTCAGGTACCTGTCGCAGACGCAAGTTCATAGAAAATACATCAACGCGTCATCACATTTCTCTGATGATTTTTTCGAATGACAGAATTGAACAGTCGGTCCAAATATTATGTAATTGGATATGTATACTTTTTAGGGTTCCGTTATTAAAGGGTAAAAATGGGACCCTATTAATATGGCTCCTCTGTCCGTCCGTCTGTCCGTCCGTCCGTCTGTTACCAGACTGTTTCTCATGAATCGTGATAGTTAGCCAGTTGAAATTTTTACAAATGATGTATTTCTGTTGCCACTATAACAAAAAAAAAATCAGAAAAAAATAATTTTTTAAGGTGGCTCCAATACAACAAACGTGTTTTTTTTGCTCATTATTGCTCGATGTTGATACTGGCAATATGTAGACGTTGAAATATTTACAGAATATTTAATTATATATTAATTTTAAAAATAAATAATTAAATTGATATAAAATTTATATTTAAGAAAAGTATGTAAGTATGTAAATTTAAAAAAAGTATCTCTGTTGTATCCCCCATACAACAGAGATACTTTTTTTGCCATTTTTATAGATAATGGTACGGAACCCTTAGTGTGCGAGTCCGACTCGCACTTGCCCGTTTTTTTTCTATAGTCATACAGATATTATAACAAATGACAATGTATTTGATGTTGCTGTCACTAGGAAGTCAGCTTTTACAGAACCGATATTGCTGCAACTTTGTTCACCTGTGCAACGTGCAATAATAAGCGTATTATTCATAATACTTTATCTTGTATCTCATGAACCGTGATAGTTAGACAGTTGAAATTTTTACAGATGATGCATTTCTGTTGCTACTATAACAAAAAATACTAAATTTAGAAGTAGCCTTTCTTGTGTTGTCCTCCTTTCGGCCATTGTTCATCATCATCATTCATCAAAACAACAGCTAATATAATAATAGTCCATTGCAAGACCTCTCCCAAGGATACTTATTCGTTCCATGGGAGTGTATTGCCATACTCACCATGCTTGGCAGGCGAGATGGCGAGCGCAGTTTCTTTGGCTTCTTGTGCGTCTGACGCTGCTGCCCATCGAAAGCAATTTTAAGCTGGAGAAGGATAGGAATTTGTTGGATTAAGGAAGGGAATAAAGGTATTGGGATACTACTAACACTGGTAAAGCAAGACGCAGCTAGGGCGGCCGGGTGCGCGTGCCCAATGCCATTACTTCGACTACCGGATAGGCAGTTGAGGATGACACTTCTTACCTCCATTGTTGATCAGGCTAAAATCCGCATTAATTGTTGATCCACCTTTACCGGCCTCTTACTTAGGAAGTGTTGAGTTTAAAGCGAAGATATGAATTCTCATATGTTGCAAATTTTGCTACATGTCATACATACATCGTCGCAGATCGTAAGCCGATCAAGGGATTGGGATAAAATCTGCAGAATCATGTTAAAAGGCGATGCGGCTAGCAACCCATGACTCATTTGACAACTAATTTGATTCCGTTCTCCACCTAATGCCAAACAACATGCTAAACGTGGCCTTCAGGTCTTAAAACTTAGGCTCTGTCTACCCTGCAAGGGCAAAAGACGTGATACTAAAAATCGTCAATTTAGTTTCAGTATCATGTATAGAGCTTATAAACACAATATCTCTGAAAACCAAGTAACTTACGCCATGACCAACCCTTACAGATTTATTATTATTACTAGCTGTCCCGACGAACATTGTTTCGCTATAAGATAAACACTCTTTAAAACAATCTTATCTTTTAATTTGGACCAAATTACAGATAGTTATAAAGTTTGTTCAAAATCTAAAAAATTTGTAGTTTTGGAGTTTATCCCGAACATACATCGTGATACTAGATTGTTATATACAAGAATTTCTCGTATATGCTATACTTTATTAACTTAACTTTCCAAGTCATTGTATGTCCTCTGTAAACTTTATTATTATTATTTCGAGCTCTTTTTTATGTTTTTCTTTTCCAATTTTTACCCATGACCAAGGCCAAGTGCAAATGAAAAAAAAAGGGAATGTCTATTTCTGTATGAGTTTTATTATTATTATTTGTATCTCTTTTTAAGTCATGGGACATGCCCCGGTCCTTTGAGAATGAGCTGAATGAGCTTGCGTGGGAATATAGATCCGACACTTAAAGGCCCTTTGGAGAAGTTGATGTAATGTGTGTCTCCAGCCAGAACCCGTTCCTGGAAATAGTAATATATAATATGTTCTTAAACAGGTCTTGGCCGGAGGAGAAACTATTGCATTTTAAAGAGAAATTACTGGGTTATGTTATTGAAATGTGGCTGGACTTGTGTTGGGTTATTGCAAAGGGCCGGACACCTGCCATAATCATTGGCGGTTTTCCTGAATCCTTAAAGGCTCAGGCTATGCCCTCGCCTTGGAGATCGGCCTGCGGCCTCGCGGCCCAAATGTTTGGCAGTTCGGCCTGCGGCCTCACTGCAGCATACTTGGGGGAGGGAGTGGAGGGGACGATCGTGCTGAATTCTCAGCGGCCCACGCTATGCTCTCGCCTTAGAACACGGTCTGCGGCCTCGCGGCCCAAGTGTTCGGCAGTTCGACTTGCGGCCTCACTACAGCACACTTGGGGGAGTGGGGGGGGAGGGGGGGGGGAGATTTCTGAATCCTCAATGGCTCAGGCTGTACCCTCACCTTGGAGCTCGGTCTGCGGCCCAAGTGTTCGGCAGTTCGACCTGCGGTCTCATTGCAGCACACTTAGGGGAATGGGGGGGGGGGGGATTTCTGAATCCTCATCGGCTCAGGCTATGCCCTCGCCTTGGAGCTCGGTCTGCGGCTTCGCGGCCCCAGTGTTCGACAGTTCGGCCGGCGGTCTAAATGCAACACCATCCGGGGGTGGCGGGGGGGAGTGGGGTCGTTCTGAATCCTCATTGGCTCAGGCTATGTCCTCGCCTTGGAGCTCGGTCTGCGGCTTCGCGGCCCCAGGGTTCGACAGTTCGGCCGGCGGCCTAAATGCAGCACCATCCGGGGGAGGGCGGGAGCGGGGGGGGGGGGGGAGTGGGGGGGGGAGCGGGGGGGTCGTTCTGAATCCTCATTGGCTCAGGCTATGCCCTCGCCTTGGAGCTCGGTCTGCGGCTTCGCGGCCCCAGTGTTCGACAGTTCGGCCGGCGGCCTAAATGCAGCACTATCCGGGGGAGGGGGGGAGCGGGGGAGGGGGGTCGTTCTGAATCCTCAATGGCTCACGCTATGCCCTCGCCTTGGAACTCGGTCTGCGGCCACGCGGCCCAAGTCTTTGGCAGTTCGGCCTGCGGCCTCAATGCATCACACTTGGGGGAGTGGGGGGAGGGGAGAGGGGGGGGGGTCGTGCTGAATCCTCAGCGGCTCGGGCTCCGCTCTAAGCTCGACCTGCGGGCTCGCGGCCCAAGTCTTTGGCAGTTCGGCCTGCGGCCTCACTGCAGCAGACTTGGGGGAGTGGGGGTAGGGGGGGGGGGTCGTGCTGAATTCTCAACGGCTCAGGCTGTGCCCTCGCCTTGGAACTCGGTCTGCGGCCACGCGGCCCAAGTCTTTGGCAGTTCGGCCTGCGGCCTCAATGCATCGCACTTGGGGGAGTGGGGGGAGGGGGGGGGTCGTGCTGAATCCTCAACAGCTCAGGCTATGCCTTCGCCTTGGAGCTCGGTCTGCGGCCTCGCGGCCCAAGTGTTCGGCAGTTCGACCTGCGGTCTCATTGCAGCACACTTAGGGGAATGGGGGGAGGGAGGGGGGGTCGTGCTGAATCCTCAGCGGCTCGGGCTCCGCTCTGAGCTCGGCCTGCGGGCTCGCGGCCCAAGTCTTTGGCAGTTCGGCCTGCGGCCTCACTGCAGCAGACTTGGGGGAGTGGGGGGAGGGTGGAGGGGTCGTGCTGAATCCTCAGCGGCTCGGGCTCCGGTCTGAGCTCGGCCTGCGGGCTTGCGGCCCAAGTCTTTGGAAGTTCGGCCTGCGGCCTCACTGCAGCACACTTGGGGGAGTGGAAGGGGGGAGGGGGGAGTCGGCTTTGCCCTCGACACTCCGATCGGTTCGGGCTGCACCCTCGCCCCGAAGCTCATAACTTATTGCCTCCATACAAACATAACATAATTAATTAGTAATGTACGCGAACGGAGTCGCGGGCACTGCTTGCATTCTATAATCCTAATAACTACAGAATAGATGAAAGGTCGTTCCATCACAGCTGTTTAGCTAACAGTTGTGATGCGATCTAGAGCGAAGTGGCAACAGCGCACAATGGACTCAGCCAATCGTAGAGCAGGAAGCCTCTCATTGGCCCATTTGAATCAGATCAATATTTGACGGAGTGGAATTGTATAAAATAGTTCAATTTTCTGCCGCCAGAGGGCTGGCAATTATTGATCTAATCTGAGATCGGATTGCTCACAATGTACGCAAAATCCAGCATTAGATCAATAAATGCTGTCCTGATCAACAATTGCCAACTGATCAACAATTAACTGATGCCACGAGACGGTCGATCAACAAATGTCGAGTGGAGATATCTATATATATATATATATATATTGTCCTCCTTTCGGCCGTTGTTGATCAGGCCGAAATCCGATATAATTGTTGATCAACCTTTACCCGCCTCTAACTCTGAAAGTTTTGGGTCTATCGTGCTCTTTCTGCTATATATGAATTCTCCTAGTTACGACACTTTGCTTAATTGTGCCGTAAAGTCTTATACTCGTCATAAATTATTACGATAATTATTGATCTATTAACCGCCTTTTTTCATGCACTGAGGATACTTTTGTTGATCGAATATATACCGCGTTTGATCAATATTTGCTGCGAATTATTGCTTTCGAGCAAAGCGGCGGCAGAGCGGCAACGTCGCAAAAAACGAAATGGAAGTATGTTAAAGTGAGATAGTAAGTGTGCCCGTGCAGTCGGTGTATTTCGTTGGATGACGTGTTTTTAAGGAAATAAAATTTCGTATTTTTGTTTAGGAGACGGACGACATAAGTATGTAAGAAATTATTTTACTTTTATATTCCATACTACCAGTATCCATATCCAGACTAATATTATAAATGCGAAAGTGACTCTGTCATTTGTCTATCTGTCTGTCTTCATAGACACTTCATCTGTCTTCATTTAGAAAATTTCCATACAAACTTCCCCCTGAACGGATAAAACAGGGGGGAAGTTTGTATGGAAATTTTCACATTTCTATTTATTTATTTAATAACGCTACAGCAGTACTTTCTACACTTGGAAGTATGCAAAAAGGTGTATTAGTTCTCGATTACAATTAAAAAAGATTATGTAGGGGAAACTGGGCCAAATTCAACCCTAAAGCCACGAAGGGTAAAATGGTTTGAAGGCGAGGGCAAAGGCCGAGCCGTTGAGGATTCAGCACGACCCCCCTTCTACCCCAAGTGTGCTGCAATGCCGCCGCAGGCCGAACTGCTGAACACTAGGGCCGTGAGGCCGTAGACCGAGCCCCCAGGCGAATGCGAAGCCTGAGTCATCGAGGATTCAGCAACCCCCCGCCCAAGTGTGCTGAGGCTGCAAGCCGAACTGCCGAACACTTGGGCCGCGAGTCTGTAGGCCAAGCTCCAAGGTGAGAGTGAACCCCGAGCCGTTGAGAATTCAGCACGATCCACGACCCCCCCCCCTCCCCTAAGTGTGCTGCAGTGAGGTCACAGGCCGAACTGCCGAACACTAGGGCCGCCAGGCCGCAGGCCGAGCTCCAAGGCGAATGCGAAGACCGAGCCGTTGAGGATTCAGCACGACCCCTTCCTCCTAACTCCCCACCCCCCACGACCAAGTGAGCTGCAGTGAGGCCGCAGGCCGAACTGCCGGACTCTTGGGACTGAAGGCCGAGCTCCAAGGTGAGGGTGAACCCCGAGCCGTTGAGGATTCAGTATGACTCCCCCCTCCCGATGAGGTGAGTGAGGCGAAGACTATATGAATAATACGTTTATTATTGCACATTGCACAGGTGAACAAAGTTGCAGCAATGTCGGTTCTGTGAAAGCTGACTACCTGGTGATAGTATAGAAACATCAAATACATCGTCATTTGTTATAATATCTGTATGACTATAGAAAGAAACCGGCCAAGTGCGAGTCGGACTCGTGCACTAAGGGTTCCGTACCATTATCTATAAAAACAGTAAAAAAAATATCTGTTGTTTGGGAGCCCCCCTTAAATATTAAGTTTATATTAATTTAATAATTTATTTTTGAAGTGAATATATAACTTAATATTCCGTAAATATTTCAAGCCTCAACATATTGCCGTTATCAATATCAAGCAAAACCGAGCAAAAAAATCACGTTTGTTGTATGGGAGCCACCTTAAATATTTATTTTATTCTGATTTTAGTATTTTTTGGGTTCCGTACCTCAAAAGGTTAAAAGGAACCCTTATAGGATCACTAGGTTGTCCGTCTGTCTGTCGCTCTGTCAAGACCCTTTTTAACGCGTTGAGGTATCAAGCTAAAATTCATACCAAATACTCAAATCTACTGTCCCTTGAAGCTGTAAAAAAATCTAACTTCTAAGCCAACGCAATCAAAAGATACAGCCGCTTATGCCGCAAATTTTCGTGTTTTTCGAACTCGCAAGGGAATCAATACCTACAGGGTACTTCCCGTGAACTCAGAATCTTGGAATTTGGTATGAAGCAACATCATAAAGCACAGATAAAGAAAAAAATGCGAAAAGTATACATTTTTTGTAACATCATGTAATCATTATATTATTAAATATTAATGCCGCAAATTTTCAACATTCGTAAGGGAATCAAAATCTATAGGGTACTTCCCGTGAACTCAGAATCTTAAAATTTGGTGCAAAGCAACGTAGTAAAGCACAAGTAAAAAAAAAATTGCGAAAAGTGTTAATATTTATTTACAACATATAATAAAAATATTTTAAATAATTAAATTTTAGCTTATTATAGATAACGGCACGGAACCCTACGTGTGCGAGTCCAAGTCGCACTTGATCGGTTTTTTTTTTGTTATCGCGGCAACAGATATACATCGTCTGTAAAAATTTCACACTGGCTAACTATCACGGTTCATGAGATACAGTCTGGTAACAGACGGACGGACGGCAGACAGACAGACGGGCTACGGAGCCATATTAATAGGGTCCTGTTTTTACTCTTTGGGTACGAAACCCTTAAAAGGGTACATATCAATAACATCATATTAGGACCGACTGTTCAATTCTGCCATTTGAAAAAGTCATCAGAGAGATGTGATGACGCATTGATGTATCCTTTACTAGTATTATAAATGTGAAAGTGAGTTTGTTTGTTTATTTATTTGTTTGTTTGTTTGTTACGCTTTCACGCCGTCACTACTGAACCGATCATCATGAAATTTTGCATACAAGTTCTCTGGAGTACGGAGAAGGACAAGGGCTACCTTTTATCCCGGGAAAAAGTACTATTCCTGACGGATTGACATTCACGCGGGCGGAGCCGCGGGCGATAGCTAGTTTTCTATAAACTTGCGTCTGCGACAGGTACCTGACTGTACGTCAAAATATTTATCTCCCTATATTTATATAATGAACTGAATTCGTTAAAGAGTTATGGAGGAACATACATATATGCATACAAAAAAATCTGAAAATCGTCAATTTAGTTTCAGTGTCATGTATAGAGCTTATAAACACATTATCTCTGAAAACAAAGTAACTTACTTCATGACCGACCCTTACAGGTTATTTATTAGTAGTGATATAATAGTTATAGGATTGTAGGAAGGTACTTTAATCTTACCACAAAAAGGTATTAAAGTGACGTCATTACTTCGTAATTGCAGTAAATAATGTGTTTTACTTCGTTAATTAAGTAATTGTTATGACCTACCTGTCTTAGGTAGCTTGTTTTAGATTTTCCTTTAATTAAATAATTGATTATTCGTGTTATCTATCATTCATCGTTCATACCATAGGTAGGAAGGTAGCATTGATACACAGTCCTCATAGAAAAAAAAACACTTGCATACTTTGTAAATAGTTGTAAATCAATACATACAATATGTAAAGAAAACCCTGTCCGATCCTTGAAGGGATTCTCGATCCTAATGCAGCCCGTTGATATGAACAACTTTTCAACTATGGGACTAATGAATGCCGAGACAGTCGTTGGCGAGTTACATACTTTACTCCAAATTAAACATAGCATCGTTAGGACACTTTTGTAACACTGGTAAAGCAAGACGCAGCTGGGGCGGCCGGGTGCGCGTACCCAATGCCATTACTTCGACTACCGGATAGGCAGTTGAGGATGACACCTCTTACCTCCATTGTTTATCAGGCTAAAAACCGCATTAATTGTTGATCTACCTTTACCGGCCTCTCTCTTAGGAATTGTTAAGTTTAATGCAAAGAGAATTTATATGTTGCATCAGTCCTCGACGGGTCGGGGTTTGCCCTAGCCTCGTGGCCCAAGTGTTCGGAATTTCGGCCAGTGACCTTACTGCAGCACACTTGGGAGGGGAGTGGGGGTGGGGTCGTGCTGAATTTTCAATGGCTCGGGGTTCACCCTCGCCTTGGAGCTCGGCCTGGGGCCTCGTGGTCCAAGTGTTCGGAATTTTGGCCTGCGAACTTATTACAGCACACCCAGGGGGGAAGTGGGGGAGGGGTCGTGCTGAATCCTCAACGGCTCGGGGTTCACCCTCGCCTTGGAGCTAGGCCTGTGGCCTCGCGGCCCTAGTGTTCGGTAGTTCAGCCTGCGGTCTCACTGCAGCACACTTTCGCCTTGGAGCTCAGTCTACAGTAGTCTCGCGGCCAAAATGGTTGGCATTTCGGCCTACGGCCTCACTGCAACACACTTGGGGGGGGGAGCGGGGGTCGTGCTGGATCCTCAACGGTTCGGGGATTACCCTCGCCTTGGAGCTCGGCCAACGGTCCTGTGGCCCTAGTGTTCGGCAGTTCAGCCTGCGGTCTCATTCCAGCACGCTTTGGGGAGGGGGGGGGGGGGGGGGGTGGGAATTTTCGTGCTAAATCCTCAACGACATGGGCTTTGCCCACACCTTGGAGCTCGGTCTACAGGCTTGCGGCCCAAGTGTTCGGCATTTCGGCCTACGGCCTCACTGCAACACACTGGGGGGAGTGGAAATCGTGCTGAATCCTCAATGGCTCGGGGTTTACCCTCGCCTTAGAGCTCGGCCTGCGGCCTCGCGGCTCTAGTGTTACAGCACACTTGGGGGAAGGGGGCTTACAACCCCCTACATGTTGGCAGAAAAATCCCCCCCCCCACTCCTGTGGGGGGACAGGCTACTTCAATTTATGATAAGATATGGCCTCATAACATAATTACCTAATTAGTAATGTACGCGAACGAAATCGCGGGCACTGCTAGTATTCTATAATTTTAATAAATAGGTAACTACAGAATAGATGACATAGGTCGTCCCATTACAGCTGTTTAACTAACAGTTGTGATGCGATCTAGAGCGAAGTGGCAACAGCGCACAATGGACTCAGCCAACTCAGCTGTTCAATTCTGCCATTTGAAAAAGTCATAAGAGAGATGTGATGACGCATTGATGTATCCTTATCCTTACTAATATTATAAATGCTAAAGTGAGTACTCTGGAGTACGGAGAAGGACATAGGCTACCTTTTATGCCGGGAAAAGTACTATTCCCGAGGGATCGACATTAATGCGGGTGGAGCCGCGGGCGATAGCTAGTTTTCTATAAACTTGCGTCTGCGACAGGTACCTGACTGTACGTCAAAATATTTATCTACCAATATTCATATAATGAACTGAATTCGTTAAAGAGTTATGGAGGAACATACATAGATGCATAAAAAAAAAAAATTAAAAATCGTCAATTAGTTTCAGTGTCTTATACATGACACTTATAAACACGATATATCTGAAAACAAAGTAACTTACTCCATGACCGACCCTTACAGGTTATTTATTAGTAGTGATATAATAGTTATAGGATTATAGGTAGGTACTTTAATCTTACCACAAAAAGGTATTAAAGTGACTTCATTACTTCGTAATTGTAGTAAATAATGTGTTTTACTTCGTTAATTAAGTAATTGTTATGACCTACCTGTCTTAGGTAGCTTGTTTTAGATTTCCCTTTAATTAAATGATTGATTACTCGTGTTATCTATCATTCATCCTTCGTACCATAGGTAGGAAGGTAGTAGGAAGGTGGGTATCAAACCCAATCCTCATAGAAAAAAAAAACACTTGCATACTTTATAAATAGTAGTGTCCGATCCTTGAAGGGATTCTCGATCATAATTCAGCCCGTTGATATGAACAACTTTTCAACTATGGGACCAATGAATGCCGAGACAGTCGTTTGCGAGTTACATACTTTACTCCAAATTAAACATAGCATCGTTAGGAATAGAATTCATATGTAGCAAAATTTGCAACATATGAATTCTCTTTGCTTTAAACTAAACACTTCCTAAGTAAGAGGCCGGTACAGGTGGATCAAAAATTAATGCGGATTTCAGCCTGATCAACAATGGAGGCAAGCGGTGTCATCCTCAACTGTATATCCGGTAGTTGAAGTAATGGCATCGGGTACGCGCACCCGGTCGCCCGAGCTGCTTCTTGCTTTACCAGTGTTAGTAGTATCCCAATACCTTTATATCCTTCCTAATTACTTCCGTTGGGTAGCAGCGTCGGACGCACAAGAAGCCAAAGAAACTGTGCTCGCAATCTCGTCTGCCAAGCATGGTGAGTATGCCAATATCCTCCCATTGAACGAATAAGTATCCTTGGCAGAGGCCTTCATCCAGCAATAGACTATTTGCTGCTGTATTGATGAATGATTATAATGAACAATAGCCGAAAGGAGGACAACACAGGAAAGGCTACTTCTGATTTTAGTATTTTTTTGTTACAGCAACAACAAAAATACATCATCTGTGAAAATTTCAACTGTCTAACTATCACGGTTCATGAGATACAGCCCGGTGATACACGGACGGATAGACGGACAGAAAGCGGAGCCATATTAATCGTTCGATACACTTCGATTTTGCAAAGAAAATATTTTTGTAACTATTTCTCTTTAGCCATGTCAAGAAAGAGATCAAATATTTTGCAATTTTAAAAGCAGCAAAAAGATTGGGAATCATTAGATCCCAAGATCACTCAAGAGAAGGTCGCTCAAAGAGCAATGGAGAGGGCTATGCTCGGTGTTTCTCTGCGAGACAAAATCAGAAATGAGGAGATCCGTAGAATAACGAAAGTTACCGACATAGCTCAGCGGATTAGCTCTTTGAAGTGGCAGTGGGCGGGGCACATAGCACGTAGCACCGATGGGGCAAAGAGGTTCTCGAACGGTGACCACGTACCGGCAAGCGAAGCGTCGAACACCCACCTACCAGGTGGTCGGACGACCTGAACAAGGACGCAGGGAAACGCTGGATGCAGGCCGCTTCCAACCGGTAATTTTGGAAATCATTGGGAGAGGCCTATGTCCAGCAATGGACTTCTTGCGGCTTATATGATGATGATGATGAGATGCAAAGAATGTCAGGCAAGGCTTGATGCTGGTTGAGAACATCAGGCTGCATCTCGCTTAGCGGAATCCTATGCTACTCGCGAAGCTCACCTGAGCGCTGATTGTGAGCGTCATACGTCATCTCGCGATTCAGAAATTTACGTACAACGGGAATCACGACGTATGCTGTCATAAAAGGCGATCTTTGCTAACAATCCATTCATAGATAATATATAACACTATCTATTATCTATGCTGTGATAAAAGGGAATCTTTGCGAACAATCCATCTAAAATAAATAGGTATATAGTATATTCTGTAGGCGTGTTATATTTGATTGCTAGCTGATGCCTGCGACTTCGTTCGCGTGGACTGACGTTCATGATCAGTACTCTGTAGTGCACTCTAAAACAAGTGAGGAACGTGGATCGCAACTGAGACCTAGACGTGGTTGTGCATATACCTACGGTAAGAAGTCAATCGCACATCACGTTCATCACTGGTCTCTAGATACCTAGACGTAGACGTGTTAATACGTTGAGAACTCAGGCGTGATTCTCGAATTATGTAAATTTCTGAATCGCGAGATGACGTATGACGCTCATGATCAGCGCTCAGATGTGCTTCGCAAGTCGAAGAGGATTCTGCTGAGCGAGATGCAGCCTGATGTTCTCGATCAGCATTAAGTCTTGTCTGAAATTTTTGGGATCTAATCATTCCCAATCTTTTTGCTGCTTTTAAAATTGCAAAAGATTTATACTCTTTCTTGACACGGCTAAAGAGAAATAGTTAAAAAATATTTTCTTTGCAAAATCGAAGTGTATCGAACGATTAATATGGCTCCGCTATCCGTCCGTCTGTCTGTCCGTCCATCCGTACGTGTGTCAACAGGCTGTATCTGATGTACCGTGATAGTTAGATAGTTGAAATTTTCTCAGAATATATTTCTGTTGCCGCTATAACAAAATAAATATTAAAATCAGAAGTAGCCGTTCCTGTGTTGTCCTCATTTCGGCCATTGTTCATCATCATTCATCAATACAGCAGCAAATAGTGCATTGCTGGACAAAGGCCTCTTCAAAGGATACTTATTCGTTTCATGGAAGGATATTACCATACTCACCATGATTGGCAGGCGAGATGGCGAGCGCAATTTCTTTGGCTTGAAATGAAATGAAATGAAATAAAATGATTTATTAATTTACATGAAACATGGTTAAAATGTGACAAACAAAAAACTTCTTGTGCGTCCGACGCTGCTGCCCATCGGAAGTAATTTTAAGTTGGAGAAGGATAGGAATTTGTTGGATTAGGAAGGGAATAAAAAAATTGGGATACTACTAACATTGATAAAGCAAGATGCAGCTCGGGCGGCCGGGTGCGCATTCCCGATGCCATTACTTCGACTACTGGATAGGCAGTTGAGAACGACAACTCTTACCTCCATTGTTGATCAGGCTGAAATCCGCATTAAATATTGATCCTCGTTTACCAGCCTCTTACTTAGGAAGTGTCGAGTTTAAATTTTGCTACATGTAAATTCTCTTTCTTACGATGCTTTGTTTAATTAGGAGTAAAGTATGAACTCGCCAACGACTGTCACGGCATTCATCGGTCCCATAGTTGAAAAGTTGTTCATATCAACGGGCTGCATTAGGATCGAGAACCCCTTTAAGGATCGGACAGGGTTTTCTTTACATATTGTATGTATTGATTTACTACTATTTACAAAGTATGCAAGTGTTTTTTTTCTATGAGGACTGTGTATCAATGCTACCTTCCTACCTATGGTATGAACGATGAATGATAGATAACACGAGTAATCAATCATTTAATTAAAGGAAAATCTAAAACAAGCTACCTAAGACAGGTCGCAATAATTAATTAACGAAGTTAAACACATATTTACTACAATTACGAACTAATGATGAGACTTTAATACCTTTATGGTAGTATTGATTAGCTGGTAAGATTAAAGTACCTACCTATATAATCCTATAGCTATTATATAACTACTAATGATAAATCTGTAAGGGTCGGTCATGGACAAAGTTACTTTGTTTTTCGAGATATCGTGTTTATAAGCTTTATGACATGAAACTAAATTGACGAATTTTTGATTTTTTTGTATACATGTATGTATGTATGTTTATCCATAACTGTTAAACAAATAAGTTCATTAAATGAAACTTGGTAGATAAACATTTCGATGTACAGTCAGGTACCTGTCGCAGACGCAAGTTCATAGAAAATACATCAACGCGTCATCACATTTCTCTGATGATTTTTTCGAATGACAGAATTGAACAGTCGGTCCAAATATTATGTAATTGGATATGTATACTTTTTAGGGTTCCGTTATTAAAGGGTAAAAATGGGACCCTATTAATATGGCTCCTCTGTCCGTCCGTCTGTCCGTCCGTCCGTCTGTTACCAGACTGTTTCTCATGAATCGTGATAGTTAGCCAGTTGAAATTTTTACAAATGATGTATTTCTGTTGCCACTATAACAAAAAAAAAATCAGAAAAAAATAATTTTTTAAGGTGGCTCCAATACAACAAACGTGTTTTTTTTGCTCATTATTGCTCGATGTTGATACTGGCAATATGTAGACGTTGAAATATTTACAGAATATTTAATTATATATTAATTTTAAAAATAAATAATTAAATTGATATAAAATTTATATTTAAGAAAAGTATGTAAGTATGTAAATTTAAAAAAAGTATCTCTGTTGTATCCCCCATACAACAGAGATACTTTTTTTGCCATTTTTATAGATAATGGTACGGAACCCTTAGTGTGCGAGTCCGACTCGCACTTGCCCGTTTTTTTTCTATAGTCATACAGATATTATAACAAATGACAATGTATTTGATGTTGCTGTCACTAGGAAGTCAGCTTTTACAGAACCGATATTGCTGCAACTTTGTTCACCTGTGCAACGTGCAATAATAAGCGTATTATTCATAATACTTTATCTTGTATCTCATGAACCGTGATAGTTAGACAGTTGAAATTTTTACAGATGATGCATTTCTGTTGCTACTATAACAAAAAATACTAAATTTAGAAGTAGCCTTTCTTGTGTTGTCCTCCTTTCGGCCATTGTTCATCATCATCATTCATCAAAACAACAGCTAATATAATAATAGTCCATTGCAAGACCTCTCCCAAGGATACTTATTCGTTCCATGGGAGTGTATTGCCATACTCACCATGCTTGGCAGGCGAGATGGCGAGCGCAGTTTCTTTGGCTTCTTGTGCGTCTGACGCTGCTGCCCATCGAAAGCAATTTTAAGCTGGAGAAGGATAGGAATTTGTTGGATTAAGGAAGGGAATAAAGGTATTGGGATACTACTAACACTGGTAAAGCAAGACGCAGCTAGGGCGGCCGGGTGCGCGTGCCCAATGCCATTACTTCGACTACCGGATAGGCAGTTGAGGATGACACTTCTTACCTCCATTGTTGATCAGGCTAAAATCCGCATTAATTGTTGATCCACCTTTACCGGCCTCTTACTTAGGAAGTGTTGAGTTTAAAGCGAAGATATGAATTCTCATATGTTGCAAATTTTGCTACATGTCATACATACATCGTCGCAGATCGTAAGCCGATCAAGGGATTGGGATAAAATCTGCAGAATCATGTTAAAAGGCGATGCGGCTAGCAACCCATGACTCATTTGACAACTAATTTGATTCCGTTCTCCACCTAATGCCAAACAACATGCTAAACGTGGCCTTCAGGTCTTAAAACTTAGGCTCTGTCTACCCTGCAAGGGCAAAAGACGTGATACTAAAAATCGTCAATTTAGTTTCAGTATCATGTATAGAGCTTATAAACACAATATCTCTGAAAACCAAGTAACTTACGCCATGACCAACCCTTACAGATTTATTATTATTACTAGCTGTCCCGACGAACATTGTTTCGCTATAAGATAAACATTCTTTAAAACAATCTTATCTTTTAATTTGGACCAAATTACAGATAGTTATAAAGTTTGTTCAAAATCTAAAAAATTTGTAGTTTTGGAGTTTATCCCGAACATACATCGTGATACTAGATTGTTATATACAAGAATTTCTCGTATATGCTATACTTTATTAACTTAACTTTCCAAGTCATTGTATGTCCTCTGTAAACTTTATTATTATTATTTCGAGCTCTTTTTTATGTTTTTCTTTTCCAATTTTTACCCATGACCAAGGCCAAGTGCAAATGAAAAAAAAAGGGAATGTCTATTTCTGTATGAGTTTTATTATTATTATTTGTATCTCTTTTTAAGTCATGGGACATGCCCCGGTCCTTTGAGAATGAGCTGAATGAGCTTGCGTGGGAATATAGATCCGACACTTAAAGGCCCTTTGGAGAAGTTGATGTAATGTGTGTCTCCAGCCAGAACCCGTTCCTGGAAATAGTAATATATAATATGTTCTTAAACAGGTCTTGGCCGGAGGAGAAACTATTGCATTTTAAAGAGAAATTACTGGGTTATGTTATTGAAATGTGGCTGGACTTGTGTTGGGTTATTGCAAAGGGCCGGACACCTGCCATAATCATTGGCGGTTTTCCTGAATCCTTAAAGGCTCAGGCTATGCCCTCGCCTTGGAGATCGGCCTGCGGCCTCGCGGCCCAAATGTTTGGCAGTTCGGCCTGCGGCCTCACTGCAGCATACTTGGGGGAGGGAGTGGAGGGGACGATCGTGCTGAATTCTCAGCGGCCCACGCTATGCTCTCGCCTTAGAACACGGTCTGCGGCCTCGCGGCCCAAGTGTTCGGCAGTTCGACTTGCGGCCTCACTACAGCACACTTGGGGGAGTGGGGGGGGAGGGGGGGGGGAGATTTCTGAATCCTCAATGGCTCAGGCTGTACCCTCACCTTGGAGCTCGGTCTGCGGCCCAAGTGTTCGGCAGTTCGACCTGCGGTCTCATTGCAGCACACTTAGGGGAATGGGGGGGGGGGGGATTTCTGAATCCTCATCGGCTCAGGCTATGCCCTCGCCTTGGAGCTCGGTCTGCGGCTTCGCGGCCCCAGTGTTCGACAGTTCGGCCGGCGGTCTAAATGCAACACCATCCGGGGGTGGCGGGGGGGAGTGGGGTCGTTCTGAATCCTCATTGGCTCAGGCTATGTCCTCGCCTTGGAGCTCGGTCTGCGGCTTCGCGGCCCCAGGGTTCGACAGTTCGGCCGGCGGCCTAAATGCAGCACCATCCGGGGGAGGGCGGGAGCGGGGGGGGGGGGGGGGAGTGGGGGGGGGAGCGGGGGGGTCGTTCTGAATCCTCATTGGCTCAGGCTATGCCCTCGCCTTGGAGCTCGGTCTGCGGCTTCGCGGCCCCAGTGTTCGACAGTTCGGCCGGCGGCCTAAATGCAGCACTATCCGGGGGAGGGGGGGAGCGGGGGAGGGGGGTCGTTCTGAATCCTCAATGGCTCACGCTATGCCCTCGCCTTGGAACTCGGTCTGCGGCCACGCGGCCCAAGTCTTTGGCAGTTCGGCCTGCGGCCTCAATGCATCACACTTGGGGGAGTGGGGGGAGGGGAGAGGGGGGGGGTCGTGCTGAATCCTCAGCGGCTCGGGCTCCGCTCTAAGCTCGACCTGCGGGCTCGCGGCCCAAGTCTTTGGCAGTTCGGCCTGCGGCCTCACTGCAGCAGACTTGGGGGAGTGGGGGTAGGGGGGGGGGTCGTGCTGAATTCTCAACGGCTCAGGCTGTGCCCTCGCCTTGGAACTCGGTCTGCGGCCACGCGGCCCAAGTCTTTGGCAGTTCGGCCTGCGGCCTCAATGCATCGCACTTGGGGGAGTGGGGGGAGGGGGGGGGTCGTGCTGAATCCTCAACAGCTCAGGCTATGCCTTCGCCTTGGAGCTCGGTCTGCGGCCTCGCGGCCCAAGTGTTCGGCAGTTCGACCTGCGGTCTCATTGCAGCACACTTAGGGGAATGGGGGGAGGGAGGGGGGGTCGTGCTGAATCCTCAGCGGCTCGGGCTCCGCTCTGAGCTCGGCCTGCGGGCTCGCGGCCCAAGTCTTTGGCAGTTCGGCCTGCGGCCTCACTGCAGCAGACTTGGGGGAGTGGGGGGAGGGTGGAGGGGTCGTGCTGAATCCTCAGCGGCTCGGGCTCCGGTCTGAGCTCGGCCTGCGGGCTTGCGGCCCAAGTCTTTGGAAGTTCGGCCTGCGGCCTCACTGCAGCACACTTGGGGGAGTGGAAGGGGGGAGGGGGGAGTCGGCTTTGCCCTCGACACTCCGATCGGTTCGGGCTGCACCCTCGCCCCGAAGCTCATAACTTATTGCCTCCATACAAACATAACATAATTAATTAGTAATGTACGCGAACGGAGTCGCGGGCACTGCTTGCATTCTATAATCCTAATAACTACAGAATAGATGAAAGGTCGTTCCATCACAGCTGTTTAGCTAACAGTTGTGATGCGATCTAGAGCGAAGTGGCAACAGCGCACAATGGACTCAGCCAATCGTAGAGCAGGAAGCCTCTCATTGGCCCATTTGAATCAGATCAATATTTGACGGAGTGGAATTGTATAAAAAAGTTCAATTTTCTGCCGCCAGAGGGCTGGCAATTATTGATCTAATCTGAGATCGGATTGCTCACAATGTACGCAAAATCCAGCATTAGATCAATAAATGCTGTCCTGATCAACAATTGCCAACTGATCAACAATTAACTGATGCCACGAGACGGTCGATCAACAAATATATATATATAAACATCCAAGGTAATATGCTGTCGTATAATGATGATGAATTGACTTTGGATTTTAATTTTCCTATGTCACTTATTATTTAATCACTTATTATTTTTTGCTATATATTTGCAGGTAAACTCATGCCTAAAGTTCATTTAAATGACGATAACCGATTTTGATGCAACAACCTTTAAATGTTTTGCTGAGTTAAAACAAAGCAATTGGTGAAAGCTTGAAGTAAATCGGTTCAGTATTTTCGGAGACAATCGTGATCATACATACAGACAGACAAACAGTTTGGATTGAGTTTCTTTCGGCGTATTCTTCTCACCAGTGGTCGTTCCGAAACGCTAGTAGTATTTCAATTTTGCAAAAAAAAAAAATATATAAGAAATAAAAATATGACGTTCAAAAAGAGATACATGTATCCAATTTTGAATAAAAATCTTTGACTTGACTTGACTTGACAGACAGAAATTCTAAATGCACAGACAAAATATTTTTACTGTTTTATTATATGTATATATAGATATTATATGTATAGAAGATAAGGATATATGTTACGTGTATTTAATGTACCATATGTATATACTAATAAACTAGTGTATATATAAGGTAAGTTACTCAATTGGGTTTTCGCAGGAGACTACTTGGACTCAAACACACGAAAATAAAAACAACAGGTTGCACTCCTGGAGTACCGATAGAAGTGAAAAAAAAGCCTTTGCGACAGTCTCAGGTCACGTATCCATCTTACGAATTTTTGATATGGTGTCCTGATGTGAGTTTAACATTTTTTACCCATCCTAAAAAGTGCACAATACCGCTAGATAAATTTTCACTTCAGCAGTAAAATAAGGTCACTATGTGAACTTTTCATTTTATCTCAACTTACATTAGTGAATACTTATCAATAAAAATGTAGATAACAGTATTATTTATAAGCTTAGTATTTATTAATCAAAGTTTAAAAACTATGATGATATATAGAAGTATGACAAAATGATAAATGTTGAAAGAGTTATTTTAAAATGTATTCATTCTAATGAGCACTCTCCTTTTTCTGAAATAAGCCTTAAAATAATCCCTCGTTGTTTTCTTGAACAGTAGAAATATAGCTTGTGGTACCAGCCTAAACATAAACACAAAGTATCCAATGTCACTTAGAAGACCCATTTCAAAAATAAACATTAGAAAATAAAACAACGATCCAGAATCGCAAATAATACCTACACCAATTAAAGATATAACATGTTTAATATTTCGTTCCTTTTGCAATGGCGCAGGACGCATAACTCTCACAAAAATAGTTAAATACAAGAACAAATTGAACATCATCATTAAAGTAAACATAAAACATCTTAGAACTAGATTGCTCACAATGTCCAGAGCAATAACGTTTGTTATTATTAATTTTTCAATAATAACATTAACTAAAAATATTCCAAAAATAAACGTTGTTGCTTTCCGTTTTTCTGCCGTGATTCTTCCAAGGTGCACTACAACTAATTTGACATAAGCAGCCATCGACGCGCATAGCGAGCAGCACAGTGTCAGTTCGTAAAGGATTCCATTAACAAATGAAAGGACGTCAAAATCATACCACTCTGCTAAGATCACACAGCATAGATGCAGCGATCCTATGGCTATTTGGATCACGCTGATGTAATGTTGAAGAGTTCGCCATCTTCTTAACAAGTACCATGTGCACAATAGTAATATTGAACAAATGGATGACGCCGCAGCTCCAATGTACTTGAAGTATTGTCTCACAACATTCATATTCGTTACAAAATATACCTACTTACTGGTGACGAAAGTATTGTAATTATTATTTTATATTTGTAAAATATTTTATTTTTAGTCTTTGAGTCTGATATACGGAGCAACCATATTCAGTATAGAAACAAGTTACAATTTCAAAAATGTTGATTGTCACATGTATATAAATGAACATATATTTTTAATTAGTAGTTTCAGCTAGCTGATAACAGTTGGTAAAACATTTATACTAGCCTGAACTCGTGACTATTCTTGATAAATATAATAATATAATAAATTTTTACACTTACGAGTATACTAGTAGATCGTCGTGAACTTTGTGATTATTTTATTTTCATAAAACTGTCTATATGCGCAGCTCTCCGAAACAATGAATATATGCTTGATAGAAATATTCCCTACGCCTTTTTGGACCTCTGGTTTTGTCTGTTGAGATATTTGAAACTGAGAAAAATTATAATGGAAATTTAATTTGACCTGTATTTTATTCTGTAAAATAGGAACGGAATGTTGTTAATCTATACTACTATTATAAAGCTGAAGAGTTTGTTTGATTGTTTGTTTGAACGCGCTAATCTCAGGAACAACTGGTTCAAATTGGAAAAATTTTTTTTGTTGGATAGTCCATTTATTGAGGAAGGCTTTAGGCTATAAAACACCACACTGCAACCAATAGGAGCGAAGCATCAATAAAAAATGTTTTGAAAACGGAGGAAAATTATTGATCTATACTAATAAAAACCTAATTACGAGTAACATAATAACAGAAATTGCCGCGGATGAAGTTGCGGGCAACAGCTAGTTATAAATAGAAAGAAACGAAGTCTAGAGAAACAGACAAAGAAAAACGTTCAATATCTTGAATCCAAAAAGTGTTGCGTGAAACTTTGAGCTCCTGGTTGATCTACCGTACTAAGGCCATAGAGGAAAAAATACTACTTAGACTGAGCCAACCATTTGTTGTGAAATTATCGTTATAATTATTATAACAATAATTTCACCACTGATCTAAGCGAATATGTCTTACTAAATAAACCAAACATATAATTAAAAACTTAATAAAATAAAATTTAATAAATATAAACATATAAATAAAATAATTTAAAGCGAAAATAACATTTTTAAATTGAAATAAAATAAAATAAATCTTAATTAAAGTCAATCAAAAATGCCACCCATATCGTTCCAGGCACAAAGGTACCCATTATACTAGCTGCATGGCTCTCTGAATGGCTATGGATAACTTAAGCGAATGTCCCAAAAATTGCTCAATAATTATTGTTTTAGATGGGTAAAAATTTTTATACTCGGTGCAGGATATGTGACATGATCGAAAATTCGTAAGACGGACCTGAGACCGCCGCAAAGGCAAGTTTTCACTTCTGCCGGCACTCCCGAAGTGCAATTCGTTGTTTTTTAGGGTGCGTACGGCACCCTAAAAAGGAAAAAACGGAATCCTTATAGGATCACTTGGTTTTCCGTCTGTCTGTCTGTTTGTCTGTCAAGACTCTTTTTCTCAGGAACGTGTAGAGGTATCAAGCTGAAATTAATATAACATACACAAGTCTATTGTCTCTTGGAGCTGTGAAAAAATTTAACTTTTAAGCCAACGCAATCAAAAGATACAGCTGGATACGCTGCAAACTTTACATAAACCTCTTAAACCTCTTGGAGAAGACAACAAAAATGGTGTCGAGTATTAGCAACAAGGAATATGAAGAACGCCTCAAAATTCTTGGCTTAACATCTCTAGAAGAGAGAAGACAACGTGGAGATCTAATTGAAACCTTTAAAATACTGACTGGTTGCTACAATGTCCCAAAGCTGAGTAACATCTTCGTTATGAACCAGAACAAAAACCTGAGAGGACACTCGTTAAAACTATCACGATCCTTAAGTGCAAGCAATCCTCGTTATCACTTCATAGCTAACCGTGTAGTAGACGCTTGGAACAAACTCCTAGAGACAGTGATTAGTGCCCCCTCAGTGAATGCTTTCAAAAACAGACTAGACAAACATTTAAAACAAGTGCAGTTGTTATACACGCATCAGCACCTAGTGCTGCTAGAGTATCAATATATAATAATAATATACTTTTGTGTTTTTTCGACATTCGCAAGGGAATTAAAACCTACAGGGTACTTCCCGTGAACTCAGAATCTTGAAATTTGATACAAGGTTGGTAAAGAAAAATTGCGAAAAGCATAAACTGTTATTATATAGTAAAACAATTTTAAATATTTTTTCGACACTCGCAAGGGAATCAAAACCTACAGGGTACTCAACTCATGTACCCCTACTATATACCCTTGTTATGTACGGAACAGGAAATTTCTAGAACAAACGAATGAACTACTACAATGAAATAACAATCGCACATACACGTTATTTTTGTGAATATTTTAATGGTGACCATAATTAATTTAACTTGTTGTGTTATCATTTATTCGATAAAAATATTGATGACTTAATAATATAAACTACTAGCTTTCGCCCGCGGCTCCGCCCGCGTCAGTGTCGATCCCTCAGGAATAGTACTTTTTCCCGGGATAAAATGTTGCCTATGTCCTTCTCCGTACTCCAGAGAACTTGTATGCAAAATTTCATGATGATCGGTTCTGTAGTTACGGCGTGAAAGCGTAACAAATAAACAAACAAACTCACTTTCGCATTTATAATATTAGTTAGGATTATTTATAATTAAAAAACTGTCCTTCAATGCTGACAAAAAACCGGCCAAGTGAGAGCCGGATACCAATATTAGGTTTAAAATTATTAAAAATACTTTAATTTACTACTAACTTTAAACCTTAGTTGTTTTAGGTGTCTTTAGTAAAGGTTTGCAAAAATCCTAATCGTATTTATTTTTCGCATTATTAAAAATGTTTTTATTATACAGCGTGATTTTGACACCCTAGCTATATTGAAATCTGGGAATCAGAATCCCTAATGGAATACAGAATTGCAAGAAAAGAAGGTAAAAATCGAGAAAAAAAAATTGACTTTCCATAGAAGTTCGTCCAGCTGATCGGCGACTTTGTATGGGAAACCCTAATTTTTTTTTTCGATTTTCAGCTTTTTTTCTTGCAGTTCTATATTTCATTAGGGATTCTGATTCTGAGATTTCAATAAAGCTAGTAGGTTCAAAATCACGTTGTATGATGTAACTAAAAATTTACACTTTTCGGATGTTTTCCTGTATCTGTGATAAGACGTTGACTCATACCAAATTTTATTTAAAGATTCTGAGTTCACGGGAAGTACTCTGTAAGTTTTGATTCCCTTGTGAATGTTGCAAATTTGCAATATAAACGGCTGTATCTTTGGATTGCGTTGGCTTAGAAGTTTGATTTTTATAGCTCCAAGGGCTGTCCCTGTCCTAGACCTGAGTATTTGATAAGATTTTCGGCTTGATACCTCCACGTGTTCCTGAGAAAAAGGGGGTCTTGACAGACAGACAGGCAGACGGACAACAAAGTGATCATATAAGGGTACCGTTTTTGAAAGAATGTCATTTCAGTGTCTCTCATTTCGTAACAACGTTTTTCAGGTAAAAATAAATAAATAGTCAATTAGCCAGTAATAGATCTTAATATTGTGACTTTGGCGCCTATTATTTCACTCGCTAAGCCATATAAAAAGCATAAGGCAGCTTATCATCATCATCAGGTCTCTTTTGTCTCAACTACAGGAGCACAACCCTCTCTGTACTACTAGAGTCATACTTGGCCAGAGCAGACAGAGGACTTGGCCTACACTCTCCACGCTGGCCAGACGGGTCGATAAACTTTGTTCAGCTTATATTTCCTAAGTCGCCTCTTACGACCTTCATGGGAAGACTAGGTTTGGTCCTATTCCACTCTGCCGGAAACCACACGGAAGTAAAAAGAATATTTCGATAAAATATGCGATAAAATAACATAAAAAATAAGTTATATTCATTTTATTGATATAGTAATTACATCGCTTTTCTATAATAATAAACGACCCACATAGACATAAAGCAGTTAATAAAAAAAGACACTACAAGCGCCAAATCTGCTAAGATCGCTGGCACTGGTTTGGTCATATAACCAAGTACAACGACCACCCTCGACAGAGTGTACAGTCGGAACAAAGTGATTCCCAGATTTATCGGTGGATTTGTCGTGATATACAACGCTCCTGCTATCCAAAAAGGTGCTAAGTTCTTAAGTTCTGTGAAGTATGCTCTTCTAACGATGTCTGGGTTCGCGAAGATCCCTTTTCTTACCCATGTCATTGCAGCCATTGGACTGAGGGCTAGGAGCTTGATAGCTAGTAAAGCGGCATGCACCATATAAGTTCGGACTAATGGATATTCCAGATGAATAATCAGAGGTTTCGAAGATTCATCAAAATAGTTGCTGGTCATTTACTGCTCGAACTGTACATTAAGGGAACTTGTTTCACAGCTGTTTTTGTCACACAAAAATCATTCTACTATTCAAAGCATAAGATAGCTTGGTATTTGTTGAAATACAATATTTATACAGATCTTTGGAAATGATTATAAGCTACGTCAAAAAGCATAAAGCTATGTGACAGAAAACATCACGAGACATTAGGAAGAAAAATATCTCAGGAGAAAATAACACCCATTACTATGACAATATTGCATTATAAAAGTATGCAAGGCAAGAGTATACAAGATATACGGTTATGCAGAGATAAAAAGAAACTACCGTAGGTCGTACTCATGAAGCTATAGAACTTCATGGTCGTACTATAGAGATAAGATATCATAAATAGACCCCTAAGATAGACCCATAGAAGTATGAGACGCATTTTTTGAAAATCTATGCATAGACCTAATTTCGACGGTTTAAATCATAGAGATAATATAATCATGGTTTAAATCATAGAGATAATATAATGGTTTAAATCCTGACCCTGTATTAATAGTTTTAATTAATTTTATTTTTTTAGTTCAAGGTTTTTTTTAAATTTAATAATCAAATAAAAATAAAATTAATAA
The DNA here is from genome assembly GCA_947532085.1 of Elegia similella. Taxonomy (NCBI): domain Eukaryota; kingdom Metazoa; phylum Arthropoda; class Insecta; order Lepidoptera; family Pyralidae; genus Elegia; species Elegia similella. The sequence goes on from OX383936.1 coordinate 22,455,443, forward strand.
CAGGTTAGTATCTAGCTTAAACATGAATACACCTGATAAGGGCATAATAATAATAATAATGTAAAAACAATACAAAACTATTATAGAAATTACCAAAATCATCTACAATGAAAAATAACATGACATTTGACAGCATGTCAACAACAACAAAAATAAATTAATTTTACTAAGAAATGTACAATATGATCTGATGATAACAAGATCACGAGCGGGACCACCAAACGCACGCCCTCCACCTCCGCCCGCGTCGTCGTCTAGCTCCTCGCCAACATCGTCGGGTGACGGGTTCGCCACGGCACCCGGCACCAGCGAGTCGAGCGACGACGAGCGCGGGCCGTCGGCCGCGCCGCCGCCGCCACCTGCGCGACGTGGACGACCCCCGCTGCCGGCACGCTTGGGGCCTGCGAGGCAATCTGCCTCGCGCCCGGCTCCCGCTACCGGCGGTGTAGTGCGTCGCATGCGATGGACTTCAGAAATGAACGAGAACTGCATGCGCGCCTATTATGGGGCCACAGAGGGAGAAACTAATATGACGGCGTATCGTCCCAGGATGCTCACTTTGTTTCAGACCCTTGGACCAGCCATCACCGTATTTGCACAGCGTCTATCGGATCAAGTGCGGGTCATTCAACGTTGTAAGCGATTGGATGACTCTGTGCTTGATCGGCTTCGCCTGGAGGCGCTGCCTGTTTGCCCAACTGTCGCCATACCTCGAGGTCCATCTGCCGGGCCGATATATCGGTCACCAACACCTGCCCAGTCTCCAGACGTAGAGCGGATGGGCCCTGTGGCTGATGAAAGCGACAGTGCGAACATAAGCGTAAGTACCCAGGCCCATGAGCACTTGAGGAGGACTTTGGAGGAGACGATATCGCAGTATCGCGCCACACCAGAATCTAGGCCGCGTATACCTCGTCTGCCTACGAATAGGCGTAATTTGGCGCTAATGGGAGCCCTGAATGATCTGCTAGCCCCGTATTTAGAGGCTAGTGAGGATCTTGTTGATACGCACTCAATCTTATACTGCGGGGCCATTGTGGCGTGTCGGGTTGCACGAGTCAAGTTTCCTGACGTTGACTGTGCAGCTCGGCCCGTCGGCGGGGTCCCTGCATGGCAAAAGCGACGTATGAGCGACGTATCAGCATATTCAGGACTCTCATTGCAAAGCTAATTTGCTTCAGGGAGGGCAACAATCGCCCCCGTGTCATGCGTTTCGTGAACCAGGCATTCGCGGGTACTGGTATTAGACCCAGCGAATATATTGCCTGTATTACGGAACGCATTGACTTCCTGAAGCAGAAAGTCTATGCGTGGGCGGGACGTATTCGCCGCTACAGAGAGCGTGTGGAACGATTCCAGCTAAATAGGCTCTTCCAAAGTGACCAAAGGAAGGTGTACAGAAAGTGGGAGGGAACTGAACAATGTGTGATCTACCGGCAGCTGCCTGATGCTACTGCTATTAATAATTTTTGGCGTAGTATTTGGTCGGTGCCAGTTGAACACACCGAGGGTGATTGGATGACAGTGGTTGAACGTGAATGTGAGCCCATCGAGTCCATGGGGGCTGTAACTATCAGCCCCGATGACATAAGTTGTGCGATTCGTACGGCGCAGAACTGGAAAAGTCCTGGACCGGATGGATTGCACAACTTCTGGATAAAGTGGATTCGAAGCTCACATGAACGTTTGACCACACAATTCCAACAAGCCGTCGTGCTTGGTTCCCTACCTTCTTTCCTTACGACAGGACTCACCTTCGTGCTCTATAAATCCGGTAGTACCACTGATCCCAAGAATTTTAGACCTATCACATGCTTGCCAACTCTTTACAAGCTCCTTACATCCATCTTGAGAGCAAAAATTAACCAGCATATTGTTGTGAACAAAATCATGGCTTCCTCTCAAAATGGATGTAGGGTTGGGTCCCGTGGTACCAAAGAGCTCCTCCTCATGGACATGACCATCTGCAAGCAAGTTCAACGGAAAAAGGCAGCCCTCTCAACTGCCTGGATTGACTATAAGAAGGCCTATGATTCAGTGCCTCATTCATGGCTAGTGAGGGTCTTAGAGTTGTATAAAGTTAATTCAACTTTAAGATCCTTTCTTGGCACGTGTATGAGACAATGGACCACAGTCCTTTGTCAGCCAGGTAGAGGAAATGGCTCCTCGGACCCGATGGACTTGATAAGGATCGAGCGAGGCATTTTCCAGGGCGACAGTTTGAGTCCGTTGTGGTTTTGTCTGGCTTTGAACCCCCTCAGCACCCTACTGAGGGATTCAAGACTAGGCTGCCGCCTCCGAAGTGATGGGGAGATTGTTTCTCACCTGTTATACATGGATGACTTAAAATTATTTGCACCAAATCCCTCTGACCTGGTGGAGCTATTGAAAATCACAGAAGATTTCAGTAGTTCTATCAGGATGGAGTTTGGTGTAGATAAATGTGCTGTCATATATGTCGAACGGGGAAAAGTTGTAAATTCAACAAATTTACAACTTTCTGAGACAATGTCCGTCAAATCTCTCGCGGAGGCGGCAACTTACAAATATCTTGGTATGTCACAGTCTTTGAGTATTGTGGATGGGGACATAAAGCAGGCGGTGAAAGAAAGTTTCTTTTGTCGACTGACAAAAGTACTTAAAAGTCTTTTGTCAGGTGGTAATAAGGCGCGCGCTTTCAATGCTTGGGTAATGCCCCTACTCACTTACTCCTTTGGCATACTAAGATGGACCCAAACTGAGTTAGATGCCCTGGATAGGAAGGTCCGTCAACAGCTGACAGCGCATCGCATGCTTCACCCACGCTCATCTGTTATGAGACTTTACATCCCACGTAAGTGTGGAGGTTGTGGTTTTTTGAACGCCAAGACTCTCCATAACCGCGAGGTGTGCAGGGATTATTTCCTTAATAATGAGAGTGGGATGCATCGCGACGTTGTAGCAGTAGATAGGAGCTTCACGCCGCTCTCCTTAGCAAACGAGAATTGGCACAGACCAACGGTGTTAAGTATCGAAGATCGCAAAAACATATGGAAGAGCAAGGAGCTGCATGGGCGGTTCTACCGGGCCTTAACTGGGCCCGATGTAGATCTGCTCGCGTCGGTAAACTGGCTACGATTCGGTGACCTCTTTGGAGAAACCGAAGGTTTTATGATATGAATGAATGATATAACTTTATTGCACCAACACTTAAAAGTAGTAACAATAAAAAGAATTAGGTATAACATGAGGTACAAAGGCGGGCTTATCGCAGAGCGCAATCTCTTCCAGCCAAACTTTGGGTAGAAGACAATGAAAAAAAAAAAGGCTAGGTTGGCGCAGTGTACATAAAGAAAAAGAAAATGAATAATACTAATATACATAGATAATAATAACATATCGATAAAGAGCATTACATATAAGGAAACATAATACATAGTGCAAAGGAAAATACATTATAATATGAAAATATAAAAGAAATAAATAAAATTAGAGCGTTCAAGTAATTAAATAGTAGAAAGATAGTGTGACGTCACTAAATCTTTAAATTTAGAAATTGTCTGAGCTTTTCGGATGTCTAAAGGCAAAGCATTCCAGAGACGTATGGCCTGAACAGTAAAGGAATTTGCATAACAGGTACTTGAATGAGAGGGAAATCTAAGACGCAAAGAAACTGAAGTACGCGTACATGGATCACCAGCCTCACGCAGAAAAGAGAAGCGTTCTTTAAGGTAGTGGGGAGTAGTGGGATTAAATAAAATGGAGTAAAGCAATGACAGGATATGCAAATTGCGACGTTGTCTGATAGGGAGCCACTTGAGATCGGATCGGAAATGAGAAACATGATCATATTTACGGAGCCCGAATATGAATCGAATACACAAATTTTGGAGTCTCTCAAGTTTATTTAATTGGTCTTGTGTGAGGTCTAGGTAGCATATATCAGCGTAGTCCAGAATGGAAAGAAGCAAGGAATGTGCTAATGCAATTTTAGTTTTAATTGGAAGAAAGTTACGAATTGTCCTAAGGGATCCTGCCGCTGCAAATATTTTTCGGCTAACTTCGCTGACCTGAGGAGCCCACGACAAGGTTCTATCAATCAAAATGCCCAAGTTTTTTACACATTCACTATATTTAATATCAACGCCATCAAATATTACTGAGGGAAGAGAGTGCCAGTCGATTCGTGATATGTAGTAGGGACTTCCTACAATAATGGCCTGGGTTTTTAATGGGTTGACTACTAGTCCATGACTTCTACTCCAATCAGATATACGTGACAAATCGCTATTAATGTCGGATATGCCATTAGCAAGGTTATCGAGATCAACTTGACAGTAAATTTGGAGATCGTCTGCATATAGGTGGTATGAAGTGCGAAGTTCAGAGGAAATAGAATTAATGAAAATGGCAAATAGTAAAGGAGATAAAACGCCGCCTTGTGGTACCCCAGATGAAGTGTGACACCATGTAGAGAGTTTATTCTCGACACGTATACACTGCCGGCGATCATAAAGGTACGAATGAAACCAGTCGGTAACTGATGGAGATATGTTCAATCTGCGCATGAGTTCAAGAAGCACATCAAAATCCACTGAATTGAAAGCGTTGGAGAAATCAAGTAATGTAAGGATCGTCATTTTAGAATTTTCCATTCCATATCTGATATCATCGGTCATTTTTAATAGTGCCGTGGTAGTGCTATGACCTGTCCGAAAACCTGATTGGAAAGGGTTAAGGATAGAGTTTATTCTAAGAAAAGAATCAAGTTGTAATTGGACCAGGCGTTCAAGGATTTTTGAAAGGAAAGGTAATATAGAAATTGGACGTAAGTCAGAAAATGAAGAGGGATGAGCTTTTCTGGGTATAGGAGTGATATATGCACTTTTCCATAAAGATGGGAAAGTGCTAGATGCTAGGGAGTTATTTAGGATAAGAGTGATAATAGGAAGAAGGATATCAAGAATAGGCAGAATCATCTTACGGCTAATGTCGTCCGCACCTACTGCATTTGATCCAATAGATTGTACACACTTTTGAACATCACATTCAGTTACGGGACTAAAGTAAAACGGTGAATAGTCGGGAGAGGGAAGTGAAGACAAGTGGTTTAATAAGTTACTTTTATCATTGCCACTAAAGACTACAGAAGACGAGAAATGTTTGTTTAAGACATCAAGGTCAATATCATCTGAAATGTTGTGATTATTTTTACCTACTCCCATTGACTTGAGAAATCTCCAGACTTTGGCTGGGTCACCGTTTTCAACGGACTTGTGGACATAACGGCGTTGAGCGTCCCTACACAGCCTATTGCAGACGTTGCGAGCTTTAACATATTTGTCACGATATCTGTCAGGATCAGTCTTGTACTTTGACTTAGCGGCATGTTTTTTAGCTATAGCGGCCCTAATGTCGTCAGTTAGCCAAGGCGCTGGTAAATGTTTTACTTTTACAGAACGAACAGGGGCATGCTTGTCGTATAGGTCGGTAAGTATTCGATTAAACAGCTCCACCTGATTATCGACGGAGTTTAAGTCAGCGATAGCATGCCAGTCACAATTTAATGCATCTTGACGCAACTGATCAATGTTCATTGAATTAAAATTGCGCTGCAACATAATTTTAGCTTTAGGTTTGGGGGTACGGATTTTGTAAGAAAGATAAAGAAGATGATGATAGGAGAAAATGTCTGCACTACACTGACCATGTCTTGCGACAAGATCAGGTGTGGAGACTAAGATGAGATCAAGAAGGCTAGGAGTACTATTAGGAAAAATGTGAGTAGCTTGAAGAGGGAGTAAAGACAAGTTACAGGCGTTGATGATAGACGTGAGAGATTGCGAACGATGATCACCTTTGAGCAAACAGGTGTTGAAGTCACCCATTATGATAGTTTGCTTATATGCAGGCGTAATGTCTTCCAAGATATTTTCTAATAAAGAGAAATAGTTAATTTTAGATGAGGGACAATAGAAAACACCTAAAAGAACTTAGTTTTATTTGTGCAATTGCAGACGAGGTCATGATGACGAACAACTATCGGAGATATATCCTGAAGGACGGTACGGTCGACATCTGTCGGGCATGCCGCCGTCCTGGCGAGTCACTCAGGCATATTATTTCCGGTTGTTCTCATCTGGCTAACGGAGAGTATTTGCACAGGCATAACCTTGTAGCCAGAATTATTCACCAGCAACTTGCTCTTCGATATGAGCTTGTGGAATCCGAGGTGCCGTACTATAAGTACACACCAGCGCCGGTTCTCGAAAATGGTCGTGCCACGCTGTATTGGGATGGATCTGTTATCACAGACAGGACTATTGTCGCTAATAAGCCTGACATCGTGCTGACAGATCGATCGACGCGCCAGGCAATGCTCATCGATATCACCATCCCGCATGACGAGAACCTTGTGAAGGCCGAGAAGGACAAACTTACTAAGTACCTAGACTTGGCCCACGAGGTGACCGCTATGTGGGATGTGGAATCGACGATCATTGTCCCGATAGTCGTTTCAGTGAACGGTCTTATAGCGAAGAGCCTCGATCAACACCTCAAGAGGCTCTCGCTAGATGGCTGGATCAAGGGTCAGATACTGAAGGCAGTACTCCTGGACACTGCGCGCATCGTCAGGAGGTTTCTCTCTCTGTAGCCTTAACTGTCGGTAGCTTGAGCCCTGCCCCGCTGCTGGCAGCCCTCTAGGATTAGGTTTTTATAAAAGTTGTATTTTTTTGTATGATATTTTTTTATATTTTACTTTTTATATAAGTTTTATAAAAACCTAGACCTAAGAAATTAAATAAATAAAGAGAATAATAATGTTTTAATTCAAAAATAATTTTCCGTTACATACATTGCAGCAACAAGATCCTGAACATGATTGCGAGTCGCCTGGACTGCGATTATGTGATCCACTGTTGTACCATTTCAGGAGGAATGGTGCAGGAATGGCTCACATAAATTTAATTGTATTAAATTAAATTTGTACTAACATAGATATTAAGTTTACTAACCAATTATGAGACTTAGTTTCTTGAAAATAAATAAATCATTCATTCATTCATAGGTTAGTAACAAAAATAAGCTTATAAAACTAAGGTTAGTTAATTGATCTAAATTAAAATATTACATATTAAACTTATTCTACACTGGCAGGAGCAGGTCTCGAGTCAATGTGGATTCTGTTCCAGTGCCTCAAGTTAGCACAGCATAGCTATATCCAGCAAAGTGCTGCTGTCGGCACTGCCCGGCAGCAAAATTCAACATGTCGTCGGCTGAAGTCCACCATTGCCGATAGATTTTTGCATTCATTGGTAGGCTGCAGCAGGCTGGTAAAATTCTGCTGCCAAACAGTGCTAACATCTGCAGTTTGCTCTGTCGACAGCTGCAGTGTGCTTTTTCGACAGCTGCAATTGCTTTTTCTACAGCTGTTGTTGCATCTGTCGACAGCTGCAGTGTGCTTTTTCGACAGCTGCAATTGCCTTTTCTACAGCTGTTGTTGCATCCGTCGACAGCTTGCAGTTGACGAAATCAGGGTGCTGCGCGTCTGTTTGGTGCCTTAGAGACGAGAAACTAGTACAGCCAAGCCTAAATAAAAAAGTCACCTGATGGTAGGTAATTATCGCTGCCAATGGACAACTGCATCGCCAGGAGCGTTTCCAGTCTTTCAAAGTTGGGAGAGGACATCGGGAAAGGAAACAGGGGTAGGGGGGGGAGAAAATAGGGAGAGGTGATGGGTCTCTGGCTGTCTCACTCACCGATCTAACTGCCCGGTGAAGTAGCGAAAGCTAACTTGGAGCTAGCTACAGTCATTTAAAAAAACCACTCACCGAAATAATCGTAAAAACGTCGATATTATGTGTGAGAGAGACAGTGGTACTTCCCGGGGTGAGCCGGCCCATTCCTGCTACTAGCAAAAATGAGTTTTGCCGATAGCTCTACCACAAATAAATCTGAATAATGAGTAAAAGAATAAAATATTTGCTGGTGCTAATTTTGCCGACCTAGGCTTAATAACATTATTTGTAATATTTACCTTCATTACTTACATTTTTGTGGTTAAAACTCAGCTAGCGTCCCTTTGTAGATTAATTTCTACTTTGATATCGTCTACTACCCACACGTTACGTTACTCGTAGTTTAATATTTGAAACGTGAACAAAACGATTCGTTTGCTGTATACAAGGTTCTTGAGACCTTTCCGCTTCAGTGAACTCCCAAACGGAAAGTCAACAATTCCGTTCAATCCATAACCGGATTTGAACTCAAATACAAACTTTCAAATTATCAAATCGGTTTTAAGTCCCCATAAGTCACTGTTTTTCTTCTTGTTTGCGGACTTATCCGGATACAATTGGAAGCTCGGATGTTTGCGAGACATATTTTAATGACTGCAAGATCTTCCCGCCCCGACCCCTCTCCGGCTCCGAATAGCCGGAGGAATCCCACTATCCGACCCCGTCGCACTCGACACCGGAACAGAGTGCGTAGAGTAGGATTAGCTCCGATTACTGGTGACCGCCCGGCGGTCCCGGGTGACTTGCACCCAGGATAGGCCCTTCTGGCAACGTAGCTTTCGGACCATAAGGCAAAAGATGAGAGTTGCTGCTCTCCAAAGGCTTTTGCCATTGATTCTCAGATTGGCCCTTCAGGCTTGCATGCACGCATACGCGGCCCATCAGGCAATATGAGAGTTTGCTGTCTCTCCAAGCCTTGCGCACACAGGCAACGCCCAAAGCCGAGGTCCGTCCCTCCTGGGGCCCTTTGGTGATGTTGCCTATAAAGGTTGAGGGCACTCTGCCCTCGCCTCAAACGCCCGGTGAGGTAGCGAAAGCTCACTCGGAGCTAGCTACATAGTCATTACAAAAAAAAAAATCAGAAACGAGGAGATCCATAAGAGAACAAAGGTCACCGACATAGCTCAGCGTTTGAAGTGGCAGTGGTTAGGGCTCATAGCGCGTAGAACCGATGGCCGATGGGTCAAAAAGGTTCTCGAATGACCACGTACCGGAAAGTGCAGCGTTCGTCACCCCACTGATCATGACTAGCTCCGTGGCGCAGCGGTCAACACGCCAGCCTGCGACACGGAGTGACCGGGTTCGATCCCCGGTCAGGTCAAGTTGGAAAATGATCTTTTTCAGATTGGCCTGGGTCTTGGATGTGTATCTATATATGTATTTGTTATAAAATATAGTATCGTTGAGTTAGTATCCCATAACACAAGTCTCGAACTTACTTTGGGGCTAGCTCAATCTGTGTGATTTGTCCGTATATATTTATTTATTATTTATTTATCAGGTGTCCCACTGCTGAGCTTAGATCTCTCCCATCTCCTTCCATCTTTCTCGATCCTGAGCCATATCTGTCATGCTGAAAGGCGTCGAGATCTTCACGCCATCTTATCCCACTAGTTAGTCCCACTTCAGCTTGGCAGCTTTGTGTCCCACATCGGGGATACCTGTCATTGAGCGAAGTGTAGTATTCGGGACTCTGTCCAGTCTTTTGAAACCTATTACACTTCGCTCCATCGCTCGTCTAATAGATTACTCTATTTGAAAACTACATAGGAAGTCAAACAACTCAAGTCAATATTACGCGCACAACAAGCCGTTGTTGCCTGCAGTCGGTTAGCTACGGTCAGATGCCTTTAGGCAGCTTGAAAATTTGATACCAGTGTTGATTACTTACACACACGAAAAACAATAAACAAATTGAACGCAATTTCTGAAAATACAAAGTTGTTTAAAATAAATAGAGGCATGAACTATGGTTTTAATCATTTAAATTCATGTAGATAAACTGTATAAATCTTGTTATTATTTACAAAACACAAAAATTAAACACAACATATATTTTTATATGATTTAATGTGCCTAATCCATAGATTAAAAAAAAATGCGTCTCTCTACTTATATGGCCTAATCCATAATTGGACAACGTTATATAGGTATATCTATACATATAATAAAACAGTAAAAATATTTTGTCTCTACATTTAGAATTTTTGACTGAAATGGATAGAGGGACACTTAAAAAGAATAACAGAAAGCAAAAAAAAATTTTTCGAATTTCTTGTCTGTCTGTCTGTATGTATGATCACGATTATCTCCGAAAATACTGAACAGATTTACTTCAAACTTTCACCAATTGCTTTGTTTTAACTCAGCAAAACATTTAAAGTTTGTTTCATCAATATCGGTTCATTAAAAAAAAAGTTATCGTCATTTGAATGAACTGAAGGCATGAGTTTGCCTGCAAACATATAGCAAAAAATAAAATAAATAATAAGTGACATAAGAAAATTAAAATCCAAAGTCAATTCATCATCATTATACGACAGCATTATACCTATCCATACTATCCATAGTAATCAATACTTAAAAAAAAAGGAGAAGCTGACTGACTGGCTGATATATCAACGCAGGGCCTAAGCTATAAGGGTTAGGAGCTTGAAATTTTGCACAAGGGTTCCTTTTATAACGTAGGGGAGCACTAAGAAAGGATTTTTGGAAATTCATCTCCTAAGGGTTGCAAAGTTAGTATGATACTTTGTCGTTTTTGAAGTAATTCGAATGAAATTTAGCATGAAGGTTCTTTACTAAAAGGTATAAAACACGAGTAAAATATTTTTCTCAAAAATCATCCCTTAAGGGGGTATAACGGGGATGCAAAGTTAGTATGAAACTTTTAGTTTTTCAATTATTCAATTGAAATTCAATATTAAGGTGTTTCATTGAAAGTCATGAACTAATGTATTCCGGGTAATTCTACTGTTCCTGAGAAATCGACACTTACGCGTGCGGGAGCCGCGGGCTAAAAGCAAACCTGACTTATATATCAACGCACAGCCGAAACTACTGTGCCCAGAAACTTGAAATTTGGCACAGGGATTCTATTTATGATGTAAATGAGCACTAAGAAAGAATTTTTATAAAATCGAAGGGGATGATGTTTTATGGAATTTTCTCATTTCTGGACTTAGAAGTTGGAAAGTAGGTACACAAGTTTTCAATTAAAATTAAAAAAGATCTGTTTAGGTGAACCAGACAACATTCTCCCTTGAAGAGGTAAATAGGGGGTGAAGTTCTAGACTTGGAATATAAAAATAGGTATGTAAGTTCTCGATTACAATTAAGAAGATCTGTGTAGGTAAAATATATAAAATCCCCTCCTTAAGGGGCAACAGGGAGGGAGGGGGGGTGGGGGGGGGGGGTTAAGTTGATATGGACATTTTCTCATTTCTGGACGTTCTGGATTAAAAAGATGTATGTAGGTAAAACCGACGAAATTTTCGCCTGAAGGGATAAAATAGGGGAGAAAAGTTAGTATGGAATTTTTCTAATTTCTGGACATAGAAGTATAAAAATAAGTATATATTTATATATGTTTACATAACAATTAAAAAGATCTGTGTAGTTAAAGTAGACGAAAGAAGGGGTAAAATAGGTGGGGTAAAGTTTGTGTGGTTTTATTTACTTAGAAATATGACAATAAGAAGTTCTCCATTACAAAAAAAAATAGTGTAGGTGAAATGGGTGAAATCTCCTCCTTAAGGGCTAAAGACCTATGTAGGTGAAATGTATTAAGTTCTCCCTTAAGGGGAAAAAGCAGAGGGGGAGGGGTTTGTATGGAATTGTTATCATTTCTATTGTTCCCAACGGAACGACATTAACGCGGGCGAAGCCGCGGGCAACAGCTAGTTATACAATATGCAAAGAAAACCCTGTCTGATCCTTGAGGGCGAAATTCAGCCCATTAATATGAACAACTTTTCTTATGGGACCAATGCTGGGAACTGAAAATTTTTTTGACGTTCCCATATCCGGATGGCTGAATATTTTTGAAATGTCCATTATTTTTGGTTCCCAGCTTTTATCCCATAGGTAAAGTTCTTCATAAAGGGATTTCTTTACATATTGTATATGTACAGTTTGAAACTTCTGTCTAAAGTCCAAAGCCAATGAAAAAGTTATACCTACGATACTCAGTTAAGGGGATAATGCTTCATCTGTATTTCATAATGCCACCATGAAAATGTATCTAATAAAATTCACAAAATTATATTTCTACCAGATTGTCTTTTGATATAGCACCAGAATCCTCTGTCTGCTCTGGCCGAGTATGGCTCCGGTAGAATAGAGAGGGTCATGCTCCTGCAGTAGAGACTAAAAAGACCTGATGATGATGATAGCACCTTAAATATCCTTATTCTTCTCACTCTTCAAAGTAGTTCTAGTCATATATTTCACAGTTCAAAAGGTATAATTCTCAAAAACTTTTACATTTTTATAATGCGTTTCGGTAAGTATATATAACGCTGGTTCCCATATAACAAGTGATAGCAAACGACACAAAAAACGCAGTTTCTGAATAAATTTCCGGCATTCTCGTAATATAACCAATAGCTGCTACAAATCTGGCAATGACATACACTCGTAGAAGGGTCAGAGCAGTCTTCTCATTAGGCATTGTGGTCATGTATAGTCCAGATACTAGCCAAAAGGGAGTCAAGTTCTTGAGATCACTGATGTTCGCGCGCTGCGCCTTTATTGGATTGCATGCAATGTTGGATAAAGGCACTAATGCTAATAATTTTAAGGCCAGGATTGCAGAGTATAGAAAATAACTGTGGGATAGCCTGCAACATTCACTGAACGACATTGTAATGGATTTTTATTCGATTTTTTTTATAAACTACTCTCATATTAGAAACCTATAGGTCTGACATTTTGAATTTGACTGATAGCAGATAGCAGACAGCACTTGGACAGCACAGACCTCATCTGAGGCACAGACAAGATTATTCTGAAACGTTTAAAACATAAACAACAAAAACTTTTTAAAATTCGTAAATCAGGTTTGGAGGCATAGAGATAAGATAGGTATGTCAGGGTACCGCAAGGCGGAATTTTATCTCCAATTCTTTTCTCTATTTTTATAAATATACTTTCTCTTCGTCTATCCTGCTCTTAACATTTTTATGCCGACAACTTGCAGCTTTATACACGACTAGCTGTTGCCCGCGGCTCCGTCCGCGTTAATGTCGTTCCCTTGGGAACAGTAGAAATGATAAAAATTCCATACAAACCCCTCCCCCTCTGCTTTTTCCCCTTAAGGGGGAATTTAATACATTTCACGTGCATAGATCTTTAGCCCTTAAGGAGGGGATTTTGTCCATTTCACCTACACAGATATTTTTTTATTGTAATGGAAAACTTGTTATTGTCATATTTATAAGTAAATAAAAAAAATCCATACAAACTTTACCCCGCCTATTTTACCCCTTCAAGGGGAAATTTCGTCCATTTTAACTACACAGATCTTTTTAATTGTAATGTAAATATATATACTTATTTTTATACTTCTATGTCCAGAAATGAGAAAATTTCCATACTCACTTTACTCCCCTATTTTATCCCTACAGGCGAAAATTTCGTCGGTTTTACCTACATACATCTTTTTATTTGTAATCGAGAACGTCCAGAAATGAGAAAATGTCCATACAAACTTAAACCCCCACCCCCCCCCCCACCCCCCTCCCCCCATGTTGCCCCATAAGGAGGGGATTTTATACATTTCACCTACACAGATCTTTTTAATTGTAATCAAGAACTTACATGCCTATTTTTATATTCTAAGTCTAGAAATAGAAAAATTCTATACAAACTTAACCCCCTATTTACCCCTTCAAGGGAGAATGTTGTCTGGTTCACCTAAACATATCTTGTTTAATTTTAATTGAGAACTTGTGTACCTACTTTCAAACTTCTAAGTCCAGAAATGAGAAAATTCCATAAATCTTCACCCCCTTTGATTTTCTAAAAATCCTTTCTTAGTGCCCATTTACATAATAAAAAGAATCCCTGTGCCAAATTTCAAGTTTCTGGGCACAGTAGTTTCGGCTGTGCGTTGATATATAAGTCAGGTTTGCCTTTGGCTCGTGGCTCCGCCCGCGTAAGTGTCGATTTCTCAGGAACAGTAGAATTACCCGGAATACATTAGTTCACGACTTTCAATGAAACACCTTAATATTGAATTTCAATTGAATTACTTCAAAAACGGAAAGCTTCATACTAACTTTGCATCCCTGTTACACCCCCTAAAGGGATGATTTTTGAGAAAATATTTTACTCGTGTTTCATGCCTTTCAGTAAAGAAACTTCATGCTGAATTTCATTCGACTAACTTCAAAAATGGCAAAGTTTAATGCTTACTTTGCACCCCTATTTTACCCCCTTAAGGGATGATTTTTGAGTAAAATATTTTATTCGTGTTTCATGCCTTTCAGTAAAGAACCTTCATGCTGAATTTCATTCGACTAACTTCAAAAATGGCAAAGTTTCATGCTTACTTTGCACCCCTATTTTACCCCCTTAAGGGATGATTTTTGAGTAAAATATTTTACTCGTGTTTCATACCTTTCAGTAAAGAACCTTCGTGCTGAATTTCATTCGAATAACTTCAAAAACGACAAAGTTTCATACTAACTTTGCAACCCGTTTTACCCACTTAGGAGATAAATTTCCAAAAATCCTTTCTTAGTGCTCCCCTACGTTATAAAAGGAACCCCTGTGCAAAATTTCAAGTTCCTAACCCTTATAGTTTAGGCCCAGCGTTGATATGTCAGTCAGTCAGCTTCTCCTTTTTTATTAGTATGGATTATTATGGATAGATGGATAGGTATAATGCTGTCGTATAATGATGATGAATTGACTTTGGATTTTAATTTTCTTAAGTCACTTATTATTTTATTTTATTTTTTGCTATATGATTGTAGGCAAACTCATGCCTTGAGTTCATTCAAATGACGATAACTTTTTTTTAATGAATCAATTTTGATGAAACAAGCTATAAATGTTTTGCTGAGTTAAAACAAAGCAATTGGTGAAAGTTTGAAGTAAATCGGTTCAGTATTTTCGGAGATAATCGTGATCATACATACAGACAGACAGACAGACAAGAAATTCGAAAAATTTTTTTTTGCTTTCTATTATTCTTTTTAAGTCACCCTCTATCCATTTCAGTCAAAAATTCTAATTGTACAGACAAAATATTTTTACTGTTTTATTATATGTATAGATCAAGAGATGATGACATTGACACGTCAATTTCTTTAATTAATGAGAATTTGGCTCGTATTCTGGAATGGTCTAGTGGTTTTAGGATACGTGTTAACGCAAAGAAGTGTCAAGCTATTATTGTTGGAAGTACTATCCAGATAAACAAAGTTGAGTGGGACATTATACCTTCTGTTACTTACGACAACGTTGAGATACCATTTAGCAATGTCGTTAAAAATCTTGGCCTATATTTGATTCTAAATTAAAGTGGGATTCTCACGTTGTAGAAGTTAGCCGAAAAGTGTTTGCTACACTTCACTACTTACAGCTGTTAAAATATTTTCTTCCCATTAAAACTAAGACCATGTTGGCTCAAGCGCTCGTACTTCACCTCATTGATTACGCTGATGTGTGTTATCTGGACTTGAACATCTCAACAAGTTGGATCGGCTTCTTAATAACTGCATAAGATTTATTTTCTGTCTCCGTAAATATGATCACGTCTCAGAATATCGTTCTCAGCTTAAATGGCTTCCCATCCGCGAACGCAGGAATTCACATATTCTATGTCAGCTTTACAATGTTCTCAATAACCCTCTTTACCCCGATTACCTTAAAACTAAATTCAAACTTTTATGTTTTACTCTTAATAGGGACCTGCGTTCTTCTAATGAATTAACTCTAGCTACCCCTTCTCACCATGCTGGTTTTTTCTCTAACTCGTTCGCCGTTACGGCAGTAAGACTCTGGAATGCACTTCCTGACTCTGTGAAAACAGCCTCTACTCGCGCTGGTTTCAAATGTTAGTATTTAGATATTTTCTCGCCCAAACAAACAACATAACACGTACCGTTAAAATATGTTTTGTCCCTATCCCTCTCTGCAACGATAGGTAGGGAAACAACGAGACAAAACATATTTTAACTAAAATAGGTATAATGAGCGTTTGTTAATTTTTATGAATAAGAGGGTAAGTCTAAAGACTCGAGCATTTATACCGAATACATATACCGGTGAGTCGCACCGAGTCTAGTATGTAGCTATTATTAAGCGTGGTGTGCAATGTAGATATTTGTAGTGTACCTATTATTAATATCAAATAAACTTTTGAATTATTGTAATGCTTTGTATATTAGCCGTGTGGTATCCGGCAGAGTAGAATAGGACCACTCCAAGTCTTCCCGTGGATGTCGTAGAAGGCGACTTAGGAAATACAAGCTAAAAAAAGCTTATAAACATCTAAGACACCTCTCCAACCCGTCTGGCCAGCGTGGAGAGTGTAGGCCAAGTCCTCTGGCTGCTCTAGCCATGTATGGCCCTAGTAGTACAGAGAGGGTCGTGCTTCGTGCTCCTGTAGTGGAGACTAAAAAGGACCTGATGATGATGAATGCTTTGTATAACTTGTTGTACTGGAATGTTTGTTGAGTAGAAGTTGTTTTAAGTCTGGTATTCGAACTCGAGTTGGTCCTGCAACTAAGTTCTTAGTCGACTTGAGTTCGTGCTCTGACGACTCATGCTCGACTTTACTCTGACTTCATGTCACACAAAAATGATTATATTATTCAAAGCATAAGATAGCTTGGTATTTGTTGAAATACAATATTTATACAGATCTTTGGAAATGATTATAAGCTATGTCAAAAAGCATAAAGCTATGTGACAGAAAACATCATGAGACATTAGGAAGAAAAATATCTCAGGAGAAAATATCACCCATTACTATGACAATATTGCATTATAAAAGTATGCAAGGCAAGAGTATACAAGATATACGGTTATGCAGAGATAAAAATAAACTACCGTAGGTCGTACTCATGAAGCTATAGAACTTAGTATTACGTACTTATAGAGATAAGATATCATACATAGACCCCTAAGATAGACCCATAGAAGTATGAGACGCATTTTTTGAAAATCTATGCTTAGATCTAATTTCGACGGTTTAAATCCTGCCCCTGTATTAATAGTTTTAATTAATTTTATTTTTCAGTTTTAGGTTTTTATTTAATTTAATAATCAAATAAAAATAAAATTAATATCAGGTTAGTATCTAGTTTAAATAAATAAATATATATATATATATACGGACAAATCACACAAATTGAGCTAGCCCCAAAGTAAGTTCGAGACTTGTGTTATGGGATACTAAATCAACGATACTATATTTTATAACAAATACATATATAGATACACATCCAAGACCCAGGCCAATCTGAAAAGATCATTTTCCATCTTGACCTGGCCGGGGATCGAACCCGAGCACTCTCGTGTCGCAGGCTGGCGTGTTGACCGCTGCGCCACGGAGCTAGTTAAACATGAATACACATGATAAGGGCATAATAATAATAAGAATGTTTTATTTCAGAAATAAATTTTTATTACATTAAAGGTTAGTATCAAAAATAAGCTTATAAAACTAAAGTTAGTTAATTGATTTAAATTTAAATATTACATATTAAACTTATTCTACACTGGCAGGAGCAGGTCTGGAGTCAATGTGGATTCTGTTCCAGTGCCTCAAGTTAGCGCAGCAATAGCGACTCTATAGCTATATCCAGCAAAGTGCTGCTGTCGGCACTGCCCGGCAGCAAAATTCAACATGTCGCCGGCTGAAGTCCACCATTGCCGATAGATTTTTGCATTCATTGGTAGGCTGCAGCAGGCTGGTAGAATTCTGCTGCCAAACAGTGCTGACAGCTGCAGTTTGCTCTGTCGACAGCTGCAGTGTGCTTTTTCGACAGCTGCAATTGCTTTTTCTACAGCTGTTGTTGCATCTGTCGACAGCTTGCAGTTGACGAAATCAGGGTGCTGCTCGTCTGTTTGGTGCCTTAGAGACGAGAAACTAGTACAGCTAAGCCTAAATAAAAAAGTCACCTGATGGTAGGTAATTATCGCTGCCAATGGACAACTGCATCACCAGGAGCGTTTCCAGTCTTTCAAAGTTGGGAGAGGACATCGGGAAAGGAAACAGGGGGGGGAGAAAATAGGGATAGGGGATGGGTCTCTGGCTGTCTCACTCACCGATCTAACTGCCCGGTGAAGTAGCGAAAGCTAACTTGGAGCTAGCTACAGTCATTTAAAAAAAAAAAACCGTACCTCACCGAAATAACCGTAAAAACGTCGATATTATGTGAGAGAGAGATAGTGGTACTTCACGAGATGAGCTGGCCCATTCCTGCTACTAGCAAAAATGAGTTTTGCCGGTAGCGTGACTCTACCACAAATAAATCTGAATAAGGAATAAAAGAATAAAATGGTGGTTGGTGCCAATTTCGCCGACATTATTTGTAATATTTACCTTCATTACTCACTTACATTTTTGTGGTTAAAACTCAGCTAGCGTCCCTTTGTAGATTAATTTCTACTTTGATATCGTCTACTACCCGCACGTTACGTTACTCGTAGTTTAATATTTGAAACGTGAACAAAACGATTCGTTTGCTGTATACAAAGTTCTTGAGACCTTTCCGCTTCAGTGAACTCCCAAAGGGAAAGTCAACAATTCCGTTCAATCCATAACCGGATTTGAACTCAAATACAAACTTTCAAATTATCAAATCGGTTTTAGGTCAGCAAAAGTCACTGTTTTTCTTCTTATTTGCGGACTTATCCGGATACAAATGGAAGCTCGGATGTTTGCGAGACATATTTAAATGACTGAGCGATCGAATCAGACGCGAAGAGATCCATAGGAGAACAAAGGTCACCGACATAGCTCAGCGTTTGAAGTGGCAGTGGGTGGGGCTCATAGCGCGTAGAACCGATGGCCGATGGGTCAAAAAGGTTCTCGAATGACCACGTACCGGTAAGTGTAGCGTTCGACACCCCACTGATCAGGTGGTCGGACGACCTGACCAAAGTCACAGGAAGGCACTGGATGCAGGCCGCTTCCAACCGGTCATATTGGAAATCCTCGGGGGAGGCCTATGTCCAGTTTATTTTTTTATTTATTTAAAAAACTTTTTGAGCCTATGGAGCTACAGTAGGTGGACTTAATGCTAAAAGCATTCTCTCCAAGTCAACCTTGAGAAGAAAAACAGATAAAAAGTAGGTAAAGTGT
The DNA here is from genome assembly GCA_947532085.1 of Elegia similella. Lineage (NCBI taxonomy): Eukaryota > Metazoa > Arthropoda > Insecta > Lepidoptera > Pyralidae > Elegia > Elegia similella. Next base: position 22,474,544 of record OX383936.1, read on the forward strand.
GATAAAAAAAAAAGATATAATAAAGTACAAATTTAGTAAGGATGGAAATCATATATACATAAACAGTTTACATATAAATATTTCATAAATATTAATATATATAAGTGTAATAAGTATATACTAACATATACATACACAAATTAGAAGGAAGGATGAATTAATCTGCTAACTCAACATCAGAAAGAAAAGTGTGCAACTTTTTCTTTAAAAGGAATCTGTTTGAGATCTGTCGAATGTCTTCGGGTAAGATTCAAAGATTCAAAGATTCAAAGATTCAAAGATTTATTCAGAAAATAGGCCTTTTCAGGCACTTTTTCACGTCAATTCACCTTTAAAATTAAATAATACTTATTATATTATATTCAAATTATTAATTCTTGTTTAAAAGCTACAAACTACTAGCGTTTCGGAACCGACCACTGCAGAGAAGAAGACGCCGAAAGAAACTCTTCAACAGTATTGGTCGCCTACTTGCCTGAAGGGCTTTGTATGATATTTAATATTTTTCTTTTCTTTTTTTTGATGTCATGTTATATACAATTTTAATTTACATATTTTTGTGGAACACGTTATGTTAGCGATCGAGCGTGCAACAACAACAGATATGATAAAAGTCTCAAAGAGGCCGAGCAGACCTGTCCCCCCTGGCAGCACCCGTTCACGAGTTGACGCATGGATCAGCCATCGCTGAGCTCAACCATATTAGAGGGAACTCGACGACCCGACACACAACGCCGCCACCAGTTTGAACATTTTAGTGAGCATGACTTACTCGATCTCAAGCACAAAACTCGAAAACTAATTGTCGACACTCGTTGACCGCAAACATATACATGTTTTACAATTGAGAGTTTATTTTAGACAATTATACAAAATAAAATAGCAGCAACAAAAAAAAGACAACAATTATAAGTAAAATTAAAATAAAAGCGTTTAGAGAAGTCCTGCATATCACTCGAGGTCTCGACTCCAAGCATTCTTATCAACGAAATAATCATTAATGCCATAATAAGCTCTTTTCAATAATATATTTTTTGTAACGTCTTTAAACTTCGGAAATGGCAAAGCTGTAATATTGTCAGGAATTTTATTATACAAACGAATACTAAGCCCTAAGAATGTATTCATAGTTTTCTGTAGTCTAAAAGCTTCATTAACTAGTTTATTTTTGTTTCTAGTATTGTATGTATGAACATGACAATTCTTAACATATTTGTGAATATTTTGATGTACGTGCAGTATATTAGCAAGAATGTATTGTGACGCAACCGTTAAAATTCCAGTTTCCTTAAATAACTCTCGAAGAGAATCCCTAGCCCCTAGTTTATAAATTGATCGAATAGCACGCTTTTGCAGAACGAAAATGCTGTTGACGTTTGCACCATTTCCCCAAAGCAATATCCCGTAAGACATTATACTATGGAAATAGCTAAAGTAAACAAGACGTGCTGTTTCGACATCTGTCAGTTGTCTTATTCGCCAAACGGCGTATGCCGCGGAGCTTAGTCTAAGTCGTAAGTCGTTCCAGAGTCAAATAGCTTGTAAGGTAAAAGAATTTGACATGAGACCAGAATGAAACAAAGGAGTGAAGAGCTGAAGAGAATTGCTGGAGCGAAGTTGACGATCGAGAGAATACGCGAGATACTGAAACTTACATTTCAAGTAACCGGGAGAAAGAGGATTTTTAAGTATAGAGAATAGGGAGCAAAGGAGTCTCTGCTATCTGCGTAAACAAATAGGGAGTCAGGACAATTTAGATCGAAATTGAGAAACGTGATCATATTTACGCAGGCAGAAAATGAAGCGAATACAATTATTAAGAAGACGGTCGAGTTTATTAAGAAGCTCTTCATTTAGCTCTGGATGACACACATCAGCATAGTCAATAATGGGGTAGATTAATGTTTAAACTAAGGTGATCTTTGTTTTAATCGGGAGAAAATTTCTAAACCGGTTTAAGTATTGCAAGGAGTAAGTGACAGCTCGACTTAATTCAGCAATTTGAGTTCTCCAAGAAAGAGACTCGTCCATGAAAAGACCCAGATTTTTTACCTGATGTGAATAAGGTATAACGTCTCCATTAAACATAAAAGGAATCAGATTTAAGTCAACTTTACTCAACTGTACGGTACTACCAATAACCATAGCTTGACATTTCGAACTATTAACTAGAATTCCGAAATCCTGCGTCCAAGAATAAAGTTCCATTAAAGTCTTATTAAGTTGGGCAACTGCATTTGCGATATTCTCTACTCTAGTTTGGACATACATTTGAAGGTCATCCGCATAGAAATGGTAAGAACAGCCAATTGATAATGAAAGGAGATTGATGAACAATGAAAACAACAAGGGGGATAGAATCCCACCTTGAGGAACACTAGAAATTAGCTCATTCCATTGTGACAATTCACAGTCCATCCGAACCGCTTGTTGTCGACCATGGAGATAAGAAGAGAACCATTCCAACACTGTGGAAGAAAACTTTAGATGTTTAAGGATATCAAGGAGAATATCATGGTCTACCATGTTGAAAGCATTAGAAAAATCAATGAGAACTAATATGGTGACCATTTGATTCTCCATGCCCGAGCGTATGTCTTCGGTAACACTGAGAAGGGCAGTAGTAGTTCTGTGTCCAGGACGAAAACGAAATAAAGAGGTGTGAGTAAATTATTATTATACATGAAAGATGAGATTTGTTTATGCACAACAGCTTCTTAAATTTTTGAAAGAAAATGAAGTATATAAATAGGTCGAAAGTTAGTCAAAGTCTGGGGATTTGATATTTTTGGCAAGGGAAGGACAAAAGCCTTACCCCAAAGAGAAGGAAATTTCCCCGACGACAGTGAGAAGTTAATAATATGAGTAATGATAGGACAGTAAAGTCAAGTCAGTCAAGCAAAGAAATTATCATTTGCCTACTCACATTATCACACCCCAGAGCTTTAGATTTAATTGAAAGAATAGTTTTCTTTATTTCATCCACAGTGACAGGAGAAAAGGAGAAATAGTCAATTGACAGATTTGGCATGGTAGATATCCTAGAAATTGTATGCGTCTTGACAGAGGCATCAAGTAAAGTGGAGGAAGAGAAAAGATTATTAAAATCGTTAAGGAAAAATTGGGAAGAATTATGAAAATTACTGATGGTTTTACCAAAATTAAGAGAGCGAAGGAACAACTTCCATATGTCAGCCGAAGAAGAATCAGTTAGTTGGGAATCAAAATAACTGCGCTTGGCTGTCCTTACCATCGTATTGCAACGGTTCCTAGCCTTTTTATAAGCACACCAAAGATCATCCGTCCTGTTCCGTTTATAGGCGCGAAACGCGCGATCCCGACGTGTCATAGCCATCTTAACGCCCCTCGTTATCCAGGTCGCTCGACTTTCACCGCATGCAAGGGTGCATGAGCATCATACAGCTTTAAAACAGCAGTATTAAATTTATTGACTTTTTCGTCAACAGTTGATGCATTATACACATCTGAGAAATCAACCCTATCAGCATCCTGTTTGAGCTCATTTATATCAATGCGAGCAAAATTACGCAATCAAATAACAGCGGGTTTAGGATTCGGAGGTTTAAGCTTGTATTGAAAATATAAAAGGTCATGTCTAGAAAAAGCAGGAGCCTGTAGTTGTCCAAATTTAATCACATTATCCTGAGACGAGGTTAAAATAAGGTCAAGACAGGTGTCCTCGGTTTAGAATTTAGATGAGTAGCTTTAAGTGGCAAGATAAAAAGGTTTACTGAATCAAGAATATGGGCAAGCTTTGAGGGACGTACTAAAACCCGCGAGGACTGACCCAATTGATCAGTGTTAAAATCCCCCATAACTATGTGATGTGCATAATCCGAACATAAAGAATCAAAAACAGACTCAATTTGAGTGAAATAATTAACTGAAGGTGAAAAATATACTACTCCAAGAAGCGCCTTAACACCACTGACAGAAATCTCAATAAATAAGTACTCTGCACCACCTGAGTATGGAGCAGGAGATGTTGCTAAAACTTTATAAGGAATATGACTACGCAAATAAATAGCAACACCACCGCCTCGCATACCCACACGATCATTTCTAATTAAGACAAAATCCGATAAGGCTACCGATGTAGAGGAAAAACAAGGAGGAATCCAAGTTTCAGAAACAAGAATTGCGTGAAAGACAGAGTGAGAGAAAGTGTCAAGAAAATCAGTGTAATGGGCGGGTACACTTTGAGCATTAATGTGACAGACGTTGAAAGCATGAGCATTGTTATCTAATGCATCAATAAGCTGGGTGTGCAGAGTCTCGGGTTCATAAAAGGAGTCATTGCTACTAGATGAGGAAACACTACTAACATTAAGAGCAGACAGAAAAGATTCGTTAGAAGACATAATACGATAAAATACAATTTATAGATATATAGATAAATATAATTTATAAAACAAACAATAAAAAAATACTAATCTATATATCAAGATTGTTTTGTCCTGCCAGTTGCCGAAAGAGAATGTAACAGTAATGTTTAAATGATTTTATCATATTACAAAACCGATTGGCAAAATGCCTAGAAGCTAACCAAAACAACTAAACAAACAAAAAACGGAATAAGTGTCAATGTCACATCGATAGCTACAATTAACAATTATTAAGTTTTTTTTTTTGCCCGTCACTGTGTTGGTGATCACACGTGTTTTGGATAAAATCGCGATCTCTTTACATTAGTGCTTTGTGTTTCTCAAAATTTCTGTTTGTATTGTCCTGGTGGTGGTGTTAAGGTAAGTGATTTAGTTTTGACCAATTGAGGATGGACGAGGAGCCCCCGGATGGGGGAGGTAACTCTCCTCCTGATATTCCTATGGACAATCCCCCTATGCCCACACAACCAAAGTCCATTCTACGCGCTACAAAGCGCCTCGCCGAATCCGAGCCCCCAAAAGAGGCAAAAAAAAGTGCCCTATCGCCTCCTTCAGATTCAATCCAATCCGTTTATATACGACCTGGTTACGAGGAAGACAGTAACTTCCAATACGATGAATCCGATCCTGGACCATACATAGTACACGTGAGCCGTACAGAACCAGATCACTCGGCCGGTTTATCAATCCGCGTTCTAAAATTCGCACAACAAATTTATAAAAGTAGGGTAGGGGGAATTACATCAGGTGGCATTCAAGCTATTAGCCGAAGCAAAATAGCCGTAACGTTTAATACAGCCTCTGAAGCTAACAACTTCACAAAAAATGATACATTCCTTAACGAAAATAATTTAAATGCTATAATTCCCAAATTCTTAATATCCCGTATGGGAGTTGTACGTAATATCCCTACAGATTGGATACTAGAAGAACTTCTCCATGGAATTGAGGTTCCTAGAGGGACAGGTTTAGTAATTAGAGCTAGAAGGTTAAACATAAAAAAGAAAACCGAGTCTGGGGTAAGTTGGGTCCCATCAACCACTGTCGTCCTTACATTTCTTGGGCAGTCACTACCAAAAAAAGTTTACTGCTATTGTACATCCCTTGATGTAGACATCTACCAACTACCAACAATCCAGTGCCGTAATTGCTGTAAGTTTGGCCACATTAAAAGTCAATGCCGTTCAAAACCCCGTTGCTATTCCTGTGGTCAAAACCACACTGGTGATGAATGTGAAAAAGAAGACCCAATCTGCTTTTTGTGTGGTGGAAGGCATCTGGCTACAGATAGTAGATGCCCAGAACATATACGGCAAAAATCTATAAAAGTGATAATGTCTCAGGAAAATGTGAGCTACACAGAGGCTGCTCGCCGACTCCCCCCTACCAAAACCTCCTATGCTGATATAACAGCCACTAAGTCTACTGGATGGTACCCCAAATGATCCCTCCACGTACCCAGATTCCTGAATATGTATCTCTTTATCCTCCACAGAAAACATCGTACAGGAAAACTGTATTTAAATCTCCAAAACCCACTCTAGCTCTCGGAAAATCATATGACTATGAAGCTCATAACTTCTTAACAAGTACCCCTAGATCATCACAACCCAACGGATGTGCTCTGATAGACAATCCTACCAGCCCCACCCCTGAACTTACCCCCAACGACAACATTATAGAACTTTTAGTATGCTCCCTTATTAATATAGTTTCAAAATTCTCCGACGCACTACCGCCCAATGTCAATGTTTTACTACAACAGCTCCTTCAAACTCTAGTATCCCAGGATGGATCACACCCAAAAGGACCTCCTACAATGGAATTGTAAGAGTGTCCGCCACAAAAAACATGACTTCCTCTCCCTTCTCAACCAGTATAAGCCCGTTGTTGCTGCCATCTCTGAGACATGGTTGTGCCCTGGTTCTCGTTTTCGAGTTCCTGGGTACTCCTGTCTTCGTGATGACAGGGATGACGGGTTTGCAGGTTGTGCTCTTTTCATCTCTAATTCCTACACCTTTTCACAAATACCTATACCTAATCACAGCCCTGATCTACATCTGGTGGCTGCTACTTGTATAGGTATTTGTTTTGTATCAGTTTATATTCCGTACCCTAATTCCCAACTCATTTCAGATTTAAATTCTTTTTTCTCTAATATCCCCAAACCCATGATAGTCCTTGGCGACTTTAATATTCACAGTACCCTCTGGGGTTATGAAGATGATGACCTCTTCCTTCCTGTTTTCCTTGACTTCTTGGACTCACAAGATTTGTGTCTTCTAAATGATGGCTCTCCAACCAGGAGAACATCCCCTTCTCAGAGAAAGAGCGCTCCAGACCTTACTTTAGTTTCCCCATCCATAGCCCCCTCTACCTCTTGGTATGTTCTCCCTAATACATTTGGGAGTGACCATATGCCTATTATTACTTCCATTTGTTCTTCTTTCAAACCTTCTCCCCCCATACAGCCTCTTCTTAAATACCGTACCCAACAGGCAGATTGGTCTAAATATTCACAATCATTGGATGACGAAATAAGTATTCTTCCAAATGTAAACAATTTAAACGCACAAACAGCCTACGACCAATTCATAGCTTGTGTTCACACAGCCGCTAGTAGATCAATTCCAATTAAGTCCCCCCCTAGAAAGAATATCCCATCACCTCCCTGGTGGGATCATGAGTGTACAATCAGTGTCAATGAACGCAAGGACGCTGAGGATCAGTTTCTTTCTGAGACCAATATGTCCAACTACCTTAACTACAAAAAGGTTTGTGCCCGTACCAAGAGATTTCTTGCCAAAAAAAAGAAGACAAGTTGGAATACATATTGTGAAACTTTATCGCCTAGGACGCATCCCTCTTCGGTATGGAAAAAAATTAAATCCTTTCGCAGGAGTCTAAACGAGAGTAGCTGTACTTCTAATGACTCATCCCCATGGTTGGACCAATTTGTGGACAGATTAGCTCCATCTTTTGTACCAAACTTGGACTGCCATCCTCCATTCTATGCCCATGTCTCTTCTGACATGATGAATGAAGAATTCTCATTTGCAGAACTATCCAGTGCCTTAGACCATTTAAAGGACTCGGCTCCAGGCTTGGATGGAATCCCATACTCCTTTATCTGTAAAGCTTCTTCTTCTACTAAAAGATATCTTCTCAATATTATAAATTCCTTCTTCCTGTATGGAAATATCCCCGAATCCTGGAAAACCCAAATAATAATTCCAATTATAAAACCAGGGAAGGATCCTTCAGACCCTTCTTCTTACAGACCTATTGCCCTAAGCTCAGTAATAGTCAAAATCATGGAGCACCTCATAAAAAACCGTCTCGAGTGGATAGTAGAGAATAGAAACCTTCTATCGAAATCACAGTTTGGTTTTCGACGCTCCAAAGGCACTGTTGACAGTCTTAGCATACTGAGTTCAACGATTAGGTTAGCTTTTTCTAAAAATGAAAATATTATTGGAATATTTTTAGACATAGCATCTGCCTATGACAATGTCCTGCTCCCACTGCTCAGGCAAAAAATGCTACAGCTGAGCATTCCGGAGAGACTCATAAATGCTATCTGCAACCTATTCATGTCTCGTTCTATCTCTGTCCGAGTCAACGGTAATCTTCTCCCGCCTCGTAAAATTTGGAAAGGTCTTCCTCAAGGTTCGGTTCTTAGTCCTATCCTCTACAATATATACACCTACGACCTTGACCTCACCGTTTCCAGCTTCTGTGAAGTTTTACACTGCTGATGACATTGCCATTTATGCCCAAGCAGAAAAATTTGAGGATATATCCTTGCGTTCGAATTCAGCTCTGTACTACTTAAATGACTGGCTAGATAGACATGAACTCTAACTCTCTATAAATAAGTGCCATGCAGTAGTCTTCTCACGTAAAAGATCTATTCCTCCTATAAATCTCTATGTTAATGATACCCCCATCAAATTTGAAGACAAGATAAAATTTTTGGGAGTCTATTTGGACTCCAAAATGACTGGCATGCCACATCTAAATTTTGTGTCACAGAAAGCTGAAAAGGGCGTGAATGTCCTTCGGGCATTATCAGGCGTTCGCTGGGGTTCGCACCCATATAGTCAACTACTACTTTATAAGGCTATAGTACGGAGTCACTTTGATTATGGTTGTTTCCTGCTAGAACCTTGTAGTAAGCTAGCCCTCGCAAAACTCGATAAAATCCAGTCCAAATGTCTACGCACTGTCACCGGAGCCATGAAATCTTCCCCTACCCTGGCCCTACAAGCTGAATGTCTGGAACCTCCTCTTCGTCTCCGGAGACAATATCTGGCAGATCGTTTCTTCTATAAAGTGGTTCAAAATTCTACCCACCCCCTTATAAACATCCTTGATTCTCTTTCTGAAACCCTTAACACTACAAACTACTGGATATATAAAGACCCCATTTCACGCTAAGGACAACTTTTCCATCTCTTTGTCTACTCGAGACACTTTGTATAGATGTCATGAGGCTGGAATTGAGGTAGCCATAGCTTGGATACCGGGTCATGCTGGTATACTTGGTAATGAAACAGTAGACGCATTCGCCAAAGACGCTATTCAACAGGGCTCTGACAAATACTTATTTTGCCTTTCACGGGACCTCAGATTAACCGCTCACACTCGTCTTAAAAAGGACTGGAATTCGTTTTGGGCTTCTAACGGCTCACGTGCAGCAAAAAATTATTTTAAAATCCAACCAGATATCCCCGTAAAACCCTGGTTTTATAAATACCGAAATCTCCATAAACACCCTACATCGGCAATTATTCGATTACGCCTAGGACATATATGCTCTCCGGTATTTCTAGCAAAAATCAGAGTGAAAGACAGTTCACTGTGTGAGTGTGGCCTGGACGAGGGTACCCTGAAACACCTCTTTTTTGAATGTCCCAAGTTGTCTGTGTCTCTGTACGACTCACTTCCTTGTAATATTCCACGACCAGTCAATATCTCTTTCTTACTAACTTTAATATTTTCTTCGTTTGTAAATGTTTTAGCTAAATTTATCAAAAATAATAATATTTACTTATAAACTTATATTATATATATACTGCCCACTCCCTTTCCCATTATTATCATTTTCCTAATTCCTTAATTGTTTGGTCTCACCTTCTCTTACTAATCTTCTCTTACTGATCAATTGATCTTATGTAGCTATAGTTTACTAACACTACTACTTACTTATTTGTGTTGTGTTTGTTTTAGGTTACACTCAGCTCCTGTACCGATCAATTGCCTGTAATAGTTTGTTGTGTCATCTCCAACCTTGACATTGGCAAAATCATCGTTCGGCTGTACGATGGAGCCATAAACTAAGAAAAGAAGAAGAAGAAGAACAATTATTAAATTTTAACAACTACACGAAAACAAATTATCAAAAAGAAATACGATAAATATACCTTTATGTATAGTGAGTTACGTAATTACGTAAGCGACACAAATACCTATCAAAACATATGAAGTCAAAACAAGCAAAAGGTCGTCATTTCTTTGTTCTGGCCATCCTCTTCGGTTTCGGTTGTTGATGCAGCTCAGCAGAAGGGGGCTGCATTCGGCGCACTTGGCGCCGCCGCCTGCTCATCCTCACCACTGGCTATGTTGGCAAGGTCTGCTTCGGAGAACAGTTGCCGTAACTTGCCGTCACACATTTTCACAATGACAGTTCCATTGGATGTCCAGCAACGCCTCATGCCGAAACGCTTTCTTGCCTTGACGAAAACTACTGCCTCTGGCGTGTCAGAAACTCGGAGACACTGTATGGGGTTCCCTTGAACAGGGTCTTCTTACGCCAGATATTAGTCTTTACTGACAAATTTGAGAAGCGAACCAGGACTGACCGAGACTTGCCTTCCACCACTTTGCCTATTCGATGACAGGTACAAAGGTCACTCTGTACCAATTCCGGAATGTCTAGCCTGTCCTTAATGAGCTGTGCGACAAAATTGGTCAAGTCACTGGATAATGCTTCAGGCACCCCGGAGAACAATAAATATTTTCTTCTATTACGCGTCTTAATGGAATCCACTGCAGACACAAGCGAGATGATGAGCTTGTAAAGAATATTCTTCATATCCTGGACATCCTTTTTGAAACTAACAAATTCATCAGCTATTTTTTTCGATGAAGAGCTGCTGCTGTCAGTGGATGTAGTATTAGCAGTGTCCGAAGCTTTCATCTGAGCCTCAAATTCTGTCATCTGTCGGACAAACATCTCCTGCATGGAATGCTGCGCTTGGAGGACCTCATCAAGACTCGCCATTGTCAGATATTAGTGTAATGTGCTCCAATGAAAGTGAGGTTATGTGGCAGGCAGGACACTAGGAGTGTTTATTGGCACTTAAGTCATTTATTTAGTGCTGATTATATATATGTGTGATTATAATGATGAATACCAACCTTTAATAGTAAGTGGATATAACGTAAGTGTTTAATAATGATTTTATTAAATATTATAAGAAGGAGCTTACTGTGTACTTTTTAACTCCTACCTCCGAAAAAACCAGTTGACTACTTGCGGCTGGGTTAATAATGATGAAATTTTAATGTTTGTCCGATGTTATGCTCACCTTTTCACTGAATTATCACGGTTTGAAATAAATTAACAGGGGTACGTTATCCTAAACTAGGTAAGGGGTGACGTCCTTAATTGCTGGCTAGTGGTTTCAGGTATGGCATCGATAGGCGTGACCGGCCTCCCAACCTGCTACTTGCTTTTCCCCCATTCATCCGAGTGGGTAGTATTCCAAAACCTTCATTCTTCTTTCAAATGTTACACCATTAGTACCTTAAAAATACTTCATTTACTTTGAGATAATTTACTTTGCGTGCTTCCACCAGCAGTTAGTTCATGCAAACTATTGCTGGCCAGCCCTCACCTAGCATGAACTAACTGATGGCAGAAGCACACAAAGTAAATTATCTCAAAGAAAATGTAGCTTTGACTTCCGCAAAGTAACACCTGAATCGATTTTTTTTTTTTGATAATCATTTCTGTCGCACTGCTGGGCTTAGGTCTCTCCTATCTTTCTCGATCCTGAGCCATATCTGTCATGCTGAAAGGCGTCGAGATCTTCACGCCATCTTTTCCTTAGCGGCAGGCCAACCCTTCGACCCTTCGGCCGTTCGACGACGACAACCATCCTCAGGTATCCAAGAAGTCACTTCATTTGCCCATCATCATTCTACGGACATGGCCCACCCAGTCCCACTTCAGCTTGGCAGCTTTGTGTCCCACATCGGCGATACCTGTCATTGAGCGAAGTGTAGTATTCGGGACTCTGTCCAGTCTTTTGAAACCTAGTACACTTCGCTCCATCGCTCTTTGGCAGACTTTAAGTTTGGACTTCTGCTCCTCAGTCAGTGACCACGTTAAGTGAAATCGAAAGGTCGCCCTTTAATCTATTAACTATCTTAAAAATGCTTCCAATGAACAGCAGGTTCGGAAACACAAGAACCCAAAGTAACTGTCCTCCCCAACCCGCCTGCCAGGCGTGGTGAGTATGGCAATATTCTTCCATGGAACGAAAAATTAAAAAAAATCCTTGGGGAATTCCTTTGACCAACAGTGGCTTTCTTACAGCTAGCTTAAATGATGAATGATTGATGACGAAATCTATTCTATACATATAATAAAACAGTAAAATTATTTTGTCTGTACATTTCGAATTAATGACTGAAATGGATAGAGGGACACTTAAAAAGAATAATAGAAAGCAAAAAAAATTTTTTGGAATTTCTTGTCTGTCTTTCTGTCTTTCTGTCTGTCTGTCTGTCTGTCTGTCTGTATGTATGATCACGATTATCTCCGAAAATACTGAACCGATTTACTTCAAACTTTCACCAATTGCTTTGTTTTAACTCAGCAAAACATTTAAAGTTTGTTTCATCAAAATCGCTTCATTAAAAAAAAAGTTATCGTCATTTGAATGAACTCAAGGCATGAGTTTGCCTGCAAACATATAGCAAAAATAAAATAAAATAATAAGTGACATAAGAAAATTAAAATCCAAAGTCAATTCATCATCATTATACGACAGCATTATACCTATCCATACTATCCATAGTAATCCATACTAAAAAAAAAGGAGAAGCTGACTGACTGACTGACATATCAACGCAGGACCTAAACTATAAGGGTTAGGAACTTGAAATTTTGCACAGGGGTTC